>OX454270.1:18716176-19916176 GCA_949715065.1 Periphyllus acericola | reverse complement strand
TCCGTTACAGATAAGGCGACTGTAAAATAATAATACAAATATATATATAAAATACTAGCGTTCTACACGCACACATACAACAATACCGGATATAAGACTTAAAAGATGTTCCGCCTCCCCCGCGCGCACGCGCGACCGTCACCAGGACGCTCGTATACAAATTCAATTAAGTCTTATTACCCGACCGTTATACAGACGTCGCAGTAGACAACGTACGCATGCGAGTATATGTATTATATTATGTACGTACAATATCGTAAATATTATACTTGCGCATCGCTCGTTCGTTAAAATAAAAATAAAAAAAATAATTATTCTAATATAAACGAACACGCGAATAACTATATAATACATACGATATGCGTCGTACGCGTTTTCCTTCGGTATTATGCGTAAACACTGTACCGGACTTAATTCTTGGGAGGCCAGGGTGCAACTAGTAGTCGGAGGCCCACTGGAAAAAAAACTGAATTGAATCTTATCGATTTCTTCGGTACACGTTAAACTAAAATAATAATAATATTATATAAATGTGTAACAAATAAATCAATAATGCCCTCCAATGCACAATTTTATAATGTTGCTTGGAATTTGTATAATCTGTCGAATCATTCATTGTTCAATATACGTATTTGATAGTAAAATGTTTTTGATACATTATATTTTATAATCATATAATGTTGAATGCTATAAAATAAATCTAGGACCAGCATCTGTGTTCCCTGCACCCCCGTTGAATTCGGCAATGTACACATAAACACGGTTCGTCGCAAACAACATGATATTGTACACTGCGGCTAATTACGCGTTTATAACACATTTACGTCATTTTGGCCGTCGTGTGATCCGCCGAAACGATCGTCCTTCGAAAAAGCTTCGAATTATTTATCGGACCGCCTCGCCGTGTGCGTATATACACGTCTAAATAAAATAATATCTGCACACCGAGTGGCACGCGCGTTCGACACTTCGACGGTGTATAATACATATTTGCTTAGGTGCCCCGAAAATATGTTTTCCCCGTGCACCCACACCCGCCCACCCGCATGTTCGCGATTAATGTCGCGCGCGGCGCTCGCGTCCGCGTCACGGATTTCTCGTCATCCGATCAAGTGTACCGAAAAATATTATAATTCGTATTTTTTACAACGCGCACATCGTGTACAATGACGTACCTGCACGCGTTAACTCCTATATACGGTTGACGACAACAACGACGACGACGACGACCGCGACGTGCGCAAATAAAACAATCGCGCTGGTCTACAGGTGTATAGGATACATTATTCTGTATATTGCGAGTTCCCTGGGGTCGTTCTGCGCGATGCGATCCCTTGAACGGGTATACTGAAGCCCTACTGAGAGGGATTTGTGTTTTCGGCGATTTATTCAATACGGTCTATAAAATAGATGCGAACAGACGGCCGCATAGAGCGCGTGTGGCGTGTGGCGTTTTTGGTTGGAACGCTTTTATGACGAAAATAAGTTTGATAATGTAGGTGATTATCAAATTGCATAAAAACGTTCGTCCCGAACCGCATAAAATCGCTTTCAGTACGGGACTGTAAGACGCGTGACGTCGAAACAGTGACGGCTCGGAAAACCGTTTGTCGATGCGTGGGGAAGTCGATTTATATAATGTATTGTAATGTTGAGAACCCTACGAATTAAACGCCTACATACAAGCGCGTATACAGACGAAACGGGGCTGGACCGGATTTGAAACACTTATTCAACGATCATATGATATTCATATTTGTATCTCAGTAAAATATATGCATATATGCATGTACAATTGTGTACCATATAACCACGGTGTCTCGGTTTTGTCGTTTCATATAAAAAATACATTTTTCATATTTGTTATTTTCTCAACCATCTGAACTGGGTCGTTGACATGTCTCACCAAACTTTTTGGACGAGGCAAATATCATATCGAAAAAACTATATTGTACTATATAATATATAATATAATGAACGACGCCGTTTCCGGGGCACGAGAACGATGTGATACGAAATGACACGTTTAAATACCATTTTTATTTAAAATAGAAAATATTATTTCATTTTACATTTTTATACATACGCACGAGATACGCCCTAAACGACGGTACGTAAATAAACTATTGGATTATTTGCTTACCAGGTACGCACCAATTACCAAGTATATAGGTAGAACAATCGCTGTGCATGATGTATTTTATGCAAAAAATTTTATTTTATATTCCTGTTAATTCAAATAACACAACATAGGTTTCGAAAAACTAACTCAACTTTATTTTGTCATATTCTGTAGGTATAGATACTAATTTAATTACATATGTGTTTCGTAACACTGAGCAAGAAGAAATATCGCTGTAAAACCGTTGTATTGTGTACTGTACATAATATTCGACTTGTACTGTTTTTTTACCGCGGTGGTGTCCACTTCTTGATGGACCCTTACTGAGATTCAGACTATTCTGAACAGGCATACATTGTTCATCAAACTCACCGGTATTACGATAAGTAAATAATTGTTGTAAATTTCCATATTTTTCGCCATCCCTATACAAAAGCGTTACTTCCTTATGAAAACGGTGCTGCGTTTTATATACAGAATAATATTATGTATCCAAGTCCTTTATAGACTCGCGGAATATATTATATGGATATACTTATACATATACGCGTATAAAACGTTATCATTCTTATTAAAAAGCAAAAAATAAATTTTAAACTGAATACAATATTGCCATTACGCGTGCGCGGTTAATTAGGATTTTTGCATTCCTAATAAACGCCGCCGCCGCCACGATTTGAAGGTAACTGTAATAACAGTCTCCATCCACGACTATATACCTACGTCGTATAGATACTAGGAAACGCGGTAGGTACATAGTATGTGCCGGCCGTCCTAGAGAAAGGCAGAAAACCGGTTAATCGAGTGAATATTTGGCAAGGGCGTGGCTTGGAGTCATATATAATAATTTCATATATTATACGTCGTACAGTGCCGTATATGATATACCTATACAATATATAAAATATATTCAACAATAGTGGGCGTGCGCTGATACATATTTCTCATTGCTCCCGGTATGCGTATATACACCGTGGTGGCGGAGCACTCGGTGAAAGTAACAACGTGCACAACAATATAATATATCGTACGAGAATATAATATGCAATGATATACGTGCATTGTGCCCGTGTGAGCTCGGCATCAAACGCGTAATTCATGCGAGCGGGGTGTACATCGTGTGTACGTAGGTACCCGAGTACACTCGCCGCCAGAAGAGAGTAGGTATAGGTATATACTGCGGAGAGAAAGGCCGACGCACGCGGTGGCGGATGCATTTTACCCGAACGCGTTTAAAATATTCACGGTCTTCGGCCCCGCTTTCCTCGCCGGGCTGCGCTGCGCTATAAAGATCGCAGTAAATCGAAATCGTGTACGTACCCCAAATGATATCCACTCCATAATAGGTATGATATTATATGTTTAATGTCTGCAAATCTGATGCACCACTACGTTGATATTATTCTAACTACAACATTGTATGCATGGTTTCCAAGCCCCGTCCTGTTCTCGTCATCCGATTGAGTGTGTGTTAGCGTCTGTTTAGACTTAAAAACACCGTTTACGTGTCGACCTACGTATAGATATATGTATTATACGCGCCGGCGCGTGAATAGAGTAGGTAATTAATTAGTTTTCCTCGGCGAACAACAGTGTATATTTTTTTATATACACTCATAAAATTATGTATATTTCGAGTACAGCTTAGAATTTGTTCCTTATAACTTAATGTGTCTTAAACTCGTGTTTATATACTATACGAGTATATACTTATAGATTCCGTTGAATAGTGCTACTGCTGCAGCGTGCTGAAAACCATTTTGTTTACATCACTCTTCACGAAATTGTCAAACAAGAAAAATTCCGTGAACGTGTTGTGCTTATAGGTATACACATTTGTGTTTGTGTTTGTGTGTGTATACGTTTATGTGTGTGATATACGTGCACGCGGACAAGCCAATAATAAAAACCGAGAAGTTAATGCATTTTTAAATAGTAAAATATGTATTCGTTTGATACTCATCGATACGGACATGGAAGAATTCCAAACTCGGTTGGATGCCAATTAATCCGAAGCTCTGTAAATATTTTTATATAATTCTTAATATTTTTTTACATACAAAAATATCCAAATTTATATTCGTAACATAGAGGATATTGTTGAAAAAACCTTTAATGTATTTTACTGGACACTTAAACAAAAAATTCAAAATCTTATACTCGCATCATGTATTTGATCAAAAGCTGTACTGCAGTATTTTATATTTTATTTAGTTGTTGCAAATGGGCTACAATGTAAATTATAAGCATAATAAATTCAAAAAACTTGTTTTACTCGGTTCGATCAGGCAAAATATTCCATAGATATAACTGGAAATGAAAATTGAAAATATCTCAGTTTTGAGTTATTTTAAATTATATATACTACAAAAAAAGTGAAGAATACCCACATAAAAAACTTAAGATAATATGTATATTATATATTTACATATTTATTTAGTCACATGTATAATTTTTATCAACTAAATTCATTGTAGAGATTTAGAGGCTCATATTTGTATAAGTAATAAATATAATATTTAAACCGCTTAAGATTCAACTGTTTAGGTTAAAGTGTATTCAGTTTATTATAATAATTGAGTATCTTAGAAAGTATCTTAATAGTTATTAATTGTTTACGGGCTCTGAAACATTTTATATAAATAAGCAATATATAAAGTTTTAAAATAACAAAGATTGTTATTGAATTACTTTTAAAAACATGAATATGCTTTTAGTTTAATAATAATTATAAGCATTTTATATCATAGTTATATATAAAATATAAATATCAGCATAATAATATTTCATTGCAAATATAATCGTTGTGTTTTAAGACTTATGGTTAAACTTCCTGGCAGTAAAATACTCGCTGTACAGTGTATAATGTAATTGTTTTCAAAATACACCCATGGCCATTTTGTAAACATGGTGCAATAGTATTTTCAAAACACCGCAGTTATCATTACAAATGTTTAAATTGTCTACACGTATAGTCGTCGTATATTGACTTTAATTGCGTTGTTTACTTTTGGTTGGCAAAATATACGGTATGATGTTCGTTTTTGAACGCGGTCGATTTTCATCGGTTATTTATGTTTGTGTCAAAATGTGTGTTAAAGGTGTCATAAAATGCATACCTAAATATCACGTACATCGTTTTTTTTTTTTACTTTAGGACACAGTAAAGGATAATAATATAAGGTTATTGGCAAATCACCGGGTATCGGAAGTGTTTATATACTGATTCGATATGAATCCTAGTGGGTGTCATGTATGAATAATCAGATGTCAAATAATACACCGACAGATTATTTGAAGTTGTCGAATCATGATTATTTGAGTGCAGTGGTCGTAAAATGTCGCCGGAGGCGCAGCACTCGTTTGTATCCGTCGAAAATTTCTCAACTTTCTTGGATGATAAATATAATCTACATATACCTATACATATACATAAACGTATATAATACTATATAGACCTTATCGAAATTTTAAATGAGGTCGAGAGTGTCACGTAAATCATATTACGTTTACTTGATGTTTTCTAATCGAACGAAACACGCTGATTAATTAAATACGTATTTATGTATTATTACTATTAGGTACTATTATTATTATTATTATTACTAACGTTATTGTGTCCCGCAGGATCTTGGCGATGCACTCAGGGCGACCGCAGAAGACGCGTCCGATTGGCTGATCAGCGGCAACGGTCGGTCAAATTCTCACGTGGTACTACATGACCGTCTGATGACCGACGCGCTGTTGGGCAATGCCCCTATCAAGGCCGAACACTCGTATTGTACTACGCACGGGTCTAGGGAATCGCTGGACGCTATAGGTGAGTCACGTCGTCATCGTAGTCGCCGCGCGTTCGTCGCCGGGTTTCGTAATTCGCCAAATAAGTTTGGCGTAAACGCGGTGCATTCCTCGCCGCATTCCTACCATAGACTTGTTGAACAATATAATATATATACACGTACATATAGACAATAATAGTATAATATAATGCAGTGGTAAGAAGAACCGAGAACCGTTTACCGTCGAGAGGGGGCAACGGCCATGAGTCATGGAAGAAAAAACCCGTTACATGTTCCACTAAAACGAAATGGCCGTTTAAAATAATATCGTATCCGTGTATACGAGTATATTTATAAATGTTATATAATAATACGCTTAATATGTATGTAGTAACATATATAGGAACGTATAATATAGATTTTCGTTAATTCCTCGAGTGAATATTGAACGTATTTTAAATTCGTATACTATATAATAACTATATGTGTGTGTGTGCTGTGTGCATACTAATTATAGTAGGTGTACCATGTGTGCGCGCGTGTAATGCCGTATTTGACGTGCTGCATATTGTAATCCCCCGGTCAAAACTCGGCTTTGGCCATCGGTTTTCCAAATTACGGAGAAAACGAACTGTTCTAGAATTTGCAATAATATTACACCTCGTATTCATGGCGTTGACATTTTATTTTTTTTATTTTATGGAAATGTCATGAAGTTTATGGTAAGCCATCATCATAAATATAGATATAAAAAACGTACGTATATATAAGTACGTGTGTAGGAAATACGTCAACAACAGCGGTAGAAAAAACAAAAAAAAGCTACAAAACCCAACTCTTTAATTCTATGTACTCAACAACCTGTTGCAAACACATCAAATGACATGTGCGATAAAAATGTAACGTCACCAATATTTAACATTATTCTGTGACCTAATATTAAATGAGCCAATAACGTTTGAACTAGGTAATGTATTGTTGTATGTGAATATTATTAACGAGAATTCATATATTATAATGTTATGTTCGTATGCCTACGTATATTTCAATTTTTAAATTACCAGTTTAGTTTACAAATTAAAGACTATGAGATTTAACAACTTAAAAAAGCACTAATGGATACATTTCATTGTATTATTTAGATTACAGATATTAATATTTTTTTCAATACGTATATTTTCAACAATAAAATACTTATACGAGTACTTATACTTACATATGTATTATATTGCGTAAATTAAGTATGATTTTATCTTCAAAGAATGAGCTGCAAGTTGCTACTTGTATAGAAGATTCCCTCTAAAATTCATTAAAATATTTTGTTTAAATCTATTCTACACTTACATTTTATGTATTCAAAAACCAAAAGTATAACTCTCAAATGCCAGTATATTCAAAATTTAGTCCTGTCCTAATTTAGGGACATGTAAATCAGTCACAAATTTCCACTAATTTTCTTTTTTCTAATCAACTTGGATTTTAATTTCATAATTTGGGCTTTTCTTTAAAAAAATTATTAAAAAAAATCATCTATTTATATTTAATAAATATTTTTATATGCATTAGTCTAGTCCCATATTTCCTATGTTGCTCTTGTATTGTTATTATATAGGTTTTATAAATTTAGATTACATTAAGCTTCATATTATTACCATATTTGACGTTAAATTTAGTTTAAAAATGTTGTTGAATTTGTAATTGCATAATGTTCAATAAACAAAAGAACATGTTATAAAAATGTTTATGTTCAAAAGTTTTCTGTAAATGACCTATTTTAATAATATATAAAGTTAAATTAAAATTATATAGCATATATAATTATTAAAATATAGGTTATATTTTAGTTAAACTTAAAAAATACAAATAGAATAACCAAATACAGTTCTATATAATTAATTTACCTAATACATAAATCAATATTATGTTATTTACAATTTAAACTATATCACTATTATCCAATATATTTTACATTATTATCACAGTACTTACAACAACCTAACATATTAAAAAGTATCGTTATTATTTGTTGATTTTAGTGATTTTTATATATACTATGACGTATTTTAATACGATTCAGTCATTATAAGTTTTATAAAAATGCTTTAAAAATATTATAGCATATAGTACTGATTACGAAAACATTCTTATAGGACTGAATCGTAGCGAAATCATGTTAACCATGATTTTTTGAATTATTATCGTTTGGTTTTTATAGAATAACTATATGTATATTATATCGGTACATTTTATATGAGAAATTTTGTTGGGTACGTGCTCAACCAAGTTTACGGTGATTTACTCATTACTAGAGGTTATAAGGGGAATGGTCGTAAAAGTGGCGTGTAACGGAACATTGAATGTGTTCAAACATTAAATTGTAATTTCTAATAAATAATAGGTACATCTATTAACATTTGTTTCAACACATGTATTAGTGCGGTTTATGTTTTTACATTTGTTAATAATTATTACTTATTAATTTTAAATTTTAGATTTGGACGAAGACAGCAGTCAGGATGGAACTTGCAAACTGTCATTTGACGAAGTAAGGTGTGATCGTACCGACAACATCGAAATGATAAGTATCAAAGAAGACTCAATTTCAGTAAAAGACGAACCGATGAGTGACCAAGAATATGTCGAGACTTCCTCTTGTCCACCGTCACCGTGTTCTGCGACTGACGACACACCCAGACATTATGGCAAGGTAAAATAAAAAAACTTCAGGCAGAATTTACTGTTACAAATTTCGATATTTTTTTAATTTAGACCTGTAAGATTGAATACTGAAAGAAAACTAATACTTTACATTTTCCAACTTTATATAATCCTTTTTTATTCTAAGTCAAAACGTATTTAATTAAATGCATATTTGTAGGTATAATATTTTATAATTAAGTTTGAAGCAAATATTTAAATGAACATAACTAGTATTGTGGTTTAAAGTTTTAATTCGACTAGTTTAGAACAATACAGTTAACATTTTAAAACCGTCGAAAACATTTAATGTTTGTTTACTAAAATCTTATAAATTAATCACGTAAAATGTTAATGTTATAAAACATGATTTTAATTTAAAACATTACAAGCACCATTTATTTTGCGGTTGGTACATTAGCAGAAGATGAGCTATAAAATATATCCTTGAGCATAATTTTAAAATATAACCACAAACATATTGCCAGTATAAAAATTAAAAGTAAAAATATGTAATAAATAAATATCATGAGCTCGTAATATTTTGTAAATTCGATTAATTAATTTTAATTTTTTTTTTTTTTTTGGATTGTTAACTATTTTAGTCTATTTTAGTGAACTATTTAATAATGTGACATTTTAAGTTTATAATAATCCAAGAAATCAAAATACAGAACAATATTATTATATTTAAAGAAATTTGAAAGAGAAACTTTAATGCAACCGAATGAAATTATTCCAAATATAGTAGTTCCGAGAAATATCATTGAAAAAATAGAGAATAGTATAATAAATATATATATTTTTTTCTATATATTAATTTACATTTTTTTATCATTTACACGTAATGGCTCCCATTAACCGTGGCGGCAATAAATAATACAATGATGACGTCATATTTCCTGATGCTCGAGAGATCAGAATTTAACCGTAGAAAAAGTATAATGTCATGCTTAATATATTTCGTAAGACCTATCAGTCGATCGAGTTTACTTAGGCACAAGTAATACTAAAAAAAAATCATTTTCATTAGTTATAATCAGCGAGACAAATCAATATTCATAGACGTTTTGCACGTTATTTTATTATGTCTGACAACTTTAATAGCAACTGGTTTGTTACTAATGGATGTTTCTTTTACAATTATTTACCCGGTTTTAAATTTAAATTTTTAAATTACGTACTTCATTTTTAATATTGTTTAGCACTTATTAAACAGCACGACCGAATAAAATAAACATCAATTATAATCACTAACAATTTCAAGGATATTATTCTATTATTTTCCAATAGATTAGCGTTAAAACTAATGTACTATGAAATTTATTTTATTCGAATTAGAATATTGGATAATTCCGTGATTGCTCAAATACTGCGTGCGCGTGTGAACTATGGTACATTTTAATTAATATTTTACTCCTTTACCATTTAATAAATAATAATACCTGATAATTTATAAACGTTGTTTTTATCTTACGTGAACTAATAGGGATTATGGTGTAAAATCCAATGATGAATCAGTGTTGTTTGAATTTTCCACATTAATTAACACTTGATGAAAACGTATACTGTTATCTTTTGTTTTTTAGTATATCTTAACATTCTAAACAATAATAAAAAAACAGACATACCTAATTAATAAGAATTATTAATTTTTTTTCTTTAATTTATCAATTAAATAAACACGGTGGATCTGCTATACTAGATTTATTATTAGTTATTGCATAAAATACAATTTTAATTTACATGTGTTGATATAATTGTAGTTATATACGTAAGTAAATTTTACAACACTGCCATTATATACAATATATTTGTGAAACGTTAAATATTTCCATAACACTAGTTTACTTAATTATGTCAAATAGAAATAATTCTTTTAGTCGTTATAATATATGTTATATCAATTTATGATATTGTCACTTCATTATGTAGGTTAATGTGAGTTATATTTATACGCTGTTAGCTTAATTTAAAATTAAGCATATTAAGTTATTTACCATTCTATTTCTCTAGATCTATATCAAACATTAAGACTTCAAACCAGTTTTGTTCGATTTCACTATTATAAAATGTCAAAGAATATGATTTATCAATAACAATAAGTTACCCATAGTCATACCTTTTATAACATAATTTGAGAACGTTATGATATCACTAGATTGGAATTTAAAGAATTTTAGGTATAATATTGATGTTATTAGGCAGGTACTTCATTTATAGTTTTAATACTCAAAATAGATTTATTCTAGGTTTATGATAAAAAATAGATTTTAAATATATAAGTTTTTCCTCAAAATGAAATATATTATGCGTACATTAAAACAAATGTTTTTGCAAAATATGTTTTTTGAACACCTATAAATTATGGAAATAAGTGTAAAATAAATTTGAATATATTATTTCATCACTCAATGTAAATTAATCTATTAAATATTTTCTAATTTAACAAAAAAAATTTTTTTTTTTGGTATATATCGAATAATTAATTAATTTTAGTAAAATAAATAAATATAACTTTTGACCTCATCATGTTGTATGTCCTTAGATACATGTATACATTTATTTTGTTTTCGTATAGTATTCTTACAAAGAATTTAATGAAAAATATAATTTAGTGTTTAACATGCGACAAAATATAGATTGATGAATTTCATAACATTTAGATAATTATACCTACTAATCGTTTTGAATTAACTATGTGTAAGATTTTACGTATGAAAATATTACGAAAAAAAAAAACACATTACACATGCATTTACGTTTATAGTGTATAGTGTTGTATATATATTTTTTTGAATACACAAAATACGTTTTACCAATGGTAAATATGAATTTCAATAATGTTGCAAACTCGTTACGATCGTTTTTTTTTTTTTTTCACGCGGTTAATTTGCATCATACCGTTGATGTCGCACCACTGCCACTACCACCACCACATATACTAGCTGTATAGTTAGTTATTTTAACGTCGGCAGTTCGGATGATAAAAAAAATTGAAAATAAAAAATTATGTTACAGGTACAGAAAACCAGTTACAACGAACCTACCACGGTCGTGTTGACCTCGAGAGCTTTCCTCAACCAACCGCACAGATTAATCGTACCAAACTTTGGTTTGAAAATGGACGGCACAGGTAAAATGGATACAAAATTATAACAATATAACGCATAATATTATGTACACCAGACAGACCAGACACACACGCACACACTCACACACTGACACTTGCGGTAACCTTGTGGGATAGTGGAAATTTAACGCAGGTGATGAATATTTATACACCCGCGAACCATTACACCGCAACCACCCTACACACATACACGCACGCGCGCACATACGCAAACCATGTACATTTGATACACGTGTACATACGATTGTATTTTTATTTTCTCTTTTTATGCGAACGGGTAAACTAACCGCGGTACGCGCCGTTTCGTTTCTCAGGTTTTACACTGCCGCCCACGCCGCCTTCGTCTACGTCCAGCGACAGCGAGGGCGGTAACGTATCGCCGCACCACCGGTCGTCGCCCACACGGCGGTTGTTCCTGTCGTCGTCCTCGTCGTCGGCCACCACCAGCAGCCGGCAGCCCATACAGACGCCGTTGATCAGCTGTCAGCCAAAAGGTTCGACCGGTGCCCTGATGCTCACCGAAGAGGAGAAACGCACACTGCTGGCTGAGGGCTACCCCATACCCACCAGGTTGCCGCTGACCAAGGCCGAGGAGAAATCGCTGAAGAAAATCCGCAGGAAAATTAAGAACAAGGTAACAGCAGCCACGCCGATGCGTGTAACGTGTGAAACGTCATCCGTTTCGATGTCGCGCGGCATAAAAATGTCGCTGTCATAACTATACTATTGTTTCACGTGATGGTGTGCCCACGCTGGGTACAGCATGTCTCCTAATCGGTCGTGTATTTTTTTGTCGTACACAGATATCGGCTCAGGAAAGTCGGCGCAAGAAGAAGGAATATATGGATTCGTTAGAAAGGAAAGTCGATATTCTTGTTTCTGAAAACTGCGAGTACAAAAAGAAAATCGTCAACCTAGAAGAGAACAACGGGTCTCTAGTCCAGCAGTTGCAGAAGTTGCAGAAATTACTTGGTCTGCAAGCCACGCAAATTGTAAGTTAACATTAACTGGCTATTTTATTCCATTTCTCAAACGTTTTACGGACAAACCATCTACTTCACCGTTTTGCCTATGATAAGAGTGGGGGGGGGGTTCCGGACATTTTATGACTTGAGTGGTTACCGTGTGAACGAAGTTTATTTCTCGGGCGTCTCAGATAGGCAATATCGGTGCATATATGTGTTGTTTTTCCGTGTGTCAAGTCATATTAGAAAAGTAGAAAATTTCTAATGTAATGTGAAACGCCACAGATTTTCGAATAATTTAACACAGTTTGTGTTTATTGCAATTTCTAGTCAAAATGTGAAGTATTCCATAACCCTGGGTTTTATTTTAACTATTGATTGTGTACTAATTGAGTATTAAGTGAATTATGACATTTCTCGTATATAATTAAACAATAATTTGTGTTCATTGTGTTTCAGAGTCAGCAACTGAAGACTAAATAATTTCGTACTTACCAGTGTGGAAAATTGTACATAACGACCAATGGTGAGTAATCAAACATTAATGTAGTTTTCTAAAATAGAGAAATTTTTTCATTGGAGTAGGTACTAGGTACTAGACGCCGAAATTACAACGTACTAGCGCCATCTATTATTCGGACATCGTTCTAAATTTACCGAATATATTTTTATACCCAGAGAGGTCAATTTTCCAATGACGATGATCGCATTTCGTGTGTCGTATGTTCGTTTAACATAATCACACATTCGAATCCATCATAATCATATTATTACGTCCTTGGGCGAACATACGTTTCACTCCACTGATTGACAATCATTTTTAGCATGTAGATGCAACGTAAAATATTTATTGTTGCTGAAAACTGTTATTCTATCATTGTTTTTTTTTTCTGTTTTTCAGGTGCAAATACATATTGTTTAAGAGTTTTAGTTCAATGTCGACAGCTAGTCCGTGAAATTACCAAATGCGTCTCTGTTGGTGTTGAATGTTGTTCACAATTAACACTGCATACGATGATTATCGCATTGATTTAAAAACGGACAAGATACCATCTCGTTATAATTCGAGATAAGTTTAATTTTTGACGTCTGGCCAATGTTTCTGTAACAGAATTTTGAGTCACGGTCAATGGAGTGTATAATATTATATATTTTCAAATTTATGTATTTATATATTCATATTATTATATAATTCTGTATAAGAAAAGAAAAACGACTGACGAAAAACACCAATTATTGGATAAAAGTAATGTTTTGTTTTTGATGCGCGTAAATGTATAATAATAAATCAAAAATAATTAACTTTTAATCTCATTATTATTCGCTGTAAGTGCCAAAATTATATCTTATATTATAATAATGTATATATATATATTTTTATTTTTTAAATCGCTTGTCTCTGTGCCTGCCACGCGGCATATATTATGCTACAGACGTTATATTTTGTCCATGTTACATATATTTATAAATCGATAAACAAACAATATATTTAAGGAGTGTTTTTCCTAGAGTAATTATTATCATACATTTACAATACAATTTTTGTGTGTGTCCAAGTAGATAAATTAAATTAATTATATTATATATATATATATCGAATTGTACATATTATATTTATACGTTCAATTAAATTTTGTTGTTAACTTAAAATATATATTTTTTAGTTAAATTAGTTAAATTTTAAATATTATAACAACAAATAAATAATTAATTATTTTGTTTTAGAAAATATTTTTGTATAAATGACATATATATGAATACATATATATGTGTATATTTTATGTGCAATTTTTTAGCAGATTTTAACTAGCACGTAATATTTTTATTTTATGTTATATTGCTGTAACACTTGTTTTTTTTTATTTATTTTTTTATTATTGGGGTAGCACGTACGTTATGTTTATGTATACTCTGCAGTTGTCCCAAATTATGTTTGGTCATTTGTTTTACTTGTGAATATTGAAGGGAAAATTATAAATATCGACCAGAAATTGTGCTCATCAATAATTGTTTTTCGAATTTGTTTTACTTGTGCTCACTCGGCATTTTCAACTCTATTGTACTACTTAATCCATGATTTTAACTCGTACAGTTGGTTTTTAAAAATCGTATTTATAATAAACGAAAGAACTATATATTTGTTGATATTATGAAAATTTTATACTTCATTATACCGATGTCCTAAACGTATTTGGACGTGTACAATGTAGCCAAAAGAAAACCTTTATTAGGTTAATTTGTCATTGTGCGAATGAGAAAGTCAAAACCATTTATTTCGCAAGTGCCGGAAATCGAAAAATACCCAAATATAATAATTGTGCATGAAGTTTAGTAAAATGTTCAACACACTAAAGCGACATTTTTGTGTCCACGAAAACTAGTGAAATAAAAAAACTAAAAAAAAGATCCATCAGTATACTATTACAACATGGCACATTAGCGATGGTTTTCGGTACCTATTTAATTTGCGAATTTTTTTTGCTGCGATATGTAGCCGAACCGCGAAAATCGCATTATCATCGTAGGTACGCATTACACTTTCCAAGAATCATTTCAAAACGTTGCCCATTTACGTAATCATATTTGACCGACGACGATAACCGGCTTGCGACTATAATTGCGTTGTAACTTGTGACCATAATATTGCTTACGGTTATTTACAATGAGCGAAAAAAAATGTGCATTTAAAAATCACAGCAGTGCATTCCATCGTTTTCGACTTAACTTTTTTGTACGACCGTGCTTGTGTGCGTGTGTGCGCGCTCGCGTGTGTGTGTGTTTGTGTGCCGATGCCGTACAAAGTACACGGCGGAAAATCTATACGACATGACCGCTCCAAGGTCGTCTCAGCTGCATTATGTTATAATGTTATACATACGTATTTCGATTTTCGAGTTCATGAGCGCACCGTGATTAGAAATGTCATCATTCAAACGCCATGACCGATAAGAACACGATTCCCGATTTATACGATACCGTAATATTATAATATGTCCATGGCGTTTAAACAAAACCTGCGATTTGAGTGCGCAGCGGCGTTCGCAGGGATAGGCATTTAGGATTCAACCCCTTTTCTCCCCCGAAATGTTATCCTCCTATCAAAGTTTCGAGGATGATAACTTTTTCTGTTGATTTTATATCAATCCATAGTGGACAACCCTAATCGAACTTAAACTCTGCGTTCGCTTCTGTAGCTTTGAAGTACATATATTGGCGCACATTATTTTTGATGAGAACCTTTGCAGTTGCCCGTGTCCGTCATGCGTTATTTGCACGTAGTTAAGACAATAATT
The DNA here is from genome assembly GCA_949715065.1 of Periphyllus acericola. Lineage (NCBI taxonomy): Eukaryota > Metazoa > Arthropoda > Insecta > Hemiptera > Aphididae > Periphyllus > Periphyllus acericola. The sequence continues at coordinate 19,900,187 of OX454270.1, read as the reverse complement.
ATTAATAATAATGTATTATTATTTATTATCTATTCTCGTAATACGACGCAGTGCAACGGGATTTATTTCCATCTGACACGCGCGCGTTCGCATGCATTTTCGATTCCATCGATTCCGTTTGTACAAATAATTTGCTACAACGTTTAAACATAATCACACCTCTCTGGCCACCGAGACCGTGGCCTTAAATATTATATTTTGCGCAAAATATAGTAACAGCATCATTCTTTCTCCTCTTTTTCTCCGTTTCACAGTGTGCTCGCAGAAAGGCTATACTGTTTTAAAGCAGTGCGTAGTATATAGTGTACATTCATTGAGGTATAACAACGATTCTCTTTAATATTCTGCCTGGTTATTTGGTGAAATCCATTGATGTTATTGTATACTGCTAATTATTATTTAATAAAATCTATGTAATATCACCAATATCTATTGCGTACCATCAACGTGGTAAATATGAGGACGAAGCGGTCTATTTTCCTTATATGTTCTACCAAGTGTACGGATGAGTGTTGATTTTTTCGCTTTTGGTTAAATCATGTATAATCATATATGGTTCTAATATTATAAACTATTAATTATATTATTTCTATAGTATGTGTATATTATATATATATTATATATTCGTATATATACGTATATTTCTTTTTAATTATAATCTTTGTTGAAAATATGTAATCACTTGTCTGCTGTAGATAATATATATTGTTTATAATTCGAGTATTTCACTTTGGTTATTATATTTTATTAATTATCATCTATCATTTATCAATTACTACTTCACAATTCAATTATTTAATTACATTGTTACATACCGATAGGATATCGCATATGTTATGTGTGCACTGTGCGTGATTCATTTTATATTCAATTTTATATTTATCTATACCAAACAATATTTTGACTGCAAAAAATAATAACTATCATTTTTTTCGAATGAAGAACAATATCAAAATTAATGTTGAATCTGGATGTTTTTGAGCTACATGAGAATGGAAGGTTATGGTTGTCCTCCTTAAATTTCTTATATTCTTACCAATTCACTACAAACCTTACCGGATAAACACAAACTTAATTTCAGTACTTAAATAGAACATGAACACCAAATAAATTCCGTCACCACAGATTTTCGTTCTTGATTTTATATCGGCATATCGAAAACATTGATAAAAATATTTTTTGTCATCGTAAGCGATAAGCAAAAAAAATAACTTTTAAAACTCTTGAACTGATAACCGTGTTTATCGACATGAAGGATTAGAAGTTTTTCCGCTTATGGTATGTATAATGTATAAAATATTTCATTTTGTTCATTTTTTTTAAACGAATAAACGTCTTACAGCATTTGCAAAAAATTGTCAAGCTTATATCTAATAAGAAAAATAGATATCGTACGAGTACACTAATTGTATACAATTTAAATTTTTTTTAAATGTAGAACATTTACAATCTGTAATTTTTTTTACACGTTAAGTAAATTTGATGAATAAACATGAAAGTACATATTTATAAGAATTATTTATGAGAAAATACCCTTTTAAATTATAGCAAATAGAACAGCCAATCGCGAGTATTAACTGTATTGGTGAAAAAGGAAAATAAATGACAAATAATTGTGAAGTTTGGTCATATAAATTGCTTGGACTTAAGTTGATGATTGATTTCGTTAGCACTCGCTCGGTGTTATAGTCAAAATATAAGTATAATAAGAATGCAAACATTGAAACATATGATATCGATGAGTATACTGTATAAGCACATTATACAACATAGTTTTATATCTAGTTTACCATTGCATCAATAAAATGTAATACACTGTCCTAAGTGTGCATTGCTACAATACAGGTATATCAAATTCAAAGTATCAACTAGGCCAAAAATATTGAATAGGATATTAGGTGCAAATAAACATATATATATATTATATATATAAAAAAACACTTTACCCGAAAAAGAAAAATATTAAACAGCATAAAAATGGAAATAATTAGTTATTTTAAATAGAAATACAAAATTCTAAATTGTTCACTTAATTTTATCTAATGAACTTAAATAAGAAAGAAATAATTAGCTGCGAGCTTTGAGTTTGATATGCCTGCCATAAGACAATTGTTAACTATAATTATAATCTGATACCTGATAATGCATGACTTTATAAGTCTGATAACCATTTTGTTACACCTATGTAATATGCGAAGAAAAAATTCTCCACTGATATGTGATAATTATTGTGTCATAATATTATGCTGTATTAGAAACGATGACGTCGTTTAAGAATTTAAGAGTTATAAAATATTGATAGCAAGCCCGCTTGACCAGATATCAAAGTCTTTCTTACCACGATTATTTATTGCAAATGTAAAAACAGCAGTTCGGTCGATTTCACCAATACGGATTTTAGAAGTAGACGTATTATAGGTAAACCACTCACCGTCTCCGCAACCGAATGACACCCCTAGCCACAAATATTGGAGTCTGTATACCTGCGCCTTCGATGAAGCGTTCGTGTATAGTAAAATATGTGTGGAGATATTTGATGTACAGACGCATAGTGTTCATGAAATCACGTGGTCACTACGAAATCGTAAACGTAGGTCATATAGATCAGGGGTGGCCAACTTTAATAGGCTTGTGATCGACCTTGAGTTTTTCTAGGTCGTCGCGATCGACCAAAAAAAAAAAGGTTGTATATAAATAAATAAACCAAAAAAAAATTATTATATTATTATTATTATATTATTATTGGTACTACAATTATTTTGTTTTCTGAAAAAAATTCATTAAAATGCGAAAGGGAGTTGCGATCGACTCAAATTCATCTCGCGATCGACCTGTTGGCCACCCCTGATATAGATTGTAGGTATAAAGCTGTATTAAATGGTGTACGTAACATACCATAAACCGTCGTAACATATCGGCCGTAATAATAAATTGGGATCGACTCATAATAAATTATAACTTATAAATTATAGCTAAATCTAATGAACGTCTACTTCACACATTAGCTCGGTGTTCTTGTTAATCGATAAACCGTTTGATTTTTTCCTCATTTCGTCCAGTGCTTTTCAGTTATATATTTACTATTGTATGTTACGGTCAAGTGTGTAATCGGAAATTATAGTGACAAGGCATTTATTGTCTTAGCATACATTACCTTATTTTATTGATCACTGGAGAAAATGTTGAACTATTTGCCTGGAAAATGTACATATCATGGCCAAAAATCGGTGTGTAATTGCAAATAAAGAGAAACAAAACCTTTTTTGTTCATTTTACTTATGATGAACTCGGACTTTTAATTTAGCTCGGTACAGATGAATATAATATTTCCTTGCAGCCCTACATTTATATTTATTTATTTTGTACTGTGGTTTTCGAGCAGCTTCTTTTAATGATAATGTAGATGTTTTAGTGCGCCATATTTCAGTATGGACGACCAAATCAGTGCATATTTCGAATTGTTTTCTAGAGTAAACCCGTTGTTGCATGAGAACTACATATTTTTCCTATTATTTGCATCATTGGCACTGTTATGTCATTTAAGTATCTCGCGTCGCGTTGAGTCGATCCGAATTGTATTATGATTAATTTTATTTCACGTCCTCGAATAGTCAGACGTCTCCTTATTAATTCAATAATCCAATGGTTCTCAAACTTTCTATTTCACGACACATTGAAATTCTTTGCGAACATATACGACATGTCTTCTGCAATAGCGAACATCAGGCTAAGGTAACCGAAGGATGTGAGCCTTGGAGGATATGACAGATTTTACCAATTATAATTACCAGTATAAGTTATATTAGGTACCTTTACTATCCGTATTTATGATGAGAAAAAAAATTGCAATTATTAGGAATGAATATCAGGGGATAGCAAGTCAAGATAAGTGTGGGTATATTAAACAATTTAAAATATTACATTCGATAGTGTAACATTATTTGTGTTCTATGTACACGATAAGTTCGCAAATATATGTAGGTAAGTATATTTCAACCACCTACTTGATGTCGGTATATAGTTGTAGTCGGCTTAAATGAAAAATCGGAGTGTAATAATTATTTAGGACTTGGAATAAAAAAAAGATTATAAAATGTTACGTCATAAAATAATTAAAACATTTTAAATATTAGAATAAAATTTTAAAAACGTTGGCATACAATGAATCAAGGTTATAACTTGTAACTTAATTTGTTTTTTTTTAATTAATTTTGTGCCCATGTAAATGAAATATGTTTTTGCAAGAAAAAAAGTATATAAATTTTAATTTTGTTAAATACTTTTCCGAAAAACGCTGATGATTTAAATTGGAAAACACTTATTTTTATAAACTGTCAAATATCTTTCATCATTGATTGGCGTTATTGGAGCGAAATAATTATGCATAAATAATTATAGAGATTCAATATTTGACATTTCTTAAATCAAAATCGTGATTGATATTCTGTCAATAAATAACACTAGAGGTATCAATATGATTTAAAATACTGGTAACTGGTTTAAAATATGTACCTATAGTATTTTACACGGGCAGTAACATCATTCATGTATGAAAAAAGGTTAAAAATGCATTTAATTAGAATTACAATTAAATTAAATACTTTAGTAAATAATTTAATAATTATCTCACTCTGTACGAGTAAGTATGTAGACTCTAAGTATGTAGAGTGTAGAATTGTAGACATATGGACATATTATGGTATCGAAATTGTGATGGTATTATGGTTAACTCCCTCTGATCATCATTTTTTATTTGTTTTTCCAATAAAACCATATTAATTGCAGCATTTTTGTTTTTTTAACAGTGTCGTATACACCACTCCGCACCGTACGGGATCTTGAACCATATCTGAGGGTAATCCTGATCAATTTATTTCTATAGAATGCGCTGAGATCATTGCTATTCAGCCGCACAATGTAACTGTACACCCAATGGTGATACATAGTTCAATAATTTAAGTGAATTTAAGTTTATTTACTTAATTTTATTAAGTATTATAACACTTAATAAAAAATTCCAAAACGATATTTTATAAGTATGGTAAGCAAATAATAATTTTATATTGATGGCATACGTTCGAAATATACTATACTGTAGTTGAATCTGATTGTTTACCCGAAAAGAAATAAAAGATTGAAATTGAAAATTTTTTTATGACGCATCACGATAGTTATATACTGGTATATATATCTATATGATAGGTATACTGTTAAACATAACTTTTTGAGGATAGTAATGTAGTTATGAAGAGTAGCCATTGTTGATGATGGCTTATTATGCTTCCTATGCGTTGTTTACCGATGATAACATTTATACGTTATTAGACAATTAAACAAGAAAGTCAAGTGTTTAGGGTGTTAAAATTAATTTAATTTCAAGGTTTCGGCATTTAAATCTAGAAATAGTTTATCTATTTTTATTTTTAATTGGTAGAAAAATGTTAAAACCAATAAACCAGATAATTGTATTTTACTTTACTACTTTACTGCAGCATAATATTTATGATTTTGAATTGGATTCTTTAAAATTAAAAAATAATTATATTTTATAATTTATATTTAATTTAAAACTTTTAAGTATATTCTTTATATGTATTTTTATTTTAGTTTTCTATACTTTAGTCAAAATGTTTAGTTAAAGAAAAGTTAGTGGCCTGAATAATCAATAAAGTCGTTGAATAATATTGCATATTCCTGAAAAACGAAAGTTTAAATTAAATTTTAAATAATCATGGTTTCATATTATGTAGATTATAGTAAATTAAGAAGAAATTATACTTAAATGAAGATATGTCGATTCATTCATTGAACCAAACCTTCTACTTTCATGGAATAAATAGGATCAGATTTATTTTTAATTTCTTGTCGTCTCTAAGAACCAAATGTTCAAAGATCATAGATCCTAACACTTAGCAGTTAGCTGAATGTTAAAATCCAAAAACAAAGGCCAAGTATCTGGTCATATTTCTTTAAATACAAAAGGCATATGAGACCGAACGATTAAATTAATGATAATTCTATAAAGTTATGAACGCAAACAAAGAAAAAGATCGCTTTAAAGTATAACTGCAATTATTGATGTAAAACATAACTACATTATTCAACTATAAAATTGTATGTATGAAGTATATACCAATAAAATAAATTAAAACAATAAAATGATCGAGTTTTAATACAGTTGTTAAAACTCAAAGGGAATAAAAATGATTTAAAATAAATGTGAATACTTTACAAGCTTACTACGAGTATTTGCAATATTTTAAAATCTTTCATAGAAAACTGTTTATATATTTAATAATTTTTAAAAAATATTATATTAATACGATGAATTTAAACATCAAATATGGAATACGCTATACAGTTTGAATGGAATTAAATTAAACCCTTTTATTTATTTATTTTTCATAAATAATAATATATCAAATGTTTTTTAAACTACAATATAGTTTGCAAATAACCATAGATATTAAAATTATATTTACTTTATCGTGAATATATCAGCAAGAATATATGGTATGAAGAGCTACTCGTTAACTTCTTGTTCAAATTCAAGCCATTCATATAAAGTATAATATCATACTTAGTAAAAGTAAAAAATAAACAAATTGAAAAGGAAAAGTAAATACGACGTTATTTTCTATTTCAAATCATATTATACAATATACATACAACATACGTCAATGTTTACAAATTGTTGTAAAAAGTATTATAATTCCCTTTGTTCATACATTTTTAGGTTTGATAAAATAATTACTGAGTTACTGATGCCAACGCACCAGAATGATTATAATAAAACTCCAATAATATTTCAAAAATGTTAACGAAATTTCTTAATTTTCTCCCAGTTTTAGTTTTTGTTATAAATTAAATTAATATAATTTTTTAACACAGTATAATAATATTGTTTATTACATACTTAACGTCCAATAGGAGTTTAAACTTCTTGTAAACAAAGAAAGTATGATTAGTTTACACGTTATAATAACACAATTTTATAAAAACGTAACGTATCAAATTCCACTCATCCCGTCATTATTATTATAATGTAGAACTAGATATTAATCACAGCACAAGTTACAAATAATTGTTCAACTGTACATGGAAATTATTGAATTGAATTGAATTTGTTATATTTTGACGCCACTGAAATGATTTTTTTTTTTTTTCATTTTAATATAGAAAATTATACAATCGTTACGAATATAGTACAATAAAAATATGTGAGAAATAAATAAAATCTAATTTATATTTAGATAAATACAAATATTACATAAAAGCAATACAAATTGCCTACCGTAAACGCCTAACTACAATACGTAGTCTTTTGTAATATAAATTATAATATTATGTACATATTCTTATAAATAAAAGCGAATTTGTATTAATATTATATATTTAAATTATAAAAGTCTTATTAGTTTGAATAATGTTAATTAATTATTTGTATACCATATTTGTTTGTTCCAAGTTATTCAATCAAAATGTAAAATCTATCATAAGACCATTTTTAGACATATGTTATAACAATAAATATTTTACTTACTATAATTTTTAATTAAGAATCAACGTATCGTTATCATATGATTGATCGTAACATTAAATATCCTGATGCATGTCATAGCTTCAGTTGTTAATACACTTGAGAATTTTGAAAGGTTGGCTAGGCTCCTAAAGAATTAATAATTTATATTTTATAATATTGTAATAAAAACATACTTTACAAGTGAAAACACTTTGATAGTGATTTGTTATCGCTCACATAACTTCAACATGTTTTCGGTATTATGTACCGATACGTTTGGCACAGATGTACAGAATAAGCTTGATATTTTATCAGTTGCTTCACAACACGCGACGTCAGTAAATGATAACTAATTTCAGCATCTGGTTTTGCTTTAGTTGCAATCTTGTAGACCACGACGTTTTATATAAAATTGTTGGTTATAGTGATTAAAAAACTTAATTTAAATATTTCCAAATAAAAACATCCCTATTTCTAATACATTCACTCAAATATCTTTGCATAGTTATATTATTACCAAAATTGTTTACAAATAAAATATGTTGACGAAATTTAAAACATTCTCATTTTATGACGAAATCAAAACAAAACCAATAAAATTGGAATTGACTTGTTCGAATAGTCTTGGTCGACAAAATAAATTGTACTTATACTCCCATTGGTGGTGGACGTTCTTATTACTGCAATTCTTATTGAAATATTTGAATAAAAAATCTATAATACAACAAAACTTGTATGATAGAATGGTTTTTTTTCTGTGAGAACTAACTGATCTAAGTTATAAGCTTATAAGTTATAAGTGCTATACTCGTAATATAGATAGAATAATACAACATAGGATATTGTCATTTCTTAAAATAACTGTTATACTTTAAAAACTAAAATTAATTAGGTCTGAACAATTAGTTTATCTAAATCTTGAGAAAAATATAGTGGCATTTAAAAATATATATGATAAGTTTACTATAATTTAGATATTATTTACATAAGTCATGTGGTTACCGTAACTGTATCTTCTTATAATACACAATTTCTTTTGACTCATGATTTTATAGGTAAAATATATCTATTGATTGTTGATAACAAAACTGGTAAAATTTCACAACAGAGATGGAGATTTATGACGTAAATAATATTATTGCGATTACTAATGAGCACTTTTGATTATTTATACATCTGATGCTAGATTATTAGTAATCATGAAAAATGTTTACTGTGTAGACTGTAAAGTGTATTACTGTAAGCCACAATATTGTAGATAGGTGGGTTATATTATAGTATTATAATGTATAGGTATATCATACTTGTAAAATGTATAAAACTTGTTCAGCATATTATTAACCAGAGAAATAAAAAATGGAATAAATATTGACGATAATGATGGCAAACACTTTTTGGATCAGTCAATTCAGGTGCAAAATTAGGGTTACAATTATAATTTAATAAAATAAAATGTTAATGGTTAAGACTTAAGACAAGAAAATTATATCTGTAAAAATATATTTTTACGTAATTGTGATTTGTCATAACATCTAATAACATTAAGACGTCGAAGAAAAGAAATTAAGTAAATAAAATGTTACTCTTTGTTTTATCATTTCCCTCCGGATCTTAAACCAGTTATCGACGAGAATGCAATAAGATCTGAATTATAATTAAAAATTATTATAATAAATTGATAAAATATTATAAACAAGTGTACAGTAAACATAAGTAGTAATGGGTTTATGTTAGTATGTGAAATAATTATTATTTCAGTGGCGGCGGCGGCGGCTTATGCGTCTAAAACTTTCATAATGTTTCCACTGTTACATTTAACCCAATTCTCTGCCCATTAATATTGTGTCATTTTGTATTATATACATACATGATACATATGTAATTCAATGCATCGAAGAAATGTGTACTTTGGAAGTTACAACAATAATACCATTAATATAAATATATATAAGAAATTTTACCCATTTAACTCTTTTTATGACAAATCTCAACGGGAAAAGAAAGCAGATTTAAATTAAGTAAGGAAAACTAAGTAAATAAAGATATAACACTTTTTCACAACAATTATTTATGAACATTGGATGGTGGTGCATTAAATGCACACCTATATTTTTTTTATCTATGACTATTTAGCATATGCCTGCGTAAACTACAAAGTAATTGGTAATAGCTAGAAGGTAAAAGGTAATGTCTTAAACGTTGTACAAAAATATTAAATAATTAAATGGCATTTGATTACTATTCAAATCTCAACACATGGGCCATCGATTATCATTATAAAATAAATATTATTCATTATACCGTAAAGAATATATTAAACATAGTTTAGCATTTTTTCATTTAAAATTATTGATTATGTTTGTTTCTCAGAATTATGTCAGGGAAAGTGATTCCATTGAAAGCCGAAAGGAGATATGTTTGAGTAAGGTAGCCCACTTTTGATAATACATAATATAATGCATAAATATATGCATAACTCTATAGACGTGAACCCCCAATAAGGCGATCGTTTTTGCAGGTTATTCGAGGTTGAGGAAATCCTGTCTCTGTTTATGTTTTATAAAATAAATTAACTGTTACTCGAAAACCTTCCTTAAAGATTAAGATCATTCTTAAATATATACGTAGTTACGCCTATATATGATTGAGTAATAATTTTACCTAATTATTTTAATTTAGTATAAATCTCTTGACCTAAGTATAAATATTAATAGATACTTAAACTATAAAATCTTTAATGTTTGATCATATAAACATGTTTTTCCAGTTATACGCAAATTTGATAGAATAATAATTAAAAATTGCCTAATGCCTAATACTAAAAGAAGATATTTATGACAAAAAAACCACCTACCTATACCATTTATTTATTTTTGGTTTTGAATAGAGCAATTTCAAAACCATGCTGGTATTTATTTTCACTATTTTATTTATACTTATATTTTATTGCGCATTATATTCTATCGGATATTATAGTAAGTGTGGTATATAGTAGGTGTGAATTATCAGTGCGGAATATGTCATAATTGAAGAGAAACTTAGAAATATTTTTCTGAGCCTTCATTTTGGGTTGTGAAAATGCACAAAAACTTATTATACATAAACCTAGCGCATCGAAAAGTATAATTTTATTATCTAAGTTTTTTTTTCGATTTTCATAGTAGAGACCTATAAGTGAAAAGAAAACTGAGAAAAGTTGAATTAATAATGTATACGGTTTAATATTCTATTAAAATATTGTATTTATTTTTAGTCATTAAAATATACTTTGATATGTCTTTTGTTAATTTTAATATTATATTTAAATATTTAGGTACACAATATATGAATATAAAACATTCTAAATTTAAATTAATTTTTATTGATGTAGATATTTTGTTATGAGTTTTGTATCAAAAAACATAAGATATCGACGAATATGAACAAAAAAATTTAGTATTGTGATATTTGAAGTAAGCTTCTAAAGTTCTAACACAACATTACCAATGTGGTCAATTCATTAATCATTTCACAATTCACATAAACTCAACCTTGACTTACAACTTATGCAGCTACTTATAGCCTATAGGACCTATAGTATAGGCAATAATAATTTACTGAAAATTAAATATTGAATAATTTAAACAAATTTTAAAGATCATTGTAAAATATTTTACAATTTTAATATCTTGATAATTTTCAACTGTGCAATACGGTATGAAAATATTAAAATATTATTAATGCTATACAAATTATTAATGCTATACAAATTATTAAATAAACGTTTTTGTGAATGCATTTATTTGTTTACATTATATATTTACATGGATTTAGATATATATTGTTCACTGTCTAAAAAGTTACAACACACTTGTAGTGAATATTATGATATCCAGTCTACGATTGAATATAATAACAATAACTATCCATACATGCATTTTTTTTAATGAAATAATTTGATCAATATTGTGATTCATTAAAGATAATAATCAATTGTAATAATTGAACGTTATTTAATATAATAATTTAATATCCAAACGCGTATTATATATTTAAAATATTATATTAACCAAAACCCATTAAATATCATTTAAAAATGTGTACCTAGCATATAAGTATATAACTGTAGTCTGTAATTCAAATTTAAATAAATGTTTGAGGTTTTTAATTGTTGATGTGTATTATCCTGACTGTCCTCTAGATTCTAGAATATACTTATATACTTTCTATGATTGGTTATTTTTGTTATTTAATTGTTATTGATGTTAAAATATTACATAGGCCACGATTATGTCATTAAAAATGTTAAAAATGTATTATTTAGACATGGAATATTAATACTAATAGTGAGTTACAGCGATAAAATGTTAATAATTGTGATATGAAACATGTCAAAAAAGCAAAACTGAAATTCAGTCGAGGACCAATAAGGCAATAACTCAAATGTATTTAATTTTATACAGATTCTATCAAATGTGTTTATTTGGAGAGTTCATATTTTGTATAAATTGAATTGATTTGAATCATCTTTTAGATTCGAGTTACCGCGACTCGAATGTATTTTAATTCTACGTTAGGAAGTTAAGATTTCAATATTTTTTAAAATGTTATTTGATTGTTTTATAAAATATGACATGAGAAAATAATTGCTAAAATAAAACCCAGTGTGGAAGTTTTAACTCGCAGCACACAATTCCTATTTGGCTTCACCACAAATATATAATGTCTAAAAATATAAAAATGATAAAATATGTTGTAAGTATTGACTTAATATTTGATAATTGATGTGAATAAACAACACCATGGCAATTATGTTCAGTTATTATGTTATAGTAACTATTATTACATAATCATATTACTGTAAGTATTAAATATTGTATTGTTCCAATTATAACTAATTTGGTCTTTATACAAATTAGTCTTTTTTTCGAAGGAATTATTCCTTATTATTAAATAAATGTAAATCCACCGGGCATTAAAAGTACAAAATAATAAAAATAAGTTATCGTGAAATGAACAAATTCATTGGTAGGTACCATAAATTTGAAGAAAATATATTATCTTATACCTACCAATATCAATCAATAACTTTTTTTTTAAATTTTATAGTTTATACCGGTATAGTACAGACAAAAGTGTGCGATAAATTTCTATATTTATATTTTTGATCTCAATAAAAGTTGATCAAAATTCGAGGTAACCAATGTCATGTAAGAATAATTATAAAGATCAATAATGCATATGTAAACATAATTACCAAAGAGTAAAGACTACTCACTCTTGTTCAAACATTATAAATAATCGAAAGTGCATACATTAAACATTGAGATGGAGAGTGAGAAGTGAAAGCTATACTGATCATCAGGGATCTTTGACAGTTATTTTTCTTGTTATTATTATCAAACCGAACAGAGAGGATTCAGACATTTTTAGTTATGCACTACGTTTTATTTTATTTCCATTAATAATAATAAAAAAAAAAATTGCGAAAAAATTAAAACTAATGTTTATTAATGTGTTAAAATAGTAGTCAAAGAGGTAAAGCTGATTTAAAGAGAAAACGCAAATATCCGTCTTGATTTTAGAAGGACGGAAAAGGAGAAAGTTATAATCGATTTATATGGTATAGTGTCGATAAGACGATAACATAATAATAGCCAATACCTTATCTGAAAATGATGTGATGAAAATTAAATTAAGTATCAATAATTTTGTGTTGCAGCCATTTAGTTGAAATTAATAATTATGAAAACATCGAATTTGAGTTATATCCACTAAATTTCTTAATATTAGTCACAAATAAACTGCAGAGTGAATGTAAAAATTATAGAACATTATTTCTATATATAAATAACTCATACTAATAATTTCGTACGTTGTGTACACAGCTTTGGTTGATTTGTAAATTAATGTGTTAAAATGATTTATCATGTCTTGCAATCATTGTTAAGTGAGAGCTGTTATTTGTTTAATTTTCTTAACAGAACAACTGAGACTTTTATTTAACAAATACAAGAATATTTCAATACTTTACACATTTAAATTTATCTAATTGGAGTCTAGCTGTTTTTTTTTTATTTTTTTTTTATTTAAACTTTGTAATACAATTAGTCTCAACAATTACAATTAAAGTACAATTACAAATTAAAGGATACAATTATTGTTACATTGATACAAATGCATTAGAACAGTACAAAATAAATTTAGATTAAAAAGCCTGAATGGTTAAAGAAAGATAATATATTTAATATGATGTTTTTTTGTTTATTAGAAAATATATTTATAGTATCGAAAGGGATGTTGGAGGAGTTCAAAATAGAGTCTAGCTGTTATAGTGACGGATTTTGACTTTCGACCTGCAGAAGTACATTTTATTAATACTGTCACGTTTATACATTTATGATGTATATATGTGATCTGTATAATATAATTGCATTTTTACATAACAAATATTTGGTGATTTATAAATATTTCAGAAAATTTGAGTAATTAAGTTAATTATATATATATAATATATATATATAAAAACTTGATAATATCTATTATGAGATCAACTTTCACTAGTGGTTGCGAAGCCTGAAGAACGACTAAATAGAAAGAGAAAAAATTGAGAATAAAGTACGCAGGAAAATCTGGAGAGTACAGACTGTAGACCCACCATTAATTGGGTAGCGAGGGACTGGTGAAAGAGGCTCAAGAGAAAAGTATGATATGGTGAAGATAGCACCAGTAACTAGCATCGAAAAGGAACCAAGGATTTAATAAGTTCAGACACAAAATGAGGAGGAGAGAAAAAAACCGCAAGAGTAACAATGAAATTAAAACCCGTCTAAGGAAGAAGACTTCGAAAACCACGAGGCCGACCCATGGAAAGATGGGTTGGCGTGCCGAGAGAAAGTTTAATAAGTTTCAGAATTGGGAAAGACAGATCAAAATTGAAAATAGTGCCAGGTAAAGAAGTGTAGAGTTCTGTAGAGTTCTCTTTGAGAATACAGATGCGCCAGTAAAAAAAATAAATACGATACAGTATCTACATCCTCCACTTAATATTAATGTGTAGGTATTAAAATATAAACACATTAATCAACAAGCACCATTATTGGATTTACTTCAAACCTTGGGTAGGTTACGTTATACTAGTACTAACAATAATCGATTTGTTAATTATCATATAATAAACATTTTATGTCAGTGATGAATTATCGATGAACAAATTGAAAATGTTATCATAAAATAATATTGACACTCAAGGTTTTACGTAATAAGTTTTATGTTTTAGAGTTTAAAAAAAATTACAAATTTGGTATCAGTAAGTACGCAGAAATATTTATGATTATTAACAGAGGTATGTAAGTCAAAATAATTATAATAATCAAGTTTGTTGGATCGAGATAAAAATATAACATTTAAAATTAGTCGTAATTTAGTTTTGAGTTTGTTGAATTTTTATTAGAAATTTAATAACTAATAATTAATAAGTTTTATTCATCATTGAATAATCTTTATTTAATATAGTTTCCAATTTTCATGAGCAAATCATCACGTTCGAATTAAAAATCACACACCTCTTAACTGTTAACATACCCGACAAAACAATAGGTGCCATTCGTGTTCAATGTCAGTCTGGAGTCTAGACATTCATTTTATGGCAGGTACCTATCTTGTAGGTAACTATCTAAACAAGGAAGTCATATTTATACATAATTAAATTTACATATATTTTTATATTTTAATACCTAAAATCTAAAAAATCAATAATGTTAATAATTATCATGGCGCATATAATATATCCATGGTAAGTCTGTATAGGTAGGTAATTGCTGTGTGTATATACGTATTTCATGTACGTGTACAACATTATTATAGATAGAAAAAGGGAGTAGCCTGTGGAAAGTTGTCTTTTAAAGTAATTTAGATGGAATCAAAAATATCATATTTTTACCCTCTATATTTGAAAAATTATTTTTATAATGCCTTGAGTAGTTTTTTATTTTTTTATTCAAATACAGTTTTTATAAGAATATTCAACACAGAACATTTTAATGATTAATCCAAAAGCCTTTGTTAGTAGTTACTAAACATTCTCAAAGGAACATCCCATTTACTAAAAAAATGTTTAATTTCAGTTGAACTTAAAAGCATCGATAGAAGGGTTAGAACTTACACTTAAACAATAAGTACAAAAGCATATAAAGCTAAATACATTTCAGAATTAAAAACTAATATAATGCTATGCTATGAATCCATGATAGTATTTGATTATAATTTTATTACATACACAAGTACAATTATATTACAATATAAATAAAGTTGTAAGACCATTTATAATTCAAAGTTTTCTTATTGGTTGTAATGGACTTACGCTGTCATTAACAAATGACCCAAAATTTCATAAATGATTACATAACTAACATTTAACGTAAACATAATATTCGTTGATTATATTATAGTTTGAGCGATGTTAAAATATGATTTTATTAAGAATGAGTTTTAATTAATGATTGAAATCAGAAAAACCTAGAATTTAATTATTGTGGTTTTACCCTTGACCATTAAAAATAATATTATTATTTATACATTTTGTAATGAAACCGTAAGAAATATAATATAGTCAGTAATAAATAAATAACAAAATACACACATTTAATCATAGTAAAAATAATTAATTTTATAAATAACAACTCAACTATTAAACGTTTTATTATTGTTCGTAGTTTTTCATTACATAATTTCGGAATGTGCACAATCCCTGAGGCCTGTTTTTCAGAAAATAGTTTCAAAGACGCAATTTGTGAGTTGAATTATTGTTGAAAATATTTCGATTCAAATATTTAGTATTTTAAGTTTTTTTATACAGTATTTATATCAGTATTTAGTAAAAGAGTCTGAATGTTGATGCATTTGAAATGTATAGAATACAAACATAGTAGTAATACGAGTACATATCATAAACACAAATTATTCTACAATATGTAAGTACACTTAATATTAATACCTGAATATATACCTAAAGTTTATATATTATTACACTGTTGCGGAAAATTCATTTAAAATGTATTATTAACATTAAATATAGTTAGTAATATATAATGTAAAATATTAATTTTTATTTAATTTTATTTGTTTAAAAACTAAAATATATTTATTTTTATAGTTTATTGTTGATACTCATATAATTATGACATTATTAAAAATATAATGTTATATTTGTCTTTTACTGTTTTTTATAATTCGACTGATAAAAGGACAAATTAATGACTGCAGTGCCACTCTCATTCCTTCTTCTAGCCCTAGCAGTGCTAAACCCTTTTTTGGTTT
Organism: Periphyllus acericola; assembly: GCA_949715065.1. Lineage (NCBI taxonomy): Eukaryota > Metazoa > Arthropoda > Insecta > Hemiptera > Aphididae > Periphyllus > Periphyllus acericola. The sequence goes on along the minus strand of OX454270.1, from coordinate 19,883,368 downwards.
TGTTGTTTGTAATCTTAACTCGCTTACGGCTTAAGAACTGGTAAATTTATATTTTTATAAAGATACAATACCACGGGTATTGTATTATAACACAGTTGTCGTGACTCGTGGCACACCTACAGCCAACTCGCGACACACTAATGTTCGGCGGAACACCGGTTGAGAACCACTGCCCTAGGGCGTAGACCATAGTAATAGGATGACCAGCACTTCACCTGCATGTTATACCAATACAATATTAGCAGTATCTCTTTAGTGAATACTAATTAATGATCAAAACAATTTAAATCATTTTAATCTCATCTTCGAATTATATAAGAAACATTGATGTTTAAAAAAAATTTAACTATTTTTAAAATCCGCCAATCAATATTTAGTGAGAAATCTATCATCAGATAAAAGTGATATACATATTGTACAAAATTAATTGATAACGCACTGGTTAATAATGATAAATGGTAAATGATATAATATATCCTAATGTGTTTTAAAGTAATCATTGGCTCCATCTCCATGATCTAAATTTCTGATGCTGTGTTGAATGATTGATGAATCAATTTAGAATTTAGATTATATTGTTTAATAATTAAATTGTAAAATAAATTATTATATTATTATAATACTATTTTTACTACTTCTTACTATTATTACATTATTGTTACATAATGTAAATAATTGTATTTTCAAACTTCTTTAATGGGTAACTTGAAGTTTGCTTACATATATAATTATTAATTTCATATTATAATTCATATAATTCAAATTTTTAAATTTTTACAACATAATTTTCTGAAAAATCTTAAGACACTCGTCTGAATAATATTTTTTTTCAAAGTAATTTGTAAGTATTGTTATATACATAATAATTTATATACAGACTTAATTATTCTCTTTTTGTTCTTTAAATTTGGCATTGTGATATTGCATGCATTATAATTTGAATTTAAGATATATAAGTAAGAGTACATTATTATCGATTGTACCAATCTATAGTAAATTAGTAAGACACAACAGTGCGCAAAATGACATATTATTATTTATTATCCAGTTTTATAGTTTAATGAGTCCATTAAAAGCCTATTCAGAAGTCAAATGAACAATTCCTTTGATGCCTTTATGGGAAATAACTAATAAATAGCAATATTAAAATTATAATTCATAAGTTACAATGAAAATGAATAGAACCTTTTGGATTAAAATATATGGTATGGATGATACAAGCAAATAAAAGGCTTCAGTGCTGAGTGTTATACAAATAAAATTGTTCTTGGTGGCACGTTTACGTAATTTACGCAGCATTCTTTGGGTAATAGTTTTTTTGTTCAATTTGGAGAAAATATATATTGTTTACAGAGTATAAAATAAATTCATTTTATTTTAAAATTGTTGATTGAAAAATGAAATGAAATTGTTGGAAATTAAAATAATTTAGTTGATTTCTGATATTCAACAGTCTAACATTCAAAATATACGTTATTAAGTTAGATTTATTTTAACAACGTATAAAACCTTTTGAAATAGTTTTTTTTTTTTTTTTATAAGGTATACCATTATTATACAGTATACATATAACTAGAAAATAATGCAGCAGAATGAATACCGTTTTTTTTAGGTTTACCATTATTATACAATAAACATACAATGAGGGATGTAGCAGTTGAAGCAACATGAATACTGGTTTTGGACATAAAATGAATTTTGTAGTTTAATCAACAATACAAGATGGAAAAAAATATATAGGTGTAAAACCATATTTACTGGGAAAAAGGTAAATTACCAAATTTAAACTTCTCAAAAATTGTTTACGCAACGCGTTTTTTACTTTTCTTGAAACTTTAGTTAAAAAGAAAAGAAGAAAATGTTCTAGAGAAATGTGAGAAAATCGTGGGGAACTTTTCTGTGTTTAATTGTTACCTCCTTTACAACGAATGCAGCGTTTGAAATTAAAGCCATCATCGGTTTTTAGGTTTCACGCAACTAATGAACATTGAACATGAAATTGAGTGTGCTATGACGCAGTTTGTAGTAAAAGTAAAGTGTTATGAAATTGAAAATTGTGTAATATATTCTTATTTGTGGGAGTGATAAAAACAAAATTGGCTTAAACCACGGTTATGTACCGCACACACCCGTGGTTTATAATAAATACAGTAAAAATAACATAATTTCAACAAAACATTTAAATCAATCTTCAGAAGGTTTAACCGTAGATTTCATCGAGATTCACGTACGTTTCGCCGTTCAGACGGATGACCCCCCGTGCCCAATATCGCGCACGGAGTCGTTACAGATTGTATTGTTGTACGATACGGTTACGTGATACAGAAAAGCGTTAATATCACGACGAAATGGTGGGTGCATTTAAATTGAAATCGTATACAGGGCGACGAGTGTGTGACGAACACCAGCAGCGGCCGTACGGTCACGTAGCGCACGCGGTATTATGGCGTCGCTCCGGTTGGCGGCATTGGTTTGTTATTGTTATTCTAAACTCTATTACTGTATAGGTCGCAGCCGCCGCCGACGCTGCCGCCGCCGCCGCCGCCGCCGTCGCCGGCGCGCGCCGCAATAACGGGGTCTCCGTGGCGTCACGACGTCCGTGCACGGTCGCGTATAGTGGGGCCCCGCCGACATCCGAACGTCAGTAGTGTGCGAGACACGCGCCGTGCCGATTGTCTGCTCGCGACCCGTGTCCGAAGGCGGAAGAACGAGAACGGTTCACGATTTCGACTGTCCACGCGTAGTATTCGCACACGCGCCTTGCCCACGATCCGTCGGTCGGTCGCGCGCGATTGTTTGGTTCGCTAGTCCCCGCTGACACCGCCGACTGTAGGTACCACGAGGCCGCGGAATGCTCGCGCAGCTACGTAGCGCCTGAGATTCGTCGGCCGTCCGCCGCGTGAAAACGGTTCAGCAGAGTCACCCCGCAGCCGGTTCGATCGATCGGTCTTGCGACGACCAAACGGTTATTACCGCTGCGTATCCGCGGCGATGTAGTACTTCCGGTGTCGACCGTTTGAAGTTTCTTATCCCCTCAACACCCGACCTCGTACCGCGATCGCCCCCGAGTTTTTCGCCGCGCACCGTACGCGGACGACACGGAGTTGTAAGGCCCCCGTCGCCGTAGCGCGGAGTTACCCTCGACGAAAACCCCGAGTCGGTCAACCGCGAGGAACGACGGCGAACGCGGTCACCACCCGGTGGTTCTTCGCCATGCACGCGACCACGCTGGCCGCGTGGACGTTGCTCGGCGTCGTCGCGTCGTCGAACCCGTGGTCCGCGGCCGCGGCCACCATAGACGAGGCGGCCGACTCGTACACCACGGCGTACCTGAACGTGACCAGCTACGACGTGACCACCGGCTCCGTGGTGCAGTCCGAGAAGTCGGAGATCGGCAAGTTCGGCGAGTTTCACGTGGGCACCGCGTCCGGGGTGCTGCTGCACGTGATCGGCACGGACGGCGACCGGAACGGGTGCGAGCCGCCGGTGCGCGGCGAACACGAGCCCGCGGTGCCCGGCCCGTGGATAGCGCTGGTGCGCCGGGGCAAGTGCAGCTTCCAGGTGAAGGTGGACAACGCACGCCAAGCAGGCGCCTCGGCCGTGATCGTGTACAACGACCGCGAAGCCATCGACCTCGACAAAATGAAGCTGCCGCTCACCGACCACAGTGAGTACGCAATAACGGTGGCACGCGCGTACCCATATAATTCGCATCCGCACGCCGCGTTCGTGTACGGTACCGCAGTTTTTGTCAACCCATCCACCGTCCTCCAACCCCCGTCCTCCAACCCCCTCGGACGCGGTCCCCGAGATTTCAGGTGCACTGCAACAATGCTCAGGTGCGATCGTTCAGTTTTTGGCTACTCTCCGGGGGATAGGTTTTTCCGGCGGTGAAACCTCATAACCGTGCGCCCTTGTAGTCCCGCTGCGGCAACCCGATCCGCCCGTCGTCCGTTGCATTTCCTTCGCGGGCGAACAATGCATCCCGTCGCCATCAGCTCGACACGGTAACGTCCGGCTGATGACAAAGACCGGGTGTTGCGGAAAGAATATAACGAGCGGTAAACATCTTCCCGGTTGTTCGTGTAATAATTTAACGCGGTACGTAGATTCGCTGGATGCCTCCGGTTCTACACGTTAGCCAATTATTCATTTATCACCGTTAAGTAGCTGTACCTACGTATGTTATAATATGCGTTCCGCAAACCAAGACCAATTTTCCGTTTTTAATTGGAAATTAATAATCATAATAATACCTAATAAAGATACGTGTAATATTATTATATATAGTAGCACTTATTCCGCGCAACGCACGCACTCGACGGAAACATATATATACATATTGCATAGTGCATACGTTATAATGTACTCAATACGTCATGTTAATTATTTATATGCACATGGATAGTATTAGTGCATGTAGATTATTAAATTGTTACCCGCGAATACGCCGTGCGACGCGAATCTTCTCGGCTAATACTTTGATTATATTTTATGCACTCGTGTTCTAAATCTCATTCAATTCAGTTGTGTGTTCTTCATTTACATAACAAACGATCGTTTTGTAATATATTCGCACTCGGTAATGTTATTGTATTTGTAATGGTATTATCATTGATTACAAGTACTTAAATATTTATAATCAATGATATTATGTACACGTAACAATTAACACTACGTTCTTATGAAATCCGGTGTCTGTGTTTCGATAAGATTATTATCCATTGCTCGACTGTTATTTGACCGTGTTCGGTATTCCTCTGGTTAAAGTACCTACGTTTATGAGATATTCTATGGAATGCTTGATCACTGATCAATGTAGATCTTACATTTCAAGATACAACTGTTGGACTATTATCGGTTAAAATTCAAATAACTCACATCGTTTCGTAATCAAATCCTGCGAAAATAAAATAATATTTGTTACGTTATAAATAATAAATATATACATACGTTTTAAACAGTTAGATATTATGGTTGTATTTATGTCGTTATGAGAGAAACGAGAAGAGATATGAATGATTTAAAATTGTCTAAGAAAGTGAAGAGGGGAAGTGAAGTTGATTTTCATATTATTGTTGACTGTTGTTTTATTATGAAGTTGGCAGTGACTCATGCAATGTGCATTTTTATTCTATGTAATCGTGTATGACTGTATGACCAATTATGTTGCACGATTATCATGGGTTTTGGAGTCTTTACGGAAATTAAGTGATTGAATAAAATAGTTTTTATAGCTTTGGCAGATTAAAAAAAAGAAAATTAAATTCCTAATATAAATGATTCAACTACTTATTATAATAATTGTTAATACCTCCTATACAGTATACTGTACCTATACATTTACTGAATAAGTTACTTTGTATTTGGCTGTATGTTAATGTGCCTAATAATTACAAAATACTTATTACGTTAAACTTTTTATTTATGTATTTTAATTTTAATATGTTTGTATTTTATTTCACATTCTTACTGGTGTAATAAAACTAGATTATTATTGGTTGTTAGTATTGAAATTAAGTATTGAAATTGAAAGAGGTCAAAGATAAAGTATTTCGACAAAAACGTTTTTTAATGGGGTCATAATAGATTCTCGTTCTCATAGTGGTGTAATTGTTTTCTTCGAAGTAACTACCTAATACCTATATGCTTATTGTGAACCAACAATTCTGAACACGACACAATATATTACCGAGTTATTATCGTAAGATGCTAACGCTAAAACGATACCAAACTAAAAACTACAAAACTCATAGAGGGTTGAGTTTTGAGAAAAGTATTTCAAAGAGGTTTTCCTGGCTCGTATTGGATTTCGGGTGCGCCAAAATGTTGTCTAGGAAACCAATTATTATAACAGTCCAAAAAACAGCAATAAATCGTTTAGTCTCTTATACATAGTTACATCTGTTAAACAAATAAATCTTTAAATAATGATTCTTTTTATGTTTATGTATTTTAACTTGGTACACTATGTTTTGTTGGATTCCTGTCGAGCCATAACATAATTATTTATACGTTATATTTTGAAATTGCTACCTAATTAATAATATGTTGATAACCTATCGGCATATCAGATCGATAAAAATTCGCTATGTTTAATTTGATGTGTTCAATGACATTGGTTGTTCTTAAACTACCTTACGTTTTAGTGTAAATGTGTTGCATACTTGCATCAAATTGTTCACAACCCGGAATATGTGCCGTAGCAATTAAATTAATTATATAAAGAATCCTTATAGAACATAATATGGTTAATACTTTTTTTCAGAAAGTAACATAATTCTTACAAGTATGAGTTCACTGAAAATAGGCATTTACAAATAAATAAATATTTTTGGGGAAATGTTTATGGTAACTAATTTTTCGAGAGACATGTTAAGAAGTCATAACTAAAAGTAATAATGACATGTTTGTGAGTGATGACATATTTATCTTGCTATTAGAAATCGAAACTATACCGTCTATAATGTCTGGTATAACTGGTAACTATTATTACTAGATAGTGATGATCTTATAAATGATCTGCGTGGAGATAATACGTTCGTAAAATATTTACTTGTGTTGACTGTTGTCTGTTTAGATTACTTCAAAAATCGTTAGTATAATATTTTTTAGATAAAGTACAAACAATTGATTTTTATACAAGTGCCTATACAATTTTATGAACTCATATTTAATTTATTTATATTGGTTCTGCATCCTAAAAAGTAGATATATTCAACTCATAATAGGTTTTAGATGTATGTGTTTACAAATAAATGAAGAATCACAATTTGTTTTCATTATAATGTTAAATTGGCTTTTGCAATTAATGAATTACTAAAAATGTATTTTCAATTCTTTCAATACTCTAATAATAATTACAATTAGGAAAAAAGTTAAACTTTCATAATAATAATATTTACATTTTAAAGTTAATTTTGAAGTAAATGTACTTATGTACTATAATGTATTACAATAAAGGTAGTAAAGAAATCGCAATACATTTTATTGGGCAGAACTTCACATTTTCATAATAAACAAATTCGTAATTAAGTATAAATTGTTTGTATTAATACTTAAGTGTATCAAGTTCGGTTTTCCTTAAGCGACAATTTAATCCGTATTTTATGTTTGTGTCTTTTACAAAATAAAGTTTATTTTATACAATTATCGAGCATACTTTCGTGTTTATAACACTAATCGGATATCGAACGTTCTATGTTTTACGAAACTTTTGGCTACTTCCCATTGCCAAGGTTCCGTTGATAGTGCCAAGCGATCTATTTTCGTTGTTTATCATTTTGCTTTAAATGAAATAAAGCGCGGGCTAAAAAAATTTAAATTGTATTAACGAAATAAAAACCGTAAAACGAGGTCGACCGCAAACATTTTTCACATCTCTGCGGGAAGTGTAAGGCCGTAACCTTACAATAATTATAATAAAAACATGTTGGTGAAAAATTACTGTAATTTTTTTTTTTTTATATTTCCTATCTTTAATCGCTGATTAACTGTAGCGTATTTAAAGTTTATTAAATAATCAAAGTTCTTTAATGCTATTTCAGCCGTTATACAGTGATTCTTTGTTGTATACAAATTATCATCCGATCACTATACGCTTACATCCGGATTATTTTCTTATTGACTTAAATTAATACTGTTAAAATAGAATGGTAATTTATAAATTTATTCTATGAGATATCGAATTTTTCCTCTTTAAAATACAAAAAGTTTACCTAAATTCATGTTATGTAGTTATCATCATAATTAGAACAACCAAATACCAAATTCAAGTTTCTAAATAAATAATTAAGCTTTGAACAAATCCACACAGGGTGGTGAAATAGTTACAAAAGGCGTTTAGTCTTTATAACGTGATTTTACTGTATTCAATATACTTAAGACAATCCGTTGTGACTGCATTGGTTATTCCCTAATTATGAATAATGTAAGATTACTTAGTATGGATATTAATTATATAATACTGCGAAAATTCATATTGGTAGTTGACCTCAATATATTATATGAGTAATATTTTTTTACATTATTCCAATAATCTGATTGAAAATTTAGTTTCTCTGAGTAGATATTAGATTTTAGATTATAACATTCTAAACTTCACTTCGATACAACTGTAAATTTTTCTATATTATTATTGTGACGTAGTTTTGGAATACATACACCGTATTTGTGTTACACATCTCTCAAATATTGACCAAAATTTAATGTAAGGTATCAACAAAAAAAATACTTAAATACTTATATACCTGGACCACGTTTTAATTTTGATTAGTGAATCATATAAACAAAGTCTTTTCTTCGAGAGTTTGGTACGAACACGTAGTAATGAAAGTATACTATAAACAGTACTTGATAATAGAAATATAAACTAGGGCATGATTTCAATTCTATGGAAATAGGACATGAGCCCAAGAAACAAAATAAAAGCCAATTGGGAAAATATTTAGTTTGCCGTTCATCCCCTCGTTTATGTTGCAATCTACTTACTTTTAATGCAATACAAACTTAGTTTATTATTAGTTAACTTATTATACTATACTTTTATGATTCATATGATAAAAAATCGGAGACAATTTGGATCTATTCGTTTTTATTCTATATACGTATTTAATGTTTTAATTAATTGTGGTGGATATCCATGAAACGTTTGGTGAACATGTACCACTTGAAAGAAACATTATAAATTTAGGGACCCAACGAAATCAAAATGTGACTATTTTTTTTATGTGGCTAATTAATAATTCATATTACTTTATATTAATTTTTTTTACGAGCTGATGAAAAAAAATTGTTAAGTCATATGGTTGTTTATAAAGTTTAATATGTGAACTTTAATTGAATTTTAAGTTTCAGGTACTAAAATTGAATAAGTCTCTTAGAAATTGGAATATTACACTTTGATCCATAAAGCTTACGTCAATATAAAATGTAAAAAAATTTAAGAACGCAACTTAAATCTACCGATAAAATATTATGACTTTACGAGAGTGTAACGTATAATAGCTAATAAGATAATAACCATATACTATATATATATATTGTATTTTATATTGTCGAATTATGGTTTTTATGATTTTAACGACTTATGACGTATATAATATAACCTAACATGTAATAACCGAATGTACATTTTAATATTTTATTTACGGAGTACCCGGTGTTGAATTAAGATTTATAACGTTTTAATAGGTTATTAATTTTTTTTATTTATTGAGTACCTATTATGTTTTTTTGTCATACCATATACACATTAGAGCAGGGGTCTTCAACCCGCGGCCGCCTCGTCATTATTTGCGGCCCACAATCACATTTTTGTATAGCATGTATCTTTTCTATTTTGATAAAATAGTACTCATACTTGTGGGTATATTTCTTCACTAAGGAAAATTGTCTTATCGTAAAATTGAACTCAGTTAACTGACATTCACCTAGAAAACTCGTCTCAAATACAACCAAATATAGACAAATTATATTCTGAAAAAAAATGTAAATTATCTCACAAATAAAAAATTATAAATAAAATAAATAGTTTGTAATTTAAAATTAATTTAAGTTACTTTCTATATGTTTTAATAATTAAAATATTTTGTGATTTAAAATTTAATCGTAAATACTTACTACTACTTAATATCGTAAAAAAAAAAAAATCGTAAACACTAGAATAATAAAAACTGAATTTTTTTATAAAATACATTTATTTACTATGAATGCGGCTCGCGAGATTTGCAGAAAATATGTGGTATATAAAGGTTGAAGACCCCTGCGTTAAAGTATTCTGTAGAGGAGTATTAATTAATTGAAACAAGACAATTGACTTTAATTTTAAGTTCGGATTATTCTGATTATCAAATATGATATGTTATGAATATATAAGGGTTATTTTTGATGTTGGGGCTTGACATCGTCACTAGGATTCATGGTGGTCACTGGTCACCCAATACCCATACGCGTATCCCCGTATTAATACTGCTAACTAATTTAAATTAAAAATATAAAAGAAAATGTTAAGCTACAGGGAAACTTATCAGTTACCAAATGCCATACGTTTTTTTGTGACGATTTGACTAAGGAGTTAAAAAACTGTTGACTTGCTTTTAGTCTTGTAATAAATAGTAAATTAAAAAGTGAAGTTTTCGGTATAATGTACCGTATGTTAGGAAAAAATGACGTGTCATAAACATAAAATAATAAAGTGAAATAAGCCGCTGTAATTTCTCACGATATCTGTCTATGCACGTTAACCTTGTCACCGTATATTTTGAATTGATGAAAATACATTTTTTAAACCTATTAAAAAATATCAACTTTGAGTTATCCGTTTTTAATTTTCATCCTATGATAAAACTACTCAATTACACAAAATTGTTATAACAATATCATTTTAAAATAAATACAGTATCCTCGCTTAGCGCAGAATTTAAAAAACTGAAATCTCATCAATCACCTTTTATTTAAGCATGAACTCAATGATAGATTTGTACATAGTTTAATTTAGTTTTTATTATTAAAAATATAGTAATCTATATAATCTATGTAATCTAGATATCTAATCGCTTTCATAATTAATCAATAATTGAAAAATTTGTTTTCGTAGTATACAATCATGATAATGATCTTGCGTGTTAGTTTGTGTTACCCTTATATTTTATTCTTCAAAAAAATATAATACACCGATTTTGTTATTGTCTGCACTTGGAGAGCTTATAAACTGTACATTTATTTTGTCTGCCTAATATAGGTATGCGCATTATAGATCATTTCAATAATTAGTGTTTTGTTATTTTTACCACCTATGTAATTTATCCCATTCTCAAATGAAATGAGTAATGACTAATGATGAATAAAAAAAAATAAAAAATTATGTTTTGTGAATGGTATTGATGATGAATGTTTACATTGTTTTTGATTTCTTCAAACGAAAAGTAGGATTTTTTTTAATCTACAAACCTAATGTATTTATTACAATTTTTACGCTATAACAAATAACAATTTATAATTAATTTCTGACCTAAATCAATATAAAATCTACACCGAGATTTTAAGTTGCTGTAGTGTTTTCAAAAACCAAACTTTCTTGTTCCAATGAAATCATAAATTATTTCTTCTTTTCTGTTATTAATTTGTTTTATTATCTATCAATATAATAAAGTGTGTAACAGACAACAGTTAATAAAATATAGTAGTTTGTGTTATACATATAGGTTACGTAGGTATATATATCACATTATTGTTATGAATTAAATGGATACCAGTAATAATAGCAAAATATATTAAAATGTGTTTAAACATAAAAAAGAAAAATCATGGTGACCAATCTTAAGTCACTTGTATATTATAAACATTTTTGTGTGATTTTTATTTATATACTACTGCATGTCTACACTCAACGTTACTCTGCGTATAGGCTAAAACATGATTTGTTTGAATTATTTAGAAATATTTTTCAGAAATATCTCTCAAAAAAATATTGTAGCCCACACCCACACAGATGTATAATTTGTATACGTATTGCGTCCAAGTATAAATATATATATATTATATATGTAATGTCTCTTTGGGGATTCAAGGTGGTAGTATTATCTTTCTGGTTTCCGCATACTACGATGAAATAATAATATGTAGCCATGTCCAACACTCGTGCTATGATTGGAATAATCAAAATTATTTATTGTTGTGAGAATTAGAAGGACCTTAACAGTGTTTAGAACCAGTTATAGCAACCCGTATATCTTTATTGTGGTTGGTTGCATTATTGTTATGCATTTGAACCCAAACATCATCGTATCTACAAGTATATTATTATTATTTAGTTGGTATAGGTACACTTATAATCTATCAGTGAAATTGTACACCAACAGACAACATAAAATACGTATAAATAATAGGTAATAATAATAATAATAATATCAAGTATCGATCACATACCTATTGCGATTTTTAGTTGTTGTGGCACTTCGAGTGTGTTATTTAAACGGTGCGGATGAGATGTTGAATATGAGACACGTGGAGATGATGGACTAAAAGGGCTGACTATAGTTGGGAAGGAAGGCGAAGAAAAATATTATTTTATTAACGAGCGGTTGATTAAGATAAGGTATCATGTTATGACTTCGTGTGGTATTATTGGTAAAGGTTTTTGTTTTAAAACTTCCTTCTAATCTCAAGTTATAATTGTTATTCATAACCTGTTAGATAGTTTTTAAACGTTATTATCGAACGAATCGTCTAATATTATTCTCGTCGCGTTTTCTTCTGTCTTGCACAATACATATTATGATATTTATTCAATCTATTTATATGGAGTATACATATCAATTATATAATATACGTAGTATAATATATTAATATCAACAAAAGAATACACATACGAGAGAATAAAAACAAAACGAAAATTCTTTATAAAATTAATCATCAATCTGAAAATAGCATCTACATTTAATTAATGTTAATAATTAAACACAAGTTACTTGATAAAATAAACCATAAAATTAAAAGAAATTTGGCTTTTTACTAATCATAAAACTGATACATCTGAATTATAAATTATTAATTGATTATGGGTAAGGTATACCGTATACGGTATACGTCGTATACAATTATGCGGTTTTTTCTTTCCACTGAGAGGAGAAATATAATTAACGTACCTATCAAATATTATTGAATCATCTCTTCAAATATTTTTATTATTTTTTTTAAATCATACCAAATCACACAACATGATGTCAATTTATTTTCCATTTTTATTAATTATTAGTATTTATAACGTATAAGGTAAAATTATTTTATACATCGAGTTCTATTATTATTAGGATTAATATAAATTTGATACTAATACTTATCTATCAAATTATTTTATTCGCGTAATCGCAGTTTGATGTCTGGATTATTTAAATTTTACACATTTCCATTTTCCATCGATATTAATATCGAATACAAAGAATTATTTTGTAATCAACGTTTGTATTTAAGAAGCAAACTATAGAACTATAATGGAAGGTAACTAACCACGTAACTACCTATTACATACATTCAAATAAAAGCGAACATTGTGTACGATATCAAGCATTCTGTACTTCTGTAGTATAAATGATCCAACGATTGAACATTTATAAGAATGTATACATTTTATGTGAAAAAAAATCATGACTGCTTGGTCGTTATTTAATCTAATTTGTTTCGCTTATTATGTTATTATAATTAATTTTTTTTACCATTCATCATGATTCGTAACACACCATCATAACTATATCATAACTATATCATACTTGGTACTGGCACTTACACTATACTCGTATATTAATGAGTGACTCCATAAGATTATATATTATTTTTCGATAATACCTATATGTATATATGTACATATAAACATGCATTTAGTCTACAATAATTTTATGATTTACTGCAATTTTCTCCGTGTATTTGAAGATTGTTGAGGGAACACTCCTCACTCGTCAGCCAGATGTAGAAAATCTCACGAGGATCCCGCTTAATGTGCATTTTACGACGAAAATTATATTGACTACAAAATATTTCAAATTATGCTTATACGACTGGAACATGCAAGAGTTTTAGAATACATTATGTTTAATGGTTCCGTTGAAAATACAGCATCTCTCAACTTTACAACGGATTCCAAGACCGAAGAAAATCATATTACACGTATTTTCACTCGCTGCAATCATTAAATTCCCGGACAATAGTACTGAAATAATTCATTCAAATTCCCTACAGCTACTTTTCGATTTTATACTTTTTGACTATTTTTCGTAATATTTTTAGTATACTCCCCAGTATAACACATTTCTCGCCTATTTCGTTATAATTATTTAACTAAAACTTGTTATTATTATAATATGATGTAGTATGTTATAGGTATATGAAGTTTATTATAAAACGTTTATACTATACGATATTTTTCTTGTACGGTTAATATTTTACGACGTTTAAAAGTTCAATAAATTAATGGGATGATATAAAATAGGTATCAATGTATCATATTTTATAATAAATATTTCAGACAAAAGATAATATTCGATAGCTTGTTTAAAAAACATGATCAATTAGTTTATTTTTAAACATATAAACCCAGTGAAGCATTAATTCAAATTTTTAAATAATCTATATAATACGTAGTTTTGAGTGTAATGATAATTGTAAAGTGTATTACTACAATCGTGGTTATTATACACACAAATACATTTAATAAAATAATAATTTTTAATAAAAATGAATGTCGAAAGATAATTTTTTTCATTCAATATTTGTATAGTTCCTTTTATTTATATTTCATTTTTAGTATAATCATTTATATCAATCCTAATAATGTAAACATTTGATTTAAAAAATTGAAATATACAAAAACATTTTTCTCGTTTGATATAAATTACCTAATGAAATCTGTTTTGTAAAATATGATACTTCATAACAATTAGTTATATTAATGACCTATATATTTTAAAATACGTTTACAACAATTCGCGTATGGTTAGTTTAGAGATTTTTTACTTTGTTATAAAGGGTGTAGTTGAAAAAAAAAATGTAAAACTTTACGCAAAACTGACCAGTGAGATAATAAGCATAATAATCTTAAATTCACTAATATTTTTAACTATAAAATATCACCTTGTTTATTTTTAAAGTCAGAAAAACAATTGTATTTGTGTTTGTTAGAAAAATTTTCAATTATATTATTGTTATTTCTTGTTTGTTTTTTCAATTATTACAAAAAAGCCATTACATAATGTTGATAAAAAAAAATTTAATTGAATACATACATTAAGTCATTAATCAAAATCACTAAATATTAAATACGTTTAAATACAAATTTATTTAACAGTAATTATGACTTACAGAATAAATATCTCATTTGAAATTATTTTAGTACTTAATTAATTGTTTATTTTACATATTCGATTTTACATATTAAATTTGATAGTACTATATAGCATCAGTGATTTAAAACTATTTTATATTTTGTTCGTCCTACACTCTGGAGTATCCATTATAGTCTCTCTTAATCAATGATATACGCATATTAAAGGATTAACAACCGTATTCAAGGTATTTTATTGCTATATAATTTTTTGTAGAGTTCAATGTAAACGTAAATATCAACTTGGCTGTTCTAAGACATAGTTACAAGGTCTCCTGAAATATTTTCAAATCGTTTTTTTTTTTTATTCTTAAATTGTAGTTTAAGTAAGGTGCTGTACTGCTGTGGGTAATATCACGTAGATTTTACAAAATTACCGGTTTAATAATAAATTAATAATAATAATAATAATAATAATAATAATAGTTATAATAATGATCGACTATTTTGATTGAATATAAAAACAATATATTAATTTAACATTTAGTAAGCACATCTTTTAACTTGTTCTGGTTTGACTTTTATTTCTTTTCTGTTTTTTTTTTTTTTTGTTTGAGATCAATATTTATTGCATTTTTAAATATAAGATTCTGATTGAGAACTATTTCCATTTTGTGTCGAGTTAAATCTGTTACGGAGACGATTTGCTATTATTCCAGCAAGAAGTTATGCTATTGTTGCGTGAACAACGACACCGAATTCTCAAGTGAGTACTGAGGTCAACATATTGATGTGATCACCGGACATGGCCACATTATTATAGTTAGTAAAAATAATATACGGTCACTAAACTCCCATAAGTAAGGTTCATGCGGTTCAAGTACGGTGGTAAAATATAAAATAATTTATATCATGTATCAAGTATAAGACTTATGTATCTACTATAGTTTCATTGATAATTAAATATAAAATATTTCAAGACCAATTGGAAATCCATAATATAAAGCAGGGGTCTCCAAACTTTTTTATTTAAGGGCCACAAAAAATATCAAATGCTCTTAGCGGGCCAAAAGTTTATTAACACATATAATTTTTAATTTTATGAAAATATAGGTATAGAAATATAAGTTAACTTTAAATATTTTTATAAAATATTGTCTACAATATACTTGAATATATATGGTTTCAGGATCTAGATCTTTCTAGGCCCTATATTATACGGCAAAATCGCCTTCGGGTGGGCCATTCCCTCCTTCCCAGCCATTCATTTAAATTAAACTTAAATAATTCTCCCCTTTGCACATTCCATAATACTGAAAGTCCTTGCGACTTCACACACCTGGTTTTCGAGTGTCCCTCACTGGGGCTGGAGCGTGCCAGGCTCAAAAGGGAGATCGAGGCACGGGGCACTTCCTTCGATACCCACTCCCTCCTAAATTCAAGGGTGGAGGGGGTGATTATTAAAACCATTAATTTTATCCTGGAGACTGGACTGTCGATATAATTGTATAATCAATTTCTAATTGTTTTTTTTTTTTTATTATTATTATTGTATATATTAATCCTTAATTGCCTTCTCATATTTTTGTATATATTAATTACCAATTGAATATCTGTATATATGTATCTATTAATCTAATGGTCGAGCTAAATAGTATCACTAAAGGCTAAATAAAAAAAAAAAAATATATGGTATAAATTTAAATGATAATAATATATACATTGTAATTTTAATATTTTTTTTTTTAATGAGAAGTATGAAATTGATGTTTTTCTGCTAATATTCGATCGAAACGGGGTTGTATGTTGCTAGTTCCAATTTTCAAAATTGACTCCAAGTGTTTGTCAGTCATGGCCGATCTATATTTCGATTTGATGTATTTCATTTTAGAAAAAGTTTGTTCGCACAAATAAGTCGTAGCAAATACAGATATATATTCAATTGCAAATTTCTTTAAATTTGGATACTGTATATCTAGGAGAAATTTATAAAAATCAACTGAAGTCTCTTCGCGATGTTTGATTTTCAGTGCATCATTACTTTGTAAATCAATAATTTCCATTTGATGGGTAGGAGGTAACTTCTCAATATCACAACTAAACGGGTTTTGAAAAATATTTATTTCTTCCGATTTTACGTCAAGGTCATAAAAACGTTGTTTAAATTGGATTTTAAGTTCAGAAATTATTTTTTGAGCAAATTCGACTGGAAATTGTGTTTTTGATTCTTTGTTATATTTATCACAAAGAGAAAAATGAATAAACAATTTTTTGAAATTTGCGTTTCAAATAAAATAAGTTTTTGCCTAAATGCTTTTACTAATGTGTAAACATCGCAAATTAGAACATCTTTACCTTGTAATTTTAGGTTGAAGTCGTTCATATATTTTGTGATATCCACTAAAAAAGCTAATTTCCAAACCCATTAAAAATAATATATTTATAATAAAGGCACTGCAAACTTAGACATGTAACTGTACAAACGTTATGAAATGATTTCGTCGTACCGCTCGTCTATATGACTAATATCTCCGTTATCGACGTTAAAACTAAAAATATAAAAGGAAATTGCAATGTCTGTCGTCATAAATTATGATACGTGCCCGTGATAACGACTTTTTAAATTACACATATATTTAGATATCTATATTTTATTTACCGTCTTATGGGTGCTGCGGGCCGTTTAAAACTTGTTCGCGGGCCGTAGTTTGGAGACCCCTGATATAAAGTATAAAAAAGTACTTGTAAAAAGTTGTCATGTTCATTTTTATATAATTTAATAGATAGAATTAGAATGAGTTGTAATATTTGTTTATTAAAATCGTATTTCATACAATTCTATATAAAATCTATGTTATGGAAAGTCAAGATGTCTAGAATCTGAGAATCTTGAATTTAAAATGTGTAACTCTAGTCTTCGATTGAGATCAATACACTAATAATTAATATACTTTAAACTAAAAAATTTTGCGTTTTATATTCAGCAATATTCTTATCATATTAAATTACTTTTACAGTGTTGCGAATAACATATATTCCTTTAAAAGATGCATATAACATAATAATCATATATAGTATTCTAGCATATTAGATTTATGAAAAATAATGGGTTAGTATTTTTAAACTCACTACTATTTTTATTAGTTTATAACCTTTCATACATTTAAGTCCAAACATAAAATTTAAATTTCTCCAGTTATTTAAAATGGATAATTTAGATAATTTAAGTATAACATTTACAAATTTACTATGATAACTGTTATTAATTACCACGTTTAACAAACAATTATGATATAATATTACAATAAACAATCTAAATTCTATGCACTTGTATATTCTGTTGGTATATATATAATATATATACTTTGATGTTACAATTAAGCAACAAAAACATTTATTTTAACTTATTTAATATCAATTATTTCCGCGAAAACAATATTAACTTGTTCAGATTTCGGACATCTACGTAAATTATGATGTCTTACATAGTTACTCAGTTAGGATGACTAAAAAATAAAACAATTTAGTTTTCATACAGTATTTGCTATCAAATATATAATATACTTAATTAATTATTATTATAAAACATTAATATTACGTAAAAATATTGTTTACGAGTGATGGTTTATCGTATAATAAACTATTTAATTCCACATTTATTGTTCTAGTTATGAAATATAAGACCTTGGAAGTATTTAGTAGAACAAAAAAAAAAGTAACAAACCATCATTAACTAAACAAAAGTTAATAAAAATAAAATACTATCTTTGATTTCTTCAGTATATCAATATACTTCCATTAATATTTTATAGTATCGATAACATTCGATATTATTTAATTTATTAAAATGCTCTCCTTTTGACTACGAATTTGTTCCGCTGGTTTTGTAATTATTTATTTTACTGATACATAAAACATAAAAAAATTAAAAATACTTATTGTGATTTGGAGCTATTTTTTTATTTTATTATAACAAAATTTACAATCTGTATTAAAAAAAACCACAATAAGTAAATATGATAATATGTACAACAAAAAAATATTCTTAAATGATAGAATGGCATGATTAGGGACGACTATCCAATGATAGAACCTTTTGATTCGTAGCTATTATAAATAACACAATAAACGTTGCTTTTTACAATACCATCTACTATTCGAGGTAGTGTACTATCGCTTGTAAATTGTTCAGCTTCGACATTGTTTAATTGTTTCATTGTACAATAACATAGAGATAAGAAAATGTATCTCGGTCCGTAACTGCAGTTATATATAACTTATAAACAGTTATCGGCACGCATTAGATGTCGTGTCTCAAACATGTGAAAAAAATCTATTTTAACCGTTTTACATTTAAAAATCAATTACATCCAATATCGACGCACGAGTTTGTTGTGGTCCAGTGTGAAAAATATACAGACGTGATTACTACATGTTTACTACATGCGTATTTAACCATGACCTACATCCGAATATTACTATTTCGTCCTGGATAGTTTGTCAGTTTGTGGACATTATTCTTATTAATTTAGTGATGGAAAAAATTAATAGATAAACTGCGTGGTGCACATCACGATAACAGTACGCATATAATATTATACAAACTATGAAAACGATATGAAAATCAACCAGTCGACGTCATCATCCCTTTATGAAATTGATATCTTTAAACGCTACCTGAGGATAGTAGCGTACTACTATCCCGGAAAATTTTGTGGTGCTATAAGATTTTTTACATTGGCCTTATTGTGTTGTAGGAAACGTCAGTGCAGTATTCACGTATAAATGGAAGGGCGAGGACATGGCCCGAATGCTGGATGATCCGAAGAGGAGGGTGATGGTAAAAATCACTATAGCCAGTCATTGCACTAGGCCGTACGGTAACATAAACAGGTATTTATATACACTATATTACTAAGTTACCGAGTATAGTTATTAAGTCTTGGATTATTATTTGTCGATATATAAGGAGTACAGCATAAAAAGTACCGAGATTCTGGGAAATATCTGAGAAATTTGATTTTTTCGGTGTTTAGGTTTTATCATTGTACAAAGGCAACGTTTTGTATACAATGTTATTTTTATTAAAAAACATATATATATATATATATATATATATATTATAATACAGAATACTGCAGAAATATCTACTAATTTTTTATTAGTAATTGAAAGTAAAACTGGGAAACTAAATTCAAATTCAAGTATACATTGACAGATTACAAAATGATGTTCTACTTTACAATATTAAAATATTCCATTAAAAGTATTATTTTATTAAAAAAAAGCCGATAATATTTTTTTTTGAAATAGCGGAATCTTAAAAATAAACATTGTATAGTGCTGTTTAAAATCGAAATTTGAAGTGTGGTATAGCTGTGTTTCAGCACTGCGTTATCTGCCCAACAATAACATTTATGACATAGCTTGTTTTGTACTGAGTATTATGATTTTTATTGAGTTTAAAAGTACATGGTCACATGGGTTATACGTACATTTACAGTGTTTAACTCACTGAAATACTGTTGAATTTTGAATTTTAAATAAAAATAATTGAAGTAATAATTTTTATAGTATCGATAGAAGTTAAAATATCTATAATATTCTGTTTACATTTTATAGTTAATATGGATCAAATTAAGTTTTATAATTTATAAGTTATGAATATACCGAGATATTTTTGTCTCAAGAATTTTCAAAATATACATTAAATCCTAAAGAAAAAACTATATTTACATACTATAAGTGTAAAGTTTGTATGTTGAGTATATAATATAAGGATTTAAGATAACATCACCCAATATCAGAGTTTCCCCAGTGTGACATCTTATATGTTGTATTAAGGTCACTAAACGGTTTTCGAAAATCTCACACGACTAAAGAACGCCTTTTCACCTTTGATGAAAATAAACCAAAAAAAAAAACACTTAACTTGAGAAATAAAAAATTTAGAAATTTACACGTGTGGTGCAAATGTCGTTATGGGATGCAAGTGCATTACTCTCGCATCCTACAAATGACGCCACAGACAGAGACGACAATAAATAATTCATTACTATCCTTGTAAATAGTATTATATAGCGGCCGAAACACATACGTATATAGTATATACTCAGTACCCACGTGTATGAGGCGGGGTTACGCCCATGACTTTTAAAACAATATTTCAATAGTCATACTGATGTTAAACAATTGTTCACTTCATATGTCCTTAAGACCCTGTAAAAATAATTATCTACCGGAAACATATGGATGGAAATTAATGAGAACACGTGTAAAATATAATATTCCAATCATGGTTAAATAGACAAAACAATTGAAAAAATAAGTATTTTTGCCGATATAAAATGGTCGATCCATACATTTAATTGTATTATTCTATTTTTTTCCACCGTAATTTCATTCCATAATGCATACGTATATGTTCTTAACTCTATTAAAATTACACTGTGATAAAATTTAAATACAATTTGACAGACAGAAAATATATAGCTTGCAATAGGTTATATTTTTACTAATAACATTTATCGTAAATCACACAAAATGTGTAGGAATAGTTAAATTAACTTAAAAATGTTGGAGGGTGTATATTAATTTATCTTGGCATACATCTTTTACTGAAAATTGGAATTCAATATAATTTTTAAAGAAAAATTGTCAATTTATTAATGTTTTATGTTTTATTAATTTTGTAGTAAGTATTTTTATTTTCCATCAGCTCTCTTCAATGCCGGATCGAGGAAAGTAAAAGGAGCATTTTCCCACTCCTCAGCTTCACCAGGCTCCGATAGTCTAAAAAAACATTTCTCTAGTACAATATTTTCTTGGTATAAAACCACGGTACATTATAATACATCGTGGTAAGTGATACATTTTTTTTTTTAATGAAATTATTGCATTAAAATATTAGATACAATCTTCATTCTTCATATTATGAATAATAAATATATATTAAGCTTAATAATAAATACGATTATTAATCTTTCACAATTGATATGAATTATATGTATAAAGTTAAAAAATAGTAAAGTTTAATATTAGGGTTGATCTTGGTTAAGAAGACCGAGGTGAATCTTCTCGTGAGTCAAATTCAAACACGAAATCTTAGGATTGGAGGTAGTAAAGTTTCATGCATGAATGTATGGACCCACTAATATGGTTTTGGATTAATCGTTGTATCTATCAATTGTACAAGATTATAACTTTATACTTTATTGACTTTTAGAATCTTACGCTATATTTTAACGTATTCAAATAACGCTTAAAAAAACTACAGAATTATTAGTTGTATGTCATTTTTAAGCGAATTAACACCTATTAGTTTCTTAGTATCTCTTGGCTCTTGCTATAGCCTAAAAGCACACTGTTTGATACATTTCACGACTCACGTTAATACTCGCTGAACATAAACTGTGTTCTGACATAATAATGTATTCTGATTATTATATAGCGGATATGAATATAAGTGATATTATATTATAGTTTAAACATTAAACGCTGACCATGAATAATAACTTATGATTATTCCTGAATTTCTATTAAATAATTACCTGATAGACCTGCAAAAAATACTTTAAAAGTTATATCTTCTTTAGCAATAATACAATTCAGAAAGTCCGTAATTATCGTCTAAATAATTACAACCACTTAACAAGTATCTTATATTGATATTTTATAATACACTTCAGTTTAAGACAAATAATAACTTTCAACATAAAATACAAACAATATACAGTACCTATCCAATCATTTTTTTTAAAATTATACTCATGGTAATATACTATTTTTAATTGCTCGAACATTTATTTATTATCAGTTAATTTTAAATATGAAAATATGGTTGAACGTTTAAAAATCATTAGTTAACTTATAAATGATTGTGTAGTTCTAAGATTTTAAATCGTGTTCTTGATAATAACATCGATATAAGTAGACATAGATTCGGCCAATATTCTTTACTGTGTATTTTAGTCTTACATTAGACAATCAATATTCGACCAAACCATAAAAACACTTAACAAAAATCAAATACTTATTTACACTAATTGATCATTTATGCTGTAATTGTTACCATGCATAATATACTTTTGAGTCATAAGTTATATATTAAACATAAAATAACTATAAACTTGTTTATATCATTATTTTAAATTTTGAAATAAGTATCATAATAAATGAAAACTGTGAAGTTAAGTTTAATATCGCAGTACAATAATTTACTGGAAATCATTGTTCGTGTATTGGAGTACAATTTACTTGGATTAAATTGCCCATGTAGGATTTTCTGATTTTTATTTGCATTTATATTTTAATTTCAATGAAAAATTTAGAATTTTCCGATGCATGCGTATATTTATAAGTGTTGCTCTTGTGTTTCGATTTAAACTAGGTGAAATTGTATTAATTGTTCAACCATTGTAATTGCTAATCTTCTTGGTTTTGTTTGGCACCCGCTGTAGAAAATAAATACATTACCATGTAAAAAATTACAATTTATGAGTTTATATCAATAAATGATAAGATAAATGGAACTCGTTGTTACTGCATTTAATTCCGGAAATAATACTAGTTCTTATGTTGTTGGGTCACGAAGGTGTAATGACACGACTAGTATTTATTTTCTATAGTTATAAATTCGAAAAACCAAAGTGAGATTAATACAGTTATTATATCACATGTGTGCATATTTAATTTTGATTTCTTAGGTTTTTGCAATTTCATGGATATAAAACCAGGAAATTACACACATTACTATTCCAAATTACTCACCTTTGTTTAATATTTTAATAAAACAATGGGTAAAGTTCGATAGAACTTGCGCATCTGAGGTTCATCAGATCCCTTATTATTCCTGCCACTCATCAAATATAGGTTCATCACAATTTTCCCATTATACATATTAACACATTGTTTATAATTACATACTTCAATTTACAGTTCACGTGATCGTTATGTCAAAGGCATCATAAAAAGTAAATTAATGAGTCATAAAACTCTTACAGTTTTGTATTCGTTTATTCAACAAATATCACAATAATTTGAACCAGCAGCACCTTCGTAGCACTAAGACAAAGCTTGTATATTTTTGTGCTTTTGGGGTCCTTCCACTGTTACCAACTGTGTTAAGGATATTACTTTTGTTAGACAACTTATATCGTAGTATATTTTTCGAAGTAAGCTTGACATTTCTTTTACTCCTTTCTAATACATGTAGCAGTGAAGCACACTATCGAATGATTCTTTTTTTTTTTAGCTTAAATATTCATAATATAATACATACATGTGACCTGTTTGGTCTTCTTAATGTTTAATAGGTGTAAGAATCACTGTAATGAAAAAATAAGTTATTGTACACAAATACCCAACACATTTTTTTCACAATAGGTATATCATTTTATCTTCGTTTTCAGAGGTTACTTGTCAGTTGCTATCGTAAAGCTACTGAACTGAATTGCTTCCTTGTTCTTCGCCGTAATATTTTTGAAGATTGTCGATTGAACATTGAAATTATCACGAAAAATTGAAATTTCCTATACTAATTAATGTTGTTCCTATGTTCTAAACATTAAAAAACCAAATATTTGTTGCCTCCAAAATCTTTCGCATATTTTTTGTGGAACTTCGATTATTATAGAATTTATGAATTAAGTACTTGAGTGCAATTTATATGTGCTCCTAATACCAAAAAAAATATTTTAAGCATGTAAACAAATTTACTATATGTTCATAAATGACTATTTATAGCGACGTATTTAAAGTTGAAAAAATATTCTTTTTATTTAGTGAAATCTGGAACAGTATAATATTTTATGTAATAATAAAAGATGCTACTAAACATTTAAATAACTAAAGCTTATACATTGTCATGTTTATTGAAGAAAAATGTTATCTGAAAACTATTGTATTCATTGAACTATTAATTAAATATTTTATTATTTGCGTTTCGTCTACAGTTTATAAAATATTGCGATTTCCAAGGTAATTTTTCAACAGTACACCCATTTGATATCAATTTTATAAGTATGACAACAAAGACAAGGAAATAAAGATTGGACGTTGAGAAACTCAATTTGTTTCAAACATTTCAACACAAGACTGTGTTTTAATATAATTTTAATTAGAAAGCAATTGTATACCGAGTAGAAGAGCTTGGTTTCATTTGTATTGGACATTTTTCAAATTTTAAAAGTTTTTATAATGATATCATTATTTTGCATTGCTGAAAAAAGACATATATTTAAATACATAAATTTATCAAGAAATTACACAATGATGTTACAAATAAAGGAACCCAGTGATCCAGGGACGGCGCCAGAATTTTTTCCCTAGGGGGGCAGTAAAGGTCAAGTTAATTTTTTGAAGGGGCAAGCTCATAAATTTTACTTCTGTTAATAATAATTAAAAAAAAATTAATGATTTATTTATCAGTTATACAGATAACACTGTAATTCTGTATAAGTGCATTCTTACATACAACATGAATTTAATACTTATTACGTAATAGTTAATAGTGATAATTAAAAATAAAAAATTCAACTCAAGGTAAGATTTTAATATGAAAACATTTTTTACAATATAAGTGCACCTCTGCGTTAAAAAACATACATTTAAAACATAATGGTAAATTTAAAAATAAAAAAAGTTCAACTATAAGTAAGATTTATAATAAATGAAAATATTTTTATTTGAAATAAGCATTATTTTTCTGTTGTGATGAGCAGCAGAAAACTTGTCCGCAACTTTCTCAATATCCAGATTTTTGGAAATGTTTTTTTCAATCAAAAGAATTGCTATATCTGATTGTCTTGTGTTCATCATTTTATTTCTTAACCCTTCGTTAGGCGCGTGGTATATTGTTATAATTTTAGGCGCGTGGTATACATTTGTAGACCATTTTAATTTCTGATTATTTTAGTTAATTTTTAATACTTTTGTTTATTTTAAGAATGTAAAATATTCATACACATGTAGGGAACCATATTAATACTGAAATATTCAAAATAATCCATAAATCTTTGAAAAAAATACAATTATCCGTCAGTGGTGAAATTTTGATTATTTTTTTCATAGCATTTTTACTTTTAGAACTTCTTACCCAATTATCTTCTGATTAGTCTGAAATTATAAATATCTTGAATTGACATGTTTACGAATGACCCAAAACAAATTAAAAATGTATATTTATTTTTTCTTGGGAGTTATCTTCGAATGAAAATGGGTATTATAACTTGTTTATTTACGAGAAATGATCGAGTGTATAATGAGT
Source organism: Periphyllus acericola (assembly GCA_949715065.1). Taxonomy (NCBI): domain Eukaryota; kingdom Metazoa; phylum Arthropoda; class Insecta; order Hemiptera; family Aphididae; genus Periphyllus; species Periphyllus acericola. Next base: position 19,857,287 of record OX454270.1, on the reverse strand, counting down.
TTTGGTGGTATTTTACTTAGAAAGAATTTCCTGTTGTAAATAAAATTACATTATATTGATATAAAGCATAATAAATGGATTTTGTAGTTTAAAAAAAAACAAAATTTGATAATAAGAATTACATATTTATGGAAATATTACTGTCTAAAGAGAAATAAACATAAAAATGACTACAATAAACTACTTAACTATACTTTTATTATTAGTTACAAGATATTATGACGAAAAAAATTAGTAACTGATGTAAATAGAATTTATACTTTTATTTAAACTTTTTTACTTGAACGGTATTTGAGTCAAGCGTAGACTCCACGCGTCTTTTTTTGTGAAGACATAAATTACCTACCACATGCACATTAAAAATCTATAAACACATAAAATGATTTCATATTTATTTTTACTAACTGTTTATAATTCGTTTAAATTCAATTAATTGAAAATACAGATAGTTATAATAAAAATAATTTTGAAAAAAAAAATAGGAACACGATTAGTTGCGTGGTCCACAATTATTGTAGACCAGTAGTAATATTTTTGATTTGTTCAATCACACAACGCTCGTCAACAGTCACGGTGGTAGTGTGGTACTGATTACAAAGTAATACAGATAAACAACAGCTACACAAAAGTACAAGACACTTTAAGTTATTTTTAAAGATTTAAATTGATAATATTTATTGCTGGTCTATAACTTACTGTAGACCGCGCACCTAACGAAGGGTTAACAAGTTTTAATTTGTCGGGCTCTAGAAAAAGTTCTCTTTACCCCCCAGCACTGGAAGACGGTATAATAATTGTATAAAATCAAGGATAGTGTTCATTTTAGTTTTTTTCTATCTGATGTCTATTTATGAGTTTTGATACTAACTAATTAATATACTAACGTATTTACTAATTTACCAACCATATAACAATAAATAATAATACAAACGTAATGTGACTATGAGGGCACGGACCCACGCAACACATAGACATTAGACACACACACCCACACATAATAATGAACAAAATATTTCATGCCTTGACGAGTCGTTTGGAAAACCCGACTAATTAATAAGTGATCGTCGCTATTTTTAAACATTTTGAATCGTGCCATATTTATGAATACGGCGAGTGGAAAATTAATATATATCCTATCTAAATATTTACGATTAAATAGTATTTAATAATATTATGTCCATCATAAACGTTCACATACCATTAAAAATAGGAGTTAAAATATCTGTGGGGGGGGGGGCGAGAGAAGTGCGAGAAGTGATCCTAGGGGGGCAATTGCCCACCCTTGCCCCTCCTTGGCGCCGTCCCTGCAGTGATCAAATTTGCCAATCCTAAATAAATGGATCTATGGAATAGAGAATTTTATTATTTAAATAAATTTCAGCTGTTAATAAGTTGAGTTTTAAACTCATAAACCTAATCAAATTGTTATATTAAAATATAGTATACTTTATGAGCATCTCGAGGTTATAAATGTTTGGCGTGTTTGGCGTTTACATATTACAATAATTACTAGCATACGTTTTTGGGGTCTAGACAAGGACGAATTATTAGTATTATTATTTATTAATACAATAGCAAGTACAATATAAAGCTTATACTCGTAGATAATTTATTGCTTTTTACATGATATTAAAATACGCTATTATTTTGACACTCATCTTCTGCGTGCACATTGCACTTAACTACCGGGGAAGATTACATGCTACTCGGCATTACCAACGCAAAATGCACTTTTAGTTTGGTTGAAGGGTTGTGGTCATTGAAAACATATGTCATATTGTTATACTGCTCAAGAAGCTATTCAAATTTAAATAAATGATATGTGCTTAAAGTTTAACTTATACTATATACTTATATACATGATGTCCAATAAAGGACTTACACCGTACATATCTACTGAGATAGTGAAGATATTCAAATTCTGTTTTTTTCTACTAGACTCACAGAGAAAAAGACTAAAAATATTTCATATTTTAATTTAATTTAATGTTTTGATAAAAAAGTGAAAAAATAATTTTTATTTTCGAAGAATTTAAAAATAGAAATTTTATAGTTTACTTTTCTAAAAACTTTGACGTTTCAATATTTTATTTTCATAATCTCATGGTTTTTAATAATTTTTTAAGTTTTAAGAAAATGTAGAAAAATGTTTGAAAATAATAAAACACAATTTTTTTAAACTTTTTTACCAAAACTTTAAATTCAATAAAATGTATAAAATATTTGTAGTCCTTGTTCCTGTGAGTCTTATAAAAAAAACAGAATTTGAATGTCTTGATTATCTCAGGAGATATCGCAATGAGTAAATCCTCGATGGGACACTATGTATATTGTATACTCGTACTTATTAAACTTATACGCTACTTTCAATAGTGGGGGCTTCAACGTTGCTAAAATATACTAAATTTGTCATATGGTTTTTAAATCCATTAATCCTTTTGTTTTTGAAGTTCAATATTAAAATATCTTTTTCAATTATTTTCCCTTTTCAATACTTAAGAAATGTTGAGACTTAATATTATAGTCAGTATTTAAAATTGTAATTCAAATGAATTACAATTTGTTAAAAAATACATAATTATACATGTATAAAACTATGTAAGGATATAATTTCATAATTATTTTGCTTACTACCTACGCAATTAAATTATAAATTTACAATATGTAGTCAATAATGCTGTTATTTATTTATCAATACTAATCTAAAAAAAAAAATTTGTCATACCTTTCCAAATACTGAAATACTTATAGTTACTATCATTTGCGAATATTATCTATTGAATCATGAATGTCATTAATTATTGTCTTGTTGTTCGACTTACTATATAGGTATATGTTACCAATGTGATATTAATTATTATATCTCGTGTACTGTAATCGTCACTTCTCAGACTAAGGTTTATATTTTAAATATTTTACGAATAATTCAACAAATATTATCTTTTCTAATTTTTATCGATCAACGAGTGAAAGTTCTATAATCTCGGATTATTATATCATACCACTGTAATATTATTAATTATTAAGTTCAGCAAAAACTTGTTTATAAACGATTTGAATATATGTTACAACAAAATATGTCCGAAAAAGTAATGAGATATTTTAATGAATAAATGTATAATAGGTACATATTATATTTGAAAATAATGTCATTATATTTAAAATAATAATTATTTCTGATCTAAATTCTGATGAACTTGATTTATCTTTACGAGTATATATATTTTTTTAATCTGATGAATAATAAGCTAATGTTAAAATGTATATATAGTGCGTCCACTATCCATACTATTTAAAATTGTAGATTGATTTATGGGATCATAATATATTGAATTATACTCATGCAACATTTATAAATATGGATTACTGTATAGATCGTTTAATAGCCTAGTACCCATAATACTATATTATAGACTATAGGTATAGTGTTATCGATTATAATATGATTCTCTGAACACACTGTATAAATTAATTGTTAGTAAAATATTTCCAAAGAATTGTGGTTCAACTATTTAAAGTTTTTCTAATATATTATTCCTACAATTATATGGGAAATTACATTATTTAAGTATAAATTCAAATTTACATGTTATCATTTATGCTTATTACATTATTGTTTGTACAGATTGCATGGTTAAAGGAAATCCCGTTTAAAATCACTAGTTAACGTATTTTTTAATATTAAATCCATTATCGGTATAGCTGTATAAATATGATAATAAATCGGTTAAAAATATTATTTATTGAACTTTAGATTATATTATTGGGATGTTCTAAATAACATATTTATTTTTTTTATGTTGGCTACAACTAAATCGAGAGCGTTCATTGTTGATTCATTTTTTACACGTTATTACAATGAATTAAACTTTATTATTCTTAAATGTGGGTGTTAGAGATGATAATTAATAATTAAAAATTATGTTTATACTATATACATAATATTTACAATAGAACATTGTTCGAAGTATGCATTTAGATTTTAGATAGTACATGTACATGTGTAAAGTGTATTAAACTAATAATTTATTGTTGTTCTGTAATAATAATTTGTTTTAGATTAATATTTAAATGGTATTTATTAATGTGTTATTATTTTACTATCTGTAAAAGTCTATTGATCTACCATACATAATTGTAAATCTTAGTTAGATACACTCTGCACTATGAAACAAACGATTGTATTAATGTGTAAATTATCAATTTCACAATATTATACACTATACAGAATATAAAAGCTATGTTGAATAACGTCCAACAAGCATTTATATTTTATGCCACGTCGTGTATTAGCTAAAATTTTAGACATTTTAAGTTAGCTTATTATAATAATGACATTCCGATTACTATTTATTATTATTTATTAATTATATAATATACAATGTGTCCCGCGAATATACGAGTATATTACGATATCTCTGGGGATAATACAGATCCCTAATCAAAACCTGGTTTTTTTTAAAATTTTATTTCATTATTTTTGATAAGCTTTAAGATAGTTATGTTTATTACTTTTAAAATGTTAAAGTTTTAATTTTTATTTTCATTAACCTCATGATTTTTAATATTTTATTTAGTTTACAGAAAAATATTGTGTTAAACGTAGTATTGTTTTGGTATTTTCTTTTCTTGTCTTCCGATTATTTTGAAACACTATTGTGGTATTAAATTAAACACTATTTTTCTGAAAAAAAAGTTAAAACGTCAATATTTTACAATATAATTAGTTCAACCTTGTAATGTCTAATTTACTGAATCAATTGACATTTTTAGACTTTAAATAAAGTATAAAATTATAAGTTATAAGTTATAACTATATCGAAATTACACAATTCAATTAATGCAATTTATTTTTTAAACGATTATTTTGGTTAGATTTATTTCATTTTTCAAAAATATTAAGTATATAATATAATTTCTTAAAATGTAAATTAAACTTTTATAAGGTCAGACAGAGAGTTAGAACTATATTTAAATGATAATAACAAATTTATCTTAATACGAGATTACGTAACATGTATTTTTGATAAATATTATTATCAATAGTTACAGTATAATAATAAATACATTTAATAATTTAAGTAAATTTCCAAATCAAAGCATAATTGAAGTATTATAAATTATAATAATTAAGTTTATGTTTTAACCATTTAGTTTGAAATAACATTATTATGTTGTGTTATTAAATAGATTATATTTATAATTGTTATCTAAGTAATAAACAAATGTAATGAAGAAGCATTGACATATTATCTTTTATATTTTAGATAATGTGTGGCTGGCATAGGATTTTATTTCCCAACTCTTATGGTTTTTGAGGACACGTTCTTGTGTATCATTCTCTTAAAAGTTTTGTGTTTTAAACTTCTAATTGATTAAAAACTAATCTATATATAAAGATAATGTTTTCCAATAATTTAAAAAACTATAAAACTTTTTTAATGTTTGTTTCAATTTGGTGAAGTAAAATAATTAAAATTGATAATCCGGGTGAATAAAATGGTCCCACTAGATATTCTATATAATATATACTTATGGACATTTTTAATTTTAGAATTAATTATAAGACAGTTAATTGCATATAATGACTTTAGTTTACACACGTATAAAAAAACATTATATATATTAGCACTCTTCATAAAAAACGTTAAAGTTATTACATTTTTGAGTAACTAACTGTTCAATTATCTTATCACCCCTAAATTTAAATGCGTGACGAGTGTTTGACCATACTTCCATACTTAACGAATTCGAATGTGGATTTAACTATTAGACAATATAATTATATAAAATGCATTATATATACATATACAGAGTGGTTTAATATGAGTTTGGTATTATTTCACGAGATAATAATTACTAATTTAATTCAATAAACTTTACCTTGTATGTGAAATCGATACTTACATCAGGTATGTAATTCGAAACAGAAATTAATAGGTAAATTTATTTAGTTAATTAATTGTTTGTTCTTTGTTCAGAATAAATTCTGTAAAAATAAATTTAAAATACAAATTATATATTATAAGCTAAAATTAAAAAAAGCAATGATTTCATAGGAAATACTAATATTGCATAAAATATAAGGTAATAGTTGAGGTTTCTGATTTTTCTAACTATTCACATTTTTCCTTTATAATAAATCCATTCTTCGATTTAGCGTATTAATCGATTAGGAATACCTGTATTTTATACATTTTTAAGAAACGTCAAATATTAAAATGATAAATATAAATCATGAAAGACCTTAAGGTTAGCAGACAGCAGTACTCCGGAAGACTATATTCATTGGACGTGATTGTTTTTAAGAATAAACTGTACCTAACTTATTCGGTGAATTTTTTTGTCGACCTTAAACCTCTATAAAAATAAATAAAGCCGTAGGTTACTAAATCTATTATTTTAATTCCGGTACATGCCTATTATACCCAACCCCCATGTAGTCCTAATGCTGACATTAAGAAAACAATTGTAATTAAAATTTGTCAATGAAACATGTATACATTATGATAGTTTTGATATTGAAATAGTAACAATGCAAAAAGGAACACAAAAAATATGAATTAATATTAATTAAAGTCTGAGGCCAAAATTAGAACTTAACATTTAAAAACTCGACACTAATACATGGCGGAAACAAAATGGTATAGTATTATGTTTATAAAAACGTTTGTTAATATTTTAAATGCTAAACTTTTATACTTCCTGAATCATGATAATTGTATATTATCCGATTCTATTTAAATAGCTTATGCTAAGATTATATGTATGATGTGTACAAGTATAATACATTTGTCGGTTTATAAACTTTATTTTATATGTGTACCAAGGAAATTATCATTCTAATAAACTATATTATTCTCTATTATACAATTGCATCTTACTATAAAATTACAAAACTCATATATTATACTGTTATATATATAACTTGTATAAACTTGTGTATTAAACAGTGAGTGAAATAAGTCAATCTTGTTTCACATTTTCGGAAAAGCACCAACCGTATTTTACATTAGGTAAAATAGTTTGATATTTTAAAATTTGTAAAGCATTTATTTGTTGATAATAAAACATATTTCTTCAAACATTAAAAGTATTATATATTTATAGTTGGTTGTACAAAATTATTTTTGGCAAAAACATATGAAATGCAATTTTTAGCTCATGAACTGTTGGGAACTTATAATTTTGGCATATTGTAAACATGTTGGTGAATGTATTCAGTTTAAACCTTATTACTTTCTTTTTAAAACGTTCATTTACAATTTGATCTAAAATTATATTGTTTAATGGAAATATTTAAAAAATGTCTTTGTACTCATTAAAAAGCGACTTCGTAAGTCATAAGTATATATAAAAATTAAAATATCTCAAGTCAATTAAGTCTTTGTGTCAAAAACAGATAATCCATGTTTTAACAGCATGATTTTCCTGGTATTATGTTGTGCTATATTTATTGCTATCTTTGAACTTTTGTTTAATTGTTTGTGTTTATTTTATTTAAATATAAACAAGTAAAAACAATGAACTCTGCATATCATTTAAATAATAAAATATTAAACATACTTAAGCCATTGTTAGTTTTTGCGTAAGTAATACCTATTTGGTTAGTATCCAATAATAAGTTTATTTGATTTTGGCGAGTATAATTTAAATTTTGCTCACCTTAATATACCTTTAAAAACTATAATTATATTTATAAAATATATTTAACATAGATTCTTTTCAATAAACTCCATTTTTTAATCAATGTTAGAAAAAAAATGTAAAATTCTTCAATATATAAATATGTAAATATATTAAATGTTACCTAAATGTACTTTGTTGAAGAATAAATATTTTAATTTTTTCCTGAACTCATCATTCTAAAAAAATTACAAACAACAATAGTTCACGTAGAATTCATTATCTAGGAAAATAAAACGTATATGTATCGATGATGCATTTTGTTCACAAATAATCGGTCAAAATATCGATTGAAACATATTGTAAAAAATACTAAAATATTGTATTTATTGTAATTGTTGCCATATAAATTACTCAACCACGTAATTCTCAAATGATTTTTGAAAATGATTTAATCCAAAAATGTTTTTTTAATTATTTTATTTTTTACTTTATAATTTTATAGATGATATAATTTAAAACAAACTGCTTTAAAAATGTATCTCATTTTTGAAACATTGTTAATATTAATCGTATTATTTTATTGTTATTACTTATTATTTACCTAAAGCTTTGTGATAATAACTTATAATGATCTCTTCTGAAAAAATTTGGTCTAATTGTATTAATATTTTTACTTTTTAGTATCACAATAGCTAAACTGCTTATTATTAATCATTTTGAAATCAATTAAATGGGTAATATTAACAGTAAATTAATCCAGTTTAATCAGGAAAAATCTGTAACCAATGAAACAAAAGTCAAAAACTATATCTTCATTAAAAACATATGCTTTTATGTCAGATAGCTTCGATTGCTACGTTAATTGTTATTGTTGTTGAGGGTATGTATATTATACACATCTAATACAGTCTTCGTTCCATATCAAAATTTCCTGCTACGACAAGATCTATAAGTCCATTAAACTCATCATTAGCACGATTCGAATTCATTATTAGAAAAAAAGACAAATAATTTACAAGTAGATACAGTATAATCATTAGTTATCTAAATTATTGTAGGGGGTTGTTGTTCACCAATCACATTTACTTACTGGTGTAGCCAAAATAAATGCATAAGAGCGCGTATAACATACACTATTAAAACCAAGAGAAAGTGGTATTTTGACAACGCTACATTTATTCTTGTTAAATTATTACATGAACACTTCGGTTGTATAATTCCTTCGGATTATACTACCTAAGAATACATAAATTAATCGATTAATAGACACAACACGTATTCCACAACGCACATATAACTATAATAATTGTGTGCATATACATTTTAAAAATATCTGTTTTGATAATTCTGTAATTTCAATTGACCAAATTTTCTCCAATACCGTACAAGACTCATCGATGTATTATTTTCGATTTTTAAATGTATTTAAATAATAGTAATGAAAATCCGATTCTACTATATAAACTGTAAACCATTATAATTTATAGTTTGGTACTGCTTTACTTCTGAGGTACCTACTACTTACATATTATACGATATTCTCTTTGAATTAGGTATGATTATTCAAGCTATTGTTTTGGGATCACATTTATCAACCATTTTAATATCACAGTTTTTATCAAATTTTTCTATATGGTGATTAAATAATAAATTATAATTGATGTTTATGTATTGTTTTTATTAGATCCTAGTTATTTAATTTGAGTTTCAATTTGGATAAGTTTTCCTAAGTAAAGTCAAAATCTTTCACCCAACTTTAGAAAAGGGAATGTTCAATAACATATAAATAAACATAGCTTACAATTAAAAAGAAAAAATACAAAAATTTATGAATGACGAAATATAAACACCAGAAAAATAATTGTTTTAATATGTGATTGACAGAAATAATAAATGCCATATAATTCCAAATATAATACATTTTACTATTCAAAAATAATTTTTCCATTTTGTGGAATCTACGAAAAATAGCAATTATAATAAATAGTTATTTAAATAAAATACATTTATGCAACTCTCACCATTATCAAATATTAACAAAAATAGTAGAGGATTGTGCTTATTATTATTTACGTGACTTCATTCGTGTAAAATTTAGTTTTTATTTATGTAAAAATTATCCAGTGTATAACAAAAACATTCAATATAAAAAAACTATATATTTATTATATATTAGTTTAAAAATTATTACAATTTCCTAATATTTAATATAATCGGGGGAAAAAATGAACTTTAAAATGTAATTTTTCTCCATATTTCTCTCGAGCAGACGAAAAAACTTATAAGAGGACTCGAAAAAAGTATTCAATTTTGTCAAGCAAGGACGGTTTCACGTTAATAATCATAGTATTTATAATAGGAATACCTGAATATCTCTAGAATGTATTTTCACGGATAATCATTTTCAATTTGAGATGTTTGTACGGCATAATTTGTCGTTTTTAGTCTTTAGATTTTCTAGTCTTTCTTCTTTATAATTATCGCCAAACTCAAATTAACAACTGTTTTTATTAAAAAAATTAAATATATATACTGTTCAAATCTCGTAAAAAAAATTAAAAAAAATATTTTCATTGTTGGAATATTATTTTCCTTTTTCTAGTTATAAAAATGTATATACTATATACTTTGTTACTAAATAAAATTTTTAATTCTTAAATAATTCGTATACTGTTTAAAACTCAATGAGTACCAGATGCCAACAACGTTTCATTAGTCTATTAACATAAATTAATTTAAAATTTAAATTAAAATTTTATATTTTATAGATACTAAAATACTATAATTTTTACTTAACCTTTTATCATAGTTTTTTTTTTTTGATTTATTATATAATTTATATATAAATCTGAGCAAAGCAAAGCAATTATTCATAGTAAGGTTCTGTATTTTCTCAAAAACATTGCTTATTGTTAAGAAAGTTATCATTGATGATATTGATAAAAAAAGTCTTTTGTCCAATTTTATGTTTAACCTACATCGAAATTTAAGCTCACAAATAAAGTATTTTTGGTTTTTTTCAAGTTGTAAATACATTAACAGTTATTATTAGTGATACTTGAAGAAAAAGAAGAAGCAATAAAATTAATAAAAAACATACACATATACCTAGTTAAGTAAAATAATATTTATAAGTAAATAAAAATCATAAGACAAATTAGGGAATAGATAAAGTTTAAAATAACAAAAAGTGGAGGAAAAATATAATATACGAGTATACCTGCAAATAACTAATCGTTTTTAACCTAAATTATTGACTACTATATAAAAAAAAAATATTTATATTGTTATAAATAAATAAACTAACTATTATAGGTAGCTTATTAAAAACAAATTAGGTATATTATTAAAATTATGAAGTAATTTTCAACCGTGTTAATATTAGGACTTTACCATCGCGTGAAACCGGTTTTCGGAAATCATAAGACAATAACTCAATAAATGCGTATGTGTATGCGTGTGTAAGATCATGAATATGTTTTGATTTCAGAATTCCAGATATATATATATATTTTTTTTTTCAGTAAACATATTTTTATAAAGTCAATGTCGAACGACTACAACAACAGGTTACAACGACACTCCTTTTTAATTTTTTCGTATCTATAGTACCTATAGGTAATAAGTTATATTATCGCTTACGATAATAACAATGTATAATTAAACGATTTATTGTTACAAGTATTATTTATACACTCTCTATATAGGTAATAATAAACGAATTTAGTATGACGTCGTTTCATATAGAATATAATGAAAATGTGTTATTAATATAATATTACAACTGCATTACAAATATAAATAAAAGTTAAAACCATATACAGTGTTCCGGCCGTAGGTGCACTTTGCATAATAAAAATCGCTGCGTTGTATACGCGACGACCGAACACAGAACATGTTTCTGTACCATTATCTGTACAGGTTTTTATTTTGTGATATTAATTGTTATTATTATTGGCTATAAGGCGACCGTAGTGATTTGTGATATTTGCTGTTATGCGTAAATGGTCCAGTGCAACAAGTAGTACGACGACACTTTCAAACTCAAGTTTGTGTATTTAGTAGATCGTTGAAAAATACAAGTACTGCAGTAGATTGAAATTTTCGAACTATTACCATCTACATTTTAATAATAAAATTCAATTCAATTTCGTTTTATTTAATTAAGTGTAAACTCTGACCTCTATAAAAAAATCTATATTCTAGCTCACAATATATTTTTAGAACGTACTCGTATATGCATAATTACTTATGTAATGTGTAAATGATTGATGTATAACATTTGTTTACACATTTTATTCTAAAAATATTTTACTGTAGGTATTTAAGATTAATTATGTATATTTGTGTTTAAGATATAAATTGTTATTTATTTTATATTTAATATCTATTAACTTATACATCTGCTTATATTGCCTAATGACAAATTGACAAATATTTAAATGTCAAGACAACAATTATTATGAAATTATGTTAAATGTTAGATTGCAAAAGTGACGATTAAAAATATTATCAATATAATTGGTCGCCAAAATGTGCTCATATTTTAATGCCAAATTTTAAATTTTATAAATCAAGTACTATACATGAAGCCAATCTAAAATATTCTGTTTTGAAAATTAATTTTATAGAAATTATTATCTTGTACTAAAGTTGAATGCTAAAATATAATACAGAAAGTTTTGTATATAATGTGTCGCTCTATTACTTTTACTCATAATTTACAAGATAAAACATAAAACAATTTTTTTATTTTTATGATATTTTAAATGGTTTAAATACACCTTTAAAATAAAAATATTTAATACATGTTTATAATAAAATTAAGCTAAATATTATGATTCAATCTTTGTCTATGTTTAAAATTTATTCCTCATAAGCTGGCAAGTTTAGTTTTGCGTTTTTTCCAACCATATCCAGGTAAAACAATTGTGTTTTTTGAAGTTGATGATACTTTCAACTTCCAACATATTGTTGTTTTATGGAACATTTAAGATTTACTGACTAAATACTAACAATAATAAATATGATTGTCTACGCTTCAATTATAAATCGGTTTAAAATTATTTATGCTTGACGCGTTAAATGCAATGACCGAAAGTTTAGAAAATAGACTACCTAAAGTAGGATAAAAACATAGGCACAAATAGGGGGGGGGGGGGCTTGGTTGGCTTAGTTCACTCAGTTTTTGAAAGTAATGTAATTACCGAATCCGATATTAAATTTATTAAAGTAGTGTACTGTTGTATTTAGAAGTTTTTATTTATCAACAATTTTTGGTAGTAAATTATTGTAGTCCCTTATCATTTATCAATATAGACATCTATGACTGTTAGCATTGATTATAATTTATAAGTACTAATAATTATAATCAATGCTGTTAGCCACCGAATTATCGAAAGTGCCGGTTAATTTTATCGTAAATTCGTAAACATATGTATTTATTCACTTGAAATACATTAAAGAAGTTATCAAAAAAATTATATATCCAAACTTTTTTAAACTGTTATAGGTGGTCTTGTATCCCCATAAATTCAGAAACTTGTGAAAGATCTTTAATGAGACGAATATAAAATTAACTATGATCTTCCATGGCACAAGATCACTTTACAGTTTTATCAATTTTAAATATTTAAATAGATATACGAGTAACTAATAAATAAAATTTTGGAAATGTAGTAAATAAATTTGCAGAAAAAGATAGGAGAATAATATTTATTTAATCATGCTTTGTAGTAAATAATTTAAGAGTTATTAACTATATATTTTCTTGATTATATACTTATATCCTTCTTATTCAACTTTATTTAGATAGTTAGTCTATTAGAGACAATATTTTACTTTGAAAGCAACTAGTAACGACTACAGGTAAGGATTTATAACATATAATTATGTTAGTGTTGATAATCAATACTAGGGGTATGGGGTCCGAAGCACCCACGGTTCACTGATATTGTTAGAATTTAGCACACCCAGAAATAGAGCTCTAGTTGCGCCTATGGACAAATGAAACATGTGAATAAAATTGTAATAACTTTTTAAATGCTTAATAGAACTCAATGTCAAACGTACAAAAAACTCAACTTAAGTTGTAAGTTATGAACAACTTCCTTCAAATTTAAATACATTTATCTTCTTTCTTTCAAAATACCTTTGTTGGTTTTTTTTAATCCTTTATTTTTATTTTATACTAATATGGGTTTTAATACTTTTTCATTCATATAGGTACTCTATAAAAATTTTAATATTTTAGAACCAACTGAAAATTCTTATTCAGTTGTTTGCGTTATTTTTGAGTATAGTTAAAGTACTTGTTTTCAAAAAACCTATTTATACATACATAATTATTTTTAGGATCCTCGAAATGCTTTAGTATTAACAATTGACATAACTTAAAATATGTATCATGTATTCAAATTAATTATAGATATACCTATAACTATAACATTATTTAAATTATATTGGGATTTAGTTTGTCAAATTACATAGGTACGTAATAACTGTTCCAAAGTGTTCCGGCGCTGTCATTTTTCGAAAAGCAGGCTTCGTTAATGAAATTATGAATAAAAATGATCAATTTATTATGATTTTTAGAATTAATTGCAAATTTTTTTTTATGTATAATTTCTTTCTTGTAAAACACTGAACACATTGATATCAGTTTTTTTCTATAGTAATCTCAATAATTGTATACAAATTCTAGGTTTAAAATATGTTATCGGTAAGTACCGATAATGTCTGATACAATATTAATACAGTTTCTACTATGTTAATAACATCGTTTAATGTAAATATATATAACAATATTATGCGTGCGATGATACTCGGTTAAATTTTCTCAGCTTGTATGATAACCTGCTGTAAATAAACGGTGTAATTGTACTATATAATTTTGTAATACATTTATGTAACCTGCAATTATATTTATTTTAATCCCATTTTTTTAATCTAATTCAAAATATTATTCAATTATAATATTTGATTCTATGTATTGTTATTATTTATAATGCCACTTTAGGACTTCACAGTTGACAAAAGTGTTGTACCATTCTTTTTAAATTAATAAAACGTTATTATTTTTACTATAGTAGTTTTCACGAAAAGTGGCCCTCGACATTGGCGCGCCGGGTGGAGAATATGACGTAGGGATTCTTAAAATTCTTGTTTTTCGACCACCTGTTGTTACATATCGCTACCGGGCTCCCTACCAGCCAACATTAAGGACCCCTGTATTTCAGAAAAGGTGACACCAGCCGCGACACCGTCGAGGGCCACTTTTCGTGAAAACTACTATACGTGTATAAGAATTTAAACTTAAAAACAATTGTATTTTATTATTTTAAGTTATAACATACGTTATAATTGTTTTGGGCTAAACATAATAAAATTAATTATATAATTTCTTTTGTAGACACTTGAGAAAGATTTATATTGTTATTGGTATACTGATAAGATAAAAATAGGTATTTATTTTTTCCTTTTAATCTCAAACCAACCTTATCTTACCTTGGTATACGAAATAGCCATTTATTAATAATAGTCCTTACCTTGGTATACGAAATAGCCATTTATTAATAATAGCCCCTCTAAAATATCACTGGTCCTCACCTACCAAATCCACACGTCATATCATCACATTTCAAAGAAATATTTAAGTAATTTGAAAAAATTTAGCTTTAAAAAGAAATATTTTTATACCAGTTCACCAAACTAATCATCACTAATTAATGTATAAATTACAATTTTTGTAAGAAAGATACCCTAAATACCTTAGTTATAATAAAACGTAGCTATAAAAATTCTGTCAAATTGTTATATTCACATCAACTCGATATGATTAAGGATTTTAATCACAAAGTTTCTAATTCAAAAAAAAAAAAAAATGATTAAGGATTTTGTTGTTCATGAAAAACTTTAATGTAAGTCATTATTTTATAGTTATGTAATACAAAATAAAAACTAAGAAGAACATAATATTATGTTGAGATTGTAACGTGACCACTTACCATAGATGACAAATTTGGTAGATATGTAATCATCAAGATTCAAAATTATTAATACTAATACTTAAGTCTATAACGAAGATCTAGTTTTATTTTAAGCTCGTAGTGCTGTCTCTGCAGCATACTATTACACAAAACCTTGTAATATACCTACTTCCTTCGTTCAAAATACGTTTTTACTTTTTATTGTTGGAGCCGTTGGGGACAAAGTATATTATAACTTAATGTATATTAAATACAACTTTGGTTGAATACTAATAATATTAATAAACCATTTCATAAAAAATTGTATTACAAATAATTGTTTTCAATTTTCCCAACGAATATACAAATATAACTTATACTTACATATAAATACTACTGGTAATATAAAAATAACAAATTGTAATTAATTTTTTTATCAATACAATTTGCCTTTTAACAGTTTATCATTGCGTGCAAATAATTAGTAGTGTAGAACATAGGAACTGACGGTACAGTGTAAGTCGATTATAATTTTAACATAAAGTAGAAATAATGTTAACTCATACCTACTTTTGAACTTGATAATATAACTCTTGTAGCTTAATGAATATTGATTATAATATTTGTTTCGACTATGATCATAATACATTTAAGATTCAAACAATTTTTTAAACACATTAATGTGAAAATTATGTTCAATCATTCAAGATATTATTCCAGACACAGTTTTATGCGTGTTATAAAATTGTATTGTAATCCACAAACCGTTATTTTATCGCAGTAAGCGATTCACCCGTATCATCTAACGGATAATTTCACCCACTTACACAGGCTGTTTTAGAGTTGGATTGCATGATATTTCAAATTTGTGTGTTAAGTTTATGCGTCAAACCCTATATTACGAACAATATAACCGTTACTCTACTTTGGTTCATAGTTTTCTTGATTTAGTTATTACATTAACTATTCATTATAATTACGCAAATAATTTTTTATTTTTCAGAACGTCTGTACTGTTCGTAAGCATATCGTTCATCGTACTAATGGTCATATCTTTGGCATGGCTGGTATTTTACTATATACAAAGGTTCCGGTATATACACGCCAAAGACCAACTGTCGGTAAGTCGCTTATCAGTTATCACTTATCAGTAAGACATATTTCACCAGCTATGTGCATTTTTATTTTAAAAGAGTATAAAATATAAAGAAATATATATTATTATAACAAATATGTTACTGATATTTCGTGTGATCTATCAACGATTCCACTATATCTATCAAATAGAAAAATGTAATAAAACCAATCTGACTTTGCTAAATATTTTCTTCATATCACGAAGTATACATTGTTTCCGTAGAAAATTAGATAGAACACCATTATTATTTGTCGATAATATATTTTCATCAAATCTCAAAAATAACAAAGCAATTTCTTAATAGATTAATTATGAGAAAATAATTGCTTCTACAGTTAGTAGAATATACAATGTTAATTTCTAATTGTCTTAAAAATACACTTAAGTATGAATATCATCTGGTAAATGATGAAAAAATAAATGTAATTTAATTAAACTTACACGCCACGAGGAGATTGTGGTTACCCGAGTACGCATCAGACACACCAAACTCACACATTCACATCTGATGTGTATGGAGCCTGACCCAGGTGCGAAACGTGCCTCAGCAAACTTACTATAAAACACATATTTTTAGAATGCCCAAACTACCAGAACGCTAGATCCAAATCCAACATAATCACTACCTCACTCAAAGAAGCATTCGGCTACGAACAAGAAAAAAAATAATAGACTTCATCCAGATAGCAGATCTCACAGCAAACATCTAGAACAACGGATCAACAAAATATCACTCAAACACAATTAATCAATTTAAAAAAAAAACTCGAAATGTAACCCTTTTTTGTAAATAACCGTAGGCTAATAAACTAAGCATTTGAAGCCTGAAACTTAAAAAAAATAAAAAAAATATGTAATCCTATATAGGTATATTACAATATATTCAATAAATCTGTTTTATTATTAATAATATACTTTTTTTTAGATTTGTATTACGATTTCAATAAAATTTTATAAAGCAAATTCCTCGTTGACTTTTCAAGAAACACAAAAAAATATCGAGCAACTAAATTGAATAGTATTTAATTGTTTTTTCTGTTTGGCAGACCACGTGAATCTGATAAATCACGCGTAACATTAGTGTCAATGATATTTAAAATAAACGTTTAAAATATTTTATAATATCCTACCTTATAAAAGATATATTTTTCCATAAAGAAATGCAATAAGTATTATTAATTTAGGAAAAAGTGTTTTAATCTAAATCTAACGTTGTGCAATACATGCAAAAATACTATAAGCAAAAACATTTTACTTATAATGATGTGTATTTTAACTTTTATTATATGACGCATATAAAAAAATAATATTAATAATAGTAAGTACGAATATAAATAAACATACCAAGAAATAAGGAAGTGAAAGTGCAAATACATGAAGTGCAATGTATATGTATTATATGGTTGATAAATAAATAATATATATTAATTTAACGTATAAAAAAAAATAAAAACTTAAGTATTAAAGTTTTTTAATTTATTAATAAAAAGAAAAACAAATAGTTTTACTGTTACTAAATAATTTCGAACTGCTTTTCTTATGTTTTTCTTATATTATTTGCAAAGTACGATGATTAACCAAAATCAATAATAGCCTTAGTATTGAATAAGTTTTACCTGATACAAACCTGTTGTTGAGCTACATAAGAAAGTGTTATGTTTTAATTTCTAGAGACGTTTATGTAATGCCGCCAAAAAAGCGTTGTCCAAGATACCCACCAAGCACATCAAAATGGATGACAAGGTAAAGTATTCATATTGAAATGTATGTTTCACCTATCGTTGCGAAAACAAATAATACGATAATATCATATTAAACCAGCATAAATTATATCGAAAATCCGTATTTTAGGGTACCTATTCCATACTCAGATATGTTGTGTGTTGCATACATAACTCTCTATTCAAATATTAAAAATATCACATAATGATTAAGAAAGGCGTTTTAAAAACACATAATTAAAGTTTAGAAAATCGATAAATAATATTCGTTATATATTATCCGTTTCAGAATCAGGGATTGTCCGTACAACAAAAAAATCCGGATACTGTTACTCATAATTCATTACTCGATAAGACAATTACTCATTAGCATTTATTTTACTTTTCGATTTTTAGAACACTGTAAATAGTTTTAATATTTAATCAATTGTCTATAATTATAATATTTATATGTATGTTTTTATTTAAAATATATACTTACTACTCACCTTACACTTAGTGCTATTTATATATTGTGTGTAATAATTACCCGAAATAATTCTTGATATTGTTTTATTAAATAAAATCATATGTATGTGTATAACGAAAATGTTTAAAAATGCTACATTTAATTTTATATTACTAATACAGAAGATACTAGGGCTTTGTGTATGGTTAATTTTTGGGAGACCTTAATCATTTTCCTGTATTTTTCACTCTCATAAAGTCATACGTTATAACTATAAACACATACAACCTGATGCCACGTAATAATAGTTAGGTGTACACTGGTATATCCCATCTGAAATAATTGTACCACTTTCACATGGTAAGATTAAATATTTAAAAGACTTTTGAATAGTTTTAACTTTTAATGTACTCACACATTCATACTAAATTCAACAATATGATTCACGATGATTATACTCGTAACAACCAATACCTATATATTTTTATTAATACATTTTCAATATTGATAGTCTGTAGGTGTAAAGTGTGTTATTACTTATTTTGTGTACATGTTCTCAACTTATTTGTTCTTAGTGTGTCTTGTTTTCAGACTTCGGTTAGTTCTTATTTATAATAACATAAATGTACATAATTAAATTTTCATTTAGAATATTTTTACTACACACACTTGAGTTATTTTAGTACCTATATAAGATAATTTACAGTATTTATTGATCTAGAAAACTTGATTTTTGTTTACTTCTCTTTTAGATTTTAGTTTTTATATTAGTATAATTATTGTTATTAACATTTATAGGAGTAGAAAATAATGTACAAAAAAACATATAGACCAAATACAAAAACTAGGCATTACGAGTATAATGGTATTATATTATATTTCTTTGCTCACCTTGGTGTAAATCAGTTTTATGTTATTATTTAAAATTTTAAAAATCTGAATACCAAAAAATTAATTAAATACAATCTGAACACAAATAGTCATACAATTCCAAATGTAACTTATGCTAATATTTAAACGTTTTTGAAAGAAATATAAGCAATGGATTTTATATATTTAATATTAATTAGTAATTACTTTTACTGTTGTACAGTCAAGTCACGTTATGTAGGTACCTACTCTTCTAATCTTGTGTTTTTCACACCTCGACATATTTATGATACAATATGCATTTTAAGTTGGGTTATTCCCAAACTAACATGAAAACTGAATAAATTCTTTAGTCAAAGTTCATTTCTGAATATTTGACATCTATAAAACTATAGATTCTACATGAATAGCTCCATCGAGTACAGTTTCAGCAAAATCGAGGTCAAATAAAATTATAGCGATGACGAAGTGAAGATACGACAGCTATAGTCCCTATATACTCCCTAGAGCCAACAAAAGCACTCTTCGCCCGTGTAAATTTTCTCCAGAATTAGAATTACATTCACTGAACCACTAAAATGTTGTACTTAAGTCAGCATAACACATCGCTCATTTTTACATAGAAAATTACAAATTTTCATACGATTGGCTGAAACATAAATAAAATATTAAATCACAAATCTTGAAAAAAATACCAACAATTTCGATGCTGTTGTTTTTTTTAAATTGTCGTTTATCATTCTGCAGGAGATCGTCGGTGACGGTGATTGTTGTGCAGTGTGCATCGAACCATACAAACCATCTGAGGTGGTGCGGATATTACCGTGCAGACATGAATTCCACAAAAGCTGTGTAGACCCCTGGCTGTTGGAGCACAGGACTTGCCCAATGTGTAAAATGGACATACTCAAGCACTACGGGTTCTTGGTGAGTGGATATGAATACGAGTTATACACTGTATATTATTATGATTTTATCATCAGCGAGCAAATAGCTAAACATTATAACATGGTTTTGGTTCCGTTTAACGACTCTCAACTTGAATCGACTACGACGCATATAACACTAAGGATAATAATCATTAAAGCATAAACAATATATATATATAGACTTCAAAAATAAAAATAAATTTAAAAATACCTAGTATGGCATATTTTACATTATATTATATATTGAGTCTCACCTATATGCGGCCAATCCCGCAAAATATATATCATTTTAACATGTATTATATTTTTATTTTTTATTTATTAATATATAATGTATGAATGAGATGAATCCGCAATTCTAAATATTCCAAAGCTAAACATACTACTAATGTAAAGCAAATTTTAAATTTGTGAAAAATTATTATAAAATATGAATTATAAATAAAAATAAAATAATATAAAACAACAATTATAGTAGTAATAATGGTAAATATACATAAATCAAATAAGAAATTACGGATACTCATTGGCCAGCTTCATCATCCTGTATAAAGGATTTTTCTGAAGGTAGCGTGTAGGACAAATGTACTTCAATAAAAAGTATGATAGCGGTATAATAAAGCATAATTTTCACATACAATATTATTTTTTAAAAGAAATACGTGTACTTAACATGGTTAAAGATAATATTTCATTGTGTGTTTTCAAACATTACGTATTTTATATCTCGTTTTTATTATAATATAATAGCTCTTAATCTTGTATCATATTTATATATAATTAGTTATTCAATTTATTATTAATGCATTGCCTTCAGGACAGCGGTTTAAATTCTTAATAAAAATTAGACCAAATATTTATTGGTCATTATTAAATGAATCGGTCGTATGCCTATACCTACTGTATCAGCTAGACGTTACCGAAAATACCTTAAAATTTCATAACAGAAATATGTCAAAACGCTGATTAATAAAAAAATATATAAGGTTTGACACGAATTCGATACAAATCGATATCAAACATATTGTTTTATAGCTAGGTATATCGTATAGATAATTTAGGTTTACTATTTTCTAGTAAGTAGTTTCACTGTGTATAAAATCTAAAATCGTGTGTGACGATTTTCTATATCGATCCAACATGTTATTGTATACATGGCCACAGACCATAACAGATTATTTCTAAGGAATAGTGAGTTTTTTTATGAAATAAAAAATAGTTAAATATTATTAATCTGTTGATAAACGCATAGCCAAAAAAAGTTAATTTATGAATAAAACAAGTTTCTAAGCTAATGTTAATTAATACAGTTTATGGTAACTGTTAACAATATAGCATACAATAATACATATTTAAATTTTTTCTTAGGCGCTCATTTCCACCATGCCTTTCTCCTACAACATTGATCAAATTTTATAAAATATTTCAAGAAGTTACTAAACTTTACAAAATAATGGTCTTTTATTTGGCTTACATATATTCTATACAAATATTTTTTACGTTTAAATTGTATTTTTACATTTACGTGTTATAAATGTTATAAATTATAATAATTGAATAACGCCTATACTTAACAATGGTTGTCTGTCATTATTATTAATAAATTAGGTAGGCTTCAACCAAATATCTTCTAATTGGACAGTATAGACATAATTGTAATATACGTATGTATGTATATACAGGGTGTCCCAGGTCTATTTGACTAATGCAATAACTTTTTTTCTATTCAATATTTTTAAGTTTTTTTTTTTGTAATGATTTGTAGAGCCCTGCGCTATAATTTGTATATCTTATACTTTATTTTATTTTTTTACAACAAAAATAAATAATTTAAATTTTGTATTTAATATTTTTCTAATAATAAATTTGAATTTTAACACACTTTGAAAATTGTTTAAAAATTAACGACTTAACCAAATTAAAAGTTTTAAACGCCAAAATGGTTTTTAAATACTTATTTATGAAATAGCTATCTTGGATTATTAGAAAAATATTAAATACAAAATTTAAATAATTTATTTTTGTTGTAAAAAAATAAAATAAAGTATAAGATATACAAATTATAGCGCAGGGCTCTACAAATCATTACAAAAAAAAAAACTTAAAAATATTGAATAGAAAAAAAGTTATTGCATTAGTCAAATAGACCTGGGACACTCTGTATAATTCTAAACATAATATGCATAACTGTATTCGAATAAGTTAATAGGTATAATATATGTATTATGTCCACATGTCATAAAAGTTTTGTAATTATTAATACGTCTACGCGTTATTTTTTGTATCTATAACAAGTTGTAATGTTTTTCAAGGACATGTTCCGGACTAAAAAAAAAAAAATTTTGTTCATAATAGGTATTTAGTTGTACACTGGTTGTTTTCAGCTTCCGCCATTTATTTAGGTCTTTGATATGTCTATTCTTTAATCGCCCCAGCCATGAGAAAATGTACATTTTTATGAAGTCCACTTGTCGTAATATTGTAATATTATTGTCAACGATAATGCGCCTTATGTAATTTAAACTGCAAACAACATGTACGTTTTATTTCTTAGATACGAAAATACAGTCTGCGTAAATATCAAATATGCAACGATATACTTAGCATAATAAAGTAATTCAGTACCAATTTCGTTAAATAACATTTGTTGTTTTTCACGTATGTTTTATTTTTTGGTAAACAAACAATAAAATATTGTTCTCTATGAAGTCTATTTAATAGTAGCTATAGTGGCCGTCACTTATGTTTAAATATACTCAGGCTGTGAAGTTTTTACATTATATTATATAGACACTGCCGCGCAGGGACTGAAATTGTGTGCAGCAAGGCACTAATTGTGCAGTAAAATTTTATATTATAATTTGTTTTAACGAGTTATAGTTTATTATTATACTTATTGACTAGGTCAATTAATTAAAAACAAAATTCTGTGAAGAACGTTTCTATTAATTGTTATTAATAATCACGATATAGATACCAAAAATAATTATATTTCCATTAAGGCCTATGCGAACGTTTCTATATCTAGGTTAACTATATGTATATTTTGTGGGTTCTGTCACTGGACAGCCTCCCTCCTCGTAATTATTCAAGTGACGTAAAAAACATTGTTATCATCTCATTTGCTCATTGTGCACAAGCTACAGATTGTAAATATTATGTTTTAATTAAACAATGTATTTATTTATATACCTTTACAATCAATATTATATTAATGGAGAAATTAAAAACTGTACAAGCACCAAGGCACCTAATTTAGACACATACTATTACCGATTAAAGACAGTCAACGTCGCATGTAAGCATATTATAATTGTACACAGGTATAATATTATATTATTGTGTACACCTGTAGCCGAAGTTGAAAAATCCACCAATTCTCGAGCGATTATTTTCTGTGGTTCCTATATACTTACTTACTCAACATTTAATAGCGCAGCTTATTGACTAAACGTGTACACAATGGTGGGAACTATACATATTCTTTAATAAGCGAGTAAATATTTAATTTGCACGGAGATTACGTCAAACGGCATAATACTAAGATGTTTTTCCGACAAATCGATTATGGATGTACATCGTACACGTATTATATTATTGTTATGCGGCTAGGTGTTACGCACTTACGCGTATAGAGGTCGAAGGAAAACGAGTGGCTACTGTTAATGTGAAGGTTGGTTTTGTTACAATATTGACGATTCCTTTCGTCGATACAAACATATTATTCGGATATCTCTTGCGGACCTTGGCAATCGTCAGCTGGTATACATAATATTATATTAATACACTCATCAGACATCTTACATATCACTATTGTGTTTGTGTACCTATATGGCAGTGTACCATATGGAACAAACGTAATGTATCACCGTCGTCGTAATTTCAGCCGCGAACGTAATAATTGGTAGAGACAGCCGCTATGGCGAAGACATGACGAAGTCTTTGGCTTAATTTTAAATTAATGATCTACTATTAAAGTAAAATCTATGAACGTGATGTGTACATGCGCATTATACATTATAATATTATGATAGACTAATTTATTATTATTACTATGACGTGATGAATAACGATGTTGCCGCGTTCTTGGTCAACGGTAAAAACCGTTTTCGATTAGAAATTCGTAAATGCATATTATTTAGGACATAATAATCGCGCCGCGAGAAAGTTTTCAGCAAAAAAACGCTATATAATTCGATTCGAAAATTTACAACAAAAATCATTCGAGTACAATCATTATAATAATCGGGTTTCTATTTGATACAAGTGTAATGAGGAAATTATAACTAATTTAACATATTATGTCATTTAATAAAACTTGTCGGGCTTGCTGTTGTAAATATAAATAGAATGAGTCGATATCCTAGATATATTTGTTCCCTGAGAATGATATACAATTTTTCTTGTCCATTCTTTTTAAAAAATATAGTTAAATAATATACTTTTATTTCAAAACAAAGCAAGGATCTAATAGTTTTGTGTAACATGATTTTTCTTTTGTATATTTTAATATTTTATCATATTATTTAGGAATTTTACAAATCAGTTTTGCGCAATGATTTTTATTACGTTATTTTTTGTAAAGTGAAACATGTCTAAGGCAGATCCTGAATAAACCTAAAACCTGACTAAAATGGAATAATTTATAGATTGCACGCAATTACGTCCCGGACTTTTATCACTAAATTTAGTTAAAAATATGGTTTTGGTACAGTATGGTACGAATTGCATAATTTCGTGGAACCTTGACTTTTTTATACTTGAGAATCCCTCTTATTTTATTTTTCTTATTCGAACACAGGTAAAGTAGTCACTTCTTATAACTTGTTTTGAAAAACAGCATTTACGAGTACGTATATATCAGTACATTTTGAGTAGTATGTCTTAACTTCAACAGGATTTAATATTATTTATTTATTTGTAAAGATATTAAATATAATGACTAGTAATATTTGAAGGATTTTATACAGTTTGAACTTATGTATTTTGATGTTGAATAAATATAATATTTGTACCTACTTGTAATTATTTATATTTTATTGTATAACTAACCTATTGTTAATTTTAACGCAGTAGGCAAAAATTATACTTAGTGAATCATAATAATTATAACCTGTATATTATAATTGCATTACCTATGTTAAAATTAGTCTAAGTTTAATAAGTAACAATAGGTAATAACAGGTAATAGAATATAACGTTTTCATACGAAATTAAAATTCTTCCGATCTCGGCAATTAGTATTTTTAGTTGGTGTTATCGCAGTGATGATTCCTTGGGCGCTAGTTTAACATTTGTGTTAGTTAAGCATGACGCTGAATTATTTGTAGATACTTATTATTACATTTTTTTATTTTTACAACTATACTATCGAATTAACCTATTCGATTAGTTATGTCTTATTGGATTTAAAAAAAATGTATATAATACTATACTGTGATTGTTGGAGTTTGACATTTCATCGTAAATTGATAAAATTATTTCATTGTTCAAAAGATAATATTGTAGTAGTTATGAATCATGATGAAATAATTTTACGTAAATACATTTTATTGGCAAAAAATACAATTCTGTGATAAGCTTTTGGAAATCGAAACGTTCTTGTTGTCTCGTTGGTACAATATTCAAAATCAATTAAAAAATTATAATTTATAACTCATTAAGTACTAATATTTTATTTTAGAATATGTACGGGCTGAGCCCTTTTGACAATTTAAAAATAAGAATAACAAGTTTACATATAAAATATAAGAATATAGAAATACATACGGTGTACAACTTTAACTATAACAATATTACAAAAAGTCTGATAACTCTTAACATATTATTATTAAACAATAAGTAGTGATTTTTATTATTTGAAGTTTGAGCAGGAAATCGATCGGGATGTTTTGACACTAAACAGGGTTATCGCGATTAAATATAAAATAAACATAATCGTCTATTGCTGTTGCCAAATAGGGCCTATAAATTGTGTTAGGCATGATGACGTAAACGAGCGTATACATATGCGCGTACCTACACGTGATGGTCGGGATGACGTACTGCATGATTTAACTGGCGCATTAACTAAACATAATAATAGTAATTTTTATAATAATGATAAATGGCGAATTTTTATAAACGACGTGCGTCTGTGTGTGTATACAGTTCACAGGCAGTCAAGAGAGTTTCTTGCACGTGGAAGTCGAAGAGGTGACCAACGATTTCGACGTTTACCAGTTCGCTCGAGGCCGGAGTTTCATGGACACGGCGCAAAATTCGAGAACGGTAATATGATCAGCGCGCGTAAAAACCACCCTCCCCTTGAAAAAACAATTACAGACGAAAAAAAAAAACAAAAAAAACAAAACACAAACCCCACCGAGTAGTAGAAAAATCAAAAAAAAACAAAAAACCAAACCGAGACCGTGGTCGTTGTGTGTGTTGGTGTGTGCGCAGATACCGGACGTGGCTGCGCAGGCAGTGTCGGCCGCTACGGTGACGGTCGTGCTCGAGTCGCCCGACAGTCGGTCGTCGACGCCCGATGAACTGACACCCGCGCTCACCCAACCCAGCAGCGGCTGCGGCAACCGCCCCGACGGCGACGACGACGTCAA
This sequence comes from Periphyllus acericola, assembly GCA_949715065.1. NCBI lineage: Eukaryota > Metazoa > Arthropoda > Insecta > Hemiptera > Aphididae > Periphyllus > Periphyllus acericola. The sequence continues at coordinate 19,829,986 of OX454270.1, read as the reverse complement.
TGGCTGCGCTGCGACCACTTGCACTACGGTCGCCGCCGGCACCAACCGGTCGACTTCATTCGGTGAGTATACGTGTGCACGCCACTTGTACCATGTGTGTGTATGTACAAGAATAGAAGGGTTCGCCCTTACCTGCGATAATCTTATATGCGTCTGCGCACAGACTCGGTGTGCTCATTTGTGGTTTTTTCATGTGCTAGTGACTAAAACCCTTAGAAAAAGCAACCGAAACAAAATCGATCGACGTCGCGTGGACCGGTGAAACGTTTTCCGTGGACAGAACCAAACTGGTTTCATTTCTAATTCGGTTTCCTCCCTCGTCCGCTCTCTCCTCCAGACACGTCTCGTCGCGGTAATTTATCGAAGGGTTGATAAAACGACGCGCTCCACTCTGCACTCGAACGATAACAATAATCATCACGGCCAGCCTATATCGTCGCGCCCAGGGTACTGCAGCGACACAATATAAACAACGTAATATATCATATCCAGCGCCGTGTGTTTATTTTATCTTGCATGAACGACGAGTTTGTTTTCCCATACGCTCCCCATTTACCTGGTTCAGCCATTAAGCCGGGATGTGGCACAATGACTACGCGAGATTTCCACCCGAATTGTCGCGTATTTTTTTCTCAACGAATCGTGCGTAAGAGTCACAATATGGTTTCGATGATTCCAACAAACGATAACCACATGGGAACATCCCTATACGGCTATATACTTCGACCCCCGACCGTTAGTTACATACTCGTAGTACGTACTTACTCCCTAACACTGACCAAATGGGCGATTATTCCCTATTCTTCTCGCCGGTGGTGAGTTTACGCAGTTGGCCGACTACAGACCTGCAGGGTTTGTCCAAATTTTATTTGACCTTCTGGGTTTTTTTTTATCGCGTGGAAATGTATGTATTTGAACACATCATATGTGGACGATATCTTCTGAATTCATATAATTTACCGTCCTAGATTCTAGACCAAATATTGCCCACAAGTTAACTGAACAAACTACAGAACCACGGAATAGAACTAAACGATCCTATCGAAATATTTGATGCTGCAGAACGCGCCCGAGATGAGAAAATCGCGGTACCGAACCTGTGTGTATAGGATACCGCACCGGTCGATTCCGTCGGGTCTTGTTACATGTAGCCCGGTAGTGGGTACACACGTTACCTATGCCTGTAGCGGTTTTACGCAGAGTACGACAAATGCACGTTTCTTCCCACTCGGAAATACGTACGAGACGACCGATCTTCGCGCCGTGTACGGACACATTTTCCCGACGACGGAAACTGTAATTTACGTGTACGTAAATCGCACGCGTCGGCGGCACATACGCTTGTAAAAACGTTCCGTCGAATCGATTTCACGTGTTTTCCCGGCGTGTCCACTATACTTTCTACGCGTCGCCTGCACGCGCGTATTACTGCGATTCGCTATACGTTTGCAATACGGCACGGACAAACCACCGCGGTGTTATACCGTTGTCCGTCGTAAAAACACGCGCATTATGCACGCGCGTGCACCTGTAAATTATTAAGCGGGTTGTACCCAAACACTCTGCATAATACTGTTGTGCACGTTACTCGGTATGCTCGTGCGTGCCGCGCAGCGGACGGACACGAGACCTTATACAGCGTGTACAAATGCATTTTATTGCGTACGCGCCGTGCACCGTCGCAACAATGCACACACCATCGCGAGGGAATACGTGACACAATAACGTGTGTCGTCGGTTGCCAGCTTAACCGCACGCGATGTAGTAATAATAATAATCTCGCACGGCTCGGCGGATAGAGGAAAAAAAAATCCCGATCGCGTTTGTTTAGGAATCTAAATGTTTTTCGTCGTTTCCGTCTCCTATATTATAATGCATTTTACGCGTCGTACGAACACCGTCCACTCATCCTGCAGTTAAGTGCCGAATTGTGTACCAACTGAATAGTCCGACCGCCCTAAATACACCCGCATCCCTTATTTAGTTATGTACCTACGTATACTGTTCTTTATCGATGTATTACACGAGAAGCACCTCTACATTTTTCTCACATCGATGTTATTTGCTATCGACTAGACCCAACAACGATTGTTTAATTGAAATCGGTATTCCCTCCATCGTCTAAAGTCTCTGCCAGTCTTCATCGCTTAAAGTTCTGAATCTCCGTTGCTGAGCTGCAGCATAGACTTTTAACAATGCTTCTAAAACTTAAAAGTGCTAACACACGCACGCGTGTACAGTGTACACGGCTATCGGTAGGTACCTACCATCTCACAGAGCTTGCGGTCACTGCGGAATTCTCAATTCTGATAATTCTTGAAGGACGACCGGATCAATCGAAGCCCTTGGTCAGTATCAATAATAGACAATAGGTACTCCACCCGTTAGATACGATCGAAAGTTTTTTTTTTCTTATTATTTTCCTCGTATGGTCATGTCCATCGGCTTTAAGCGTACACTCCCGATTACAGCGGATACAAAAATAAGACGATTAATTTTAAGGGGCCTGACAATTAATCCAAATAGGTATGCTCTACTACTACTCTAGTACAAAAGGCCTATAGTGGAGGAGGAGAGCGTTGCATTTTCGAGTTTCAGGCTTCCCGTGCTGTACATGTATAATATGTACAATGTATATATACCGACCAACAAGAACCCAATCGAGAGGAAAAATAAAGAAAAAATGTATTATCCATGCAAGTGCTTACGTCATCGGCGGCGGAGACATTGACTTGGGCGGCCGGAACCATAATTTATTTGGCCTGTTTAACCGCAAAAAGAGTACATTGTTATACTCGGCCGTAGCTGTTGTGTTCGCACGGAACGCGTCGTCCCACTCCGCTGCGGACGTGTGCCGTTTTCCATCCAAACAATTTCAAGTCCCGTTACGAGTGCAGTAAATACGTTAAAAATATACATACTGCAAACAGCAACGTTTCTTTCGGAACCCTTTGAGCGCAGGTCGCACGGGTTCAGGCCTTCGCGGTGCTGAGCGAACACTGCCCTGCTGTTTCACCTTTCCCAGCTGCTGCGAATTCTCATCGTAGTACATATAATTATTCCATAGGTACCGTAATACCTACCGCCGTGTTGCAACTCGTGTTTATTCGAACTCGTCAATAATTCTAAATCGCGCGCGCGCGCCAGTTTCTTGCTCGATTTCGGTAATAATATTTCATTGAAAAAACAGTAACATCTTCGCAAACGTACTGTTATAATATTGCGTCGTTTGCGCGAGTTGAAATCATCGGTGCAAATATACGATGTCCTATCGAAAATATTCGACTACAATACTCGGTCAATAGACGTGAACTACCTACGTCTTGGGAAGACTTGCTGATAGTACAGTATATTATAAAATACTTCAACATGAGGAATTGACACTAAGGATTTCGGGAATACCGCGGACATGTTATCCAAGCTGCTACTTAATTCGAATTTTTACCACAGGCATTAAAACAGCTTACAGCCATGTCAAGCGCACCACAGGTCTGATCGCGATAAGCAGTGTCTGCTGACATCTTTCGGAAACTAATGGTGTTTTAATTGTTCTATTTAGATTGCATGATTTTTTTTTTTATTTGTATTTTATTAGTCACCATTTTTTTTTTTCATAGGAAATTTCATTTACACATTCGCAGTTCCATACAACTCGAATAAAAATAATTATGCCAACCATTTTCTTTGTTTTTTGTTTTTTTTTTAAATTTGTTTTTTATTTAACAAAATGTCGTTTAACTCTAACACGGTTTATTTTTATTGAATATTGTTTGTTTGTTTTTAGACTCTGATTGGTGGCACAGCCGACTAGGTTCACTGCGACAGACACGTTCTTCAGATGGTTTCTGAAACATCAAAACAACGATTCAGGACGGATGTGATACTAGCCATTAAGATAAATTAGACTTTGTAATAGAATAAATCTTCAATTCAAGTCTTATCGTTATAGAGATTAGGATTAGGTAAAAAAAAATATTATTTGTATAATTAAATGAAAATGACTTTTCAGTTTAAGTTATTAAAACCGTATAAATATACCTAGTCAGTATTCCTATAAATATAGCTTTCTGATTATGACTGGATTCAATTTGTGAACGGTACTTTTTGTAACTATTTTATAGATAAAATGTATAATTACCTATGTTATTATAATATTTACTATTAAGATAAAAAATTATTTTCAAGAAATTAATAGTTTGTAAATAAAAACCAAAGTGAAGTTCAAACAGTTTATTTTTTTGAGTATTAAACTAAAACAATATTAAATTACCTATGTTTAATATTTTTTCAATTTTATCATTTTTACCTAATTTTGAAAGTTTATGCAAAATTGCGCTGTGGTGATCCAATGTATGGTGGAGGTGGAGCTGGGTTTTCAAACTCGCCAATAGTATCAATGTAATATTGATAGGCCCTCAAGAACCTAAGCTCGTGAGGTATATGAACTTCAGTCCTGGTTAACTTAACACCTAAATCTTCTAATGTTGGTAGCCTCTCACTAACTATATCATTTACAAATTCCTATAAAAACACAAAGGTTGTATAAATATATTAAGTTTAACATTATTTACAAATATTATAATATTATTTACTCTTTCAAAACGTTCAGAATTAACATAACCAGGTGGCCAGCTGGGACACAGTTTGTCTGTTAACCACATTTTGACAAGATGTTGAGGATTTTCTAGGAAACCTGTGCGTTTAAAATCAAAGTGGAATTCTCTGTTGCGACGTAAAACTGCAAATATCCAATCAATTAAATCGGCTAACAAATAAGGAGTTGGCCTATAATCAACATAAATTAATTTTCCATTAGTACTATACTTAGAAAATATATCACAAGTAATCACAGCACACTTACCCAACGGCTTGATAAATTTGCCCTGATGTTGAACGATCAAGCATGGCATTAACAATTCCATTTACCACATCAGCTACTGCAACAGGTTGTTTAATTGTTCGTTCTCCTTTTTTCCACAAAACAATTTGTTGGCGACTACGACGCCATGCATGACTGTACATCCTAAAAAATATTGAAACATAAATTACATTTACAGTTTAAAAAAAATAATGGTTACATTTGAATATTTAATAATTGTATATTAATATAAATTTTATTCACCAGCCTTAGCTAAAAAAAGTTTTTAAATGTGATAATTTATAATCAGTATCAAATTTAAACAAATAAACTCATATAACACAACAAAAAAGTATTATCAGATTTTGTAAAAGGTTTTTTTATAGTAAAAACAAAAAAAGTTTCTAACATTAAAAAAATAAAATATACTTTGTAGATCAAAACATAAAGTAAAATTTTTTAAACAAAAAGTTTTATTGAAAATATTTACTACCCCACATTTAATTAATAAATACTTAAATTATACATAGAGTAAATTTAATGACACATATTAATATGTTTGAATTTTTATTAAAGGGAAATAAATTTAATAAAATGTAAGTACTAAAAACCAAAAATATAGTACATTTTAAGGTCAAAATTATTGGACATTGACAGTTATGTTGCAAATGTATCAAACAATTAATGCCTGACTATATATAGGTACTACAATTATTATTATTATTATTATAACTATTTAATAACATATTTCAAAGAAATAAAATATTTATGCTTGTAAACAATTAATTATAAAATGTCAAAAAATAAAAAATAAATTTAAAAACTGTTTTATACCTAAATTACAAACATATATTTGCACAAGCAAATGTTATAACCTTATTATGTAAAGTTGAGTTAAAAAGTAAAACTAAATGTAAATTCAAATATTGATGGATAAATATAAAATATTATATTAAATGTTTATCAATCAGAAAAAAATAGTTGTGAAAAAAATAAAATAAAATAAAAACCCCTAGTGGTTAGAATGTATACAACACCAATTACTTTAAGATCAATTTCTTCACAAATGAAAACCAATGCAAGAAATACAAATTGTTCTCCAAGAAAAAGGTGAAGTTAAAATAAAAAAAAAAACCATAATTGATTCTTTAATTTAAATATATTTTAAGTATGTTGTACTAAGCCGAATGTAAAATCATAATTAAAATAAAACTTCATTATTATCTTAATATATATAAAACTCGTGTCACAATGTTTGTCCTCAATGGACTCCTAAACCACTTAACCGATTTTGATGAAATTTTTTACACCGCGTGTAATTTGGTCCAACTTAAAAGATAGGATAGTTTTTATTTCAAATTTTTTAATACATTAAATATTTTAATTAACTTTTTAATAAATTTGTATGATTGCATGGTGTATTTCGGGTTTTTCCGTGGCCGACCGCGATAATATCTATCTGTAACCTGACCTTTTTTCTATTGTATGTGTTTCGTCGGTGGCGTGTAGATATGAATTGTTCCGAGAATTATCGCCATAATACGTGTAGATATGAATTGTTAATACAGGTTAACCAAAAATATTGTGCACCAATTAGTTTTAAGTTAAATTAAAATTATTATTATATGAATACATTATATTTATATTAATTTGACATACTCAATAGTTTACTATGCTCTATGATTTCCAAAACCACTAATAAACTACAAATAAAAAAAAAATATATTTTCTCATAGGTACGTAATAACCTATTAATAATTATTATTATTAATAAATAAGTAATAACTAGGGATTCCTCAAAATATGAGAACGAGACATAGCCACAGTAGGAGCACAGGAACAATAATTTCAATTTATACATGTAAGTAATATCACAAACTTTTGTTAATTAATATATCAATGAGAAAATGGCACAAAGCTCCCCACACTTTTTCAATAATTGTACAAAAATTTTTATATTATTTTTATTTAACCTCCATTGCGTGTAGATATGAATTGTTCCGAGAATTATCTCCATAATATAAAGGATAGTTTTCATCTCGATTAAGGCCATCAATATTTTTGCATTGCAATTATTGTAATAAAGAAAGTTGTAGAATTTTCGAGAAAGATCAACAATGTCGTATAAAATGATCCCTAAAGCGTCGTTCAATAAATTGCAATCTTCAAAGGTATAAAATGCGAAGTTCTTTTACTTTAATTTGACATACTCAATAGTTTACGCTATGATCTCCGAAACCACTAATAAACTACAAATAAAAAAAACAAAATATTTTCTCATACATAATAAAAATAATACACGGCCTACGAAAATGCCAAAAAACAAACTAATACGCGGGCAACGCCGTGTTGGGACAGCTAGTTAATTATAATGATTACAATGATACCCTAAGTTTTCAATGTTTATAAAATAGTAATACTAAAACTTAAAATGTTAGAATTGTTTTTGGAACACAATTCAGCAATATTTAATACATTTTAATCATAGAACATTTAATACTATATTAACTTGTGTTTTTCAAAATTATACAAATTACAAAATACAAACAATTAACTAATACTTCTAACTCATAACTAAGTAATAAATAATCTAAAGTAATACCAAGATACTTACAATAAAAATCTGTCTCCTTGACCATACATGTCTGATGGGCGGATAATTGTAGCATCAGGAAACTCTTCACGAACTGCTTGTTCACCAGCTTTTTTGGATGCCAAAAATCCTGATCCTTTAGAGAGATAAATAGGCTAAAAAGGAACCGCAATTTATTAAAACATACAAAAAATCAAAGTTTACAAACAAATAATTTTTTTGTATCAAAATATATAAATTGGTTAATTTTTTTCATAACCTAGATAAATTATTAATTAATTATTCGTTCAAAATATTACATATACAATTATAATAAAAGCACAATAGTAAAGATAATCTAACACAAAAGGAACATAGCACTGCCAATTTTCTAAAAAAATATAAATTTAAACAAAAATCGAGTTAAAATAAAAATATAAACATTTTCATTACTTCATTTTTATTTTGGTAACTAAATAAGTTAGAAATAAATTATAAGAATATACAATGTAATTTAATTATTAAAAAAATCAACAAGGTGAAAAATTATAGTTGAATATAGTAAAATAATGCCAGATTTATGATGGTGCCGTACTAACTCAGTACAGAATTATCTAGATTTTAACTGTATGTAAAAGCTGTCTATTAATTTTCAACTTTGGAATTATTTTAATCTTAATCGCATAATAATTTGAAAACTAATGTATCAAAAATATTAAAATTACAAAACATAGAGTTTTAATTTCAAATGCTATAATAACAATGACTGGTACATTTGGCCAATTTTTCTTTCACTCAACCTTATATAATTAGAATGGTCAATAAAATTGCCTGAGAAAAATGAAGTCCAAATGCTAATGCTATAATTTTATATATCCTGAAAAAGTTAGCAGTAAACATTGAGGTCTATAGACTACATAACTTACAGCAGGTAAAGGATCAATGTTAAGTGCAGAAAGATGAATCAATCGTTCAACACCCATCTCACGACTAATCCTAGCAATACGCCTAGCTCCTTCAACATGGACATCATTGAATTTAAAATTTTTGGTCTCCCAATCACGTCCAACTAAATTGATGACAACATTCGAATATTTAACTGCTTTCCTGATAGATTCTTCATCCTGCAAATGATATGGTTGGAAAAGCACTTGGCCCAAATCACCAGTAAGTTTCAATTCTCTTGTAAAATAAGCATCTCCCCGGTATGGAATAATCATCTGTTTAACATAGCATGTGAATAAAATATAAGATATGATACAAGATACAAGATATGATAATTACCTGGGTTCCTATTTTTCCCATTTTGTTAACAAGATAGCCACCCAAGAAGCCGGTGGCTCCAAAAACGGTAGCGACCACACCATTGAAACTCGAACGACCTCCTGTACCTCTCTTCAATTGCGACAACGCTGGATTTTTGATGACATGAGGTTCAGATGATTCGGTGCTATAGTTTGAAGATACAGCCAATGACAAAGAGCGGTTTCCTGAAAATAAAAATTTATACACGCACTTGATATAAATATAATTACTGACCACACTTACTGAAAACCTTTACGTTGTTACTGAACACGTGCACTGCCATATTTGCACGCAATTTACAATTTGAAACTAACAACCTTAATTGCTGGTTTATGATTTAACATTCCGAAAAATAAAAATTGAAGGAACTACTTTAAAATGATAACTGATAAGAAATTTTAAAACAGCTGATGCTAGGGCAAAGATAACCGTTGGACAGTGTAGCCCGGTAAGGAAATGACGAACGAGCAAACATCTGTCGTTCGCGTTTCTGCGACACTGGACTAATGCCACAGCTGCACACACTGTAAACCCTGTCTGTCTCTCTCGTAAATCGTCCGTCACTTGTTTTCGCTTCTTTCCATGTGAAATAAAACACAATTTGTCGGTGTGCGTAGCTCAAGTTTAATTTTTTTAGGGTTACTCTGAGGAAATATGGTAAGTTTTTATTGTTTTAACTATATTATTCGTCTACGTTTATAATAACATGCGTTCAACGTAACTACCCTAAATCGGCAAACGACAAATTCCAAGTTCGCCCCAAACCATGTGTTTTTTTGCCAAGTATTCGATTGCCGACGTGATGTTTTATTTTTCCTTCATCACATGTATTATTTTCAATATCGACCTCTTAATATTTCTATAATATTCCTTTATTTGATGTTTTTGATATCTGAATTCTAGTATATTCCTGCTATTTGTTAAGATAATATTACTATTTAATTTAAACCTGATATTAAGCTAATAATGTGTTTTGTATCTAATTTAGCCGCCTAAGAAGGACGCAAAGGGCTCGTCCAAGCAGCCCCAAAAAACACAAAAGAAAAAAGAAGGAGGATCCGGTGGCAAAGCCAAAAAGAAGGTTAATCATTTACAAATTGCTTGAATGAAAACAAATGTAGGGTTATATTAATATTTGACATATGTTTTTGAGTGTAGAAGTGGTCCAAAGGAAAGGTTCGTGATAAGTTGAACAATCAAGTATTGTTCGACAAGGTATCATACGACAAATTGCTGAAAGAAGTTCCATCATACAAACTTATTACCCCATCAGTAGTCAGTGAACGTTTGAAGGTTCGTGGATCATTGGCAAGAAAAGCTTTAGATGAGCTCCGTCAAAAAGGTAAATAAAATTTGTCTAACCGTTAAAATTGTGTGTTAGAATTAAATAGGTTAAATACTATTGATTTGATACCTGATATTTTTCTACAGGTCTTATCAAACAAGTAATACAACACCATGCCCAAGTAATTTATACCAGGGTAACGAAGGGAGATGAATAAGGAAGTTTTTGTAAAATAATTATTTTATTAAATATAAAAAACTAAAAAAATATTGTTTTAGTTTATTTCAAAGTATTACAATTACGTACTATTAGCAGTGATATATTTATATCCATAACTATTAACATTCCTGATTACTTTACATTACCTTATTACATTTTTACAATTTTTAATGGTTTAAACTTAAATAAGCTTAGAACTTACTTTGTTTAAATGGTAGTTGGCCTTTTTTAAATTGAGTTAAACGTTGGATTCAACATGTTTCATCTCTATGATATTCAAATTAAAGTTAAACCATTGTGATAAATTGATTATATTATCTAAAGTACTTTTAAATACTATGTCCACTATTTTACATTGGAAAGTATGTATGAATTTTTAACTTCAACTCTCAAGTGTTCTCAAACATTCTTTTTTTTATATTTATCAAAAAGAAAAAATTGTTCATAGTTTTTTAGTGAAAAACCAGGAACCATAAATACATCAAATTTTCTTGTAAATGTTATAACACACTTGCTAACCCTAATTTATAGTTGAGGTAGAAAAATATATTTATTTTATGGAGAGCTCTTGAAAAATAAAAAAAAGACCAACATAACATCGTAAAAATATAGTAAAAAATGTTCTTTTATTAATTATAAATTAAAATCTTGGTAAAGTAGAAGAAATAATTTTTTCAGGATAAACATTTTGAAAGATTAACAGATTGTTTATAGAAATGTCCATTATATATATATATATATAATGTAGCTAGTTTAACAATTGCTTGTGGTTTCTATCATAAAATTCTCAAAACTATATTTTGCTAAATATATACATAGATGGGACAACTCATATCATTCTAATAATGAAGAAAAAAACTTAAAACCAATGTATTGCTGCTCTTAAAAAAATTATCCTCGGTGAGAAGTATACCAGACCAGTTAATATTACAATGTTATAACAATTAACATTTGTAGAAACACAGTTTGACAATTTTAACAATTTTTTTTCCAATTCCTACTAAAGTTTTATGCAACTGTCTGTCGTCTGATAATCATTTTTTTTTATTGCCCGAGGAAAAATCTTGTATCTTTGAAATATAAACCAGTCGATTGTCAATCTCTATTGAATAAATAGTAAAATAATTGATAAAATACTTGGAAAACTTTTTCCTCTTCTTCAGAAGTACCTGGTTTATAAATATTGGAACACTCCTGGTCAAAATTGAGTACAGCACCAAAAAATTGCACATGTCATGATAAACAATACATTCCTCATTTGACTCAGTATTTAAAATTATAATCAAAAGACAATTTATTACCAGAATAAACCTAAGATTTTAAAATAAACTAAACCTATGTAATTATAATACATACAAAGCACAGCAGTCTCTGCAATTAATTCACAATTTTATTACCAGTGAAATATTTAAAAAATGAATAAGAAGAATAAAGTGCAAAACCAAAATTCAATTTAGCTACAAGAATAGTTTTACTTTTACTGACGCTGTCAGAAAAATAATTTTGATATTTTTGTATATGTCATGGTAATATTTTCAAAAGAAATGTGATAACCACATAAAATTTAATAATTTAATATCTATATATACTTTCAACATCAATATATATTTTGTATCAAAAATTATAATAGCATAAAACCATTATTTAAAAAAAAATACTTAAAAACAGTAATATATGAAAATATAACATACAGCTTATAACACATCGCAGACAAGTCGTTTATATGACTTAGTCTTCTTGAAAATTACTTCCATAATTTTTTTAATCTATAGATATGTGTTCCCTGTACATGAGTTAAAATACTACAACTTATATCTATGAATATAATTTGATTACTCATTTACTGAGCACCATAAAAGAAATAAACCCAACATAGCTGAAACTCATAAAAACTCGTAAAAAAAAAAACAATTTCAATTTTAATTACACGTAAATTAATTTATATTGTATACGAAAAAACATGCTAACATTAAAAAAGAAATTAATCCAGTTTTATAAAATGTGTGGCATATATTAGTTTTCGATTTCAGTAATCAGTATCATTCGTTCACACAAATTATTTTAAAAAAAACAATTAGGTAGAAAAACATTAAAATATAGGCACACATGCATAGGCTTATATTTTATACTAATTAAGATAATTTATTATTATATAAAAGGATAATAATTATATCAAAATTAAAATTATGAGTTTATTCAATATTCCGAAGAAATAAACAAATTTTATTTGTTACTTGAAATTATTTACAATACAATTTCTATACTAAATAATAATTATAAATGAAATCTACAACATATTTTTTTTATAATGTATCGAGCAATTTTAAATTATGGAGATAGGTTATATATATATAATATAATATTAATTAAATTTACATTTAAAAGAAAAAAACCTTAAAATTTATACAAAGATGAAATCACACAGATTTAATACATATGGCCATTACCAATGCCAATATTATACCCATGTGGCAATGGTGGTGGTGGAAACATACCGACTGGCGTATAACGGTAACTAGCTCTATCTTGGCGTACAGCACCAATATTGTGTCTATCCACATGCTGCAACAATGGATTTGGATACTTGTCAATTGCATGATTAGCTCTGATTAATTGATGCATGTTTTGAGGATTTTTAGGCCCTAAAGATATAAAATTACGGTTAAAAAATGATCAGTTTATAACAGAATAATCAGATATAAAAAAATAGATCAATAAAGTGGTCTAAAAAAAAAAAAAACCTTTAGACCAATATGCAAGAAAAAGAAAGCAAAAATAAATAAGCTATCCAAATGTGATTACAATAATTGTGACGGGTTGATATATCATGAAGACGAGAAACATAAATTGTATCATAAGAATTTGACTATGCATTTTATTTTTAGGTATTCACTGTTTCTAAATTTATTTAATTTTAATTCAAATTAGCTTGATTTCAAGAACAAAAAAATTAAAGCAATATTATCGTTACATTTTTAATGTTGATATTACACTGAAATTTTAGATACTGTTAGCACAAAAATGCTTTAATAGAGATCTTTTAAAATAAACTATAAAAATGTAAACATACACACAATATGCAGTGGTTTGAAAGAAAATAAAACATAAGTACACAAAACATATATTAAAAATAAATGTAATATAAATAACCTTAACATTCATATACAATGTATATGTAAAACTATTCCAGCATTTTAGATTCCTTAAAAAAAAGTAATTTAAAAATGATAATTTATTTTAATGCTTTTTAATTTATCATAATCATATCCAATAAAATGTAACTGCACTGATAAATGTATACTTCTACACTAAGTATCAGAATTTTATTAGCAATCATATTTTGAAAATTGTTTTCAAAACTAATATAGAAAACTATTTTTCAACAACAAATGCAATACTTATTTATTTTTAACACAGAAATATTTCTTTTTAATTTAACTTTATTCAATAAACAGGCCTTGTACATTTTATATTCAATTTATACAAACATTTAACAGATAAGTTGCTACATTTCTTTTCTTAAATAAATTTTGGCTGCCGAACAATTTTGGTTTAAATTAATTAATTGTACTAGAACTAGAACATACTAAATAACAGTCTTAATATGAGTTATTTTGATAAAATAATGAATTTTTGTAATATCTTAATATTTGTTAATAAATTGAAATTTAAGTTACTTATTTATTTTGTGAAATAAAATTTTTAGATAATGTATTGAAAATGCAAATGTTATTATAGTAGAGTAACTATGATTATACAAAAGCAATTGAATAGTATACTTATTAATCAACAGATAATATTAAAAATTAAGTCATAGAGTACAAACATTTTTTAAATATTTAATTATAAATAAAATAATTTGTTGAAATTATGCAAAAACATCTAAAAGCTTAAAATTGTAAATACAAATATTTGGAGAGTATTATATACTTAATACTTTTTCAAACTAAATACTAAAGTTTATAATAGTAACTCAAATACTTCACAATGCATAGAATAATTATTAACAAAATAGAAAAAATTAAAAGTTAATCTTTGTATGCAATAATAGCATTAAATGCCATATTCCATTTATAACTAAGGATAAATATAAATTATTAAGTAAAGTTAACAATTATAGTTTATCTAAAATCTAAATCATTTAATTTAATATTAAAAACATTGAATACTTACAACCCTTTTAACCTTTATTATATGATAAAATAAAAATGCATTTATGCAAGGAATTAAAAATATTTTACTCTTCTTAACCATAACCAAGATATAAAATACAGCAGTCGTAATAACTCAGAAAGGAGGAAATTTAACTTCAATTTATTAATATAAATTACCATTAAAATATGTTTGAATAAACAAAATAGAATTAAATTTATTAAAACAGTCATTTTTAAGCTTCTGCTTAACATGGCAAACTGTGCTTTTTACAAAATGTACACAGTATAGGACCTTTTTTTTTTGGTCATTATAAAATAATTTTTACAAAATTGAAGAACCCAGTTTTAAGACTACTGAGATTTGTTTTGAGTAGATAAATGTGATTGAAGTTATCACGACTTGACTGGTTCATTAATAAATAATTTAGATTATACATACTCATATTCAATATAGATTTTGCTCAATAAATATCAATTATCATTGTATAAAATTTTAATTTATTTTTGAAAATTGTTGTAGCATATACATGCAATAAATACTAATAAAAACAATTATTTGTATTTAATTAAATTAATTAAAAGCAAAATTAAAAGCTTTCCTCTGAATAGACTAAATAACTGATAAACTTAGCCCTGATGAAAATAATAAATATAACATTTTTATGTATCATAAATAGGCCTAGGTTTAGATACAATTAATGATACTTACAGAAAAACGTAGCGCCAGAATGCAAGGTATTAAATTTTGTTTCTGATCTATGACATGTAACCTCGAAGACATTGGAATAGATTATTGAATGGGGGGGGGATTTTTAGGTTTTTTTCTTTTTTCTTTTGTTATCTAGTAGCTTAAGTATGTGAGGGTGTCGTTTGTACCTCTGTGCGCTAAACCTGTTTGTAGACCAGCCAAATAAGCTGCTTTTTGTTTGCCGTGTTCCTCAGCTATTTTCACAGATAAATGCTCTGTGCATCCCTCCAACAAAACACCATTCAGCTGATTAATTGCTTTTTGGGCATCTTCTTTTTTATTGTAACTACAATAGGAATACAAATAAGTTAAAAAATCAAGAAATATATAGTATATTACTTATTTACGGTAAATAACTTACCGAACAAAAGCTACTCCTCTAGGTAGTCCACTGTATTTGTCCTTAAGAATATTTTTTTGAACAATTTGGCCATAAGGAGCAAACAGATCTTCAAGTTCTCTTTCTGTTATTGATCTAAAATAATTTTTTAGATTTAAAATTAAAAATTGATTAAATGTAATATTATAAATTATTTATACCGAGGTAAATTTTGAACATAAAGGTTTGTATCTTTAATATCTTCCCCAGCAGGTCGAGCATAAGATACTTTTAAACGTTTATTTTCAACCTGGAGACCGTTCATGACCTCAATAGCTCTGGAAGCATCTTCAGGGCGAACAAAGTTGACAAAACCAAAACCAAAACTATAGCCAGTCTAAAAATATAATGAATACAAAATAGAAATGTTTGTTGATAAAACATGGAATTGTAGATTATTTGTAAATTATAGTTTCTTATTCTAATATTAAAACACAATATAAAATATTAATATAATTGTTTGTTTTTTTGTAAATAATATATATAGAGGGTGATTTTTTAAACAAGCTCGCCCCTCTTTAAGGCTGTAAAGAGGCTTTAATTTGTCTTTTTTTAATGTTTAAGTCACCATAAAACCTTTGTTTTCTATAACTTATTTTTCATGCCATCTTAAAGGTGTTCTGTGGCTATACAAACTTTGTTTTTTCAATTGGGAACATCTTATTTTTTATTCAAAATTTAATTCAGTTAATTTTTAATGTAAAGTCCTTAGTCAACATTTGACTCAGTGTTATTCATATTTAAAATTGTGTATGAAAAGTGTATAATTCACATCATCTTGAATCAGTAGCAATTAGTAATAACATATAATTATAAATTATATTATAATTTTAGGTGTTGTATGACTATTTTCCTATAAAATAATTAAAAAATTACTCGTTTTAATTTTGATTTCAATACATTGAAATTCACAGGAAAATAACCTTAATAAAATACCGAAGTGAAAAAAGGGTGTTTCTGTTTTGAAAAGGTTTGTATCATTACAGGACAATTTTAAATTGTATTATTTTAATCCTCTATACAATGTAGGTAATATCAATAAACAAAGTTTTGATATGAATGATATTAATCAACGAATGCTGATAAAATGATAATTTTAACACAGAACGTAATCATATTTTCATTTATTAACTACATGCCTAAATATGTTATATAATTCTATATAATTGGATAAAATAATTCCATAAAATAAATGTATACTTAGAAAGTGAATTTTATGTTCAAATTATTTGCATGGCAATACCTAAGCAGACCAATTGAATAATAAATAAAACTTTAACCCTTTTATAATAAATCAGTTATCAGTGATTTACTTATTACTGATAAATCAAAAATAACATTTTTAACAATATCACGAAAAAACATTAAAAGATTAAACAATTACCGCCCTCCTCACAAATAGATAGTAGTTGCTAGTAATTAAATTACAAACTTTAACTAAGATATCTTCATAGTATTTACAATGGTTGACGACTGACAGGTATGAAAAAATTAATCATTTTGAGGGGAATGAGGAGGAGGAAGAATGTTCATGTGAGTGCACCATCATCAAATAATTTCTGAAAATTTGAGGCTGGCCAAAAAAACGAGAAATTCTCACAACTATAGTATAACAGGTAGATCCAAAAATAAGGAGCCCCTGCCACGGCGTTCTATTAAAGTCCTCTCCCTACATCACCACCTCCTCTTCCACCACCTGCACCAGCTCATCACACGCAAACGCTGGTGCCCACGCAAATAAACCAAACGGACAAACAACATTAACAGACGTGCAACTCACTTTGACGTCTTTCATCACGCGACAGGCTTCGATCTGTCCAATCTGCGTGAACATTTGGTGTAATTTTTTGTCGGTCATCGACTGCGGTAAATAGTTGATGATCAAGTTGGTCATGCTCGTGTCTTGCGTCTCCATTTCGGGGGCCGTTGATGGAACTGGTGTTGTTGTTATTGCAGCTGCTTTTGTTGTTATTGCTGCTGTTGCCGATGCTGATGCTGCTGTCGTGGAGTTCGAGTCGGCGGCGGCGGCGGCAGTCGTGTACGGCGTACAACGACGACGGCGGCGGCAGTGGTGGTGGCTACTGCTACTACTATTGCTACTACTACAGCTACTACTGCGGTTCTGTTTCACTAACGGCGGTGGCGGTGGAGGCGGCGGCGGCGACGGCGACGACGACGACGACGGACCTGTATCAGGGATGATGAGGGTGACGGCGTTGGATGTCGTGCGCGCGACGACGCGGGATCGTTTTCTTAGGGGAATCGTTGAGGATTTACGCGACAACAGCGGAGGCAGTAAATACGGTGAAGGATAATAAGAAATACATGAGGGGGAGTCGCGTGCGGGAAAAAAAACAAAAAAAAAATAAGAAACGAGCACCGAAAAACAACGGATAGATAAACTACTCAAAAGTACGGCAGATCGCAGATCGAGCTTGGTTGCACACTTGCACAGAACCGGATGGTGGGGAGTGCGCGATTTCGCGAATGACAGGTCGGGCGTGCAGGGAAGGGGCGCGGATCGATAGAGCTACGCGGGCGCAGTGGTGCCAACGTCGCGCGTCTCCACTATTAAAGCTATTTTTTTTTTGTATAGCTGCCGCTGTCAAACGCCACCGTGTCCGCCAAGTCCGTGGGATGCCGGGATCACCCCAGTACCCCGCCCATCAGCGGGCAACAAATTACAATTTACGGATTATAATATTATATACTATTATAGCATGGAAATTAGAAAAGAGATTATAATATTATATAGCTGACATTTTACAAGTTGCAGTATTCTATCGTTTATCAGTTTTACACTCAACTGGTCATCGTCTACCCGTAATTGCGTTTTAGTCGCTACATCCTGTATCATCGAGATACCGAATTAGCTCATGCTACGTAGACCTGTTATGGTACTTGAACAAACTACTCTGTAGTCTATATTATAGTCCACGCCTATATACTTGTTCCCGTCGAAACACGACACGTACGCAAGGTTAACGGTTAAAATTATAACTAGGCATGCATAACGTAAGCGAATTAATTATTTAAACGTGCGTACCCTTACCCTTGGCGAACGTCCTGCCTGCAAAACAGGAGTATCGCTGTGGGACATGATTATGGGTCTATTTGGTCCCTACTTGGACTTATAACCCATTGAAATAACATCCATGGTTAAATTGTATTTATAACTTGCTTAAAACAACAGTGGTCATAATAATGAGGGATAGATGATAATTGCAGTTATTAATTGTAACACTAGTTTCCTAACAGTCGACCGATTGCCGTGTGTCACATAAGTAATGACAGCTATGTAGACATATTATAATGCCAACAACTTAGGTCACAGTTATTAGATAGGTTTATTAGGGTACAACACCACACGTACATACCTGTCCAAACAGGTGCACCAAGGCATAGCCGCATAGGTGGAATCAGTGATCGCTTAACCGCCACTGTCGAAATTAATATACATTAACCCTACACATAAAGAAAGAAAAGAGCCCTCGGATTTTAATCACTACTTAATTGAAGCAAAATTCAGACAACCAAAGTAGGTAGTTAAATTAAAATTAATATGACAAAGCCAAAGAGCTCATGTTAATACATTTTCAATTAACTACTAATATATCAATAAGCGATTCTGAGAACTGTGAAGATATGAAAATAAAATTTTTAAGGTATTCTGGTATTATTCAGTAGAAAAATTAAGACCCAAATAAAAGGACTTTATTTGGATATTTTTTTTTATTATAGCTACTAGTTACAACTATGATAGTGATGACAGTTACAGATTATTTGGAGATGTACCCGATTTATTTAAAGAAATTCTATTTCATAACAAATAATTTATTAAAAATAATCTATTTACTTATGGTTTAATGCTTAAAGTTGATAGACAGTACAACAATATAGGTAGCTCTAATATAAAATAAAATAATGTTATAATGTTGAAAAGTTTTGAAAATACATGTAATATAATTATTAACGAAAAATGAATTGCTTGGCAGGTTCTCTTAATATCAGTAGGAAGTCTTAAAAATATTTAAATTTCTTAAAACTAAAAAAATTAAAAGTTTAAGCCTCAAGAAGGGTTCTCTCCATAATTGTTGGTATACTTTCATAGTATGATGCCAGCTGGTCACTTCTCTCTGTTACACATTGTATATAATAAACTACAGTATAAAAATCCCTTATCTGTAAACTGTAATACTAGTCAGTAGTCACTAGTATAAATAGATGAGAATCACAAAATAATTTTCAACCACATCAATTTTAAATTAATTTTCAAATGAATAATTATTAAAGATTGGTAAGAAAGCCAAAAAACACCAATTGGACTGTTTTATTATAAATAGTTTGCACATATCCTAAAACCTACAATACTTAAATTTCTCATAGAAAGAATTAAGAAGGTATTATTTTACAGGTGAACTAACTATTTTTGTTTCAAAATATCATGTATATGTATATACAGTATACATGACTTTTTGCTCAAATTTTGGTTTATCGAACAAATTATTGATTTTTTACCCACAAATATACTCACTCAGCATTTTAAATTAGGAAATTAATAAAATAATTAAAATTGAAAAGATAAATACATATTTTAACTGTTTTATCTGTTATACATAACTAATTTTATGAGCCAATGGACTGATCAACATTTGACTAATTAAAATTTTAAAATTCTTCTAAAATTGATGAGCACTTTTCATAATAAAAAATGTAGGACACACAATTAGTAATGTATTCAAATTCAATACAATGTTAAATGTTTCATTCAATAAGTTAGCATAGAAATTCAATAACACACATTGCATTTATTTAATTTGGGCAGTTTATATATATAAAATTGGTGATTCAAAAATTAAAACTCTTATCCTATTATATTATACATATTATTTTACAATAGATTATTATATTCTCTATATTCTTATCTTCTTCCAAATTAACTCATACTTTATGCACATAAATTTGGCAATATATGTCTAAAAGTAATATGTATATAAGCTAAAAATATTGATACCCAAGTATATTTCTGCAGTGCTATCCATATAATTATTATGTAAATTATACTTAGTGGTCAATTATATGTATATTAAGCCACTGATTTTATTCTATAATCAGTGATTAAACATATTTTATTTTAGTTTATTTTTTCTAATGTTTAATACAAAATGACAAAAATTATATTTAATTAAAAAATAAGTTTAAAATTACAATTTAGAATGCACTGATGACGGTATCCAAGGTTTATTAACTGTAATTGGTATTTTTTTTCTTTTACCTGAAAATAATTAATATTTTAATCAAGTTGCAAATTAAAATATTATTTAATTAAATTAAATAATACAGGCTTCTAACATTCATTGAATAACAAAAAAACCTTTAAAAATCCAATTATTGATTTTACATGCCTCTTCAACAATATTTTGAGTTACACTATTATAAATTATAATGTACTGTTACTCTAATATCTATGTCCTATACACTATGTATATTGAATTAAATAACATAATATATTTCATATTTTATAATTAATTTTCATTACTATATACATTACCAACGACTTTTTGTTCTGTAGTTTTTTTCACAACATTTGTATCTGTAACTATTTCTGTAGAACTTTCTAAACCAGTGTAATTATTTTCCGTTTTCAAATCATTAATATAAGTAGGATTTGAATTAATAGAATTGTTTATATGGTTAATATTTATTGAGTGCTTATTTAAAATATCTAAAACCAAAAACAAAAATAATATTATATTTTATTTAGGTAAGTATTAAAGATTCAATGATATATTTTATTATGTAATTTATTCATATGTTGTAAATTAAAAGTTTTATTTATTAATTTTTTTTTTAGAAACTTATATTTAAAATAAATTAATCAAAAAAAACATTATAATATAAACTGGAGAAGAAATGTTCATGATGGCTTTAATATAATTTAAATGAACTATACTCAATCGCTAACATGTATCATGTATGATATATTTTATGATCTAATTAATACCAAGCACTGGAGCAAATACTGAGTACATGAATGGAATGTCGTCAAAAAAATATATAGTATAAAATTAAATGGAGCTCTATCTTTACTTGAAAGGCAGTTGATAGAAGAGTGGTTGCATTCACTTCATCCATCCATGGATACAATATCTTACGATTTATAGACTTGAAGCATATATTTTTAGTTTAAAAGAAAAATAATATTAATATGTGAAAATATAATGTATGTAAACACAGTAATTGAATACTATTTTCAGGTAGAATGCATACTGCTTAAAAATGAGTTTGGTAGATCGCCTTCGATATCACTACCAAAGGCTAGGAATGAAAAAGGGAAACCAGCGAAGGTTGCTGCAACTGATCTGTCAGTGAAAACTTGGCAAGATTTGGGATAGTGGGTCATGATTGAATCACAAAACATTGAGTTTACAGTGTATGGAGAGAGTAAAATAAAATTATAACACAAAAGTTAATGTTTATCAATAACCATTTTTAATTACAAATAATTATAATTTAGAAAGAATAACGTAAACATAAACTTACAAGAGGGATTTTTGTTTTGAACACACAATGCATCAAGAAATGAATCGGAGTGACAATCAAACCAATTTTCATGTCTGAATTCAATTATTTTGTGTAACCAGTCATGATCCACATCAATTAAATCTGGAGTTTTAAAATATTTTGAACATACTAATCTTGGATATGATTCATTTTTTAAATATTCCATATGATTGCAATAACACTCATTAATTGAAGGTCTATGAGCAATACATGATGTTTTACTCTTTTCATTTTTTGTATTGGTAACATATTTTTTTAAATGATTTCTTTCGCGCCATGGTTTATTAGATGAAGAATTATTAATCAAACAATTATTAGTATTTTTTTTAAGACATACAGTACATCCAAGTCTGCTTTTCTTTGTACTTTCATTTACAGCACTACAATATTTAGTTCCAGCCATTGATAAATTTATATTCTTTAACAACTCTGAAACATAATCAAGTATTAATTATTAATAATAACCATTAACTGATACATAATATAAAATGCTTAAAAAAATATAATTAAATAAAAAATTACTTTTTTAAAATACTAAAATATTTAATCTTCATGCTAAGTTGCTATTTATAATAATATTACAGTACTATTAACTTATGCACCCGCATTTATAGTCCAATTATTTTAATATTTTACTAGCAGTTAGGAAGAATGCTGAATACTATTCTTCTTAAATAAAACAATATATTTGTAATTTAAAATTCTCATATTAAATATTTGTTTACCACTTGTTTATTATTATAATTTATGTTATAAAGAAAATTATGCAGTATGCCTGCTTATGTTATAAGAAAAACTTTTTTAATTAAGTTCCATATTTTAAATATTTTCTAAGTAAAAAATAATTGAGCTTCTAGTTAATTAATACAAAGTAAAATTATAATAATCCATTGATACAATCAGTTAAAAAAATAATCATGGTATGAAGAACAAAGTCTTATAAAATATTGAATTTTAGGAACGCCCATAACATATATCCAAATGTATTTATAGAAACTGCAACAAACTAGACTTTAATTTAATACATTTCCAATACATATCCTGACTTACTACCAACTAGCTTCTGACACCAGTTGTCTATGTCAAGATGTCTCATTTTACTTTTATTTTACATATTATTATTATTATTATTATTTATTAAGTATCCAGAATTACAACTTATGATTGCAAACTTTATCGATTGACAGTCATGATATTCAATCGTTTTTCAAAATGGTATCAAATATTTTGAAGAAATATTATAATGGTATGTTTTATAGGGAAAAAGTGACACTCTCGTCATCATCATGCACAAACTCATTTTTCCTCAATAAATTATTTTACACACAATTTTCTCCCTGGAAAATACACTAAAAATATAAAGATTTGAAAAAGATTAAAAAGAGATTATCATTAGATTACAGCTGATTTGTGAGTATATAACCATCATACATAAGTTCTATTAATTAGGAAATAATAAATTTAAAAGTTTTATATCTTAAATATGATTGAAAATGTTTAGTACTTTAGTATAAAATAAAATAAAATCTAATATAAAATTCAATTTTAGACTTATACTAAAATAAAATTAGAAATAAACTGTAATTATAATTCTTATGACAGACAAAATTAAATTACTAGAGGTAATAACTATATTAACTATAACTCAAGATTATTATAGGTAGTTATTTACAAACATTAATACGTATGAGATTTTATTTACCTACATTTATAATATCCTTGTACTTAATTATAATGAATCAAATTTTTCATCGGGCATATTGTCTAATTTCTGATGTCTAGCCATATTTGATAAAACTGTGTCAAAACTAGTAGTCCTCTTCTTAGCACTTCCTTTCAATTCTTTTTTACCATCTTTACGATTTAGGTCAATATGTGATACATCTTCTTCAAAGTTAAAATCTGATTGGTCCAATGAACTAAAAAATTGTATTTAAAAATTATAATTATAAATGTGATATTATATTTAATTAAGTAATTAATCATACTCTGCAATATCACAAAGATCATTCGTACTAGTCTGTGAAACTTGACTATCATCAGGAGTCAATTCCCTTCGCCCAGGACATGTCCATTCTAGTTTTAAAGATGAAGCATTACCAGTTTCTAATATTTTGTACAGTGGATATATTTCAGATGGTTCAGGATAACATTCATTCATCTACAATTTAAAATTGATTCAATTAGTATCTATCATAAAGTTAAAGGCATTAAGTTAATGGTAAATTTGATAAAAATATTTAATTTAAAACATATCAATAAGTTCAATATTTTTATGTATGTTCCACGTTCACGATCCCATGATTTGCGATATCTCACACATACTTTTTCACTGTCCCTCTCTGGTTCCCCAACGCAATACCCTCTTCACCCTAATTCAATCCTTTAATGTCAAACTCGACACTCAATCCATTCTCTCTTCACCAAATGTACCAATTATTACCTCACTCATATCCTTCATCAACCAGACTGGTTTAAAAATTTAATTTATCTGTATTTTTTTTTTTTTTTTGTTGTTAATCTTGCTTTCTATGTTATATTTATAATCATAATTGTCGAAACTAATTGTTTACAAAGTTTCTTTTAATAAAAAAAAAAAAAAAGTTCAATATTATTATTAAATAGTATTAATAATTTATTTTATATGGTCTTGCTAAGTGGTAATAAAACTCAAATGTATTCACCGATATTCATTAAGATTTCCATAGAAATTAGATACGCAAAACTAAAGTATTGGTTATTGAAATAACTCAAAGTATTAGTTAAATTATATTTAATTTTTAATGTTAAGTTGTTAAGTATAACTACTTAGAGTGAGATTACAATGATTCTTTAGTAATTGTTATAAAAAAACAATAATCGTGTTGTTCTCTAATTACCTGATTTTGTTTAAAACCATAATTTTCATCATCAGAACATTCTATAATATCCTGTTTGATAAAATTTTCGGGCATAATTAAAAAAAAAAGAACTAATGTAAAGGTCTATATATTTTTTGCGTCTATATCAACTTAAGAAATAAACTATGAATGAAACATTTATTCATGTCTAAAATTACTAGTTTAAAACACAAAACTGTTTAAAATAAAAGCATACACTGAAGTACTGAACAACTGAACATAATTAATAATGATTAATAGACATTAGTGAATGCCGCGAATTGCCGAACGATGATTACTTATTACAATTTAGAGTATAGTTATGTTAATGTACATTTTAACACGGTTGTGTGGCGATTAATTAAGTTATCCTACGATTGCAAGAAACGAAATACGATTAGAAGATTGCGGCCTGCAGGACTGGCAACTATATAAAATCACAGTATACACTACAAAACAGCATAAACAATATAAGGTAACCACCAGGCACCAAGTACCTCCGGTTAATAGTGTATACTGTATACCTAGTACCCACCGTCCCACCACGACTAGCTATCACGGACGACCGCCCACTTTGATAAACGTTCTGAAAACCGGCACAAATTGTGTTGCAAACGTACATTTCAACATTTGTGTGTAGGTACATATTTTAATCTTTGAAAAACTACTAAAAAACTACTTACTGAAAAAACTCTGTTTTTTTACGGTTTTAGTTTTCAAGAAATTATAATTTAATTTTTATTTATAGCCTATGATCACGAATTAAGATGCATTTATTAATTCGTACCCATGAGTATGACCCGATCATGGTCAAAATATCTCTAGTAGATTTATCTCGTTACAAAACATTTTCAGTTAAAAATATCTCCCATGAAAATATTTAAATGCCAATTTATTTTATTAATTTTATATTAATATTATATAATAAATAAAAGAGTTATATATTATATAAGTATATATAGTGATATAAGATTGTTGGCAATTCTCTTGAATAATCATGAAAAATATTTCAGATACGTAATACCATTGATTATAATATATACTATAATACTATATATATACTATATACTTTTTTTTATAGTATTTATAATCAATGGTAATACTAATTGGTCGGGTGTAACATTGTGATTACTGATTAGTTATTATTGGTATGGGATATTTTTTAACATTATTGTATGCACGTGAAAATCACTTCAGACATAGGTCTTGACTTTTAATAAAAATTTATGAAAAATATATTTTTTTCTTATAATAATAATAACAGTAATAGGTATTAAAATTAAAATATTCTCACGGGAGATATTTCCATTTGAGATATTTTATCCGGCCTGCGGTCACCTATATTGTTGTAACCAGCAATACTGCGGACAAGTGAACAACTATTAGACTCGCATAATAATGAACTATTAAGTAGGTAGGTACCTACTTATATTAAAACAAGAACAAATAAATGTCTTGTGTCATACAGGTACCTATTATTATTTTATAACAATACAGATAAATAATAAATACATTTTTTAGATCTTACAGTAACCATAATTAATAATACATTTGATTTTGATATTTACATAAAACCAAATCAAACTGATACAATATTACCTACCACATGATTCCAATATCTTTAATCTCAAAAAAAATTTATATTTTAATTCAATTATTTATAGGCTTGAACGTATACCTCTCAATAAAAAAAATTACTAACGTTAACTCAACATTTTTTACGATATTGTTCATAAAAATAATCTTAACTTAAATACTATTAAAAAAATCTATAAATTTGTAAAACAAAAAATAATACAAGACCCTCCTATTAATAATATTTATAATTATTTTAGTATGAAATATCATAATAATTTATCTAATAAATTCACTAAAATTAGGAAATAGTTATATTATTAAGTTTGATATAAACGAAGACTTAGAAATTTTAAATACTCAAAATAATGTTTGTATTAATATTTAATTCTGTATTGAAAAAATTGCATAAACATAATGAAGTCAGAAAAATAAATTTAATAATATCATAAATGTACAAAACTATAAACAGATTTTAAAAATCATATTCTCTTTCAATATTTTTTAGATAATAATAAATAACCATATAATTTTTAATAAAATATGACTCTTTATCAACTCATTAAAGTACAATACCTTATTCTAAATATTTTATTATTATTAAACTTAACAAATTTTTTCGCATTTGTATTCTTTTAATATTCATTCTTTTTTTATTTTATTTTATATTCAGTATGCTTTTTATATAATATGACGATGATTTTTAAAATTAAAACCGGTCGTATTCTTTAGCACATATATAATTCTCAAAGCAGTATTTATATTTTGTTTTATTTTTTTATTTTTATTTCTTATATATATATATATATATATATATATATATATATTTACTATTAGGTATAGCGAACTAGTTGGTCAAGTAAGTACCAGTTGTCCAGTTATTACTTGTAGACGCGTTGTATTAAATGTAAGACAGAGACACCACTAAATGTTAAAAGTTAGTTGGTTACCCAAAAAGGACGTTTGCCCCTTGCGAATGATCCTGTCACCACGCCACTGTATATACTATATAATTCATAGTTCATTCATCTGTTTCAGTGTTACGGTAATTAATAATTACTTTATAAGTAAAATGCTGCAGTAAAGATAACAACATCAAAGCAAAATTCTTCCCTAGCCCATAGGTGCAACTGGAGTAACATTTTTGGGATGGCTTTTCTTATATACTAAATTCAGTTAAGTAACTAAATTGAAATGTTGGGGCTTTCATTGGCATTTTACTCCACACCCCCTGCAATATATACCAATTAAACAATATATTTTATTTTTATTTTATACATTTTTTTACAATAAATTTATTTTCCTATTAATTAATGCAAACTATATTGGTTACAATTACATGTCAGCATTTATTTTATTTATTAGGTTTTTTTCAATGCTTATCGTTCATTAACATACTTGTTCTAAGCCAATTTTTTCTCTTCTCATTGCTGAAAATGACCTCTCACATGTTGGAGAAACAACATTTTTCAAATAATATTTTTATATACTTGCATGTATGTGATATGAATGAATAGTGAACTGGATTGTTTCGTAATTTTATCTATATAATTTAGAAATGTTTAGATTTGACCTTAGATCGCGATCTATCAGTGACCAGTCGACCGCGTAATGCGTATGAGGTTTGACTTGAAAGTCGATATTTGGAATTTTGTTTGAGTTTGTATTTTTATCCCTGGTCTAAGATATTGTATGGGAATATCTGGCAGTGCTAATTTTGATATTTAGAGTGCTATGAATTTCTTATACTGTCCCTAGTTGTGCCCATGCCTTTGCACGCATTGAATGTTTTAAAGGGAGTCCACTAGTACAGCCTATACGAGTATAATCTCGGAACCGCGGTTACCAAAAACCAAAAAGACAGCAGGAAAACTTTTTCCTTCTATTTCGATAACAACCAACCTTTTGCAGACTTGCAGTCTCAGAGTTTCAACATTTTCAATCATAATTCACAGTCGAACAAGTCATCACATAACAGCCGTAGCGTCAGATTGACAGTAACATAATTTTAAATATTTAAATGTTCCTTGGAAAATTTAAAGTCATTATCATTAATAATTATTAATCCATTAAATAACGTCTGTAAACTTTATAAAAATTATCTACAAATAATTACAACATTATAACAATGAATGTTGACAATCAACCATATTCATCCCTCAATTTATTAAAATAACAATTTCAAAATTACTTTACTCCACAATACATAACTCAGAATATCCCACCGAGGATTTACCAATTTCAATATATCCTTGGATAATTAAGATATTCAAATTCTGTTTTTTATGAGACTCACAGAGACAAGAAGCACAAATATTTATATTTGAATTTAATTTAAGGTTTTGTAAAAAGTTAATAAAATTTAAAGATTTTATAAAAAATTTGAATTAATTGATTTTTATCTCGTCTCTTTTTTTGTTAAGTTTTGCTTAGTACACAGTTTTTCCGAAAACTTATTCTATGGCAATGAGTAAATCCTCGGTGAAGCACTCTGTATATTATGCTATTATCTACAAAATGTGTATTACATCATTTTCTATAATCACCTTTAATCTTTGTCATTGCCACAATTAAGCTTATTTTTAATACATTATCTCCATGTCATTTTTGAAATAAATTAGGTTTCAACTTCCAAACCACAGATATACAAATAAATGCAAATAATCCAGAGATTATTGTTTAATATCTCTGAAATAATCTGTGTACCAAACTAATACTATCACAGACTTCATGTATAACATATATGATTTTATGTCATCTGCGAGACTGTGCCAATACAATCTAGTATGAGTAGTATGACACATGTTATCAATTATAGGTATATAATATATATGTATAATATATATGTACATGTATTTAATTATTTTGTCATTGCATAATGTGCAATGTGTTTATCGATGGTATTATTATTTGTAATTGTATTGCTTCAAATTGCTTAATACTTAAAATTGACGTCTCCTTAAAATATAATATTATTTGTTACTTAGCTATTTTTAGATTCACCTCATTTAGAATGAGGAATGTATTAGTTTCACCATGATGTGTGTTTTCTTTTTGTATAATTTTTTTCTTAGAAAATCTTATCTAATCAACATTTTTAAGGTAGGTTTTCAATCCCAAATGTTGTCTATATGATGCAATTTTTTAATTTCTCAACATCTTTCCCAATAATTACGGAAAACTGATAAAAAACCGGCAAAATTTACGGAATGCTCATTTTCAACAAAATTTATATTTTTTTCATTGTAATTAAAAAATGAATAATGTTCTTTGGAGAAGGCATAAATTTCAAACGTTTTGTGATTTTTCTATGTAATTTATAGCTATTTGAAATTTAAAAGTTTTTTTATTTTTTTTTCGTGTGAAAAATCTCAAGAATAGGTAGTCACAAATTGTATTATTACCTAAGTGTTTGAATTTGAAATTCCGATAAAAATCACGAAATCTGCCTACATTTTCGATAAATGGTGTTCGTTATTTCATCGTAACTCAAAATATAATAATCACAGGGACTTGCAATTTTTATACATACTTATATAAACAGTTTCTAGAGATGGTGTGGATTTCAAAAGATTTCAACAATTTTTATGCCATTTACTTTTTGCTTTTTTATATTTTAAGCATTGTAAACTGATTCAACCTCATTCACTAAGAATCGTGTTTTTGAAAGCAACGGTAGGTACATTGATTTCAAATTTAAAAGACCAATGCAGAAATATAATTCACCCATCCCTGTAACTCACCCTTCCGTAGAATCTAACCCGACCTAGGAGTCTCGCCCCTTTATTTTATTCCATTTTTGCGTTTATTACTATTTATATCCCTTATGACTATATAATATATCTGTTGTCGTCAGTCGGTTGTATTA
The DNA here is from genome assembly GCA_949715065.1 of Periphyllus acericola. Taxonomy (NCBI): domain Eukaryota; kingdom Metazoa; phylum Arthropoda; class Insecta; order Hemiptera; family Aphididae; genus Periphyllus; species Periphyllus acericola. The sequence continues at coordinate 19,799,580 of OX454270.1, read as the reverse complement.
TTTTTATATGATTAAATAATTAGTAATAGTAGTATATTATACCTAATTAATTTAATATAATTTATTTTTTGATAATAACATAATTTCTTGTTTATAGCTATTATATGCTAATATAATTATAACTGTTTAAGCAGCGATTAATTTAATTTTGGTTCTTACTAAGACTGTAATTTCATTATTTTTACTGCAATTGAATCGTGACTGCAAAACTACCTTTTCCAAAGTTTTTTTTTGTGAGGGTTGCATACCCACCCTACCTTCATACCAGTATACCATCTCCTATTAGAATATATAATCATAATTTATTATTATGCGATACTGTATAGTGTTAGTGTATATAATTTAGAAAACAATAAAATTAAAGGATTTGTATAAATATATATAAAATATGAGATTTGTGACGCAGTATTGTTTTCAAATTAATTTTACGAACTAAGCAAAAGGTATTTGGTTTAAATAAAAGTTGTAATGGATTTAAAGTCTTAACCTATTTAAAACCTAACAATTTTAGTTTTTATTTACAAAACCTGAGAACCATGAATATAAGCAAGGTAATTAACGTGTACAATTATTCAAAATTCAAACTATAATTAATATATCACAAATTTATTATTAGTAAAAGAGTCATAATTTTTTTATAAGCTCCTAAAATTTAAAAATATGTTATATAAAAATAACCAGTGGTGAATTGACTGGGACCTCGGTGCATCGCCCTTCGATTAACCTTCAATTACCATTGTAATACATTGGTGATTGGTGTTGATATTATTATAAACTGTAATAAGTAATAACAATTGTTTTAATAAAAATAGTTTTTTTCTTGATACTAAACGTCTAGACACTAGTTCTAAATGTTCTAATTATAAATATATATATGGACTAGGTACAGTATTCAAGTATATATGTATACGCATGGGCACGGCGAATAATCAAATAATTAACAACCATGTGTCCGTATTCCGTCATCATACATTATAAATATTTTGAGACTAAAGAAATTGAACATCAATACTATTTTTAATAAATTTAATTGTACCCACATTTTCATATCAGTTAATTTTATTTAATATCAATACTTTTTCCTAATTTTTGTTCTAATATGTTATACACAACCTACATTCCATTCACTCACAAGCCAACCTCCTGTCTCTATCCGAATTGTTGTAAATTATGTTTCGTTAACTCTTGCATCAGTCTTCTGTCCTCCCAGCCAAAAAATAACCAGTCAAGAGTTTTCTGAGCTTTTCAGCTTACTGGGGAACAATTTTATTCTTATTTGGGGTTCACATTTAAAAAAACAAACGTCAAGCACTCAATTCGAGACTTCACTTACTTAGACCTTCACTCCGCTCTAAGCACTCATTTAAATTAAAACGAATAATTTACATAGTTCTTCTAATACCCATGTGGTACTTTTTACATGTGGTAAGTTCGGGGCTCAACAAAACCTTCTACCACTAAAACAATACACGCATTTCAGTCTAAATTAAATTAAATTAATAAGAATAACAGGTGTTTCTTTGCACATCACTAATTACTCGCTTCATGAAGACCGTATTGAGGTTGTGTGATGCCCTTGGCAAATCATCGGAAAATGCACCCCCTGCAGAAAAAATATTTTACTAGAATAATAACCACTGATAACTGTATTTATTTGCATCAATTTATTTATTAGTACACCTTTTTAGAAAATAATGTATACAGTTTTATTAATAAGAATTAATAATGATTAAAACATTTTGTTAAATAACATTTTTCTTGCTTTTATCGCGGAAAATTCATCGAGAGAAATTTGTTTCTCTACATCTTTTTCTATGGACATGATATACTGGTTAAACAATTTTGACCGATTGTTGATCATAAATAATTTTTTTACGATCTTCAGTGATAAATATTTTATTCTACAATAAGCTGCTAACCTAAATTTAGTAAATTTTAGCAGAAACCATAATTTTTATTTTTTATACACCAACCAATACGATTTAAAATCATTAAATAACCAAAAAAGTAGTCGTAACCATTAAATTTCTAATTTATTTATTATTTGTAAATATTATTATACTATTAGATGACCAACCTATCTATATTCTATAAAACATAAATATTTTATGTTTTTATATATCTATAACCAATACATGTAAATGAAATTGAATTTTCGCTAAAGAGACTATGTTTTTGTGTTATTGTACAGAACATTTCAAATTATGACCAAACCTGAAATGCTAAGGATACCTTTTAAAATAATTTCTAGTCAAGACGACCGATGGTTTAAGCCCCACCCAAGACCCGATGGTTGGGGAAATTGCAGTTCTCTGGAACAGAATCTTCCGTTCACTCGCAGGCTGCAGAACAGTTGGTCCTTAGTTCCGTAGCCCCTGGAGTCTAAAGCTCAAAAGTCAAAGATGTGTTAACTTTTTGCACATTTCTTCGAGAACGAAGCAAGCAGATTCGCGACGCCAGTGTCAACGGCGGCGCCGGCATTATTACTGCACCGCAATCGTGATTCGACGGCGCCAAGTCCGGCGGCACTGGGTCAAAAGTGATTTTTTATTTTTTCCGCGACCGGCACTCGCGAGCGTTTTCCGCTCGGCAATCGCTATCACCGCTGCCGCCGCCACCGAATGCGCCACACGGTGTAATAATAATAATAATAATAATAATATTATACGCGTTATAGCCGTGCACCGGAGCGCCGGGGCGGCCTCGGCGGCGTGTAGTGTGCGCGCGCGTGTAAAAAATCCCTTTTTCGCTCTACGCCTTTTCCGCGGTGCCACCGTTGTTGCGCACTGTCGCGGTCTCCCGTACACACAGTACGGTCTACCTACACACACTTGTGTACGTGAACTTGACCACAGCAGTGGCATTGAGCATTGCAGCGACTGTCGCCGCCCGTCGTAGCCTTAGCGGCCGAACACTGCACAGCACCAGCTCCGTAGTCTGTACTACGTTGCCGTTGCCACGACCGCGTATTCAACGTTTTCTAATTTTGATTCTCCGTGTTTCCCCACCTCGCGCGCGATTCCCAAAATCTGTGTGTTCGTCACGCGCCTGCGTCAAAGTCGTCGTCGTCATCGTCGTTTTTGTGTTTAGCGCCCGATCGTGCGCGTGTGGGCATTTTTCGCGAGTGCGAGTGTGTGTGTGTGTGTGTGTGTGTAAGTGTGTGCGCGTGTAGCCGCGCAGCGCGCGCGTGCGCCCCCGTGTGTGAGTGTGCGTGTGTGTGTGTGCGTGTGTGTGTGTGCGTGTGTGTGTATATGTGTATAACCCAAAGGAGCAACCGGCCCTCTGCCCAGTCGACCGGATAACCGCGAACGCGCATCTAACAGCTACACGGCCGCGTTAAATAACGTGTATAAAATATTTATTACATAACATTACAAATACAGTCTAATCGGTACGGCCCCATCAAGTGTCCGTTAAATGGCTTTTCTGAAACTATCAACATCTCGTAAGTGCAGTCAACTATTATTGCAAGAATCGCTCAGGAACGACGTGTATACTCGGCTCGTGCGCTCACTGACCACCACAAATGGATCTGGAGAACAACAGCAACAACGAAGGAATAACAGCGTGGCCGCGACTGCAGCCAGTACGGTCGATAACAAGCCAAAATGGGATCCATTGGATACGTCATTCGCCAACCCCGAGTCTACTTTCAAGAGCAAGACCACCTGGGAGATATTTAGAGCTTACATAGTTTACCAACTTTGCTCATCCACTTATCTTGTCGAGAATAACATGCAGGTAAATATTTAAATGTGGCTGTATTACTCGTACCTATCTGTTAAAGATGCATCGTTACCACAATATCATAATGCTTGTTCAAGTACCTCTCCACTTGGTATTTTAGTATTGAAAGGTCTTCATCATCAAACTATGTTTACCCAGGTGTTTACCTAAATAATGGGATTCAAACAAAATACCACTGGATACTTATTTTTTGTTATACTTACCTACTTAGTATTTTATACAGTAGTCGCCACATATTGGACTCACGGTTAATTGACTCATTCGCCTATTAGACTCAAAACGGCTGGTCCCGATTCGCACATATACAAACACTCAGCAAAAAATTCGTCTATTTGACTCACACACCGGTTAATAGGGTCATTTGAAAATTAGATAAATAAATAAAATATGTACATACATTGAACAAACGTGTTATAAATAAGTCGGTACCAGTAATTTGCTTTTATCTCGGAGATAAAGATAAGTTGGCCGAAGAGGGATCCAATCAACATTAGATGGATTTTTATCAAAAAATTAATTTATTTTATTAATTATGTATGTATTTTATTCATTTTATTTTATTTAACCATGTTATTTTTAATTGCGTATAGCTACATTTTTATTTTTATACATACATACCTTAAATTTCAATACATATTTTTAAGTAAATACGTTTATAAATTTAAGCATTTTTAAAATTTTTTGAGTCATTCGCCTTATTGACTCATTCGGTTAATCGACTCAAATTGTCGGGTCCCAAAGTGAGTCCTATAAGAGGCGACTACTGTATTTTAATAATTTTTAAATGTATTTTATACTCGTGTAGTAAGTAGGTAGCATAGATATATTGTATAAGGTTTGAGCTTCTAATCATTTAAACTTAAAGTTGTAGTGATGTGTGTTTAATGATTGTAATAAAATAGTAAATAATTGATGAAGATACAGGTTTTTTTATTTTTACTACAGCAATTTACTTTATTTTTACTCTACTTATTTAGGCATATTAAATAAGTCTATAAGATCCCTACATTTGTATTGATTTAATTTGTGTTAAAGGTTATCTGGGAAATAAATTAAAACATTAAAAATAAGTTATGGGTCAATTGGTCAATCATTATGTATTATATTAATTAAACCTTTTTATGATCTCTCATAATAAACTTAAATTAAAAAAAAAAGATAAAATTTTTTATTTTAAAGTTGTGATAGGTATTAAGAATATATTTAATCTTCAACTTTTCAGCAGAACCATACACATATCTTAATAATACTTTTAAATAAAAAATAATTATTGCACAATCTGTATTTTATGTAATTTTTCATTTATTTAAAATTGTGAATGCATTTTGTTAACACTGAAATTATGAATTATAAACAAGGATAGGTAAGATACTCAATATGGATTAACTAGTTAAATACATTTGTGATTTCTAAGTATGATATTAGATACTTATAGGTTTTAGAATTTGGAATACTTGATTCTTGGTGCATTATGTACCTTTTTTTTAATTGTCTATTAATTTTGATCTACTTATTTATTAATTATGTCCATGATATATTAAATATAACTATTTGTTACAATTTTTATTCCTATTAAAAATTTTCGATTTACTAAATCAGTTATATCTTTTGTATGAGTCAGTTATTAAATTATATTTACTTGTTCCTTATATATCCTATAATGGTATTTTTGATAAAGATAAAGCAAATTCAATGTTATTGAGAGTGAAAATAACATCATTAATACATTTAAAAAAAATTAAAATATTATTACCTTTAAAGTTAAACTTCTTATTCATGAATAAATCTCTATAATTATTCTTTAATGTTTCTTTTAAGAAAACTTATAAATATAAGTTACCACTAACCTAACCTCTGAATAATGAACTTATTTTCTTTCTTCGTTATTTGTATATTATTTTATAATAGCATTATGCAGTTTCATCGTGTTGGTATACATTTTTAGAAGACATTAAAATCTTGTTAAAAATATGTATGTTTTCAATTATAAATTTGGTTGATATTATTTTAACTTCTTGCTCATCCTTAACATTCACAGTTTGAAAATATTAATGTTATTATACTATCCATTTTGTGATTGGAATTAACAAAGAAAACAAATCTATTATTGTGACCTTAAATTTATCAATACTTAATTTATAGTTTTTAAATACTAGCCAAATATTTAATTTCAGTGTTCAAAATGTTCTATTACATGATAGTTTAATATTTAATTATAGTGATTAAACTATTCAATTTAAGCAAATTTAATTATTATTAAGATACAGTAAACCTAAAATAAATAGTTAGATACTGTAGGTTAGTCATTGATAACAATATTTTGGATGATGAATACAATTATTTTGGCTGCTTAAAATTGATATACATGTTACAACAGCATATTAAAAACAACTTTAATTTTAACTTTCAAATATTTTTACATAATTTGTTGAATTATTTGTTATTCAATTATAATTTCATTTGAAATAAAATCAAAAATTCCTCAAATAAATAAGAGAATAAATATACCTAATCATTGATTAAAATATTTAAATGTATAGATAATTTTTATTTACTACACTGAAACAGTTGTAAATTAGTTAAATTATACCTAATATTATGTATGTGACATATACACTTTTTTTTTAAAAAAATGTATATTACTTATAAATATATAGCTTTTTTTGTATTGTATATTATTTTTTTAACCGCTAGTAATAGTATTAAAATAACCAAAATTGATTTAACCAATTAAATTCAGAGTTCAAGTAGAAATAGTATAAATATTCTTACATACAACATATTTACATATATCATATGTATGATTTATCCCCGGGGCCCAGATTTACCTATTTAAACATTTCACACTGTTCTGATGTTTTAGTAAGTGCGATATAACATGTAGAGGGAAGTGCAAAAAATATAAATATAAATTACAAATAAAATATAAATACTTTTGCTTTCTAAAAATAAATATTATATTTAAAAATGAATTACTAATAGTATTCATAGACTCACGATTTAAGTTGAATATTTAAATTGCTTAAGATGTTTTAGGAGGTCAAGATAACTTTTTAATTTCAATAAAATTCTAGCTCGATTTCCAGGGGGTTACCTCTTTTGTCCTTGCAATTATGCCATTGATTTTAGCGTTGTAAAATAATTACAAATTAATTATTCAATTTGCGAAATATTAGATTTTAGATTTTTTTGGATTTAATTAAAAATTGTTTTACTATGTTTTTATTTTCAAGATTTAAGACTAATATATAATAAATTCATGTAATTCTTAATGATAATCATAGGCAGAACTTGACATTTTCATTTGACTGGGTCGCTTTTCTCAACCAATATTCAGACATGTACTAAAATGGTGGGGTGAAGAGAGGTGGAACGTTAATTAATGCCATTTTTTATTTCAACTTATTTATATATTTGTGTGTATATTATAGTATAATTTTTTTATTTAAAAATTAAAGATATTATCTAACAAGTTGTAATGTATGAATACAGTTGTAATAAGAGTACCTACAATTCAATTATTTTTCGCTGTTAAAGGTCGAATGTCAATATTCTTTATTTATCATATTTCTTTCACAATGTTTTATTTTTATAGTGTTCTGTAAATCTTTAATAATCATATGCTACTAAAATTCAAACAATATAATACATCATATAATTAAAATACTTAAAAATTATAACAAATCAAGAGAATATTTTTAAAAATGATCGTATCGAAACAATTTGTTTAAATTCTTTAATTACTTCATGAATGTTGATAATTTTTGGTATAGTTTGTTCAGTATATGGAATCATCAAATTAACCAGACGTTCCTGTCTCATTGTGGTACGAAGCTTAGTTTTAACATGTGTATAAGCTTTGAAAATACTGAATAATAATGATTACTGTAGTACTAATAAATAAATCACAATTATTATTTTGAATTTTACTTATTTTCAAACAATTTTTATTCAACTGTCCATTTTATGTATTACGTATACTGTATACATATTTATTTACGGGGCATGATTATTTGTTGTTGTTTTTATTGCATTATCAATGTACAGTTTTTACTTTAAAAATTCATAAATTAATATTATGAATTAATGTCAAACAAATTTATTTTTGGATTATTTGAAAAAAAAATCACAGCTCCTGTGGACCCCCGAGCAACCATCTACAGACCCCCGTTTAAGAATCTATGGCCTAGGCCGTAGTTCCGCCTAGGATGATCAAGAACATTTTTTTGAGTTTTTTTCACATTTTTATAGAGTATTTATTTTTGTAACATCTTTTAATTTTATGCTTTTTTACAAAGTTTAATGCTATTTATTATTTTATTGTAGCTCATGAAAATTTGCAAAATGGTTTTTGGAGAAAAATTGTTTACCTTAATGATGAAAATGACGTTTTATGGTCATTTTGTTGCTGGAGAAGATCAATATCGTATTGTTCCTACATTGAAACGCTTAAGATCTTTTGGAGTTAAACCAATATTGGATTATTCTGTTGAAGAAGATATTTCTCAAGAAGAGGCTGAAAAACGTGAAGTTGAGTGAGTATGGTTGACATATTAAAATAACGCTGTAAATTGGGTAAATCAGAACATTATTTGTAGAATATTTTTTTTTTTTTCATTATAAAACTTGAACAACTATTATTCCAAGGCTTGATTGTTATTTTGCTTTGCATTATTTTATTAGAAAGTAGTCATCTTTACAGGAATTCAATATGTATCTTATTAATCACGCATCTTACTTATTATTGAGTATCATCATTTTATTGATTATAATTTCATATCACAGAAGTCAAATAACGCTATTTCATTTTTTCATAAAATTAATTAAGTCCATGTATGTTATCATTAATATCAAATATACTTTGTGATAAAATATTGTAACAAAGTTCTAAATTAAACTAGGGGTATAGTCATGTATCTATTTGTTATTGTTGGTGTACCGCCCCAATATTAGTATACCACAGGTAAAGTAACACAAGTAAATTTAAAAAAAATACATTGTTTTTCGCTATTCCTGATAATTTACATACCTGTGAGGCTGTGACTTACGTTACTTGACTTCTGTAATAAAAAATTGTGATTCAATTTACCAAGGATATTTAATTCAAGCTTCAAAAGCATTACTCCAAGTAGTTGAGTGGTACATCCTAAATCTACTATTCTCGTTATTTACTATTTATATTGTCAACAAAACTGTGTTAAATATTTTTTAAATTTAATAAAAATAAAACAGTTATGAAATATTTAGGTATGAAAAATATTTTTGAATGTTTAATATGTTGAATTAGTTACATTATTTTGTTAGTAAGGTAATTCATATTGACAGTGGTAGCTTCGGGAACTTAAATAATAAGAAGGGGGACATTCATGTCGAAATATTAATTACAATTTTATAAACCAACTATTTAAACTACAAATTCAATGCGTCAAATTATACTATAGGTATTATACAATATGTATTTTGATAACAGACATCTTGTTTATTCCTATTCATATGAACATGTTCATACTATTCCAACTGTGTTTTAATATTAAATCTTTCAAAGTTCTGAATAATATATATTTTTTCTAGAAAACTTCAGGTCTAAAGGGCATAGCTGCTATCCCCCCCCCCCTCTACTCAGCCACTGAATATTAATGTTAGTAATGTATCGTCTATTATAATATTAATTAAATTTATTAACATTGATGTAGATGTTAATAAAAGTTATTAGAATGGTTTTAAGAAGCTTTTTACAAACTTTTTGCATAATGAATACGTCTTTACCTACTAATTCATTATTAATTTAATAAATATTTCTTCTGCTTCTAAAGTTCATACATTTAAAGTAATAAATTTGTAATAGTTAATAGTGAATATTTAAATTAATACATTCTTATTGAAATTCAATGGAGTAATAATACATTTCTTGACTTTTTTTTAGATTTTTCATTGTTTGGTACATTTTACAAAAATATTTTTAGTTAAAATTCTAAAGATTTTTTATTCAATTGTTAATATATTATTACTTAAATTTAATTGATGATGATATTATATCAAAAAATAGCTTAAAATAGTTAAAAGAGATTTTAGATTCTCTTTGTTATGAATGTAATTTATGTAATATCTAAAAGCATACAGTTATTTAAATTTTTGAGTCATACATTTTTACCAAAAAAAAAATTGATCCAGTTAGGTCTATAATTTTAGTACTGTATAAAGAGTACTATATTTAGTCTCAGATTAAGTCTTGCATATAATTTTTAAAACATAAAATGCAAAAATTATTTGTTAGATGAAATTTAACATTATATGGTAGTTTTTTTAGTTTTATCTTATATTTAGGAAAGCTTCCGAGGAAAGACCTCTAAAACATAGATGTGTAGTGTGTACTTTATCTACCTGCATCAAGTATTTTCGATCTTAAAAATATTTGCATGAAACAGACTTATTGCCCAAAAATATAGTCGTAAAAAAATAAAATAAAAAGGTAATTTTATAACCTATAAATACAATATACAAACATAGCATTATTCAAAATCTAACATATGTAAATAATGACTGTCATTGTTTTTGAAAAAAAAATTAGTTATCTTTGTTGTAGTAACTTAAAACGTCTATCCAAAAAGATTGACCGAGCCAAACCTTTCAATTCTCTATTTATAATCACTTATATTTAATCTTACATTACATTTATATAATTCTAAACTCGGAGTTATTTATATAATTATTTTTTTTTTAAATTAAGTGTCAACTTAAAAAAAAATTAAAAATAAGGGAAACTAACATTAAAATGTTGAATTAGTAATTACTTTTTCGAAACTTATTAGAGAATGAACTATACAAATAAATCTTTAAGTGTAAAATAACATTTTTTTTTTCTAAATGAACTGGAAAATTTTTGATAAATTACTGATAATCCCGTATTTAGAAGAATTGTAAAAATCTCTTTAGACCCCTTGTCCTAAAAAAAAAATCTGGCGTTATATTTGATTGCTTATTGAATTGTGAAATATTTATTATTATTTTTATTCAAAAACATCATACCGATTTTATTGCATTTTTTTTTTTTTTACCTAGAATCCCGCCTAGAATTCAAAAGATTATAAAAAATAAATTACAGTGACTATTAATACAGTGATTAAAGAAACTAAACATTGGGCGACTGAGATATGATAAACGAGATCGAAATTAAATCCTACAACGGGCAAGGGAATGGTTATCGAAACCATAAATGTCGTAGCATTTATAAAAAGGAACGGAGGGCTCACATTGGTCTGTTCTCTGTGTTTGACGTACGTGCTACAGAAAATCGATAGTCTTCAATTTTTACTTTGTAGTAATAGAATAAATTGACTTTTTCAAAATTCAAGGTTGAAACATTTTCTGAAATAATTTTTGCCCTAAGTTTTTGTACTTACATTGTAAAATTAAGTTAATGTAAGTATTAAAAATACTTTTATTTTTAAAATAATATGTTAACAAAATTAAAACAGTGTACTCATCTTTTAACTCAGAACTCGGTAATAAAGAAATTTTAAATTACGTACGTAATACGTTCCTGTATTGACTATAAATTTATAATGCACTGATACAAAACATGCATTTCCCACGACACGCATACAAAGTTAACGTTAGCGCGTTTTAGCGCCGAAATAGTTCCTGCAATTATACATTAAACAGTAAACTCTATGAGTATTAAACTACATAGGTAATAAGTAATAACTATAATCAATTGTTTAATAATAAAGTATTAATAAAACAAACTTACAATTATGTAATTTTAGTAATGTTGTTCCTTATTAGTTATTACTTATTAGTAATTACATTAAAGTATAGTGTTGAAAATGTATCTTGAAGATCGGGGAAAAAATTAATTTAACAACTTTTATGGAATTCACCATAATATTTATAAATTTTTATTTTTAGATCAAGCATGTCCGAAGTAGAAAAAATGGACCAAAGTGCCGCTCAAAAAGAAGGTAATTTATTTCTAAAATAAAATATTACCAACTTATATTGATTACAATAGAAAGTTATAGATTTTAAATAGCACTCGTTTGATAAATGTTTATTTAACTGTTCAATTTATACCCTGTTCACTATTTATCGTGTGTTAATCCATTGCATGTATGCATATATTCTTGTGTTAATTTACGTTTATTCACCACATGTACTACATAAGTATACATTTTATTATTCAGTTTTATCGACTTCATTCATTTTAATGTTCAATTATACCTTATGTTATTGATTTATTTTTACTTCTATATTACTTAATTTAATTTTGAGTATCTTAATTGAGTTTATCATTGAATGTGTGTGAAGTTATTTTAAATGTTTAATGTATGAATTAAGAAAGTACATCGTGTTTAAATTATAATAAATTAATAACTAAGGTACCAATATCTAGTATATAATATTTGGAAATCTTCATAATAAAATTCAGTTGTGTTCATAGTTTATTTAAAGGTAGGCAAAAAGAACAATTTTAAATTATAAACAGCAACAAATTAGGCTGTGTAATGTGTATGAGAATCAAAAGTTTATTATTTGTAGTATTGTAGATTTAATGATTGGAATAATTTACTGTTATAACTTTATAAGATATAACGTATTAAACTCAAAACTGTAAGGTACGTTTTATTTATCGTAAAAGTACACACAGCATATTATGCGACAATCGTTTCATCATTCGTGTATAATATATCTATTTAAGTATCTTAGTATGCGATAAGGATTCTTATTTCTTTAAAGCTCACTGTACTCGTACTTAATTTAATCTCAGTGTATATAATTTTCATTAATGGTAATCGTAGAAATTATTGATAAAAAGTGAGAAATATAACTGATAATAATTTTAATAACATTACCTCAGGATTCATGTCGAATAACGAAGTCAGTAATTTGGAAGACGCAATCTAGAAAAATTAATCCACATCCCATAATATTTTAAAAATTAATTTACTCCATACTAGTTTTATTTGTATTGTAACTGATAAAACTAATTTTTTGTTTGATTCGACTAACGCATGCAAATTTGGGATTGGTTCCTATTGGGCAGATTCTGTTTCAGCGGAAAAAATTGGAGGTTCTCTACCTCAGTACCATGTGGATAAACAGTTCGCAGACAGAAGGTACAAAGTTCAAAGTGCTCGAACCTATTTCTACTTGAATGAAGCTACTTGCGAACGTAATATGGAAGTATTTCAAAATTGCCTAGATGCAGTTGCTGGTAAGATTTATAAAACAATTTTACTAACGATAAATAAAAAATATTATACATATTATTACATAAGATTCGTTTTACGGTTTAATTAACGTAATATAATTTTGTGTTGATGATTTCCTGATGAGTGGGAATTATTTATATTATTTATAATGGTAAACGATTACTATTTAAAATTAGATATGTTGGTTATTTTAAAAATGCACTTTATAATTTATACGTTTAACGTTTATAATTAAAAATTGTATCGATGAATTAATAGTTAAAAATTTAATTTTCTTCATTAGTATTTGTCTAATTATAGTTAGTCGATTATGTACAAAGAATTTGCATTAATATAAATTTAATAAAGTAGTAATTTATTATTAATTTATAATTAGTTTTAAATTACTGAAAAATACAAATATAATTTATCTCAAAATTTTACTATTTAATAAAATCGAGTTTATTTATTATGTTGCTGGGGGTCTTTAGTTTCATGCAACTTACAAGTTAATTTTAGGTAAAATAGCGAACCCTTCACTTGGTAGATAATTATTATTTAGTACTTACTATAGTATACTCGTATAGTATTAAATAGTAAGTAGTAATAATATTATAATATATAATATTATTTACTAATATTAGTAATAATATGAGTCATTATAATTTATCTGACGGTACCTTTCTTTTTCGTTATTTTAAAACAAAATTAGAATTGAATTAGATTACCCCAATAAGAATAAACTGTGTTTTATGTACTAATGTACAGTAAATATGTCACATTGTTATCGACTACAAAAGTTACAAAAGTTGTGGAAACACTACGTAGTCGGTAGTCACTGATGCAGTGATGCCTAATAATAGAACAGTCACTAGACGACGTTCAGTTCTTTATTACGGGTCAAGGAGTAATTCAGATAACATTTAAAAAAAATTTTCAATTCACTGACCTATATTATGGTTATATTATAACTTATAAGTGTTAAATTTTATAAGACCATAAAAATATTTCTTTTGAATTTTGCAAAGACAATTTTGTTTTTTTTCTAAGTATAGTTTAAAAATAATCCAATGATAATTTTATAAGCCTTGCATTGTTTATTTTGTTTCGTAATCACTGAATTACGGAAAATAATTATTTTTGTAACATGATAACTAAATTCTTTATATTAATATTTAATACTGATAAATATTTAACATTGTCTTTATTTAAAATTTATATGGTGTATTATATTATTAGTAGGGACCGGATTTATATGCACAAAAAATCCTCAAAATATGCTTCTAAAAATGCTGTAATATGCTACAAAATATGCATTTATTTTTAAATATGCACTTAAAATTGAATTGAAAACGTTTTATTTAAAATTATTTAAAAATAAGTATTAACTAATTAAGTATTAAAAAAGGTATAAAAAGGTTTTAAATATATAAAAAAGTATTTTGTCGTCTTCACTAAGTTCGCCATTTAACAATCTTTATCTTCAATCTATAAAATATTAGCCCACATTAATAAAAAGTGAAAACAAAAATTGAATTCATATTTTACCTTATTGCACTGGATTATCAGAAGTTGCTTAATGTGTTAGGTTAGGAAAACCACGAAAAATAAATATAATATGTGCTATAGATAATAATATGTGCTATAAAACTATAAATATGCATTAAATATGCATTTAATAGGTAAAAACGTTGAAATATGCAAAATATCCAAAATACAATTAGCGTTATTTTAATAAGAATGATCTAAATCGGGCACAATTGTCATCAGATTTCACAAAGCTTATTCCAATACATATATGCATTTGCATATAAATCCGGTCCTTAATTATTAGTAATCATTTCTATACATTCATATTTTACAGCTTAAAAAATCAGACTAAAAAACTACCGAAATTTCAAAGTACCATTTTTGTCCAATTTCTTATATTAAAAATGTCTGCATGGTATTTACGGTACACATTTACCAACTGAAATAATAGAAAAAAATATTTCACCAATACATACTTCGTTCGCTCAGTCTAAAATTAGAGTTTTTTTTTTTTTGCTATTGTCGGGGACATTACAGCAAGAAAAATTAGAGTATTATTTTTACCATTTGGGTTCTTATTACCTACAAGATTCTATTTTAATGATTAAATTTCTTGTTATAGCTTTGAAAAATCGAAAAGTACCAATTTTTGTAGTTATTAAATACAAAGTATGCTAAATAAAAGTACACTCTTTGTACCTAAAGTCAAAGTATCGAATAATTACTGAATATTTGATAAACTGCTGTTCGTTGGTTAACATATTTCCAAAAAACTTAAGTTTAAAAATTTAAATAATTCTAATCATTAAATTTGAAACTTTTGTTTATCTTTTAAACTTATGCCTCGCTGTATATATGCCTCATTGGTATTTGAAACAATATATTTATGTATAAAAACGTGGAGATTAATTGAAGTACAAATTATAATAAATTATTTTGATGTTACTTTCAAATAAAAAAAACTTCGTGTACTACAGGTTATAATTTTCATAAGAGTTGTTATAATATATTTCTCTATAGTCTATACACATTATAATGTAATTCACAAAGCCCTAAACCTCTAACCTAAGGAGTGCCGTCAGTGAAGCGTGGGTGACTTCTCAAGTCTTATCTGCCATTATACCTTTTATCACACTATTCGCACTTGTGCTTATTATTTGTATTGTATTTTGTTGTATAAATCCAAAAAACCCTGAAAATAATAATTTATTTACTCTTATTTTTATATCATGTTACAAATTAAGAATTTAATTTTTGATTGATCATAATTTTTTTCAACATAGGATTGGTGATAGGAAGGTCGGAAAATCACCAGTATTTCCATAATTTAGGATGATATCTTCTTCTCTTAAGTCACATTTGCTTTAATTTGCTATTACGTATTATATAGTTACATTATAGTTGCTACTATCTCTCCACTCAATTTAAAAATAATTAGGTTTATTTTATTGACTCTAAAATACGATTTTAGTACTTTCCCTCCCTCTTTCCGATCATTAGTTATTAGTATTGTTTAAAATTACTCATAGTTAAGTATATTATTAGTGATTTTAAAATAAATTACAATTAGCACTGGTAAAACACGTATCTATTATAATGCAACTACTTAATTGGATCATAATTGAAAGCTTAAGTAATGTAATTCATTTTTCTAATAGTTTGTACAATATGCTAATCAAATAATTATCTATAATATTACTAAGGAACGTTAATTGTACGTACGTCAATTATATGTATTATTATGTTATCAATTATCATAATATATTATTAAATTACAGTATAGTAATATAGTATATTGTACTTGTTAATTGGAAACATTTACTCAACCTCTTCTATTTACGGCAATTCATAAAACTTGTTTAAAACAAACTGCGTAGTACATATTATTATAAATTATAAAATATTAGAACATTAGATTATCATCATCCACATGATTACTTTATAATTTAATTCATGAATTAGTAATTGTTGTTTGAATACATGTATTATATTTGTTAATTTATGGTTGAATGAGAGAGATGAATCAATGTTCTTCAATTGTACTTTTGATGACTCGTTTCAATTATACGTTTACGTAATCACATACATTTTTTATAATTTAGGTTACAGGTACGACTTATATAAATTTGAATACTTTCATTATTTAAATTTGTGCGATTCAGCCATAAATTTCCAATTTCTGTTTTTTATGCCTGTCCATATTATTTATTCTATAATCAGTTGTTTTACCATCGTGTGTTTTTTTTTGTGTGTCTGTAATATGTACACAATTTTGACCAGAATTACTCCAATCATCATAAGCATAGGAGGTTCTCTATAGGAAATGGTGTCTGGTGTTGGTACCAAGACATTTTCTGAATTTCTCAATTGTGTTCCGAATAATAGAGAAAAACAGAGAAAAAATGTCAACCTAGATCGACTTTCGAGCCCGGTACCGACTAGTATTTTGTCACACACTATTCCAGTAGACTATATTTTTTTTATAGCCAGTAAAAAAATGTTATCGGAGAGTAGCAAAAAAAAAAATTATGAGCCTTAGAAAATATTGACGAAATCGTGAAAATCAACGAATTTAGATTTCTTATACAATATAAGTTGTTGGTTGTTATTCTTTAATATTAATATTTTCATAGTAGCGAAATATTTACTGAGTATTTATATTAGTTTTAATTTTTTAATGACATTTGTGCTGTTTAAAGGCTATTAAAATATTTGATTTAAAGTTAAATTTCCCTTATTAAGACACTTGGTTTTATTATTATATAAATCATCTTTAGATTTAAAATCTAATCCACCAGACCTCTTTCACTCTGAACAGTTTTTTCGAGAGTAAGGCCGTCTACACACTGGTACATTAGTTTTAAGTTTTAAAGACGGATTCAGCAATATCATTTACCTTATTGTGGAATCACCCTTTTTTGTTATTTATATAAATTATAAATAGTCTACAACTTATTGTTAATTATGTAGTTATGTATCTCTTAAAAGCTTAATATTATTAATTTTAATTTTATTGTTTTTTTGTGTTATTTTAAATTCATATTTTGTTTAGGTGCTACTTATGGCACAGGAATAACAGCCATCAAATTAACAGCTCTTGGACGTCCTCAACTGTTGGTAATTAATAATTTTATTATTTTTTTACTATTTGAATTTAAATATAGAAAACTTATAAACACCAATACCTTAAAATTATCAATGGTTATTTGAATTTGAAAAAAAAAGTTTTGTAAAATACCTATTATAGATGTAGAATTCCACCAATAATTCCTCTTATAAGTGCAGCAATTTTTTTATCGTTAGATTTTAATTTGCAATTATAAATTAATTATAGATATTTTATTTTGATTTTTTAGCTCTCAACAGTTAAAACCATTTGGTAATTTATTATACATGGTCAATAATAATTTTTTTTGGTACTACTATAATATAAAAAGAAAATGATCTACCCTTAAAAGATCATTATAAAAATACTTTATCTTAATCTGAGTATTTAAGCATGTAATAATTGCTTAACTGGTAAAGTTAAGTTCATAGCTTTTAATTTTTTAATTTAAGACTACATGCAATTTAGATAAAAAGGTTAAATTAAATTACTGTGGCTTAACTAGAGTCTTAAGGAGGAAAGGGGAATACAATGCTTGTATTACTGGGCAACAAAAGAGTGTTCGATCACTGATAACTATATTGGGTTTATGTTCATTGTTCGCCTTCATGTATGATAACATTCTATTATTATTTTTAATTTTAATAATTTAATGTAACAATTATTGCATTCAAAAATATTAATAAACATATATCTGTTCACCAATTCAATTATCAAGATCATATCATAATTTGTCCTTAATAAACTTTTAATGACTAACCTTATCTTACTTCCATATTTTCTTATTACGTAACAATAGTTTTATGAAAGTTTTTAATTAAACATCCATTATTCATATAGAATTTATAAGAAAACATACACTTTTTAAAATTAATAAAATCATGAACTGACCAGCATTTTTGTAATTATTGGAAAGTGTTATACATTTTATCTTTTATTAAATTCATACTATTTTCAAAATGATTTTCGACATTAATCTAATATGGTAATAAATTAATAATTGCTGTACTAAAAATAAAATGTAATATTTATTTGATTACAGTTGCAATTATCTGAAGTAATTATGAGAGCTCGTACATTAGCAAGTGAAATTATGGGTGGCAAAGGTAATGTAATTGGTCAACAACTTACTCTTGAGGAGCTGGATAAACGTTTGTTTGAAGCGGGAATAAAGGATACAAAAAAATTTTTGGAAAAAGTCACTAAAGACAGCCAAGGGTAAACATTTTTATAAATAAAAATAATGCACTTAAATTTAAAATCTATTATTTTTATTTTAGTGTAATTCATTTATTCCCATGGAGTGGTTTGTTGAATGAAAATTCTGAATTGAGTGATACGTTCCGTGTGCCTTGTTTGAAAGAAGGTCGTATGGTTAGGCTATTATCTCAGTTATCTAAAAAAGAAGAGGAAATGTTCCGTAATATGGTTCATCGACTCAATACATTAGTCCAAGTAAGAAGTACAATTTTGATCAATTTATTAAACTTGTTACAAGATGAGTTCCTAGATGCATTAAGTGTCAAACATTTCTCTAGGAGGAGTATGCCACTAATTTATGTACTGTTATTGGCTCCTAATGCAAATAGAAACTCGTAAAAATATTTGATTTAATTATGATTATTTTTATAGACTGCTACAGATTTAGATGTACGTATAATGATTGATGCCGAACAAACTTATTTCCAACCCGCTATATCTAGATTGACTATTGAACTGATGCAAAAATATAATACAGAAAAAGCTGTAGTGTTCAACACATACCAATGTTACCTAAAAGATACACTTAATGAAGTCAAGACTGATTTAAATCAAGCCAAGCGTCAAAAATTCTACTTTGGAGCCAAACTCGTGAGAGGTGCTTACATTGATCAGGTAGTTTAATCAGTATTCTTTAAATTTAAATATTATTATTCAGTATTAAATTAAATAAGATATATTCAACAGGAGAGGGCAAGAGCTGCAGCATTGGGTTATACTGATCCAACCAATCCATCATATGAAGCTACCACCAAAATGTATCATGATACATTGACCGAATGTTTAACGCGCATCAAGGTATTGAAAGACCAGGGTGATGTTGCCAATAAGATTGGTATAATGGTTGCATCACACAATGAAGATACTGTACGCTTTGCATTATCACAGTGAGTAAAATTAACATAATCTTATCAAATTTACATATTTTTATTTCCAACACAATTAGTAAACCTTTCAATGTTACACCTAAAATGTAATGTGGTAGGTAGTAATCAAAACGGGGTTAGAAATGGAAAGGGTACTTTTGTTAATTTGATAAATTTTGCAGAGACACATAGAATAGTGTCTAAAAAAGCATTTCCAACGCCATCCAATACAAGTGAATAGCGATTACTGGAATTAAATGCAGAAATGGATATTACACAAAACCATAAAACAAAACAATACAAACAGTACTCATCATTTATGAAAACCACCACCAACATAATAATTTAAAATTTGTTTCATAAAACATTTTTTGTTTTTGTTTTCCTCGCTTATCAGAATGAAAGACATTGGAATCTCTCCCGATGACAAAGTAATCTGCTTCGGACAACTGCTTGGCATGTGTGATTTCATCACCTTCCCTTTGGGTATGTTTTATAAATAATATATTCATATGTATGAAGTAAGTTAATAATATTGTTATTCAAAATTTAACAGGCCAAGCAGGATACTCTGCGTACAAATACATACCATATGGTCCAGTCAACGAAGTGCTACCATATTTGTCTCGTCGAGCTATGGAGAATAAGGGTGTGCTAAAGAAACTTGTCAAGGAGAAAAATTTACTGAGGAAAGAACTTTTCAGGCGCATAATGCATGGGCAGTTCTTTTACAAACCTAATGGAAATTATACACCAGTTTAAAAATTACATTTAAGCCATAATGTATCATAGTAAGCGCTAGTCTCTCTAATGGTATGCCGATTAGTCAATGTTTTACTATTTTCCCTCCAACATAAACTAACTTAATACAAGTATTTTATGACAGATTGAATCTGAATTGACAGTACTTATATGAATCAGTATTACAAGCAGTAAAGTTTGATTTTTCTTTCAGAATCTCATGTTAACTAAGTGTAAAATTGTACTTAAGGTAATAAAAAAAATATATGTATTTTAACTCCATGTTCTTTATACGAGCAAACAATAGTTTCATGTTATTAATTAATCGGTTGACATTAAATTGCGCTTATAAATTTATGCCGGCCTTTATTTGTAGAAGACAGTTAATGATTATAAATTATTTTTTGTTTATAAATAAATTGTAAAAGTATAAATATATACATATAAATTAGCGGGTTTCACATTTTGTAAAAAAAATTAAAATGTTATGTTATGTTGTTTTATACAGATCATTTAGTGATCTATGCTGATAAAAATATTGAGCTACTGAAGTATAAGGTATCATAAATTTGTGACTTTATAAGTGATAATATATTGATATGTATTTGTTAAATATTAATATTTATAGAAAATATTATTGTCTTTTTCAGCTGTAGTAATTAAAAATAATAAGATTATTTAAATTATTAAGATTTTTTCTGAAAATTGACTATAAAATGCTGATTATAAATTTGAAATAATTTTTTTTTTTTAAGGAAGCAATAGTAATAATAAATGGGATTCTGTGTATATAGTTTTGGAATAGAAGATTTTAAATATTTTTATATACAACATTTTTTTTTAGGGGTAGTTTCAGATAGTGAAACTGTCCTAAAAGTTCTAAATTAATTTATTAGATTACTAAGAATTAACACATGGTATTCTAGATAAGTTACTTTTTACATTTTCTCTGAAAAGGAAAAACTTTGAAATTCTTAGTTTTTATTGTACTATTTATGTTTTTCAAGTAAATTTGTCTTTATTAGATTATGTATTATACAAGTCGTAAGGTTAGCTAAATACTTTATCTAAAAATTAATCTCTTGACAATTTAGTTTAGTCACAAACTATTTTATTCATTTTTTATTTTTGAATTCTTAAGTATTGTAAGATCTATTATTTTTACAAATATTGTCGATTCATTTTTTATCTATGATATTCATTACCTATGTATGCATATTACACCAAACTATTCAGAATAGTTTTTTTTAATTTTCATGATTTATTTATGACTTCCAAAGTTTTACTACTAAAAACTTATGTTCAGAACCAGTATCTTATTATATTTATTTATATATGATTGGCAATTAGCTTAAAAGCTTGATTTCAGATTTAAAACCTCTGTCAAAAATTATAAAGTTCTTCTATTTCTAATAAATTATAAATGTTTGTTATTCACCACTAGTAAAATATAAACCCTTATTGTTTTATAACTTATGCTTTAATATGAGAAAGTTACTGAATACCCTGTGACGTTTTTTTAAATTGGTTGATTTATGACTTCATAATAAATACGATTGTGTTTTTGCACTGCAGAATCTGCAAACTGTGCAAGCCTTTGATTGTTTATTTAGCGGCGCAAATAAGGGGGGCAGGGGGGCAGCTTTTCCCTCAAATGTCTAGAAGCCCCCTCATAAAACAAGAATAGAATTAAAGTTATTTTTGATGAAAGTTGTTTTCACTGATATTTTTATTTCTATCATCATATTTTAATCTCATCAAAATATTTTTTGAAAAATAGTATTTGACATTATATGAAGGCAAAGTATTTCCTAACTTTTACAAGTTGTTTCAATTAGCTATTACTCTTCCAGTAAGTGTGGCAATATGTGAAAAGTCATTTTCAACAATACTACACGTAATAACATGGTTGCATACTTGTATGAACCAAGTTAGATTCTACACATTGAAAGCAACATCATTATAAATAATAAAGATTTTTCAGGTGTATTTGAAACTACAGAAAGTATTAATTTACACTAAGTACCTACCAAAATAAATATATAATTTTTTTGTTAAATTATATTGCTAAATTTACCAAAAAATTTTTTTTTTTATTTATATTCCTAATAGTTGAAATGCATTAATTTATTAATAAAATATTTGTATGCATGTTACAATATATATTTTATAAGGATTACACTAAACTGGGTATCCCAACAAGGATATGCCAATTGCAATATCTCATGGGATATTGAAGATATATCAATTCTGTTTTTATTTATTTCAAACAATTTTCTAAATTTTTTGAAAACGAAAAAATTATAAAGAATCATGAGGTTAATGAAAATAAAATGTTGAACATTTTCAGAGAAATAAACTCTATAATGGCTATGTTTATATTTTTAAAAAATAATAGTGCAATGGGTAAATCCTTGGTAGGCCACCCTGTATGTATACAATACTTGGGACAGAAATACTGCTAAAATTACCCATGTCTATTTATTTTTTAAAATGTTTAGTGTTTTAAGGCTCCTCTGACAATTTTTCCTATTTGCGTCACTGTTGTTTTTATCGTAACATCTTATTATGTATCCATTAGTTGTATCCGACAGTAATTAGAGATTCCCCCTTATAAAGCCAAAATAACAAATATGATTCCGAAAATAACTACTAAGTCGGTGTAGCCGAGAATATTTTCATATTACGAGCAGGGATGTAGTCCTAAAATTATTTGTGAGTATGCTTAATATGAGGCAGCTTTAGGGGGGCTTTTGTCATCAACCCCTACCCCCCCCTCCATCACCATTCTATTATATAAATATATAAATTAATAATAATAAATTTTAATAACTTCAACAGAGTAATAATTAATATTATTATAAAATGTATTTATTTACCAAATACATAATAACATAATACATAATATTAAAAACTTATAAATTAAGGTTATAGAATATTCCATAAATTTTGTTTTAAACTTTATTTTTCTGGATCTATTGTCATCAGCCGTTCTATGGTGTAAAATCCAACTTTTGACATAGTCTTCAGGGTTCCATATACTCAATGGTGGACCATTAATGTTAATCATCATCAAATTTGAAATATTGTGAATTGTCAAACTTGAGCGTATGTCAGTGCAAATAATATTCATTAAGCTAAATCCACGTTCACATTCTGCTGTAGAACATGGGATCGTTTTTATCAAATTATTTATTTCATTTAGTTCTTCAATTTCATTGGTTTCTTCGTCGATTAATATTCTTAATCCTCTTAATGTTTTTTCTTGATTTAAAAGAAATCTGTTACAAGTTGGACATAATAATATTATGTTATAGAATAAAATGATTACTGCCTACTGACATAAGACAATTTTTGTTAAGTGACCAAGTGGCTAATTCTGGGTATACGGCATACGCACGTTTTTCAGAGCATACTTGCGGTCTCTAGTTTTTTTCTTGAGTATGCTCTCTTTTTAAAATTAGGAAAGTGGGTATGCGGCTCATACCTGCGCATACCCTCCACTACATCCCTGATTACGAGTATAGCAGTACTACAATTATTATATAGTGTGACTCAGTGGTTAGCCGCAGTCCCTGATATAACTGATAAAAGCATCATCCGGAGTCTCTAGCTCCCGGGATTTTTAGCGACGGACCCGTAGACTATAAACACATACGTGTTTAAAAAATAAAATGAAATGTTGACCTACACTAAAGATGTAAAGTGAATGTAACATTTCAATCTACCCTTATATATTAGTTAAAGTTTTAAATAATTGCAATTAATTCAACCTGTACACTTGGTTTTCTTAGAGCCTTTAAAACGCTGAACTTCAATAGTTTATAATGTGATGACTCGGTGGCGAATTTGTATGTATTATGTATTTAATACTAAACAATTTGCGGCGGAGTACGATTGCGCGCGTCTAACCTTTTTAGGTATACGATTGCGCGCAGTGCCAGAATAACAAAAGACAACATTTTAATTACTCAAAGGCGTACGATTGCGCGTGAAATTGGGTGCGACGTTGCCAAATGCCATGAATGGTGTATAATTGCAAAAAAAATTTTGGAGCATATTCGAATGTTCCGTCTGTAAATACATATGTACTATGTACAACTGGTCAGACATTGAAGATTTTCTTCAGTGGTTAAACAAATAAAAGTGGAATCGTCGGGTAAATGTACAAACAAGGGACTGGTACCTTTTGGTTTTTTCGGTTCTGGTTCTGGTTCCGGTTCTCAATTTTTTTATTTAAAGGTTCAGGTTCTGGTTCTGGTTTTTGAAAAATTCAAAATAAGGGTTAGGGTTAGGGTTCCGGTTTTATACGGTTCCAAATGTTATTTTTAAAAAAAAATTTTTATAGTAAGACGTGTTTCATTTTTTGATATGTACCTATACATAAAATAGTTGTACATGTGTTACGATAATAGCAATATCGATAATTCCATCATCATGTTTATTGTCTACGAATTTGATATACAATATATATAGAATAACCATTCACAAGTCAATGCAAATAATCCTTAAATTATCAAGGTATTATATTATAATATACCATAATTATAAACAGAGTAGGTAATACGGTACAAAAATACCAATTCATTTATATATGAATAAATGTATATCTGAAAATAATATATACATTCCTATATACAAATAATAATTTTTATTGTATATGCCCTAGACCAGCGGTTCCCAACCTTTTTAGTTTCGCGGACCACTAATTTTGTAAAAAAATATTTGAGGCCCACCCATAGCATACCTATTTACGTTTTCATAAACTTATAATATATAATATTTAATATTATACCTATGGCTCGCGGCCCAGTACCATGCTGCTCGCGGCCCACAAGTGGGCCGCGGCCCATGGGTTGGGAACCGCTGCCCTAGACTCTGAGCAATAGATATGGCATATAATATGTATGAAAATACATGTAATTCGAAATAACATTCATTAACTCTACTGCAGTCAATGCTCGCTCAAGTTAAAAGCAAGCCAAGAAAGACACATAAGTTGAGGCAGCATTTTCAAAATCGTGATTCATACATTAATTTTATAACTGAAACTGTTTACTATTTATCGAGCTATTTACACTGTTAACAGAAATAAATTGTAAAAGTAGATAGTAGATAGGTGGTATACGGATTATTGTTGACAGTATAATACTATAATATAATATAAGAACTCAATCACGTCATATTCACAAGAAATATAAATACAACAATAATTCCATATACACAAATACTATTATTAGATTCAGAGCCGTTTTCATACCACGTATGAAGCATTACTTCACCACCAGTATGGTCATACGTCGATCTCGATGCTTATCAATGGGTATTCCCTACTTTTATTATAATATATTTTAAAAGTAAGAATTAAACTAAAAATTCAATATTTTAAGAATAAATGAAATGGATAGTTTTTATGAAACCCGATATTTTTCACCTTAAGTATAGGTTCCGGTTCGATTCCGGTTATTTAAAAAGTTAAAAATTCGGTTCCGGTTCTTAATATTTTAGGGGTTTTTGGGTTCCAGAACCGGTTCTTTTCGGTTCGGTTCCAGTCCCTGGTACAAACTTTTTCCCTCTAAACATTAAAAAATCTGCATCTTGAAATTCATTTATTTTTGTAATTGCATCTTCAAAAGATGTTGGATAGGGAGGGAGATTTTTTCTTCGTTCAATATACATTGCCTTTCTAACCGATTTTAAATCTTTATGTTCTAATTCAGTACTTACGCTATTCATAAGTTTATTTTTGATTAACTTTATTGGCCGGGTAGATATATTACTTGTAGCTTTTCGCTTGCAACTTTCTCTCAATACTTGTCGATCAATTTTTTGTATCGGATCAACAGGATGGT
This sequence comes from Periphyllus acericola, assembly GCA_949715065.1. Lineage (NCBI taxonomy): Eukaryota > Metazoa > Arthropoda > Insecta > Hemiptera > Aphididae > Periphyllus > Periphyllus acericola. The sequence goes on along the minus strand of OX454270.1, from coordinate 19,773,287 downwards.
TAAGTTAAAATTAAAAAAATGATATAACTATGAACAAAATTCAGTGAACTATTGCATAGATTATAGTAGTACAATAGTATCCTCGTCGTCAACGAGACAATTGGCAACCATTGGTATATTGTTAAGTTTTCAAAAGTAAATCGACGTCCATTGGTTGTCTCATCTAATCTATTATTAATGATGTATAGAGTCCAGCTTCGCGACGTATGATTGTATATTTTAAATCAGATTTAACGGTGATTACGGTAATTTTTCAAAATGGGGAAATATTCAACAAAAATATGTAATAAAAGTAAAAATATGTAGTATCAAGTATCAACCATTGCTTAACACGTTCAGTGCCGACGTTATCTTGGTGTATCGCGCCACACGCCAAGCCAATATTTGTAAAACATGGACGTCGTCGGAGTATTTTAAAACACTATGAAAATACATATAACCATCGTCGGATACCATCCGACGTCGGCCAGGCGCGTTCGTAGCCACTGTCGGAGCGTATCCGACGTTGGCATTGAACGTGTTAAAACATTTAAGTAGTTCTGAAACATATTTGTATAGTATTATTCGATTACTATCACTCATAACTCATAAGTCATGACTCATGAGTCATGACAAATATGTTGACCATACTACAAATCCGCGCCCTAGCGATGACCTAGCTCAGGTTGTTGGACCAACCCGCGCACATTAGTAGTTTTCTTCGGACCCCCTAGGAAGACATAACGTGTATACTATATATTAAATAATTTTAAGAGCGAGTTTGATCGAAAAAAAAAGTGAGGCGGTGGGTGATAGCGGTAGCAGTGGTCAATCATACCGTCGACTATAAACAATAATTTTGCGGGTTTTATACTAGACAGTGTAATTGCTAAAAAAATATGATTAAAAATGTGATCATTGGCGGCCCAGTTTTTATAAACAAGTAATTTGGCCTATTAACTACAAAATGTTTTACCACCCTGACCTAGCATAACAGTACAAATAGATTATGATTTTTAAGTCGTAATGGTAAAAATAATAAGAATATCAATTAATTTGAGGTAATAAGTTTTAATTAAATTACATATTATTTGCATGTGTATTATACACAGTGTATATTAAAAAAATTTTTTTCGTATTGAACAAATTTATTTTTAACACTTTATATAATACAAGATATAGTACTTATAATTAATTAAATATATTTTCCATGTTAGAACTTAATATATAAATCACATAACGTCTTATTAGCAGAATAGTCTTTATTTGGCACAATATATTATGTGTAAAAGAAAATAAGTTGTTATATTAAGCATATTCTCACGAAGAATAATCTGTATCTTCAGATGGGTCATCATGATCAGTGTCTGTATCTGTACAGCTTAAGTCACTGATTGTAGTAACAACAGGTCGATTTGTGTTAGGTGCAATATCATCATTTTCTTCCTTATTACCCCATCCTTTCTGTTTCATAACTTTCATGTCTTCTTTAGTCAAAACACGTACAATTTCTCCACGTACCTTGTCCCCTTCAGCAATTGGTTCAATAACAACATAATCATTGCGTTTAACCCATACATTTCGCCGGAACTTGGCTGGCATTGATACAAGAAACGTTTCATTGTCTTCTACAGAAAATACCTCATGAATATTGTTACCACGACCAGCAACTATGCGTACAATACGTTGATCATCAATTGGACCATTCCAATCAGCAGTAAGCATTTCCTTTTGTACATGTTTACGCTTAGTTGCCTTAGACATTCTGTAAAAAATAATACCAAATAAACATTTTATTTACAAATAATTCTTTATGTGTACACTGTACAGTTATCTTAAATTGAGTATAATATTTGAATTAAATTAAATTTTGAATTTTGTTCAGTCTTTAGTTCTTTTTCTTTTTCTTTTTGAACACACCAATATTTCCACCTGACAATTCTATAGCTTTTAAAATGTCTAATGATTCTCCAAGTGGCACTCCATAACCTTTTGACAAACCATGTGGATTAGAAGGTGTAATACAGTCACTCAGCGAATCTTTTCTAAGAGCGGTATCTACTTCAACCGAACTGAAAAATGCTACGGACTGTGGTAAATCAGTCATACCTAATTTTTTAACACAAAAAGCTCGGACAAATAAGTTTGTAACATGTAAAGCTAATGCAGTCTGATAACGGTGTTCGTTTGGTACTAAGTAACGTATTTCATCATGAAAGCTTAGGCAAAACCGAACATTTGGATGAATTAACCAGCGCATGCAGACTAGCATTAAATGAAGGAAATCTACAGCGCCACTTTGAACTACCCAATTTATTCTGGTTGGTATATACTTATCGACATCCACTCCATTCATTTCTAAAGCACGGCTGAGTCTAGATTCTAAAAATGGTGTTTTAGGTGATTTTGAACATGCTATTTGTTCTAAACTATTAAACATTGCTGATTCTGAACCTCCACTCCAAGCTGGTTTTTCAAATAATTCCTCAACGCTCATATTGTAAATTGCACATAATTCTTGAGCACCTATCCGCGAATGTTCTCTTTTCTTAATTTCTGGTAAAACAGAATCATGGAGCTTGTAAATTCTTTTTCCTTTTGTCATGTTGAACATAGCAATTGCTTTTTGTTTTGCTTGTGCAGGACTCAAATCTGGACTAAACTGCTTCAATAAGCGTTCAGAAAATGGCTTTCCTGCTCCATAAATTCTAGCATAGTTTAATACTTTAGCATTATCTCTTGTGATACCAATTGCTTTAGCAGTTGCACTGTGCATATCTGTACCGTCACTTTTTTTACCACTAAGTGTCATCCATCCAAAGGCTGTAGCTCCATGTTCTTTGCCATAAAAAGAATCTCCAATAACTGATGCTATCCACAATTCCTGAGAATCAACATCTGCTCCAACTAAAGAATAACCAGGAGGTGATTGGATCATGCTACGTAACTCTGATCCAACTCGTTCATCAATAGCATTAGCAGCTGTCATCCATGTTCTTTCAACAGCTCTACGAGTTAATGTTCCACATACTACAACTTGTGGTATGATAGCACCATATCCTTCTAATTTGTCTGCCCAAACAACAATTTGTCCTTCAACACGTTCTCTGTTGTTTCTCCAATACGATAACATACGTGATATTTCAACGATGCGTTCACCTTTACTGTCTTTTCCAGACAAACCATTTTGAGAAAATTTATTTAAGAAATCTCGTGCGAGTGGATTACCTACATTCAAATGATTTCCATCTTTGTGTGGAAGTTTTAACAAACCACATCCTGTTGACAAATTATCTTTGCAAGTCATACTTTGTGTGTTTCTGAATTTTTTTTTTTTAAAAACGCATTCATATTTCACTAAATTTGTTTGAACTTCTTCATGAAGTTCAGTGTTATTAATTATAATTTTACAATCACAAGATGCATTACTTTTAAAATAGTGAACTTGTAACTCTTTGAGTGGTACCAATTCAGTGTCTGTGAGTTTTATTTCAGTGTCAAATGGTACAAGTTGACCCCAACCATGTCCTCGTACATAATGAAGAGGAAGGGACTTCCACATAAGAGAAAGTAACTTGGGAACAAGGTGCATGCCAGAGCTAATTAGTAGTGGACCAGGAACCCAACTTGAGTGTTTAGGAGGTGCACATAATTTTCTATACCATTCTGGATAACCAGCTAAATGTGGTGTCTTGAGTGGCATTCTTTCCTTAGTTTCCATCAACGGTGTGAACTTTTCTTCCAATTTTAAGAACCTTTCTTCATAAATGTCTTCAGGTACTATTGGTTTGTTTTCAACAGCAACAACCGGTTTCTTTTTCTTTTCTTTTTTTAATTTCAGAATTTTTGAAGTCCAATCTTGATCCCAAAGCCACAAATCTTTTTTATAGTTATCATTATACATCAATTGACAAGCTTGATTGGCTTGTTGCGAAAGTAAAAACTTAGATTCAATGTCCAAGTCTTCATATATTTCATTTGACGTGTCCAAATATCTTTTCCAATTTGAATTCACAGGTAAATATGAAGTGCCTAATTCTAAAATACCAGCTAATGTAACAGGATGAGGAAAACGTTCTATAAATAGTGGCCACAGTTTTTTCAAAACTTCTGTAGTGGCTTTAACATCATTTGCGCAATAATTCATTAAATTCTGAAAATCATGACTGATATCATTTAATGAACCTTTAACAAATGTGTCACGATCACTTTTACACAACTCAGACTTACAATATAACTTGTAGACCTCATTTAAACTATTTAATGAACTATAATGTTGCCATGAGTCATCTTCAATGGAATCTTTGGATTTTAACAATGTTTTCTGATAACTAGTAATACCACTTATAGCAACATGTAAAGACATGGTATCTATAAATCTAAGAGAGGTGCGATTCATCCAGTATTGCTCCATAATCCTGGCTCTATCAAAAGCAACATGATGACCTACACATAACTTAGGAGTGTTTGTCCATTCGGTCGATTTTTCTTTAGATTTAATCGATGTCTCTAATGGTATAAGATCTTTACATGAATAGCCAAGATATCTACCTGACCTGGTATTACAACTGATTAAATCTTTACTGACCCAACTATACCAAGCTTCTGATGTCACAGCAGTTGCTAAGGTCGGCAAGTCGCCCTCTCTACAACATACTTCTACATCAAAAATTATTACTTTTTCCCTGGGATAGTCGCATGGCTCTATTTCTTTTCCATACCTAGTCCAGCCTTCTCTGAACACCCATTCTTTGGGCATTTGTGGTATTGAATGATTTAAAAATTCATCCATCAACACAGAATATGGTTCACTTTGTATTTTACCAATTTTAAGAAAGTGATTGATAATATTTTCCTCTATTGGAGGTAACTGGAGTTCAACATCAGGCACTTTGTGTAATGTTGAAGGTAAATCATACTTAGAAAGCTCATTTAAAGCCATCTTCAAAATATTTTCATCGGTACAATGAGCCTCATTAAAAAGTTGATCATATAAATTGGCTGATAACATTTGAATGTTCAATGCATTTTTACGAAATTCGGACTTTTCCACCGGCATTAACCGCGGTGTTTTAGTCACAGTATCAGATATCACTTCTTCTTGTGACTTTTCCAACATTATTTTGGTTTCTTTGGCCGGTTCAGGTAATTTGGTAACGGAACTGTATTTGACCCGTCCTCGCATGCATTGCGTGTAATACACATTAGCCCGTTTCCAATACATCCCAACACTAATTCAAATTATTAAAACACGTGTTACATGTACATAGAGCCTAATCTCAGTTTTATTTAAATCGAAGTTACTTACCTTTAAAGATAAATCAACTTAAATCATTGAAATTTTGAGAAATTATGAAAATAATGCAAAATTATTAGAGCATAAATTTTCTTTTATGAATTATTAAATCGGTACCTGGTAATAAATTTGTATTTACATTCAACGTTAAGATTATTAGAACGTGATACACTGATATGTGAAACAATTTACAATATTGAATGAAATACAATTGGAACCGTAAACCAAAACAAAAAACATTACATACAGATAACAACTACGGAGTTTGTTTCTAAGTTCCAGTTAGTTATTGTAATATTGCTATCAAGATAGCTATATAGTTTTTATATTCTGAGATAAGAATGAGAAGTGTTTACCGTTTATTAATTACTACTTATTATAAAATATAGTTACTTTTACAAAGACAACATTTGGAATGAGTGTATTAGAAGTTTAAATTTTATACTAATGATGTATAATTTATGATTATGTTGTAAACTGGTTTTAAGTAAAATAATACCAGTGCAATTAATGATTATTCGTCAAAATGACTGGTAACCTAATGTTCTAACTATTTTTTCTGCTTAAGTTATTGAATATCTTTAAAATGTTGTAATTATAGAATAATATTATATGTCCCGCTTATGTTTTTAATTTACAGATAATTCATTATTAGATTTATCCGGTCAAGAATTGCGAAAATTGCCTAAAAACGAAAACAGTCATACCATTAAAATTTTAGATGTTAGCAAAAATTGTTTGCAAAAACTGGAAAATGTAGAAAACTTCACTGAACTTGCTGAAGTAAAAAAACTTTCTAACTATTTAACTTTATATATACTATGGAACTAAATAAAATGTATTTATTTTTTTAAAGTTAATTGCTAGCCATAATCAAATGATGAGAATGTATACAGTATCAAAATTATCAAAAATAGTTAAATTAGATTTATCTAATAATCATTTGATGAGTATTGAAGGACTTAAAGATTTAATGAATCTAAAATGGCTTAATTTGTCTAATAACAAAATCAAAGTAAGTTTTTTACTCCTATCAATATGTAATTTTTATGTTCTGTTATTTTTTAGATTATTGAACATTTATCAACCAACATTAACTTAGTGCACATGGACTTGTCTTTCAATAGCATATCATACATTACCAATTTGAGTCATCTTTTAAAACTTGAAGTTGGTGTACTAATTTAAATAAGCCTTTTGAAATAAAATGTTGTTAGTAATTTCAATAACTTTTCATTAATAATAATTTATTATGCTTACAGAGGTTGTTTTTGCATTCAAATCATATTTGTCATTTAACAAACTGCCAACATTTTCTTCCAGTCAACTTGCTCACACTAACTTTAGCTAATAACAACCTTAATGATTTAAATGAAATATCTCAGCTTTGCCGTCTTGGTTCTTTAAGAGAAATCACCTTAACTGGAAATAGTTGTTTAGAAGGGTACACATTTAACTATAGACCATTTATTGTTAATTGGTGTCCCAGTGTAAAAATAGTTGATGGTTATGCTGTGGATGATATAGAAAAGTAAATATAAAATTATAATTATAGTTGGCGTAATTAATTTTAAATTAAATAAAGAATGTAAAAACTAAAATTATTTTCTTATAACTATCCGAAATTGTAAAAAAGTCTTCAAGCTATGCCTAATAATGATAATCTTAATTTTCAGTTTAAAGGCTGAATGGTTGTATAGCCAAGGTCAAGGACGAAAATTTCATACTGGCCAACATGGTGCTCTTGTCCGTTATTTAACAGAAACTTGTCCTATTACAAGCCATGCGTTAGAGACCGAACAAGAAAGAAAATTAAGATTAGTCTTGAGTAAAGCTCAACAATATAGAGAGCAATTGCATAGTATGTACAGAGTTTAATTTAAATTTGTTTTCATTATTATTTATTATTTTGATGTACCTTTAGGGACAAGTGTTCCAAATTCTAAAGACTCTGGGCAAGAGTCATTGATGACCAGGAGTCTAGATCCTAGTGTACTAAAATCTACAACTCAAAGACTTTCTATGGGATCGGAAAGCTGCCAAGTAACACCCAACAGTATGTCTCGTAGTGTTCATTTGCCGGTAACTGAAGTGAATAGCTTTGTTCAATCTCCGCCATTACCAGCAGCAAGTACTATGTTGCCGATATTGGATTCTTTACCGAGTCCATTGACACCTAGTATACCAAAATCAAGACCAGTAATTGGTCTTCAAACCCCTGCAGGCGAGGAGTCTCGTGCACCTACTATGGATAAATTACAAATGATCAAGAATAAAGCATCACAAATAAATGGCAATGAAAATAAAGGTGAATTATATTGTCAATAAAACTATTTATTATATTATATATTTATATTTTTTCTTTATGTTATATGTAGATTTACACCAGTCTGCTACTGTTATACAAAAAATGTGGAGAGGATATCGAACTAGGAATTTAAACAAAAATGTTACCAATGTATACCAACATGTACAAATGTTGCGTTTCAACCAATACATAAAGTAAATTACTTTCTTTTTCTATTTGATTTATTTAATTGAAAAAATGTGTTTATTTCAGACAAATGAGTAAAGATTTAGTAGACACTAAAAGTACTCTGGAAAAAGAACATAAATTAGTTGTGTTACAAATGCAAGCGATCAATGAGTTATGGAAAAAGGTATTTTTCACTTTTATTTATGTGTGTATAATGTTTATTGGATTAATTAGTAAACAATAGCTAGTGTTCATTAGGTGCTGACATCCAAGCAAGTTCAAATTATTACAATATTAACAATAATTCTAACAAAAATACATTTTTTTCTTTATTAAGAGGACGCCTATATGTATTGTCTCAGTCTTACAATGTACAACATGGCAAATTTGTGTTCAGTGGTTCAAATTATGTGTTGTTAGATTAAATAATGGAGAAAACTGACCTATTATCAATCATAAAATAAAGAACATTATTTCTGTTTTGTTGGTTAGATTTTTCCAATATTTTTATTTTTTAAATTGTAATGTTTCACATAAGTACTCATAACTTTCTGAAAGATTAAAATATTATAAAAAGCTGACTACCAGATAATGTTCTTCTGTTTATGTTTGATAATAGGTCTTTTACTCTAATATTAAAGCTAACAACACTATAATTGAACTACTGAGTACAAATTTTCTATGTTGTACATTTGAAAGATGGAGACAGCAAATGGGAGTGTGGTGTTCTTTTAATGGATTTTATTAACTGTTCTAATTCTTAGAACAATAGAAGTTTGGGTATTGTAATATTATGCTATCTTTTAAATCAGCATTTCCCAACCTCAGGTCGCAGAGGTTTTTATTGTGGGTCCCTAAAACATGAATTACATAATATTACATTATTTTATATTATAAAATTTAAAATAATATTGAATAACAAAATATTTAAATTATGAATAATTGTAGGTTCTAATAAAGTTGTTATAATTATTTATTCATCATTTTCTCCAAATCGTTACTATGCGTGACAACCCGTGCTTATCGTATGTCATTCTCATCATCATTTGAATCTTTTATATTATGTTTAACAGGTAATTGGATAATAGGTATTATTTCAATTTTCAGTATGTTTTGAAGTCCAATAGAATATTTTAATTTTAAAATGGTTTAACGTGCCCTGCCATATAAAGATGAATTTTTTTTTAGGGTCATGTTTAGTTGAATTTCAAATTTTGGGGTCTTCCTTATAAAAGGTTGAGAACTGCTGCTTTAAATGATTTAATTTTAAGAATGTATTCATTACCAAAAAAAATTGTATTTTAAGTATTTATTAAGTGGCTTACCACTTAATAAATACTTACTCTTATTGCATTAATAAAAAAAAAGGATATTGAATAGTAAAATTAATCAGTCTAAGGGACCATTATTCATTACACATTTTCACATATGAATTATTTTAAATAATGAAATCAACATTATGAATGTTTACAGGTTAATAGCATGGATAACCAAAAAGGTGGTGAGAATAATGGTGATTCCAAGTGTTTGGCATGTTCTTCATTAGATACTAAGGTAAAAAAAACATTATATTTAAATACATGTATAAATATACATTTTTAAAAATTTTAATAAGTAAAAGTAATTTTTAGTTGAGGTTTAAGGCTTCAAAAAGCATTATTTTTTTACTAGGTTATGTGTTGGGTTGTTTGTTTTGTTTTTGTGTGCTACATGTTAGATGGGAATGCATTGGTGGTTTCTTCTCTCTGGGTGGTCGTTTTGTCTAGAAAGCAAAATTCCTGGCGACCCGGTTCGAATCGGTGGCTGTGCATTCAAAATTTCAGATACAGCCTCCCTAAATGCTAGCATTACATACTCTGAATGAGTGCATGGCCAGTTACAAAAAATATATAGTTAAAAAAAAATGGTTTTGTTTTAGTATTATTAATAAGATCTTTAATATAGTAACAAAAAATTGTATGTAATACTTCTTATTCATATTATATTCCCTTCACTCATTATGTTTCACCTCTTCCGCCTACATAGTATTTTAATAGCATCACAAAGCATCACTGTGTGATTTAATAATTTCATTTGAGTAATATTGATAACTGACGTTTAAACATTTTCTTCTTTTAGGTCCAACAGTTGCAACAGTCAATGGACCATGTGTTGAGGTGTGTTAGCCCTTCACTACAAAGCGTAGCCGAAACTCAAACAGACATCAACGACATACAGACCTCAATCGATGAATGTTGTCCAAGTTCAAACGCAATTATACGACCCAATTTCCTGCCGCTGTCCAAACCTTGTACTAATCAAATGGCAAAAACTTTCAATGCAACTACTACATCTTCGGACGTTTGAATTACTTTTTCCAGAATCAAAATTACCCAAGTATTGATGGTATTCTTCACAGTCTTATAATCATCGCAGCAGTGATCTAGTCAAGCTAATTTAACTAAATATTCCTTAATAATTTATCTTTTTATACTTTTATTTTATAAGTAACTTAACATGTAATAAATATAATGATCCTTATCAATTTTTTTTTTTTTACAATACAATGTTTATATATAAAAATGTCTGTTTTTAATTTAATTTAAAATTAATAAGTCACAACAATCCAGCCAAAATTGTTCTAAACAATTACTCAGAACCGACTCTACGTTTAAAAGTGTGTAACTGATTCAATCATATGTTATGTTTTAATTTTTAAATTAACCATGAATGAGATACGCTTATCTAAATTGTTGAAACTCATAGGTATGCACACAGCTGTAAAAGGGTATACATATCCTAAATCTGATATTATTCTAAACTCTAAAGGGTTATTTAAGTTTTATTATTTTTGGTTAGGTTACAGTCGGCCACCAAAGTTAAGAAAAATTTTACAATAACTTATTACTACTGTACATACCATTCAGTGCATGTGTTACAATAAAATACCTGAAATTGTTAACATTATGTGTAGTGTAGCCGTGTAGGTAATAGATTATTTAGAAGTTATATATTATTTTCTAGATATTTATGTTCACTCTAAACATTATTACCAATGAGTTTATGCTGTGGTTGTAATATTTGTTGTTTGTATTATATATTGGTGGACTTTGTTTTAAAACAGACTTGCACACATTTTTCAATTATTATGTTACACTCTACCAGGATTTTAATTCAGTACATATTATTTTATTACTTATCATCAGGGTTCGGAACTTTATGCACTAAAAAACAATGAAATATGTGCATACGTATGCATTAAAAAAACTCAAATATGCAGTACAATATGCATTTATTATTTTGTAAAAAATATATATTTTAAAGTAAAATTATAAAAAAAAATTATTTTTGAATCATAAATATTTTATTTATATTTTTCTTTTGATGATTTGAAGCTGTTATACTGAATCATACATGACAAATATTAAAATCACAATTTTACGTGGAACATAAGCGGTAATTGAGCACGGTAGGCGAATAATAAATAAATATTTAATACATTTATTAAAGTAACAAACCGCCGTTATCGAATATGTTTTCGACACACGAACGCACCACATTTTACTGACATACACCTCAGTACAACACAATACAATATCATTGGTATATGGGTATTTTGATTAATTTTGTCTAACGAGCTAACTTTAATATAAATATAAAAACCTAGCCGGTCATAACGATTACGAGTTACGGCCTATTCTTATTTTCTTAGTATAAAGTATAAACTTTATAAACAGTACGGGCGACTGGGCGAGCGTCACAGATAACAAAAATTAAAGCTCTTGGAAAAGGTGTGAGGAGACTTATTTGTAAATCATTTAATTTAAAATATTAAATTATTGAAAACTTGCTTATTGTTGATTTATAATACGTTTTTAACATAAAATGCATTTATATACTCAAAATATTTAAATATGCAAAATCATATAAATTTAGTAAAATATGCAAAAATATGCAACATAAATTTTTGTATTTCAATTGTATGGTCAATGAAACAAATTTGTATCAAATCAGATTTGAAATATGCAGCTTCCTGAGAAAGATGCAAATGCATAAAGTTCCGAGCCCTGCTTATCATCATTCACAGCTAGAAGAACTATATACAAATTTAAAAATATTGTCTTTTTTAATAAAATTGTAAAAGCTGAAAAATATCAAATTAATTTGTTTAGATTAAAAGCCCTGATGATTCTTTGTCTTTTGTCAAATACTAATTTACTAGTAATTTAATTTATTCAGTTGACTTCCTTATCAGCATTTCACTATAATACTAATTATGATAATACATTGTAGATGATCAAAATAAATATATTATTATAAAACATAAATAATTGATTGAGTATTGAGAACATAGAAGTAATTTTTTTAATTGTATTATTCATGTACTTTGTTATATATATATATTATTGCTAAGAATTGCATTTAAAGTTATTTATTTATACAAACATAACATAAAACAAAATAGTAAATAAGTCAATAATACAAACACAATATTACCATTTCATTGTAATTTACACTTGATTGAAAGCATACTAAAATAAGTATAGTGAAATATAAATATCACAGATAAACTAAGTATGCACAGTTCTGAAACTGGAACTTTTGCAATGGCCATAACAGAAATGACATTTTTATGGCTATTATTCATTTGGATCAAACATTAATGCAGTCAAAGCAAACATTATAAATACAACACCGCCCACAATAGTAACTATAATAAGACAAAATCATGGTTTATTTTATAATTAATATTATTATGATTAATAAATTATAACACTTACCCGTTCGAACAGATATTTTTTGAGCAATAAAACGACCACCTATGACAGCCAAACCTGTACATAGAGAATGTCCAAGGACCCCACCAATAGCAACACCATAAGCATCCTGAAAAAATAAAAATAAAAATCAAACAACTACTTAAATCTGAAATTGTTATATTAATTATACTTCTCTCGCTGATAAAATAATAGTGGCTAACTGACTGCGGTCACCCCATTCTGCTAGAAAAGTCATCGTAAATGCTTGAATCAAAGTCTTTGATACAATTAATAAACTCGTACTACCAATTCGTAACCGACATCTTTTTGGAGCTTGTTGTTCTACATCTGTATCCTGTATTAAAGCTAATGTTAGTGCAAAATAATTTTACATGATAATTTTAAATTACATAATAATTCACTAGAGTACTTTAGAGACATTGCGATTAGGTATAACATATTACAATAAGAAAATTAATTGAAGTTATCTTACACCTAAAAGCCACTCAAAATCTACGAGCGGTTATATTGCTGAGGAGCTATTTCATGCTGTCATAATAGGATAAGTAAAATATAATATATTGGATATTATTAGATATTGCTACTACAGTTGTAATACATCAATTATGCGATCTAAGATTTTCTATTATTATTATGATTATTATTATTATTATTATTATCATTCATATTTTTTAGTATCATTTATTTTATTCATCTTACCTTTAATTTAGTAAAATTGTCAACAGTCACATTGATAGTTTCAACCACAGATGGTACAACAGCTGGCGATTTATCATCTTTTTCGGTGACTGGTGACAGATCTTTCTTATTCTTCTTGTTCTTTAGGTATTTAAAAATGTATTCCCAAACAACAAACAGCCCAAAGAAACGTAGAAGAGATTGTTAAGAAAATACCAAAATAAAAAAAAATTAAGTAAAACTTATATTAATTACAACTCATAAAAACTATAAATTAATAAAATAGATAGGTAAAAATGAATACATGGGTATAATATAATATTATTATTTATTTATAAATTATTAAGGTAGATTAAGTTTTATGGAATTAAATTAAAATAAAGTTAAATTATTTAATGATATAAAATTACTAACTATGAACCCAAATAAACAAAAAAAAACATCTTTAATACACCTGCCAAATGACACAAACTCCCAATTATTTTAAACTTTTTTAGCATAACACTAAATTATATTAAAATATGAAATATATGTAGTACTAGTGTCCCTGTAGGTCTTATAAAAAAAAAAAAACAGAATTTGATTATCTTTATTATGTCTGGAGATATTGCAAAGGGTAAATTCCTCTGTAGGACACTGTGTATATCAAGACAATTAGATAAGTTGACGACTATAAGTCGATTATAATCAAATAACTGTACTTAAATGTTTAGTTAATATTAATAATATTATTAATGGTATGAGGATTCATATATTATTTGTTATTAATTTATATGTTACTTATTTATACTAACATAACTATGTTTATTACTTTTAATTATTTTTCTAACATTATTATAACTATATATTAAACATATATAATATATATATTTACTAGCCTTATCAATATATATATGTAATAAGCATGGCTCCTCTTTTATTTTATGATTTATTTAAAAAATATAAATAATTATTAAATTTAAAAAAAATATAATTATTCTTCATTAGTTTATTATAGCAATAAGAGTAAATGGAAGTACCAACATAGGTGTGCACAGACTTAAACATTTGACTTTCCAGTCCAGCCTGGAACAATTTAGTGTCCCTACATTCTTTTTTATACATCAACATACGTTATAATTTTAAATTAAAGACTGTGTAATTTTTATAATATACAGTAGGTACATAAAACCATTTTTAATGTAGATACATTCAACATTAACATATTGTATTTGTAAATATCTGTTTTTGAATTTAGGAAAAAAATAAAAATGTATTTAAATCATATAACATAAATATAAATCCAATTATGTAAATATATGTACTTATGTTTATAACATGATATGTGATAATACATACCAGAATATTGTGAAAAAAATGTCCATGATTACCACAAATATTATACAAAAATATATACATACATTTTAGTATGCCCTTAATTACTTTCCAGTTAGGTTCATCCTGTGTGCACATCTATGAGTATAAGCCCTAATTAGGTAACCTAGCATATATTGTATATAAAAAAAACCACTTAGTAAAAAGTAGACATTATTAGTATTAACAGCAAAGCTATTCAATTTAAGAATAATGAATGTGATATGATAACTCTAATTAAGGAACAAACTCACCTTTACCTTGAAAATTGTTTGTTTTCGTTTTATTATTACTTACTCAATTTTTAAAAATAATGCTTACTGCTACTTACACAATTTAAAAAACGAAATAGTAAACAAAATAATAGGCAATATTCAACTATTTTTGTTAATATATATTGATAATAATTTAAAAATAAATATTTATTAGGAAAATTTAAAATTGTATTTCATGTCTCAGGAGTCTAAAAGTAATATATTAGTCGAGTAGTTCCAAAATAATACATACATTTATATTAATTAATGACAAAAATTTAAAAATCAAATATATTTATTAAACAAGAATAAGACAAAATTAAATTAGAATGACCTATGTAAAAATTCGTACAGACAAAAACTGTAGACTTACAATAATATTTTCAATTCCCAGCCAGATTTTAAAATTAAAAATAATATAAATCCAGAACAAAACAACGAATAAAATAATATTAATACCAATACACTTACAGATTAGTTATATCATAAACATTTATTCACAGTTTAAAAACCTCCCCATTGTATTTTATATAATCAATTACAGAGACCGACCAACACACACAGGCAACTGTTAAATTAAGATTTTTAATTTTATTATTTCATGTAAAGCAAATTAAAATATAACCTATGTATAATTTAACTCTATTTTAAATACGCCCTACTGCTTCTTTAGCATAATAAATATTATTTGAGCTTTGGCTAAAGCCTGGAAGTAGTGAATAACTAACAATCCAGAAATTTTACTTGAGGCAAGTATCAACCTTTGGTTGATCTCTAATAAATAACTCAGATTTAAAATCAAATAATAATAAGATAATATAAAAAAAGCATAGGTAAACTATGAAGCATTAATGACAAATACAAATAAATAACAAAATAATAACCATAATCCATAAAAATTGTTACAAACAATAATTGCACAAATAAAAAATAAAAAGCTAAGAGCAGAGAAAAGTGCACTCTACTAATAAAATCCTTATCCATCAGCAAAAGCTAAAAGCAAATAGAATAATAGAAAATAGAAAATAGCAATATTACGTTTTTATTCTATCCATCTCTAATTTGATTAGATGTGTACTGAAAAATAATATCTTTAATTAAGTTATACCGCAATTATATCTCTAAAGTACCCAATAGTATAATATATTAATATTATTTTAATACATTTTTTTATTAATTAATAAAAATATGACAATCTTTCTTAAAATGCATTAAAATATACTTAAAATGTAAATACAATTAAATTATTATATTTTAGGAAAATATATAAGTACATCATATTTATAATGTGCAAGTATTATTTTTATTTTACAAGAATATAATATGCGTTATGTACTATTGAGAAAAAATAAAAGATCTATCGGTTAGTAGAAATTACATTTTTAATAAACTTTTATGTATTAATGAAGCAAATTTAAAGTAGAATATATTTAAACAAATATTGAATCAGTCATAAATTAAATAGGTCACACAGAATGATGATTGACACTAATCAAATATTAAATTAATAATGTTATATTTTAATTATTATTTTTAATCTATGAAAATAAATTATTTAATTAGTATAATATTTTTATAGAACTGTTGTAGCTTTATAATACATTTTTAATATTAAAAACATTTAAGAATACTAATATATAATATTTATTATAAAACGAAATGTCCAGAAAATTAAACAGAAGAATAGCTCATATTATAAACATGAAAATTGTTTGATTAGAAGAGCGCAACTTGGCATTTAAATACACTTATTTATTTTAAAGATATTTTAATTTTACTGGGAACTACAATTACTTTGAAGTTTGAGATAAATTTTTAATAGAGTTTTCGAACTATGCATGATATTTTATTTTAATTACCGAAGTCAATGTGAAGCTAAAATATACTATGGCTAAAAATTGAATAACCAAGCACTTAATTTACTATAACACCACTTTCAATTACACTTACTAAACTATAAAACAACAAATACAAATTATAAACTTATTTTCAATATTTAAGCTTTCTATTTCTGTTTTAGAACAATTTAGTTTTTACCTCATCATCCTTTCGCCTTAAATTTGCTTGAACTTCTTCAAGTTCATCTTGTCCTTCATTGGGAGACATTTTGAACCCTTCTCTTAACATTTTAAGCCCAAATACCGCAAATAGAGCTGTTGATATGTAATAAGTATATTCACGGGGTATAATTGTAGCTGCATACCCAAATAAAACTGTAAAACATAATTATTTACTCAACTCTCCGTAGTTATTATAGCTTACATAGACATATTTATTATTATTTATAAATCTGATCCCACCTCAGAACGAAATAAAAATATGCAAGAACCAAAAAAAAAAAAGGTTTTCAATTCACTTCAACTGTAACCACTAAAATGTTTTCCATAAGCTGACTAAGTATGATAATTCTTAAATTTAAATTGATTTTTAGAAGTTTTTATGGATAAAATTAAAAATGTTAAGAATGCTTAAAAATGATATGGTCTTTCTCAAGTTCTAAAAACAAGTTTAGTATCCATATCACTAGTTATAACGATAAATTTAAAATCCATACAATATCTTCAATACACTAATCGGCATAAAGGAAATAGAAGGCAATACCTAGATAGAAAATGACTGCTTGTAATGCCTTTAAGATGGATTAATAGTAAAAGAAAATAAAGGTACAATATTGAGTAATGTGCTTAATAAAAATATAAAAAGTGCACAATGTTAATTGTATTCGTTACTTTTAAGTAGATACCTATTTAAAGCCAATATTTTTATACAACAATAATATTGTGTTCAATTGCCAAAACATTGTTTACAACATCTAAAAACATCTTAAGCAATTCAGAAATAATGATAAAACTTTACTTTTATACATTTAAAAAGAATAACTGTAATGAATGTAATGTTGTATTGACTTTTCATGGCCAAATTTTTTTATTAGTAGTAATTGATACCAATTTTTAAAAGTATATAACAACATAATTTTTAGTTATTTTCAGGCATTTTGTACTTAATTTAAGACATACCTATTATCTAGATAAAATCTTTGAGCTCAAAACAGCATTAACCAAAGGTTTTAGAGTATAAGAGATAAATATTAAATTTGTATCAACAATTGTGATATTACATAATTGGCCAAGTCAACAACAAGTATAAAAGTAATTATTACATAAAATTATCAACTTCTTACCAGATAAAACTGTCATCAGCGCAAGTGCGGATATAGCTCCAACGAAAACAGTGATTCTTGAATGTCTCATTGCCATAATAGCAGCGATAAAAAATGTCTTATCGCCCAACTCCGAGACAATTATGACAGACAGAGATGCAATGAAGGCATGCACAAATCCCAGACTTACAACAGGAGACTGTTTGGTAGTCTGTTCAGAAGTCGGAGAATCGCCAACGTTCAGTACGACCGTAGGAGGTAGACCAACGTCTTCGTCTACGGGTAGAGAATGGACGATGGTAGCCATCACTAGGATGCACAGCACGGTGGTTTTGGTAAACATGATTTGTAATAAATTAAACAAACGACACTATGTAAAATAGATCGTACGCACGGTAATGGATTTTAACGATTAACAACCGAAATGAGCGCTAACGGAATCGCGAGTAGAGAAAAAACGAATAGACAACCGAAAATGTAAAAGCGGTAACGATGTTCGGCATCAGGGCAAAGACGTAAAGACGACGATTTGAACGGGAAGAGAGAAGAAAAAAAAGAACACCGCGGAAAACGAGAGGGAACAGACTCAAACGGTAGTGTTCGCGGCGTAAACAATGTACACGCCGCCCGTACAGTAGTTGAACCGTCGACGTAATAATTAACGAGGCTGACTAACTGTCGTCGAAGAGTCGAGTACGCGTAACAGGCGCGCGACAGCGGCACGGCTTCCCGCGGTTCTCAACGCGCGCTGTCCGCGTTTTCGGCTTTCACGTGTCGCACTGGTGCGGGCCCACTCGCGCGACGTACTACTCTCCGCGGCGCGAACGCTGCGCACACACCGACTGCCCACGGTCACGAAACACTGCGACTGTGCCGAACAGCGACGACTGAGTACTGACACGGACGGCTCGTAATTTTTTCACGCTCACCGTCGACAACTTCTACAGCAACGCCGGCCACCGCACAAGGTCGAGTCGCCGACTCGTTATCGCTGCGCTGCGCCGCAAACCACTCGACGATGATAGGGACCGTGTTTGTTCGAACGACGAGCGAGAAGAACGGGCACCGCGTCAACGACGGAGTGGAGGGCGCGCGCGTCACCACCGCTACCGTTCACTACTTCGGCACTTCACCGTGTCCGCACCGCTAAAAGCGCAGGGAGTGTACTGCAAGACGTACCACCGACGCGCGAGCACGACGCACAACTCTTACGACTGTAGAACGGTTGCTCGGTTACTAAGGTTGATGGGTTTTTTCAGTTTTTCGGCGTACAGTGTACGTAGTACAACATGTGGGTCGCGTGGTGTTGCTGTAGTTCGTCCGAATGATAACCGCCGCCACCTGTAATCCGTGTTGAAAGAGGTACCGCACGCCCCGGTATCATGGACGAGAAAACGCTTCCGAGAACGTCCGTAGGGTTTTCAAAACGAGCTGCTTCGACGTTTTAATAATTTTTGTCGCGCACAGACGTCCCGCTTCCACGTCTAATGACTAATACGCATTACTCACGGCATCACGTGTACAAACAGCTTTCGGGCCTGTAGACCGGTCTAGATGTCAACTATCCTCATTAATCATAGTTTAAACGAGCACTGTACAACTGGCCCTCACTGAACTATACTAGGGTCTACTGTCTAGTATACAGTTCAGTGCTGGCCCTTAGTCTGTGTTTGTCTGTTTGCTGCAGCGTTCTGTAATCTATTGTTTCGTTGTTTGTTTTTCGCGGCAACAGTGATTACGGAAATACGGAACATGGCACACTCGCACGTGCACCAGTAACGAGACCGACATATCGAATGACGTCACTACGACTCGTAGCGAATCGCCATCGACCTGTGTTATTGCGCCTGACGGTTTACTCGTTGCAACAGTCCGTGCTTTTAACACTGTTACCGTTTCCATTGTACGAAACGTAGTTTACAATCATTGCATCTAAGAGTGAGAGAGAAAGATAGACCGATAGATATTCATTTACACCACGCTTACGACGCCAATTTTACTTTTTTTTTTATATATTTTATTAAAAATATATAATGACATTTACAATCTATATTTAAAAAAAAATACAATTAGTAGATAGGAGAACAAAATAATATGACAGACAAGAAGACAGTGAGTAGGGAAGCTATCCAGTGATGGGACCCTATTATAACGTTTCTGCTAAACTATCGCGTTTTCAATTTAAAATATCTCGACACCAACGTCTTTTGAGACGACGAGGGGGGTTGTCAAATTTTACTTACACCCTCGTCCCGTTGTGGGGCGTTTCCAAATATACTCAATTCATCTTGTCGCGGCGACTTCGAGTTTGACATGTTCTGTACACGCCGAATTTGCGATGCACCCGATTTGTAAACGGTGAACGTATGACGTACAATGGTTGTCCTACGATAATTTTCATAAATAATATGTTGTTATTTTTCAATAGTTGGGCATTTCGGATGCGTTTGTGTATGCATCGTTCGTTCATATGTTCGGGTGCATTAAAATAAAAGTATAGAAAAAACACAAACGTTTAACAAGCAATAGACAATAACCCAAATTGACTAAAACTTTAAGAATTCTATAATTGTACGTAGAGTCCAACTTGGGGGGGGGGCAGGCTCTGTTGATATTTAATTATTAAATTGGCACTGTGAAATGTTATGATATTGCTTTCGTAGTTTCGTTAGACATAATATACTATTTACAAATAAAATAAAATAAAATAAGCTATTAAGTTTTAAGATAATGTTGGTCGAAGCACTTTATCATTATGATTAGGTTTGGTGGTTATATATATATATAAAATATATATATTAATTTGCGACATTGTAAAAGTCAATCATACGACAATGCCAATAATATGACTGGTATATATGAGGGTTTACAGGCTTGAATAAAAAAAAATGCAGTGTTGCTTTATTTGAACCTTGTTTTGTTCATTTCCTAAATTTAGTTGGGACAAATGCAGTGAAATGCTGTTTAGAAGCAACCAATTTTTTTGGTGTTGTTCAAAAATTGTATGCATTTTTTGTGGCCTCGACATATAGATGGAATTTGCTTTTGACTGGCTTACAATCGGAAGAAAAGAATAAAATAATTGTTTTGAAAACTTTAAGTAATACTAGGTCATAGGTGGAAGTGTCACGCGGAGTCCTGTAAAGCTATTATCTTAAATTATGACCAAATTATATGTACATTAACGGATATTTTTGAAAATTTTAATGAAAACCAAGAAAATCGTCGTCATGTAGCTAAATCAATGAAAAATAAAATTATACAATTTAGAACAGCGGTTATGTGGAGTGAAATTTGAAAGCAGTTTAACAGTGTTAGTAAATACCTTCAAAAACTGGGAATAGATTTGTTTACAGCTGTAAATTTACTAAAAGGGTTAAAAACTTATATTAGTTTATTAAGAGAAAAGTTTATATATTTTGAAAACGAAGCAAGGGCATTATTAACAAATATTTTTCCCTGTGAAGAAAAAATTGTTGGAAAAAAAATTCTCGGATGGTTCAATAGAAGGAAATTCAAACCCTGGCGAAATAAGAGAGTTGGAGGTTGATACTCTTTAGGTTAATATTGATCGTTTAGTTACTGAACTTGATAAGTGATTAAAAGCATATGATAATCTTTGTTGGAATTTTTGGTTTATAACGAAATTCGGTTCACAATTATTATTAGAGACTTCTGCCGACATATTCATTAGCACATTTAAAGATGATATTGATACAACTAATATAAAACAAAAGATTGTACACTTTTCAAGTTATATAATGCAGTTAAATTTACCAATAATTTCTCCTCAAAATATTTACTTATAATATGTACATCAAAATATTTTAAAAGAAGTCTTTCCAAATGTGTGCATTTCTCTACGACATTATTTAACTTTGCCAGTTTCGAATTCTGAAGCAGAAAGAACAAATTAAAAACGCCAGAAGAACTTTCCTCCATCAAGAAAAATTAAACTCACTCATTCGTATATCTGCTGAAAAGGAAATACACTTGATTTTTCAGATCTAATTCAGAAGTTTAGATCACTAAAATCTAGAAAAAAACCATTGTCTTAAATTCTAAATCATGTTAATTTTTTATTTTATATTTTATTCATATTCACTTGTTGAAAAATTCTTTACCACTTTGACTTTGTATACAATGTACATCATGTATATTGTATATAACAGTAAACATTTGTTAAATTAAAAACTGTATCTACACTTCTTTACTTATATTTATATTTTTAATTTTAACGTTTTATTTATATTAATCAACATAAAATAATTACATATAAACTTATGGTATTATTTATTTATAATATTATAAAATAAATTTAATATAAGAAATCAGTATAGCAAAATTATTGAATTTATAATTTAAGATAATAATTTAGAAAATAATTAATTTTGGGGCCCCAACAAAAAATGAGACCCAGGCCCAAAATTCCGAAGTTGATATAAGATACGAAAGTTATACTATCGAAAGTTCCAAATTAAACAAGGGTCAAGGGGTATAGTAACCTTTATGTTATTAGGGGCGGCGAGGGGATGTGCAGAACCCTGGGGCCCGGGTCTCTGGGAGGGCTCGTTACCCGGCCTATCATACAAAACAAATTTTATTAAATTACATAACATTTTTAAATAAAATATTCATATAATATGTTGTGAATTAAATGTCAAATATACTGAAACTAATAAATAATACAAATATATTTCCTAATACTAAAATGTATGACCAATGAAAAAAAAAACAAAAAATGATACATATTGTATCATATCATTTTAATTCACACTTTCACAATTCAAAATATTATAACATAATTTAAAATATTTACGATTAATTTATATTGTTTTTACTATTTTTCAATGTGGACAATTATAAATTATTATCATAAGAATTATAAATTTTTTTTTATAATAACATATTATATTAATTTTACACTGGTGAAGTTTACATGAGTTTACATGCGTTCATTTCAGAAATACATTTTTTTTCGCGGTTCCTGAAAAATTCCAAGCTTGTGACTTGTATTACTTTACCTGTGGTGTACCGTACTATCGTGTCATATATATATATATATTTTTAAACTCATTATTTTTAATGTATAAAGTTGGGACTAGAGAGACTCAAATTTCTAAATTATAAATATCTTTATAGGTATATTATGCTATTGGCATACATCTAAGCTATTAAATTAGGAAGCCAGCGGATTTTATGAAATTAATTATGGATAATAGGTGTAGAGCGAGTGTTGAGAAGAATATTTGAGTCGAGAAAAAAATAACCCAGGGAAGATAGAAATGAAAAAAGGAGTTCAAAATTAAATGGTTGAAATCGCAAATGGTTTCCTCAAGCCCATAGGGTTGGGTACAATGGTACATGGTGTGGAAAAATTAAGAGAAAGCTTGAATACATGGTCATTGGTCATTGGTTTAGAAGTAAACTGTGTCGGAGTGTGTCCTAAAGTGAAAGCAATGACAAGGCGTCTAGAAATGTTTAAGTTCCTGAACCACGGGTGTTCAGGGATTGCGGGGACAATGTGCCATGTGGCGAAGTTGAGTGATGGTAAAAAGAAAAATTTAGATTGCCAAGCGTTATGCAGTAGTTTGCGATGAATAGGAAGATCGGAAGCTGGTGTTTAAGAGGTGGAAAGATGGTTAGAAAATGTAGTCGAAAATGCCAAATAGTCGGTTTGCTCATTTCCTATGTGACTATCTATGGAATTTTAATTGTTTAAAAGATTACTGTTTAATGTAATAAAAAAAAATAATACTAATATAAAGCAGCACTGCATATAGTCTTCGATAGCTCATAACAATAATTGCGTCATTGATATACAGTAAAATTGTAGAATACAATTAGTATTAGAAGTCTTAAGAAATTGCCTAGTTATAATACTTTGAAAATATATTATGTCCTAGTCATAAAGTACATAATGTATTAATATATATTAATATTTTGAGTTAAATTATACTTGAACTTGATTTATTTTTCAAAAATAAAATTAATTAATTTTTTCCTTTGACCTTCAAAAATATCTCTTACTTGTAAGTTATAAGTGATAAGATATTAAGGTACTCATATGAATGTCAAAATACCTGCATTACAAACAATAACCTGATAATATACATGAAAACTATAATATCTTTAAAAAATTATAACTTACAAAAAAAGAAATACGACTATTATATTCATCATGCTACAATATAATATAATCGATACAACGAAGTATACCGTATAATTTCAATATAAATGATGAAATGATGAAAAAACAACAAATGGGTACTTATTATAATCTAGTAGACTGTTAAGTGTTTCAGTGATAATTATTAGAATATCATTAGTTGGCTTAAATTTGGGAAGCTCTTATTAAAAATAAATGAAATTATTAGGTTTGATAAAATTGTGGATATCACATCAAATTAACACAAAAATAAATATAATAGAGCAGATTTATGATTTTAACTAGTTTTTCAATATTGTAGACAGTATACTGAAGTCATTATTGTAATAATTAGCATTGCACGATGTAATTGATTATTGATTTGGTACACATACACAATACAGTATGGACCGCGGTGAATTGATTATTTGTAAAATTAGTCATTATAATTGAATAAACAATTTTGTAACTGATACAAGTATAAATTAATGAATAAAAAATATAATTAAAATATTTATAATAATGAGTTGGAAATTATGATTAATTTTTTTTAAATATTTTTAATCAAATTAACGGCATTAGCTGCTTTAATTTTCCTACAATCTGGTACATAATAATAATAATAATAATAAGCGATTTTTTTTTTTAATAAGGTGATCATTTTTAGAAATTAAAATTAATATGATCTTTGCAATTCTTTTTTTTATATTGGTCACATTTTCATTAGTAATTTTCTTCTTTAAAATTAACCAACAGGAAATCTCCCGGCCATTATCTTATAACCAACAAAGTAATCAAAAACAATAATTCATCTTACTCATATATACAACGCTACCCTCCTACTTTCCTATTTCCCAAAAACTTGGAAATCCTCAGTTATTGTAACAATACTTTTTTTTTTTTTTATTAAGGCATTCCTAGCTCGAATAGCTATCTAAACCTATTTATAATATAAATATACAACTTTCTTACATTCATAAGTGCGATATAATACTAAAATTAATTACTTAATAAAACTAGAATTTTTCAGACATGATGTTTTTGATGTATCAGCGATTAGCGGTAGGACAATTAATGCGGTCGTGGGGTCTTCCTCTCTTGAGGCGGCGAATTTTTGGTGGGCCTTCGATTAAATTGTAGTGGGCGGCGCCATACGAGTACGTAAGAGAATGAAAAAAACTGTTAAATGGTTTATGTGCTCGTCAATAGTAGGGATTTTCAAGTCATTATGCAGGGCTTTGTTGCGTACGAACCAGGGAGCATCAGTTATTATGCGGAGTATTTTGTTTTGGTAAATTTGTATTTTATTTATGTGACTATTTGCACAACTGCCCCATATAGGACTTGCGTATAAAATTAAAGGTCTTAGTACTTGCTTATATATAATAAGTGAGCATTTTTTACTAATAGTTGATTTTCTATTTAATATTGGAAAGAGAATCCCTAGTCGTTGGTATGCTTGCTGGAGTTTAGCCGATATGTGAGGCCACCAGTTTAGTTTCTTATCGAGGATAACGCCTAAGTATTTTACCGACGATTTCCAATCAATTGGCTCGTTGTCGAATTTAACTGGTTGAGGAGTTTGTGTTCTGCGTAGGGAAAAAAATACCGCTTGGCTTTTTGAAGGGTTTATGATAATTTTCCATTTTTGACACCATAATGAGATTTTATTGAGATGTTTTTGGAATGCGGTGGTAATTATCTGAGTATCCGAAGAATTGCAGTAGATGGTGGTATCGTCAGCAAATAGGGCGATGTTTGTGTCCGTAGTTTGTGGAATATCTGAGATGTAGAAATTGAACAGAATAGGTCCTAGTTTAGAACCCTGAGGAACTCCAGCTTGAATAGGTCTGCAGGATGATTGCGTTTCATTTATTCTGACAACAAAGCGTCTGTCGTTGAGAAAGGATTTTAATATGTGCAGAATATATTTTGGTATGTTTAATTTATAGAAAAGACCATCATGCCAAACACGATCGAACGCTTTTGCGATGTCCAAAAATACTGCACCTGTGTGATTTTTATTTTCAAAACCGTTACTAATTGTTTCAGTGAGACGGGGTAGTTGCTGTGTCGCTTCGATTGAGTTAAGATATTCTAAAAGCAGTGTTGGGAAAGTTCCTTTTAAAAAGGAACTCGTTCCCGTTCCTCGTTCCTACTGTAAAAAAGGAACTCGTTCCCGTTCCTCGTTCCTGTCGCGAAAAAAGAACGCGTTCCCGTTCCTTTACATATTTTTTACAATTTGAGTGGTGGTCAATGGTATTTTTTGCGAATACCGAGAGAGTTAACCGATTATTTCTGACTTAAAAATTTTTCACAAAAAACACCATTGACCACCACTGAAATTGGTTTACTCACTCCTTTCTAGGAGCATTGATTTTTAACAAAAATGATTTGTCTTAGGTTTATTTGTTATAATTCAAAAGTTGTATAGCGTAGACTTGAAACTTTCCCCAGTAAAAAGTTTATTAATTTGACTAAAATTGCACTCCTTCACTTAGAATTGTTTATTATTTAATAATCAATAAAAAATATAAATATATAATGTGAAGTATGAACTATTCTACAATATGGAAATGAAGAATGAAAAAAACAACTCATCAATTTACTTAGTCAAAATATTTATATATTATTTTTATTTATAATAATGATGAAAAAATATTTTTATACTGACATTTTGTTTTGTTTGAGAAGAACTAATTTGCTAAACGTGTGATTATGATATCAGATATAAGTTTTAATTAATTTTCCCCGAATGACGACGACGGCTGTGCTATTTCCGATAATAATATATTAATATCATATTATTATTTTCGTTGTTACTATAATATTCTGACGAAATAGAATTAGTTTATTTTAATAATCTACAGGTGTATCTTGCTCGGATGTATAATAACATTAATAACAATAAGTGTATATTTATGTTCGCAGACTATGGTATACCCAATATTCATATTTTTACATACCGTTTATTATATATTTAATTTGATTTCCATTTGTCTACGACAAAATTATTATTATTTGGTATTACAGATTATTTGTAAAACACATCAATATTTCGAGAACGTATTTCGTTTATTGGTCCATGGCGCACGGAACCGGTGTCGACACGTAGTCGACCGACGGCGTCGCGGCTCAGTTTTGGAGCGGAAACACTATATGCCCTTCATAAATACTGTGGCACTCAACGTGTTAAAAATAACTATTTTTTTTTTCATTATTTGAGGAACGGAAATTTTCTTTCGAGTTCCTTCAAAATAGGAACTCTTTCCCGTCCCTCGTTCCTATATTTTAAATAGAACGCGTTCCGAGCTTCGTTCCTATAAAAGGAACGCGTTCTTTCCCAGCACTGTCTAAAAGACGACTTTGTATAGGTTTTTCGAAAAGTTTGGAGAATACCGTCAATAAGCTTATCGGTCTATAGTTTTCTGGGTTTGCCTTGTCCTTACCAGGTTTATTTAATACAATTATTATTGCCTTTTTCCAGCTTAGCGGTAACAATACTTAAACCTGGCAAACCACCAGAAAACCCATCCTCATACCGACCCATAAGTCTTCTACCAGTTCTCGGTAAAATTCTGGAAAAGATATTACTAAAGCGTCTCTCTGTCATAACCAATGATAACTTGCCCAACTTCCAATTTGGTTTTCACGCAAACCATTCTAAAACCCACCAGTTACATCGAGTCGCTGACACAATCTCAACTGCCTTGGAAACAAAAAAATACTGCGCTGGAGTATTTTTGGTTGTAGCCAAAGATTTTGACACCAACTAGCACGAGGGATTACTCTTCAAATTAAAAACATTATTTCCTGCCCCTTATTATCTCCTCTTAAAATCGTACTTGGACAACCGCACATTCAAGGTTCGCCACAACCTTCAACATTCAAAACAATTCCCCATTGCTGCTGGGGTTCCTCAAGGCAGTGACATAGCACCCTTTCTGAACATAATTTATACAACAGATCTACCCACCTCAGAAAAAACAACCATTGGAACTTACGCAGACGATACTGCGCTTTTATCTACAGCTGCTGATCATATCACTGCAAGCCTTCAACTACAATTACACATTAATACTCTTTCTCAATGGTTCTCTAAATGGAAAATTAAAATCAAAGAATCGGTCTTCCTTCGTCACATTTGCACTCAGGCCCCATAACTGCCCTCCCATAACAATAAATAATACCGTTATCCCTCACTCAAATGAAGTGAAATACCTCGGCTTAATATTCGACAGACGTCTAACATGGTCATCGCACCTAAAAGACAAACGCAAAAAGCTTAACTCGAGACTTCACCTACTAAGGCCACTCCTCCGCTCAAATCTACCATTACCCTTTAAACTCATATTATATAAAACTCTTCTACAACCACTCTGGGTATACGGGGTAGTAATCTGGGGTTCTGCTAAAAATTAAAATAAGAGAACTATCCAAGCTTTCCAGAATATCTGCTGTCGCATAATTACTGGAGCACCCTGGTATATCTCCAACAATGCACTCTGATTTAAGAATCTGCTCTGTCAACGAAACTGCCACCATATATTACAAACGCTTCCACGCAAAACTACAATCCAACCCCAACCAGCTCATCAGGGACCTTGCTGCACCAGCACTACCCGGAAATCCAACCGGACGACTCAAGCGGAACTGGTGCCGTGACTTAATAATTGTATAAATTGTAAATTAATTGTATAAATTGTAAATTGTAAATGTTAATGTAAAGCCACTAGGTGTCTCTATTGTGAGATTTCCTACCATATTATCATTAGTTCATAGTTTCTTTCTTTTTCACTATGATTATTACTTATTGTACACCTAGGTATAGATTGTAATATCTCAAAATAAAGCCATATTTTTAAAAAAAAAAAAATTTCTACGGTTAGAATTTTTCAAAATTATTCAAAATATATAATCAATACTGCTGACTATCATAGATTAAATATACTTTATCTATGATACTATACAATACAAAGATATTACAGTAAATAAATTGGTGGAATGTATTTATCCGGACCGTATATGCCCGGTGCAAAAAAATAACTGTATATGCCTGGAATCTAAAATTCAAAAATCATATTTTTCCGGAACGTATATACCCGGGAACAAAAACCGTACTTAAATAGGCAATTTATATGTTCGGAAGGGTTGTAAATTATTTACATTAAATCCCTTAAAAACAACGGTGTAAACGGTTAAGTCCTCATAATTAAGATAAAAGAAAAAGGTTGTAAGTTTTTTATAATAACTGCAATTTAATTTAAAGCCTCGACGAGTCTGTTGTAATTTTCCCAAAAAAAGTTACAAATATCCTAACGTAAAACTGAAAATAGTTAAATTGTTATTGTAGAACGTAGCTATAATTCTTTTTTCAATTTATATTCTGAGTGGAAATGAAAAAAAAAATTCAAGTCTTAGTTTTTTTGGCGCAACTAGAAGGGCACAAGAGGGTCTTAACAGAGTGAGTTTAACTGAGTTCAAATTTAGCACCCCTTCTTTTTTTAGACTCAACTTTAATAATAACACTGTGAAATACCATTCATTTTATGTATTTAAAAGTATTGTGAACACTTGTTTTATAATACTATGAATTTGAGGCAATTTTTTTATTTCGCGTATTTTGCATACCTCATTATCTCTTTTTTTTAAAGTGCATATTTTGTTATAATTGTATTTTAAGTACAATTTTCACATATATTATACCTACAATATTTAACACACATTTTCTAGAAAATGGAAAAATAAATGATTAAAACTATTATTAAATAATAATAAAAAAAGATAATTAATTATTAAATCTCATACACAGTTATATGCTTTTATAATTGAAAATGTTGCTTTGTTTAGCTTAAAAAAAATATGATATAAAGAAAAAAAAAATTTAAGTTTACTTAATTTTTGGTTTTTTCATGAGAAAATAAAATAATTTTTAGAGCATATTTAAGCATTTTTGCATACTTTCAAGGCATATATACGAGTACAAGGCCGTATCTGAGGGGGGGGGGGTCCAAGGAGTCCGGACCCCCCCGAAATTTTAATAGTATTTTACAAATGTTTAAAATATTTATTAAACTATTTATTTTTAATACAAACATATATATTTTCAGTTATAAATGGCTTAAACTCTAATTAAATTAACTGTTGACTAATATGAATCATATCATCATACTCGTATGCAAATATTATTACTTCGTCTAATAATAGATTATTATCGATGGGCGAAGGAAAAGACCGCTATCGTCGCCGGTTCGCGCGCGGCGGTCGGTGACAATAACAACAACGATAATAATCTTGTGTAGGTACATTAAAAATATTACTTTAATAATAATTAATATACCGACATACCGTCGTCCGCCGTACTGTGACAAATACGTCGAAAAGTATTTAAATTCATCATAATGAGTAAACGTGAAAATAAAAATGTACTATTCAATTATTTTTCTAAACTTTTAAAGGTACGTTATATTGTTTTATGTATTATGTTTATAATATATTAATAATTTATTAACCGAAGCGTTAATTAATATTATAATACTTAATTTTAGACCGAAAATGTTCCTATCCTACCACAAATAGACTCACCATCATCAACAAATGAAAATAATGTATTGAAGTCAGAGGAGGAGCAAATAGTTGAAGACAACGATATTGGCTACTATTTGGGTAAAAATGTATCTGATGAAATAAAATTTAAATTATTGACTGATCATTGGTTACCAGATGAAAACTATAAATTTCCAATAACTACAAATTTTAAAAAAAAATTAAAGTTTCAATTAGGATGGATTAAACGTTTTCCTTGGGTTGTTTATTCAAGAATATTATTATATTATAAACGCTGATTCATTACTTTCAGAAATAAAATTTTGGGAAAGAAAATGGATTGCATTTAAAGATAAAGATCGTCCAAATACAGCTATAGAATCATTAAATTATTGTAACCCTGAACTTTTTCCAAATATTCATTTTTTATTAAAAGTATTAACCACATTGCCGGTTTCTACAGCAACTCCCGAAAGAACTTTTTCGACATTAAGACGTGTCAAGACATTTTTACGAAATTTTGTTTATTTAATTATATATTTTATTAAAAGAAGATTAAAACTTTTTTGGTCTTATTTTTAATCAAATTTTAAAACCTTAATTCAGTAAAATTACAATAAACATATTTTGGACCCCCCCCCCCGAAAAATATTTCTGGATACGGCCTTGTACGAGTAGATGATATATATATATATATATATATATATATTTAACTATTTAAGGCATAAATGCAAGAATTTTTAAGGATTTTTATAGTATAATAACCCAAAATACTATAATAAACTTATAATGTTATTGTAATTCATAAAATATTGAGTAATGGTATTTAGAGGTGTATAGGCTTTAACCAACAGGTCAAGGAATATTATATAATTTCAGCACCCTCAATATAGGCTCTAATTACTATACCCTTTTAGAAAATCACCAAACAATTATTTTAAAAATACAATATTCTTAAGTCTGATTACCTTTAATGAACACTTTTATGAAGTCTTTTACATTGACTGTTTGTATTAAAAATATTAGTATTTACAGTGTGTAAACAAAATATCACTATACATACTTACACACACCAACTCATATATTTTTATTTTATAAATCATTGATAATTCTTTTTTTGTCATACTATAAATATTTATATTATACTACTTACTTTTATAATTCAATCACTTGTATTACTAGTACTTCAATCTTCATTCTTCAGTAACACTCAGAAACATTATATTAACGTTATCAAAGACATTTGAAGTTGAAGTCAAAAGGGGTCAAATGTAAGCAATTTACAATAAATCCCAAACATTCAGATAAACACATTCTGGACAAATACGGCTTTAAGTTTTTGGATTCTGGCGATATACTGTCAGGAAATCATTCCATTAAAACAGGGTTTCCCAACCGGTGTGCCGCGGCACATTGGTGTGTCGTGAGGCTTCTATAGGTGTGCCGCGAAGTTTCACGATTATTAATAAACGTTTACGTTAAATATTACGTTTAAAATGTTGGTAAAACTAAAAATCTATCACAACTAAAGAACTTGGAAGACGAAATGAGGATATGCTTGTCAATCATTCGACCACGAAGGAAGTTCATAATAAAGGGAAAACAGTCCCAAATTTCTCACTAAGACTAGATTTTTTATGACATTGTAATATATCTTGTTTTTCCATTTTAATAAATTAAATGTTTATGCTAATTGTAATAATATTAATTTTTCTAGCCTAAATATACACACCATTTTAAATTTTTTGCTACTAATATACTGATATAAACTACTTTGGTATTAATAATTAATATTATGAAAGCCTACTAAAATAAAAAATATGTATACATAATATATAAGTCAGTGACAAGTGTGCCATGGTTAAAAATGGGTTGGGATTAGTGTGCCGCGAGGGAAAAAGGTTGGGAAACACTGCATTACAATAAGGTTTATATATATTGGATTCAGACAAGATTCGGTGTGGATATAAACTTTTCGTATCATTATAGCCCTTTGACCATGCTGAGTAATTTTAGTCATTAGGTCATTAGGTGAGGTGACAAAAAACATGTGATTGTGAGTAAACCAGTTTGATAAGTGATAATCATAATTGGTTACAAGTGTGACAAAAAACTTTATTCTACAGATGTATTACAAATATATGTTAAAAATATGGCTATTAAAGAAATTCAGGGTATAACTCTTATTGATAAAATGGTACATCAGTCTCATATATAATATATAATATATCTCAATATAAACTATTTGTCGTCTTAACTTGCAAATATGAAGCAAATTGCAGTGTTTTGATACCTTTACCAGAAATAAAAATTTGCCATGTTCATTTATTTCAATAATATATTTAATATAATTAAATAGCATGCATAGAGATAAACAAACTTAATGATTAAAATTAAGATTTTATTTAAAATACACAATTTCTAATTGTAGTTATATCATATTATGTATATATAAAAAAAAAAATATTAGTTATATTTTTAAATTGAATAATTGAATAAAAATAATTACTTAATTTTGACTAATATAGTATGTATAAAATCTTAATACTTAAAATACAAAAAGGTCATAGAGAATTATACACTAAGTATTTAAAGTTAATTTTACTATCATAAATGTAAACTAAGAGATCAATAAATATTTGGAAACTAAAGTTACACAAAAATATTTATAGCCATGGGTACCATGCTGGATCCATACGACACAAATTGTCAACCGATGAAGCTGCACTTACTATTGTACTTACCTTATTATCAGTACCATCAAAATTTGCTAAACTATTTAGTCTATGCATTATAGAATTAACTGCTTTAGTAACCATACTGATGATAATGTCCCCAGATATTTCATCTCTATCATTTGAAAGTTCATCTTCCAATTTCTATAAAATTATAAGAAATTGTTGAACACACTATTAGAAATATTTATACAATTTTAATGTTCTACTTTTTTGTAAGAGGTGATCATTTCATCTCTGAGTATTGCTCTAAGAATAGCTTGAACTTTATTGTTAGGTTGATTAAAACATCGAGCAGTAGCCATAATACTTGCAGTAAGAGGGCCATTTTTACCAATATCAGTCATTAATTCAACAAAATTAGGGGTAAGTCTAAAAGGAACTGGACGATTGGAAACTAGTTCACCTGAAATGGACATTAAATTAATTTTATTAAACACAATATAATAAGTCAACTATTACCTTTTTTATCATCAACATCAAACTTGAAGTATGAAGCATTCAGTAAACCAGAATCTTGATGTATATACATCATATCAGGATTAAGTCTAGTAAGATGTAACACATACTCAGCCAGACATGATAAGGATAACTGAAGAGTTAGCTAAATAAATTTTTATAAAATCATAATATAAATATACAATAAAACTAATAAAAAAGTATAACCTACTATACATCATTATTTACTATATAATATTGTCCTTACCATTTTTCTAAATGTCCAATAATCTGTAGGAGAAGCATATGTAAGAGTTGCCCAATTTTTTAATGTATTACTAGGACAATAATTTTTTTGAACTTCTAAAAATACATCCAAAAGCATTTGAATATTTGCTTGAGTTCCTTGATTCTAAAAAATCATTAAGGTGTTATGTAATTATTATTTTTAATGAACTATTAAATAATTACTTGAATATTAGCTAAACGTTGGTAATAATGCTCAATACAATCATCATAGGGCTGAGATGTACTCATTGACTTAAAAATATCAAGCAATGATAAAGATGAAGGATTATCTTCTACAAGTCGTTGTTGAGGAGATACAGCAACAACTCTGGGTACAGTATAGTATAAAAACCTTCGGGAAGTTTCCTATAGAAAATAAAAGAAACATACATTTTTAATAAAATATATTTTTACAAATTAAATAGTGTACCTTTTGCTTGGTTAAGTAATGATTTAACATCCTTAATAGCTGTAAAACTCGTTCTTCACGTCTAGTATCACCTAAGCCAGCATCGTGCATTACCAAATAGGAATATAATTTACCATTATGACCACGCATAACTAATCTTCTGGCTGATGTGTTATGTTTTTCAACTATTTGAACTCTTGGCATAAAACGAGCAATTTTTACATAGTAATGTGAATGCTAAAAAAAATACTAAACTATTAACAATTATATTATTATTTGATATCGAATGATAAATTTAAAATAAACTGTTAAGAACATGGACCAATAATGCTTAAAATACAAATTTCAGTAAACCTTCAATATATAAATTGTGTCCAATGGTAATTTTGGGTCAGCTTTTATAATTACTTGAAATTACTAATTGTTATTGGGTTAACATACAAAATTGAAAATGAGAATATGGTATAGGATCGAAGCACAAAATCACCATAGATATTATGTCTCCTAAAAAGTATTATATGTATAAGATTTAGGAGTTTAAAAGTGTATCCGTATAAAACGTATCCCTATAAGTGACTTGGTTTTTCTGACCTATAATGTATTATAAAATATATAAACATAATATAATCAGTGGCATACTGGTGATAATGGTGGTTTGTGTTTAAACTCCACACTTGGATTTTTTTTTCAAACATTTAAACCCAATAAATGTATCATAGTTTAAATATTATAGTACATTTCATTAATTTTAGTATCTACTGTAAGAAATATAATTTTATAATTTTATAAGTAAAAGCAAAAAACTTTTAAGAACTCGTCCAGAATCCAGATTAATAATAAAATAATAATTATTAATTTTTATTACGATTATTCAACAACTGCGGTTTTTTTTTATTTTTTATTATTGCTCTTTTCTCAAAAAAAACAATATAGCATGACATTATGACAGTTAGAGGTATAGAACTATTAAATTTGATAAAAAAAAGAAAAAAAAATTAAGAACAATATATATATAAAATTATTAAATGCGGAAACCAGCATTTGAAATGACAGAGATGATAAGGGAAATTACGGAGGGGGAGTGAGAATTGAGGAGATGGATTAAGTCCAGAGAGGTGTAACCAAAGGAAGAGAGTTTGGATAGAAATGGATTGCGAAGATGCATAAGAGAAGGACAAGAGAAAAGAATGTGCTGGAGGTCACAGATGGCTTCGAAGTTATGAAGTGTACAAAGGGGAGAGGAATTAAGAGAAAGGAGAAATGAATGGGGAGGAAGAAGATTATGACCGAGACAAAGGCGTGAAAAAGATACTATTGAGGAACAGGGAAGGTCTAGATCCAGGAACCAGGGGAGTTGGGGATGGAAGAAGAGATTGATCTGTGCCAAGAGGCGAAGTTAGAGGGAAGAGAAGATCATAGGAAGGACCATGCTTCTTTCAGAGTTTTGTGTAGGATAGGAAGGAAGGGAACAACTGCGGTTATGAGCACAATAATAATTATTATATATAAATGGGATTATGATAACTCTGAAACTGATTACAATGTATAATCACAATATTTGATAAAACATTGTGTTTATATCAAGACTAATTTTAGTTCAAACTCCCCCCCCATCGGAATAATCCGTGTCATGCCATTGAATATGTGGGTACCAGAGAATAAAATAATTCACATAAAATGAAATTCAAATTTATACAACACTATTGTAATATTAACATTTAATCTACATTAAAAATTAAAATGGATAATATGAAATCATA
Organism: Periphyllus acericola; assembly: GCA_949715065.1. Lineage (NCBI taxonomy): Eukaryota > Metazoa > Arthropoda > Insecta > Hemiptera > Aphididae > Periphyllus > Periphyllus acericola. Next base: position 19,737,007 of record OX454270.1, on the reverse strand, counting down.
TATTTCAATATTTGACTCCATCATAATAAAATTTCATTGAAAAGTCATTGAAAGTATAAACAATTAATGATAACAATAAGTAACAATTTACTTTATAATTGACATGCATTGTATCAATTAGTAATTATTCTTTTTTTTGTACTTAACTTAATTTATTTTATGCTTTTAAAATAAAAAAACTTTACCTTTGGAAGTAAAAATTCACCAGGAATTTCAATTTCTGCAGTTTGAAGACTGAAATTACTCAGGAACCTACACTTTTCTTCGATTAAAAATGATCTATAAAAATAAAATAATTAATAAAATACTTAAAACATTTTTCTATAATTATTACTTAGGTAAAAGTCTAATTTTAGTTTCTAATATTTTAATCCACTTTTTCATTTTCGAAATCATATTATGCAATTTCATTGCTCCAGGTAGAGTAAAATCAAAATCAATAGAAAACTGTTGTTTCATTTTTTGAAAAACAGGATCTTGTATGGTTGTTTGAGCTCGCTTAGCTAAACTTTCAGAGCCTGAACCTGGAAATGATCCTTTAGTTGATATAGCTGCACTATTAGCAGCCATATTACTTGCTAACAATTCTGAAATTAATTTTATATTTTAGACATATGGATATATACATATATCTAATGTGTACATTTTTTTTCTTCAAATGCTATTACCTATTCCAATTCCAAAGGTTGATACCAATTTTTTAATGAAATTTAATGTGTGAGGTGTTATTTGGGCATCTGCAACAGAACCTCGACTGTCAAAAGCAATGTTATAACATTTTGCTAATCCAAGACGAAGTTGTCTCAATACTTCTTCATACCAATTTTCTCTGAACCAAACCATCTAAAATGTAGGCATAAAATTTAGTTTTCAAGAGAATGTGAGCACCCTTTTCATACCTAATCATATTTAATTTTACTTTTCAGTAATAATAATTTCATATTTACTTTTGTATATACGAGTATATATTTATATACGCACACATTTTAAGTATAAATAATTACTAACAAAATTAATAATACAAAAACCAAACAATTTTGTTTTTTAATGTAGTGGGAGATGAATTATTCATAAAGGTTCATTAAATAATTTATAATCAATATTTTACCTGATCCACTATGCCTTCTAAAGTTAATACAATTGTTGGATGAACTTCACGTTGTTGATGCATCACTTTAGAAAAACGAACCATTGCTGGTGTTGCACGTAAAGAAGAATCGGTTATTCCTGTACTTTGAGTAGATGTAGAATCTGTAAATAACTCTATTAGTTGTTTTTAATCAAATATTTGTATTTATTAATTATTACTTTGTGTAGTATCATTAGTTTGTGATTGCTTATTAGCTGCAGCTAATAATTCAGCATTTTTACAGCGCTCTCTGTATTCAATCTTATGAGTAAAATATAGTGTTCTGGTAGGAAAATACACAGCTTGTGGGTATAATCTACCAACCTAAAAATTACATAAATTATGAATAATATTATGTTTATTTTTTAATTTAAATATTTAATACTTGTATCAATAAGTTTTGTAATAAAGAACCCCCATCGCTTGCCAATGTAGTTAATAATTGTGGTACCCAAGGTAACCATAATGCTGGCGGAACTCCATTGAAATGAGTGTCAACTGTACTCAGCAATGAGTATTCTTTATCGTCATAAGTTAATAACCACAAAACTTTTGCTAAATACTTTCGGTATTTAGACTCATTTTGTTGACGGCAAGCTTGAAGGAAACATACTATTGCAGATACACCAGTGTGCATAGTCTGATTTGGATAACTTTTGGTAAAGGATTCTTCCAAATATTCTCCCCATAGAGCCCAAGCTTTCACCATGGAATCATGTAACTGTACAGCTGCTGAAAAAGCTTTGTGTGCTTCATCATTTTTACCTTCATTGTTAATTAAATAAAATATTATATATCATCTCAATCATATTAGTATATTAAATACTATATAGTATAAACAAAATAATAAAATACCAATTTGTCCAAGAAGCATTCCTTTTAACGCATAAAATTCAGCAGTCATTTCACTTTGAAAGAATTTTAAATTTGTTCTTTCAATAGCTTCTAAGCACTAAAATAACAGAAAATAAATTATACAGTGGTAATATTATGAGCTTACTTAGTGAACTAAATATTAGGGTAGTAATTACATCTTGTATTTCATGTTTATTAGATGATATAGATGCCATTTGCATATAACATTTTACTTGTTGTCTAATTTTATGGAAACAATCAACCACAGGTACATTAGGAATTGTATACAATCGAGATAATGTTTGAAGACAAACGCCAGTTAAATTGTGTTTACGGCTAACTTTTCCAAAGTGAATTATAGCCTAAATAAAATAAGATTGTTTAATGGAACTTATAAGGATATGATAAGTGCATACTTGAGCAGAAGCATGAACACCTAATACAGCATTAGTAGATTGCTCAGGTCGCGAACAATACTCGATAACAAATTGATAATGATGTTGTCTCCATACAAACACATCACTCCAGTGACTTAAGTCATCAGCTACAACTGGTAACCGATTTTTCCAGGTTTTTAAAATAGCTTTCATATTATGCAATGAGTTATTAGTATCTTTTTCTTGCAAACCCTGATGAATTTGAGCAGCCTCTGATAATTCCATTATCTAAAACAATAAAAGTAGGTGATAGTTTACAAAGTATTTTTGTGTGATAATCAAGGACAAATAATTGATATTTAATATTGTAAAATAGTTTTTCAATATGCTTAATTTAGTATTAACATTACATTTTGCGAGACCCATGAAAAAATCAGATTTGAACACCTGACTAAGAAAAAATGGCATAGTATAAACATTGTGATATGCTATTAAGTATTAAGTATTAAAATAGTTCCTACCTCAAATACTTATTAGAAATTAACAAATTTATGTTACATAATTTAAATCTAGAGATCAAGATCTAAATTAATTAAAATACATTTTCAGAATTATGGTTTTTTTTTTAAATTTGAGATCTTAGAAATGTGAAGTCTAGGACTTGTTGAAGCCTTATTTATGAATGTATAGAACAAATCAAGCATATAATATAAAATTCTAGAAATTAAATAGAGCTAGAAAATAATCTTGAAACTAGGTAATGCTTTAAATAATTGAATTTGAATTGATATTTTCTATAATAATTAATTAAATATTTTTATATTTTTTTTTTCAAACTATTATCTTACTCACAATTGTAATAATTTATTATTTATGTATTATAATTGTGATTTAATATTTACACTCTAAAATTGAAGTTTTGACATTATATCATATGGGTTACCTGCATTTTGTTAATAAATTCAACTAATCTATATTATGAGTGTTATAGCTATGGTATTTGCAGTAGAAGGTAGATTATAAGTTTGAAGTATTGATATGGAGATTATTGTGTAATGTGAATTATGATTGCATAATTTACATATAATGACATGTTTGAGTCTTGGTTTAAAATTAGTGAATAGTGAGTAATATCTAAAATATTTATAGATAAACGATAATGGATTGTAGACAGTAGATATAGTAACATATTAGAGTATAAATGAAATATAAAATATACCATTGATTACATATTTTATAAGATGTTTATTTATTGTAGTATTTCTCCTCCATATTTACTCTCCCCTCTTAATTGTTCCTTTACCTAACACAATGTTCTAACTCAACTAGAGTTCTTAAAATTTAACCTTTCCAACAGAGCTGATGGTATTTCCACTCACTTACTCTACAATTGCATATCATATCTACATTCTCTTTAAACACTTTCTTAATGAGGAAACTGTCCCTAATGTCTGGAAAACCAGTTCAATAACCCCCATACTTTTAAGTCTGGCGATCCTGCTGATGTTTCCAACAACAGACCTATCTCTATTTTACTCCATCTAGCTAAACTATTAGAATCCTTCATTTATTCTGGTATAAAGAGAAGTATTAACCGCATTATACCTAAAAACTAACATGGATTTTGGCCTGGAAAGTCAACGATCACCAGAAACATAACTTTCACGACCTACATCCAAGAACCCTTTGAAAACAGTGGTCAAGTGGACACTTTATTTACTGACTTTAAAAAGATACAGTTGACCATGGCCTACTCTTGGCTCTCTTGGGATCAGTAACCTACTTGTATCTTGGTTGCTGAGTTATCATCTATTATTATAATCTGATATTAAGAAGACAATTTGTTAAAGTCAATAGTGCTATATCTGATTTATCCACAATTCCCTCTGGTGTTCCACACGGTGTCACCTCAGACCTCTACTTTTTATATTTTTCGTAATATCTATAAATAAATGCCTCTTCTTTGCCAAGTTTCTTTTATTCACCAATGATATGAAAGTATTTTAAAAAATTTATTTTTCTTAAGAATGTTTCCTCTTGCAATCAATTCTCTATGCCTCCACATGGACACAATGTATCAATCTAAATTCTAAACCCTAACCTAGAAAAATTTCACGTCATAATCTTCTCTAAGAAACAATATCATTCATCAACAATACCCTTTCGGCAGTCATCTCCTCCAACAAGTCGAAATCATCAAAGATCTTGGGCTACACTATATGCCCTCTCTTTCTTTTTAACATCACATTCACGGATTAACGTAACTGTTATTGAGCCCTCAAGATTTTAGGAATAATAAAGCGTAATACAACCCTATTCACTTCTCCCAAATTTTCCCATACTCTCTACTTCAGTTTAGTACGGCCAATTCTGGAGAATGCTGTAGTCGTTAGGTATCCCTAGCTAGCCAGTGACCAGCAACATTTAGCAGACATAAAATGTTTTTTCATTTTCTGACTTTCTGTTAAAAATCGAACACCCACTACATGATTATAAACTCATTTGTACAATCCTTGATATTCCCTCGCTAACCTCCAGTCATATTTCTGCGGACCATTATTTTATCTCTTCCTCTTAAATGGCACCCTCGATGACTCCGACTTACTACCAACTGTCTCTTTTTTTGTTAATAACCTTCATAGTACCTACATACTTATTTGCTATTTAAAATAAAATAAAAATATTTTACTCATCTTATTTCTGTAATGCTAATTTAATTATATTTTATTTGATAATATTAGTTTGAGATGTAGTCTGGTGTAGCTAAGTAACGCATAAAGGTAAGTGTCCACTTGAGATTAAACAGTATCGAGACTATACTCACAAATGTATATGAGCCTGAGAGTACTCGCAGAGACAAGTCGTTACAAGTCACCGAGACTGCATGTCTCGCAAGTGGACATGTTCATTTCTGATCTTGAGATCTAGTCTCCAGTCTTCTGATAGTGTTTGAGAGCTGAGAGCACGAGTTGATTTAATATATACATAATATATACATGTTTTTAATTGATATAAATTATTATTTATTTATTTAAATTAAATTAAATTTATTTATTTAAAATGAGTGCACGACAATGGACAGATGACGACATTTTTGAGTCAAGCCAAAAAACGTAGGGTGACCATTAATCTTTCATGAACAGGGATCGCTTCACGCAATTGAGTATCTTGCTCGACAATCTGGTGTTTTACTAAATCTAAAAGCATTTCAAGTTGCACTTCAGACATCCGAATAAAATTTTTAAACTGCTGTGCATCCTCCAACCGAAACGCATTTACGAGATTTGAAGCGGCTCCCAAATCACTTCGACGGTCCACCCATTTCCTAACCCAACATTTATTTTTTATTTTTTCCTTTTCTTCCGTTTTTGTACAATCTTATGTGCAATTATAAAAGCTAGGGCTTGACGCGAATCCATTTTGTAAAAATAGAAAAAAAAATTCAAATTTTGTAAATTTGGTAAAAAAAAACATGTGTACTTGCGATCAAGTCACACACAAGACTGTGTGTTAACTCTCTAGTAGACACGAAATTATCTTGGTCTCGAGATTAATGTCACTTTCGAGTCTCACAAACCTATCTCGAGACCGCAAGTGATCTAAAATGGACAACACCCCGAGATCAATCTCGAGACTTTCTATCGAGTTATAATCTCAAGTGGACTTAATTATATTTGTTTATTATAATTGCACCATTCTTTCCTTACTACTATAGTTAGAGGTATAAGGTATATGAAGTATGAGTCACTCATATGTAAACTTTGCATATAATATAGATATATAGATATGAGAAAATGTTATTATAAATATGTAAATTATGTAATCTGTGGTAGTTAATGAAACCCCGAAAATACAAAACGACGAAACTATAAAATTGAGGTTATGTTTACAGATTAATATTTAAACGTATTTGTTCTTATCATCAATTATTTGTATGAAAACTGATAAAATAAGTTTTAAGTTTTGTGAAATGTGGATACAGTCGTACTGAATTACAATTAAGTTATTAGTTAACAAATCAGTTTAATGTTTAATGTTAATCCGTCACTAGGTCTTGGTCAGTTCGAGATGTTTGTACTTACATGGTAATTAATTTGTTCTACATTTTTTCATAAGCAAAAAGTAACAAGTTATGTTTTGTGAATTTCAATAAATTAAAAATTAAAAATTAAAAGATAAAATGAAAATAATCTTAATATATATGAAAAGAAAAGTATTATTATATTGGATTTTAAGATTTTGTTTGATAAGTATTATATTAGTCATTGGTGTTGTTGCATATATTATTTTGTTTCCTACAATCATTGACATTAGCTCAAATGATATAACAAATTATTTAGTCAAGACTAGTGCAGATGAATATAAACTCCTTGGTAAAAGTTCATGTTCAATAGCCGAAATCAATGATGAAAAAAAACTAATAAATGTGCAAAAAATGGTGAGTGACAAACAATTAGACTATATTAAGCAAAATATTTCACTAGGAGGAGAATGGATGCCAACAAAGTGTATATCCCAACATCATACTGCAATCATTGTGTGCTACCGTAATCGTACTGAGCAACTTCAAACCTTTTTATATCATATGCATTCATTTTTACAAAAACAAAACTTACACTACCAGATATATGTAATAGAACAAACATTTGATGCTGAATTTAATCGTGGAAAATTATTCAATATTGGGTACAGAGAAGCTAAAATGCGTTCTTTAGCGGGATGTTTTATTTTTCATGATGTTGATTTAATGCCAGAAAATATCAATAATATATATGGTTGTTCTAGTTGTCCAAGACATATGAGTACTAGTATAAATGTTTTTAATTATAATTTACCATACTACACTATATTTGGTGGTGCTATTGCAATGACACGACAACAATTTCAAGACATTAATGGGTTTTCAAATGTGTTTTATGGATGGGGAGGTGAAGATGATGATATGTTTAACAGAGTTTATCATGGTGGTTATAGAGTTTGTCGATATCAACCTTATATATCCAGATATACAATGTTAACTCATGATAAAGAAACACCTAATGAAAATAGAATGAAACATTTGAGAAATGGTCCAAAACGGTTTAAAACAGATGGAGTAAATTCTGTTACTTATAACTTGATCAAATACGAGCAATTACCATTGTATACAAGAATAGTAGTCAATGTTTAAATGAAATGAAGTTGTACTACAATTACAATTCAAAGGATAAACCAAATGGAAGAAATCATTGAAGAACCAAAAATTAGTGGACAAGTTGTTATTGTATTAAGTATAAATGTTGACATTAAAAATACATTTTAAACTTAATTTGCTACTTTGTTTATTTGCTTAATTCAGATAATTGTTCCTGTGTAAATTGTACACTTTAAAATATAAAGCTAAGTTATTTTAAACTAAAACGAAAATTTAAATTTGCTTATTAAGAACATTTAAATTTATGATTTGTTTATAAATGCTAATTGCAAATAAAGTGAGAATAATGGTATTTTATAATCAGGGTGATATTAGAATTATGTATACTGAGGCTATAATTAGGTATTTATATTCACTTTAATTTGTAATATTTGTATTGTAATTTCTAATCAAAATGCAACTATAATTAAATAAAAGCTGATTGTTATAATGTATTGATCAATTTTTGTTAATTTAATGAATATTGAACATATTTCATTTTTTTTTTTTATAGGTACCATTTATAAATTTAACCCTTTACATATTCCAAAATTTTTATAATAACTAATTACTAAAAAATCATTTTCTCTAATTTCTTACTGAAATTAAAAACAAGTTAAATATATTCCTAAATTAAAGTTATTTTCTAAGATTCTAAGCATTGCAAGAAATACATTTTTCATATTATACCTGTTGGGATGCTTGAAGGTATGGCAAATGTATGTGTGATACAATATGTGGTAATCTCCTCCATTCTCTAATTACATGTATACTAGCCATTTCTACATTTCGAGTAACATATGGTAAATTTGGTTCATCTGGATGACAAATTGCTAAAAATCCTCTGTATAAATACATCTGTTTAAAAGTTCATATTAATAATACATATTTATACTAGTATGTTAGGTTAAAGATTGCCAAGTTGCATTTTTTATACCTTCCATAAAAATTCTTTGGGACATGTATTATCAACACAACTTAATGCTTCACTCATAACATGCCAATCAGGTATACGCCAAGCACTATCTAGTATTAAAAATGGATTTATATGGCCATTGGTTTTTGAGAAATCAAGTAAACTGTCCCATTGATTGAGTTCTTTTGAACACCTATAGAATAAAAAAGTATGGAAAATAATAGATGTTTCAATTCTAGAAATTATGTATTCTAATACCTTATCCACTGTGATTGCCATAAACGGGCTTCGCCTAAAACCGTGACTGACGCAGGTGAGCTAGAAAATTCACTTTGGTAATTTGTCAATAAAGCTTCATACATAGATAATGCTTGTTCAAATAATCCTTGTTGCTCCAATGCAAGAGCAACTTTTGTATCACGATATAGAGCATGTTTTTGCCATAAACCAGCCCACATATCTTCTTCTTTAAGCTGTTTATACATTTCTGCTAATGTGTCAATAACACCCTAAAAATCAAAATTTTTTAGAGAAATCCAAATAGAAAAGATTAAAGTGTCTGTAAAAAAATACCCGTTGAGGAGATATTTCAGGTTCAAATTCATAACAGTCTTGTTTAGCCACTTCAAATTTATTATCTATCATCATTTTTTCTAATGACAAAGTAACACGATGCCATAAATTATGAGATTTACCAATATACAACATTACACTTGGCTTAAAATGTATTCTTGGTTGACATTGAAATAATGCTTCAAAGAATGTTGAAATAACACTTGGATGAACATCTCTCTGAACAACATGTATACCACTTACAATAAATTGGTTAATTTCAGGCAACAATATCTAAAAACAATATATTTGATATTATTATAAAATCAAATATTTAATCAATGAAGTAACATAAAAATAACTATAAGTTATAACTTGTATGAGTATTTACAGTCTTTTGTGTTGAATTCAATGACTCCCAAATGGCGGGAAACAAAACAAGCCAAATTTTTTCAGCTAAACTTGAATCCATATGACAAAGTTGAGCAATGGCTGAACAAATGTCACCAAGTTTCATTGTTTTAAGATTATCCATAAATTTTATATGTCTGCTAATTAATGGCTCTAATTTACCACCCTCAACAACTTCAATATTATCTGTCACCATTTGATCAGTATCCATTGCATATTCAGATTTGACAGCAATATCTTCATTAGTATTAAGAATTTCTTCCTTGAATGAAGTATCACAATTATTGACCAATTCTCTAATTGTAGGTAGTTTTGAAGATGAAGAGGAATTTGAATCTTTTAAAGTTACAGATAAATCTATAAACATATATTAAATAATGGTAAATATTTATTAGTCTTGGCTAAATAAAAAATAGGTCTAAACAATTTTGAATTTTTAAAAATAGATATTTGACACTACAGGAGGTGAAATATATACAGGAACAGTATACTGATATAGGTGAATTGTTTTTATACATTTGAAATCAATGCACAATAGGTTTCAAAAAACTTTTCTAAGTGAAGGCAGGTAGATCATGTGGCTGGTGTCTAAGGGTAATTTATTTCTATACAAGTATAAGGACCTAAAGGTCCTTAATAATTATTAAATAAATTTAACCAAACATTTCCAAAACAAATATAAGTATATCAGTATAACCTTTGGACTTTGAAGTTAAAATAAATTGAAAATATGATATCTTTAGAGAACACTGATATTAGCATTCAATAAAAATGACAAGTCTCTATGGTTATTATTTTTAAATAACAAAGAAAAAAAATTAGATTTTGTCAATAACTAGTATCACTTGTATTATGCAGTTTATTTTGTAATTTATAGTTATTCTCAATTATTTGGAAACATTTTGAGAAATCCAAAAAATAACCTCCCAAAAGCACAAGCAAGACAAAGTCTTTCTTTAGGATGTTTAGAACAATCTATCTGGTTGAAATGATGTGGACAGACTTTATTTTATGGACCAATTTGTGATAACTAAAATAGTGAAATCCATTAGAAATTCTTACTTGGGTCAACTGTTGCTAATAATAATTCTATGCATTGTTTTATCCAGTAATGTGTCATCATTGGCTCCCAGTTTTGGGAACTCACTATGTACAACAAACGTTCTGGTAATCTAGTATTAATTTGTTGGTTAAATAAAGTGAAGAATTTTTCACGAACAGCAGGTTGCGAACATCGCAATCCACTTAAAAATGCTGCTTCTAATTTATGTCCAAGTTCTGAATTACGTAGTTCCTCATCCCTGAATATGATATATTCAATAATGTGTTGTTAAATTAATTTTAACCTTTATTAAAACAGTAAACTAATAGAAAAAAATACCTATAGATATGTATAATAGTATCTAAATACTGAGCATTCAGATCAGGAAACTTTTTTTCAATATGTTGCATGATTTTTACTAAAAGTATAGATTTTTCACGTAAATTAGGTCCTTCATTTGGAGAATTACGCATCCATTCTTCTAACATCTAAAATGTATAATATATTATATAATATAAAAATATAAATTAATTTCAAAAAATTTTAATTGTTCTAGAATTTTAATGAAATTTTTTTATTGGTTCAATACTAATTTAATTCCCTACTGAAAATGTTAATTGAAAACACCTCAAATATTAGAACATAAATAATAATACAAGGATTAATACTGATAATGCATACTTTTAAAATAGTTTTCATAATTCTTGCATCATTAGTTTTTTCAATCAATCCGACAAGGATAGTTCCAATGAATGTTTTTCGAGTTTCAATATGCATGTTGCCAACTCTATTTTTCATCAAATCTAGACTTTGAATAACCAGTTCACTTATTCCCATTGAAGATTCTGTATTTGTAGATTGTGGCTGTTCACGGCACACTTTTTGCAATACATGAACAAAACGTGAAGACAAGTTATCAATAAAAGCAGCATTATTAGCACTAGCTGCTTTTAACATAATGACACACGTCAAGAATCGATTATAATTTTGTGATATATTTTTTTCAAAATTGTTTAAACTTTCATCAATTAACTGAAATATACATATGACAATTAATTTTTGTAACATAATGTGTAGTGTAAGATACAATAGCATACCACATTTATTAAAATATATAATTCTTCAAGTTCATTGAGATATGGTTTAATCATGGGAAAACTAAAAATTAAACGTGTAAGAAAAGCATGAGCCATTCTTCCAATCTAAAATAACATATTTTAAAAATAAAAATGTGCCCAACATTTAATAAATATTTTTTACATACCTTCATATTAGTAGTACTAATGCATTCATATAAAGATTTTTGAAGAGGTTTAATTGTAATTAAAAGTTGATCTTTTGGTAGAGTAGTTAAAAAAAAAGCTAGAAGATCAAATGCTGAAGCAATGTTTGCAACAGCAATTGCAGTGGCAGGATTATTTGCAGCGGGCTCTAAACTTGATACAGTACAAAACACTTTTTCCATCCAAGCTAATTTTAACATATCAATGCATCTTGACATTATAGCTTCTGATTTTAAAGCAGTTCTTAATAATGCAACACAACGCTTTGATAAGAGTTCTGCCATTCCTCCAGCAACACCATCATTTACCTATAAATACAATATTTAAACAAGTGTTTTTATAAATAACATTTATAATATATAATAATTTATTCATAAAATACAATGATTTTAAAACAGACCTGGCAAGCAATTTTGGCTAGAAAATTGAAAACAACACCAAAATCATTTTTATTAATGGGCTTATCTTTGTCTATATCATCTGATTGTAAAGGAACTGATGGTTCGAGTTTGATTTTTTTCATAACTTCGTTAATTGAATTCTAAATAACATAATAATACAACTAATTACTAATGTTTTTATTAAATAATGAATAAACACCATTAATTTTGAAATTTAAAAATTAGTGTACATGCATTATAGTAATATAGTATATACTAATAATAGTAAAATAGTAATTATGTATAAAATTGTTTAACAAAATATTTTATTTTAAAAGTTAACAGTTATTCAAAAATAATTCAAGTAGTAAGAAGAATTAGGATAAAGATATATTTTAATGATAAAAAAAAAATAAATACCATTAATGAATGAAAATAAATACTACAAAACCTAAATGAAATGAATGATGATTAGTGATGTAGAAAAATTAATGGTAGATAATAAGTAAAAATAAAAACAAAATGATAAAGAATGTGCAGACGTTAAGATATAAGATATAATTATGAATCAGTAAATATGTTCTAAAATAGTCAACCAATGTTAATTAACTAAAATAAGCAGCTCAAATACCACAAACATACTCGTATGTTATATGTACATATAATTTTATACTAATTTTATCAAAATAATTTACCTCTGATGCATTATTTTCATCTCTAATTCGTTGTAATTCCCATTTTATAATAACTTCAGCCATTTCCACAGCTAATTTTTTATGTTCAAATGTAGCTGATGACATAAAACCTAATCTTTGCATTGCATTTAACATGTGCTGAATAAGTCTATGTCTAATTGGGTAATACACCTAAAAATAATTATTACATTTTACTAAAATAAAAAATGAATATTCTTATTTAGAAATTAGAAATTTTAACTATGGATTTATTTTTATTCAATATTTTAAAATGTATTTACTATGAAACAAAACAAATTAAATAACTAGAAACAATATTATCATAAGACATCAACACAATGCGTATTCTGTCTTACAAATGTAGAACATGGCAAATCTATGTTGAGTAGAACAAATTTCATGTTGTTAGCCTTAATATTAGAGTAAATTGATCTTATATCAAACTGAAAGGAAAACACATAATCTGTGCAATGTCATAGGTTTTTCACAATATTTTAATTTTGAAGCAGATTAATGAGCTTTTTTTAATTTGTAATATTTTACACAATCACAAATCGCTTATAAATAAAATATTGTTAAGTTCTTAACATAACCATGTCATCACATAGATAATGTTCTTTCTTTTAAGTTTGATAATAGGTCAGTTTACTCTAATATTAAAGCTAACTACATAAAATTGGTTTTGTCGGGGCAGATTTATTATGTTGTATATTTGTAAAACGGAGACTTTGTCTGAGTATTGTTTGGCAGTTTTGTCTATGAAATTTTTTTTTCAATTTAATTAATTTTATCAAATACCATTTAAAATGTATATCAAAATTATTATAAATAAAAAATGTAACTTTTTACATTTTACAAAGTATAAAAAGTATTTTTTTTAAAGACCATTTTTTTAGGATTTTTAAGGGCATTATATTCCTAGCCTTAGTCATAATATTAGTAATTTTATCATTTATAATTAAAAATTACATTGTAATGTCTGACAACCAAGTGCAATACATGAAATAATTGTTGCATCAAGTGTGCTTCTTCAACAATAATTTTTTTTGTACATTGACATAATAATTTGTTCCCATTGTTCATACGAATAGACAATGCTGGTGTTATTAAATCTAAAGCTTGTCGAACAACATTTCTTACTTCAACATGATATGCTTTGAGCAGTTCATGAAACACTATAAAATTCACGATTATTCATGAGTATAATAATAGTTTAAATTACAATTTTAATAAATACCTTGTAAAATGATTCGACTGTTAACATGATATGAAGCAACAATGTACGACAATAACAAATGACCACTGTACCGAGCTGTTGGGTCGACGCAAGACTTTTCTAATAAACACGGCCAAGCATAACTCATTACTCGTTTTAAATTTTCACATAGTCCATCAGGACTAAATGCACTATCTTTATTTATGGGAAAATCATTGACTAACATACACCCGAGTTGCAAAAGATGTATACGTATGCTGTCTTCACCAATTCCTGGTGGAACTTCATGGACAATTAACTAAAAAAAAATATTAATATATTAACTTTAATTATTTTAAGTGTTTTAACAAATGTAGTTTAATACCTGATATATATATGATGTAACTATATTTCCAGCTAAATCTGATGGATCTGATGTACCATAAATTAAAGATTGTTGTTCATTCTTTTCATAACAAGCCGAAACAGATGGTAGAATAATGTATTGCAAGATTTTAGACTTAAAATGACTACTCATATTATTATCTTGAAATATTTCTACAAAACGAAAGAATGCTATACGTTTCCACTGAGGAGAAAATGTTTTTGCAACTATATCTTCTAAATAGACACGCAAAAACTAAAAATATAAAAATGGATTTCATATAAGTAAAAATATTTTTACAATTTAAAAGTAAAAATTAATTTTTATATTGACTTACCTGAAAATCAGATATGAATCTAAAACAGAATGCCTTTATTAAATGAAATAGTAAATCTACTTGACTAGAGTTATGAATAAAATACTGTAGTAACACTTTTGCCAACATTTTTGGTTCATTCCAGTGAGAAAATTCAAGATATCCAGGATTCAAAAAATGTCCCTTGAATAAATACATTATTATTCTTTGAAATTAATTAAATTATAATTAATTTTACCTGATAATTGTCAGATGCCCAAAGTTCTGATAATGATATAATTAACTCGGTTTGGTTAGAAATCCATTTTTTATCTAATCGTACAATAGCATGGATAATTCTTATAGTTTCATATTCAATAACTTTAGTAGGATCTAAACAAATTTAACAAATAACTTTTTTTTAGTTAAAGATAATAATTAAGATTACATTTAATTTAGAAATAGAGTTATAATTGTAGTTAGTTACCCGAACGAGAAGATGTAATTAACTCATTAAGTCTCCGTCCACTACCCTGAAGAGCTTCTCTAACTGTTTGGCATTTGTCATTGGTTATCATCATATGTAAATATTTTATCCAATTAGGTTCCTATAAATAGGATTGTTCAATATAACTACTATTTATTCCTACTTGATTTTAATAATAATTTTCAATGACTTAAATATTTGAGAAATAAATTACCAACCTTTATATGATTATCTTGTAAAAACAGTTGTACAATTTGAGTTGGATATTTGAGTAAGCATCCCAAAAGTGGTGTGTGAAAGGGAGACAATATGCTTACTAGAAGGTTTTTTTCACTATCCAAAACTAGCTTACAAAGTGACTCTATGTGCTTATAATTGGCAACAGGTAATTGTCTGTACATTTCAATAATGATCACCATTATTGATTCATAGTTTCCAGTCTTTGAAATACCTAATTAAAAAAGTATACAATTTCGTTAATGTTTCAAAAATTATTGTTATGAAAAAAGATTACAAGCACTTAACTTTATAAGACATTTATAATTTAAAATTACCTTTTTTCAATTGGATTAGAACTTCAAACATTTTTTTCATTATTTCCATCAAATGGGTGCAAAACATATCACTAAAACTTGTAGGAAACAGCTGAACCAAGTACCATAAACGTCTTGTACCACTTAATGTTAAGTTTCTATAGTCACCTAAATCACCTAATTGTTTTTTCATTAATTCATGTACCTAAACAAATAATTAAAATTAATAAAATATCACTTATTATTACAACTATCAACCTTATTGTATTCAATGTAATAAATTGTAAACTTAATATTTAATATAGTACATAATACATAATATAATGTCATATGTATTTAGTTGTTGAGCAATTTCTAACAGAAGGCTCTTAAATAATAAAAATTTAATTTAATTATAAGAAATATTGAATTTACTTAAATATGAAATCTGTTCTAAATATATTATTAACTA
The DNA here is from genome assembly GCA_949715065.1 of Periphyllus acericola. NCBI lineage: Eukaryota > Metazoa > Arthropoda > Insecta > Hemiptera > Aphididae > Periphyllus > Periphyllus acericola. The sequence continues at coordinate 19,720,848 of OX454270.1, read as the reverse complement.
TTGGCATACATTTTCAAGAACATAGTAAATATTTTTTATTTGCTTACCATTGGCATATCAATTTGTGAAGTTGAAACAAATTTCCTTAAACATTGAAATGCTGTTTCTTGTAGATCTGGATTATTTTTGTCTAAAGCACCATATAAAGCATGAAATATTCTACTTTTTACTTCTGGTTGAGGAATATAATAACAAGCAGCAAGAGCTCGCATCCCAGCTTGACGTAATAATAACATTTGTCCTGGGTTCATTGTTTTATACCCAGGTAATTTGGACATAGCTATATCACTGGCTTCACATAGATTTGATACTTCATGATAAAATAAGTTGTGTTCTTTTATATTTAAATCTGAGGATGAAAAGTTAAGGTATAAAATCATTTAAACAAACTTATTTTATACATACAAAACAGTGCCTACTAGAAAAAAAAGTTGTATGCTAATTATTTGCATCATGAGAACTAGTATTTTATATTGTACATTTGTAATATTTGTAAAAGTATTCATTAAAAAAAAAAAAAAAATGTTCATATCTACGTAACAGCTTGTAACTTACACATGGTAAATATTTACAAATAATATATTAATAATATGCCAACAATATTAAAAAGAGGATAAGTGACATTAGATATGTAAACATAAAACATAATAATGTCCAATAAAATAAGTACAACTCAAAATGAAAGAGTTGCCAAATGCAGTTTTGACTAATTTCTTCAATAGAATATTATGATTAATGATGTCAAATGCTTTTAAGAAATGCATGTAGGTTATTTAACTAGTTATTTCAACTATGTTATTTAAAAGCAGTGTCTATTATACAGGAGCAAAGAATGAGATTGGAGATCATGGTAAAAAGACTAAAAGTGAAGATCCATATTTCATTGGTTATAATATGATTACTTAAGATGTGTCTAATATTCATACATTCTCTACTTCTTACTCATTAGTTTATTATTAAGCAGGGTTTCCACAACCCTTGTATTCAAAGAACATTTGCTATTCAAAGAAACAAAATATATACACAAATATAAGTTATTTGATATACGCCACCTTCTAGTAATCTAGTGGATTGTTGGTAAATTATTCACAAGTCATCATTAAAATAGATTTTAGATTTCATTGATTCCTTCTTACAATACGACAATTATTTGCCATTAGGTTTGGTTAAAATAATATTACCTTATCGTAAATGGTAAATACTAAATATGAAAGCGATCCAATACGCAGAAATTTGTGTATAGATTGATGATTATGGTATTCGCGCATGTTCGTCACGAGTTGTGGAAGCCTAGCTTTATTGTCTCAATAATGTTTTTTTAATAAACAGAAAATTAACTTTCTGTAAGTTTTCATTACTTCAAGATACGCACACACACACACACACACACACACACATATATATATATATATATAGGTGTCCTACCAGAATTTACACAGAGCGATATCTCTCTGTTAATTGAGATAATCAAATGCTGTTTTTTGAGCATCCCTGGGAAAAGGGAATTTCTATTCTATAACTTTTAATAAATCTCAAAGATTATATATGGCTTATTTTTTCAAAAATGTTGAAGGTTCTACTTTTAATTTTCATTAACTTCTTGATTTTTAATAACTTTACTAGCTTACAAGATAATAGTATTGTAAACAAAATTGTCTTTGCCCAGGGATGCTCATATAATAAACAGAATTTTATTATCTCTCATACAGTTAAATGTTCTAAAACCTTCAATCAAATTTTTGAACATTTAAAATTGATGAATATCATACTTCAAATAGTAAAGAATGTAGTAGTAAGTAATTTTTTAACTAATGAATATTACCAATTGTAAATAATCGAGGCAACAAAGAGGTACAGAATGTGTTTCCTTCCATCATTCCAATTTGAGCTTTAAATCCCTGATGACGTAATAAATGCTTTCTCAAAGGTATAATTTCAGATAATCCTTCTTTATGAGGTTCCATTACTTGAGTCACAGTTATGCCTTGAGCTAATGCTATCACGCTTAATAAATGTGTAGACTATACAGAGAAAATTGAATAAGATATTTAAAATTGTTCATTATTATTTTTTTTAATATGCAATACATACATGATTTCTAAGCAAATCATTAGGGCTTGTTACTTGACGAATGAGTTCATATGTTACTTCATGTATAGCTTTTTTTTGCAAAGCTTGAAGCTGAGAACCTGAGTTTTGATCTAATGGGGATGAAGCTTTCCTTAACATATTTTCTAAATTTTTTTTTGCTTCATCTAAAACTCCATTTGAAACCTATAAAGAATCAACATTGAACAATGTTTGATAAAATGTGAGAATTTATGTAATATTTATCTTCTAATATGACATACATCTCCAGATAAATCCATGATAACAAAAAGCTGAGCCTTTACAAATAAATATAAATGTTCAAAAACCCATTGGGAAGACATACTGCTATAAAAAAATTGTATAGCATAACACCCTCCAAATTTAGTATACCAAGCACGATCATAGCATAAAGCACATAACTTATCAACCATGTATTCCATGTATGGTAATTGGCAGGCCTATAAAATGCACAAGTATAAAATAATTTTAAATTGCAAAAAAATAATGGTTTTAATACTCTTTCTTTGGATCCCATAATAATTGTGGCTGTGTTTAGAATAATAGTTAGTGCCAGCCTTGCAGGTTTTAAGAGTTCTTTTTCCTGATAACTCATAACAGTAGCCATTGAATCAATCAAAACAAGAGGATCCATACCAAAAGAACACTTTTCATTTTTTTCACTATTTACTAATGGTCCAGCTTGTTGAGAAACAGCCACCATTGTATAACGCATAACAACATCTAGCAATGTTCCAAGAGCTGTATCTCTAAGTTCTTTGACAGCAGCACTGACAAAAATTCCTATCACATACAAACAAATCAACTATAATTTTAATATCAGACTTAGCAATGCATGATTGTATTAACATATAAAATAATGATAAAATGCTTACCATTCAAGGCCATAACATAGGTGTTTCTTACTACTGGATCAGGATATTTGTATACAGTTGATTGAAAGTTAGATATTTTACCTTCTTTGAAACTGAAATAATAAAATTTTATGACTTAACAAACTTAATTATTATAAATAATTAATGTTATGCCCTTACCTAGAATGAGAAAAGAATTTCATCAAAACCGATTTATCATCATTTGATAAAACAGATGCTGCTAAAAATGATTTAATTACTTCCCAACATTTTTTACGATAATATGGATCAGTTGATGACTTTAGTGATTCTGCAGCAGTTTCAATTGCCTATATAAATAAATAAATTATAAAGAAAATAATTTTGCAATTTTTCAATTTTTTTAATACAAATACAAACCATATCAACATTAAATGTTACTGGTTCGTTATGTTCAATAAATTTTATTATAATAGCAGGTTTCTTAGACTGCCTATGCATTGAATAATCAAGTCGTTGAGGTTCAGTCATCATCTTACGATTACCACCACCAAATTTCCCTAGAACCCTAAAAAAAAAAAATATAGATAAGTTTTTAGAATGTGTAATAGTTCCAAGTATGAGGTTTCAAAAAAATTGTATCAAAAATATATATTCAATTTTGTATTTTTTATGAAATTTTAAAGATTATATTACTTATATTTTACTTTAATTAATCTATAAATTTGGTCAGTAAATAACCCAGATACATAATTATAGATACTTGTATTTATACCCCGATAAAAAGTTAATCAATAAAATCTGTCATCAATATACAGAATGCTTAAATGTATAGTTAATTTTCAAATTAATTGAATTGTCCTATTACAAATTCCCAAATAAATAACTTTAATAATATATTACCTAAATGCAACAGGATAAACATTGTCGTTTGTATTGTGTAATGATCGCCACAAAGCTTGCATTAAGTCTGCCCTGACTGGTTGAATATGTTCATAAAGAAAATCCGTTTGCAGGTTATCAACACATAGTTCTAAAGTTCTAAGACCCTGTAAAATATAATGATAATGAATGTTTTAAAATTAAAATCTATAAATTAAATTTATTAACCTGAATAATTAGTGATGGAGACCCATTTAAGGCTGAAACTAATGGATCCATGAGTAGAGGCAAATGGGGTAAAAGTGAACTTAAACGAACAGGTACAGTAAGACATAATTCCACAAATAAATCTTTCATATCCTGTTTATGTAAACCAGATTGAAGGCTATTTAAGCTTTTTAATAAATTTGGCAAAAGAGGTAAAAACTCTTGATATAAGACTCCATGAGCTCCTCCTCCAATACAACGAAACAATGGACGTAAAAGTAAAAAATAATAATATGGATCTTTAGCAGTTAAAGCTAATTTCATTGAACTGAAAATTATAAACGTATTAAATAAATCATACAATTAAATCAAAACATTTTCTTAAACTCACCTATTAACAATTTGATTTAGGTATGGTTGAAGTGTTTGTTCACTTTCAATTGAATATTGATTTACAGTATCAAAAACTTGTTTAAAAAGTTTTAGATACAAATTACTGCGTTCAGCATTTCCACTACCCATATCTTCCATTTTACTAATTAAATGTTCTAATAATAATGTTGCAAAAATCGAAGATGTATCTGATGTATTAAGGCTATTATTCAATAGTGATTCACTAATATACATTAAAGCATGATTTTTTTCTACTCGTTCAACAAAATAAGCAATAGTAGTTGAAAATATTTCTTTGAATGTAGTTGGAGGTAAAAGAGAAAACTAAAAAAAAAACAATAATCAATTAATTATTTTTATAAATGTATTAATTAAAAATATAAAAAGACTTACAATGCCACTCAAATGATCCATTGCTTCCTTTTCTTCTTTTGATCGTGGTCTTAAAACATTAGCATTTGTATTTTGGTTATTTAATGGGTTTACCATATGTACATCCATTGCTTGTAAAGACCATTTAACAAGACCTAAATAAACTTTGACAAGTTGTGATTTCACTGGAAGCTTTGGTGTATTTCCAGATTCTTCGTCTTTAACAGTCTGAAATGTATGATTAATTAAGCATAAATAAACTAATCAAATATCTATTGGTGTACTACATATTTTTATTTTTTTTTAACTAAAAAACTATAGCCATATGACATTACAGCTCAACATTTAAAAAAAAAACTAAAGCTAAAAACATTATGATACATCAAATAATGTACTATATAAAATGCAACAATAAAATACATCGGAAGTTTTTCATATTTTTATTATTGGTCTAAGCCTTGGCTGCTATGTTAGGTAACAGTAATAAAAGTTGGAAACATATTTTTCAGAGTACGTAACTTTAAATTAGTTTAAAAATAATCATAAAATTGAATTAATTAATTTATATTTGACAATATGATATTGGTTTTTTTTTTTTAGTTTTTATGTTTCATAAATAAATTATTTCTATGATACTTAAATGTTTGTGAATATGTAAATCAATTAACTGAGGGACAGGGAAACTAAAGAAAAGTAAAGCAAGGAAAATAAATGAGAACTTAAACGTGTTAATAAAAAAAAATTCTTTAGCCACACGCCTTACAAAATCCTAAAATTAATACTTTATAGAAAATTATTTTTTCAAATATGAAAATAATACATTTTTTGTCTAAAAAAAGTTGCAGCATTCCTAATGACTGAATCATATAATCATACATAATTTGTTATTAAAGACTAAAAGTCCACATTTGCCAAAAAGGTATTTTTTTCTTAATTATTCTAAAATCAAACATTAAATTTTTCTTTAAGAACTTGCAACTAAAAGTTTTTATAGTAAAATATTTGAAATATACTAATGTACCTTAATTGTTGCTATGCCCCAAGCAGCAGTTTTTATACCACAAATAATAACTTTAACCAATGTTCTGCATTCTGGTAAAGAAAATAGAGCTGTAGGCGATGAAGGAAAAATATATCTAGTCTTTTCTTGAAATTTTTTTCCAGCAGGGCTTTCTGTTAATTCTTTTTGTTCTTTTTTTACATTGTCATCAATATTTTCACTTTCATTGATGTCAAGAATTTGCAATGAATCTGGTGACATTGTTTTATTGGCACTAAAATAGTAAATTATATTTTAAACCCAAATATATATGCATTATATAATATCCAGCATACTTTTTAGAAATTATAGCTGGTATGTATAATTTAGAAACAACTTTAAGTTTCAATACATAAACCTGAAGAATACGTATTAAAAGATCAAAACTAACAGTTTCTCCTGGAGTGCATTTTAAATTTGGAACATCTTCCCCATTTCTCTGTCTAATACAGTCAACTAAATTCATTAACATTTTACAGCACATTAACTGAATACTGAAATATTATTATTAATATTATTAGATTGTAATAAAATAGTTATATTGTTTTAATTTTCTTGCCTGGGAGTTAAGCTATGATCATGAACATTGATTGCAAATAAATTAATGGCCTTGACAATTGTTGGAAGTGTTAAATGAACACGGACATGGTGAATGAGATCCGCTATTGTACTATATGCTAATGGCTTTAAATTTTCAGTAGTAGTCCATCCTCTGCCAAGCAATGTATTTTCATCAAGTAGTTTGTCCATATAAGGAATAAATTCTAAAAAAAAAAAATTGTAATAAAATATATAAAAATAATAATTATTCTCAAAATTGTTTTACTTATTCGTAGTTCTGTGTTAAGAATATGCCTTGATGCAATTAAAAGTTCTTTTCTTAGATGAGTAACTTCCATAGGACATGATTCTAACATTCCAATCATTCCCTCAACTAATTGTGTAGAATGTACAGTTACTATATCTGTAAACGGCTTAATAACAAATGCTAGATATGACAAAACTTTTATTTGAGCTGATATCAATTCAACCAAAATTTCTTTATTATAGTTTGGATGCAATCTATTTAAAATTAAAAATATATTAAATAAAATGTATTAAATTTCACAGAAGTTACATTTCTTACTTGTAAAGATTTGAAGGTTGTAAAGGTATAATCCTTATAATGGTTGGAATATATTCACTTAGTTCTCTTTTAACATTATCTTTATAAAGTTGATAAATAAGTACTATTGCTATAGGTAATTCTTGCAATATTTTTAATGATGAAATGCTTCGTGGAATTACATTATACTAAAACATGAAATACAATTATAATGATTAATAAAATACATGTAGTAGATAAGTAGGTTCTCAATCATTTAAAATTAAAATGGGATTAAAACAATAAATTGTAATAAAATTAACTAAAACTAAAATTACAGGAAATTAATTAAAAATTAACACTTAATGACAACAAAAAAATTAATGATATTTTGAGTGGTTTAGAATATATATATATATAAATATATATGAGTATATACGTTTTTCGTATAATTAATTATAACAAGAATAATAATGAATTCAATTTACCGTTTCAACATTATTTTCAGAAGTTTCACAGTTGATGACAATTGTTGAATATGTATTATCTAAAATTTCACTTATGTCAACTGTAGACAAGTCATTTATTCGCAGCTTTTGTTGAGTCCTCATACTAAATATTTTTTCCATGTTGTCAGGTATATCCCAATAAATTTTTTTAGTATGTTGAAGAAATTTACTAATCTATTTATATACATTAAACAATATTTTATTTTTTTCTCAATATAATGATAAAAAATAATTATTTACAACTTACTTCAGCATTATAGGGAGGTCTGAAATTTTTTTGTAACTCAACAATAATGCGTATACATGAAATTCCATTTTGTTCGTTATCAGTTTCAATGAGTTTCATACACAATGTTACAAGCCGGTCAACATAAGGTTTTAGAAATTCATTACAAGGTAGTCTATATATCATTTCTAGCACCAGTTTTCGTACTTGCTATATAACAAAATAATCATAATAGTTATTAATTTATAATAATTCATTTAGATTCTCAGCAATTTGTTAATTTACATACTGAATATAAAACCAACCCAAATAAATTTTGTATGTATTTTACTGAAGTCACTTGAATATATTTTTCAGATAAATATTTGGAATAAAAATTAAGATACTATACTTAAAAATATACTAAAAAAACTATACTTAAAACAAGACATATTGAACTTCAGTTAATACAACCAGAAATAAACTAACATACTAAAATATTTTTCTATTTTAGGCACAATAGTAAGTAATGATTTTTAAAGAATTTATCATAAGAATGTTATAATAATATTAATAGTGAGTAGTAGTGACCTATGACAATTTAAATGTAAGTATTAACATTTGAAGCAATTTGTGTATGTCATCAACTTTTTTCCTAGAAAACGTTATCCTATCAACAACTCTAGAGTAGGTTTTTGATCCCAAATGCAGTCTAGTTAGTTGGTGTATTAGAGATCCGAATAATTGCAAAAAACAAAATTTGCAGAATGAAATTCTCAGAAAATATCTCGAATATCAGTTGGTTACAATTTTTATTAAAAAGCGTTTGAATTTAAAATTATGATAAAAACCATGAAATCTGACTAATTTTTGTAGTTAAAAAATTTGATAAACATTTCAATATCAATACATACCACTTGAAAATGTAGTATATATACTATAGAAGTTGCTCTTTCAGCAAACTAAAAAAAAGTTTACCGGGGCAGTGCAAATAATTTTATAAGCATTAGAAAATTATATTTCCATGAAAGCGAATGTTTCCACGATATTAAAATTATAAAAGGTGTTAGTTATTTCATTATAACTTAAAATATAATGATCGGAGGGACATTTTTACATAACACTTATATAAACATTTTCTAGAGATTTTATGCTATTTTTAGGTATTTAAAATTTAGATAAAATTACAATTGAGACTATATATTTTGTAAAGGGATTCCACTTTAAAAAGTTATCTTTTTACTTTTTTATAAATGTAAACATATCATAATCCATAGGCCAGTTTTGTGGCTGGAAGGACAAATATAAAACTTTCTTAGGGATCCTTAACTGTACTATTATTAGTAATAATATTTTCACTAGTACCGAGATTTAATACTCTGTACTAGTAGTACATACATAATCTGATAAATAATAAACTAAATTGTGAAGAAAAAATAAATTTACTTTTCTCTGGGTAGGATTGAAAAATTATAAGGAGGCAGAATTCAAAGAGAAAGCAGCTGCCAACTTCTTGTAAATTTGCTTACAAATATAATCAATAATTGTAAAGGTAAACATACTACATTTAAATTAATAAAATAAAAATAGAACAAATTATTTTTATGTTTATACTTACAAAAATATGATACTCAGCTATGAAATATGGCTCTCCGTCTACTAAAATTCGAATAAAATGTTTGATCATGTGTTCTAAAAATGTGGGATATTGAGGTGAATTCACAATCATCTAAAAATTAAAAATAATGAATCAAAATAAATTATTATCCTTAACTATATTATAAAAAAATTGTACATAGAATTTATAAATGTGACTTTTTTTTAATACATAATATTCAATACAATTTTAATCGAGAGCTGAAATTTTAATTGTACCGATTCTTTTAACTTTAGGTAATATAAATAAATTAAAACATATAAGTTAATAATGTGAAACTATACATGTAAGGATATAATGATAAAATAGGCATAATTTGGAAAATAATATTAATGGATATGTGACACTATAGTATTAAAACATTTTTTGCTATATCAGTTTTTATATAAATAAAAAACTTAAAATATTACTACAAACCGCTTATAGCAAATATACTAAAATATACTAAATTTAAGGATATTTAATATAAATCTGTCTCCGGTTTTTTCATTCAATTATAACATCGAATACATATTATATATTATGACAGTTTTGTTTAGTTAAATATGCTGTTTTATAAACATAATTAACAACTTAAAAATGTATTAACTGATAACATATAAAATGAAAACAGTTTTTAAAAAATTTCGTTCAGATATAGTTTGATTTAATCGAAAAATTAAAAATAGTTATAAGTATAATATTTAATAGACTAAGAGCAATGTTTTAATTACACATCAAGTTCATTTACCTCAAAATTCTCATTTAAAGTTTGAACAATTTTCAATTTGAGTTCATCTTCAACATTAGAATCTGTTAACATCGTAATATCTGAACGATATTTGTCCATTAAAGTTGCGTGTTCCAACATTATTTCACTTTTTATAACTGCCATTATGTTTTTTTTTAAATTAACATTTAATTCTCCTTCATTTAGTTCACAATAATAATCATTGATGGGTAAGAAATTAATAAAATAATATCAGAGTTCCAACTTTTAAATTATAAGTTCATAGTTTAAAAGAAATGTATCAATTCAATAAAAAAAGTACATTTTAAAGATGATTTAAAAAATAATCGTTTCATTATTATAATGTAAAATGTTAATATTAATATTTGTAAGATATGAATGTATACATTAATTCACATTTTGAAGAAATTATTTTCAAACAAATTTATTATCAATTTCTAAATAGCGGAAAAATTTAAACATTAACCTCAATTTATAATTTATCTCAAAGAAGGTATAAGAAACTATCTGAGTCACCTCGAATTTATGGTATTACCCATAGAGGCAGAGCGCATAGAGTAATATAGACTATAGAGAGGCCCTTACGAACGCAATCTGAATTCTGAAGCCTTTACTATGTGTACTTGCAGTGTTACCACATCATACAATATGGTACTATGATAGGTAAAACAAAAAGAGCGCAAGTGCGTTTGTCGCGCCTCGACGCGGTACCGTGCAGTGTTACCACACGCCGGATACATAATACATAACACAAGTTAATAATGGTAATAATAATAATAATAGTTATAGGACGAGTGGTGTCGCCACAATATTAAAAAAATAACTGAGCCTTACGATTGGTCGCTGGTTTATATTTTGAAAATATATAAAATAAACAAAATATAAATTAGAGGTTAGAATTGCACGCTATCTCGCGACCAATAGTTTCGTTAAATGAGTTCCGTTCAAACTGGCCGACTTCACTTTCTGAACACGTACGGTATACAATAGACTCTCTCTATATTACTCTATGTTATTACCACAGAATAAATGTGGTGGTATCATCTCCGGTGTTTGGTGATTACCATTTATATATACTAACCAGTGACCAGTGTTCTCTGCAATGTGCAAACTTTATTAGTCCTAATATTTATTGCTGAGTTCACTGAATTGATAAGAGTTTTTTTATCACATTATCACAATTCTTAAAAATATATAATGAATTGATTTGAATATTGATGGGTTGTTACTTTGATAGTGTTAAATTTTGATAATCGTTTTGTGAAGTGATTTTCGCCATTTAGTAGTTACTTGAGAGTTGGTATTATAATGTTAAATTACAGTTCCAGCTCTCATTTTTAACTTTTTTTAGTTTTTTAATCCAAGCTTAAACTAATTGTAAGCTATTTAACTTATTTTGAAGTGCATACATTTTGACTTCAAGTTTTAAATTTGAGATGTCTTCCGTATCAAGTAGAATATGGAAAAATACCGTATGTGTGTGGGAGTTGAGTCGAAATAAAGGCATTCCTATGTCTAGTAGACTATGTACAATTACACCTATCAGCTCTGAACAGCAAGAAGATAAATTGCTTACCAAGGAAAAAGCTCGCACATTAGTAATGAATTTGACAAACGAGGAAAGAGACAATTTGGCTTGGTGCTTAAATCATCTAGAATCTGAAGAGATCAAGGCAGACTATCGAGGTTCAGTACCCACGTAGGCTATCTTTGAAAATGTGCATGGGTTCTCTCTGTTCAACAATTACAACAAATAATATATTTCTGTTTCATTCCCGTCTTCATAGATTGAAGCTGAGAATAGACTATAAAATCTTTCATCTTGTAAAGTTGTATTAACTATATACAGTAAAAAACTGAAAAACAATAATTTAAAATGTATTTAAGTCAAAATGATTATTATTTACTGTTTAGGTCAATTAGCTGGATTCCGATGGCGTTCAAAGTTTGGGCGTCCTAGCAAAGTACCTGGACTTGGAGATGTAGACCCAACTGGTTCTTATTGTCCATTACCAGAAGAATGGATATTAAAAAAATACGGTACATATTACCTACTTTTACTAAGTATATTTTCTACGATGTAATATATAACTTATTACAATAATTATTAAAAATAATTTATAAATATAATTATTTTAATAATAAAAGAAAAGTTATTTACATTATTTACTTATTATTTTGCGCTTTCCATGGATAGAAGAAACTAATAATGGTAAAATTATCTTTGCATTACCTTTTATTAAACCTATACTTCTTTCATAAATTTGAGTACTGTACAACTTACACTTTAATTACTTTAAATAAAAAAATGTGATTTTTTTTAATTAGCGGAAACTGTACCAGAACCTACTAGATCACAATTATTTAGAGGTATGCTATACATATTAATTATAAAATGAATTGTATTTTATATTCAATTATTTTTGACAGTTGGATTACAAAACGCTATTCCTTTCATTATGTTTGGATTTTTGGACAACTCTGTGATGTTGATATGTGTATGAATAATATTCCACCAATCTTTGTGTACTGTTTATATTATATATTTAGTATATTTATTATTTAGGGTGAATCAATTGAAAGGACAGTCGGTGCTGTAATTACAATATCGACAATGGCAGCTGCTGCAATTGGAAATACGTTTTCTGATATTCTTGGAATTGGTTCTTCTTATTATGTGGAACAATTGGTGATACGACTTGGATTAAAGCCTCCTAATCTAACACCTATACAGTTGGATATGAATTGCAGTAGACGAGCTGCTAATTTAGTAAGATAGATAAATTATTAATATACCAAAAGTATTAATCACAAATTTTGTGGTATTAATTGAACAAAGTATGAATAGATAATGAGTTTTTCATAATAATACAATTAATATTAACTAATAGGTTATTTTAAAGATTTTAAACAAATGTAAATATTTAATTATATAAGTTTTAAGTGATATTTCTTGATAAATTATAATATTTCCATTACTCATTGAGACAGAAAAATAAAATTTCACTGTCTTTGGTATACAAATAAATTACACAAATTATATCTTAGTCATAGTATATATTATTTATACAGATTTAAAAATATTTATTTTTTTCTATTATTTAATTAATTTTATTAAGCCAAATTGAAAATATTTTTTTGAAAATATTCATGCTTATAATATTCATGTTAGGTTAGGTTTTCACATGGATCTTAGTTAGTTTTCATAAAATGTACTAATGTATGGTAAAAAACACTAAGTTTACTATTTGATTTTCAAATTTTAATGGATGTCGTTAAAATGAAACCAAGAAATAAACAAACTAGGTCCAGTAAGTATTTTTTTTCATCTGACAGGAAATAATTAATTACCACTTTGTCGATAACCCATTGTTTTGTAATCTACCTTGCATTATCTTAATAACTCAGTTTTCATGACATTTTTTTGTCAACTCCAATCATACATTTTCATTATTTAAAACTTTCATTCATGAAATATAATTGCAGTTATTTTATACTTTAAGAAATCTATATTTTCAACTGATAAAGTAGAAACAACAAGTACTGAAAAGTTTTGTTGCAATTTTATACATATAAGATATCTCCCTCTATGGCTTCAAACCATAGATTGGTTCGCAGCCATCATCCATTCTTCTCTATTATCCGTTTTTCTTTTCATTTCTACATTGTTTTGAATCCTTGGTCCTTTATTATTTGTAGTATTGGTTCTAATATTGGTCTTCCTCTACGCTTCCTTCTATAATTAGTTATAAGTTATAACTAGGCTTAGGGACTTGTAGCATTTGCATACTTTTTTAAATTATTGATAAATATAGCATAGTGCGAAATAAATTAGTTTCTCGGTGCCATGATATCAGATCTAAAATTTGAATGTGCATATTTTTGCATATTTGATAGATTTTGCAGGAAAGTGCATATTTTAAAATTTTTATCCTTATTTTGCATATTTTGACAAATTTTTCAAATTTCAAATTAAAAACTATAGATACATATAAATATAACTATATAAACATATTTCAACCGATGAAAAAAAAATTTCAAAAATTCATTCAGTTACACAAACATTTGACGATGATGATGCAGTATCAATCAATACCGCTAAAAAATATTTGAACCAAAGTAATTTTCCATGTCAACTAATATTTATCACAGCAAATTTTGAATTTTTACCTCGAGCGATAACATTTTTAGAAAAAAGAGGTACTTAGCTGTCGGATTCGTTAAAAATAATTGAAGATACAAAAAATAAAATCAGTCACTTGATATGTACAAAGTACAATGGAGTTTCTCAATTTACAAAAATTTACTGTCCATTAACCACTGGGAGATTTACATTCGAAAAACAAAAAAGTTTTTAATCATACAATTTAATTTTCAAGAAACTCAAAATGATGCAGAATTAATGATGTAATTTTTACCAAGAGAATATTTTTTTTTATAAAACAGTTGTTTTATTTAAGTAACAAAGTATACCTTCTCCAATATTTGATTAATAATTCTTAGTTATCGTTTATTATTGTAATTTTTTTTTTTTTAATGCTTATTATAATGCATATTTTAAAGATTTTAAAAGCATATTTGCATGCATATTTGTATATTTTTTAGAGCTAAAGTCCCTAAGTCTTTAAGTTATAACTTATAACAATCCTTGTCGCATTATATGGTCTATCCATTCGTTTTTTCTTCTAAATAGATTTTTCCATAGTAACTTTTCTTCAGATATTCTTTCCAGTACCTCTTCATTGGTTACTATGTCCATCCAACTTATCCTTAACAATCTCCTATAACACATTTCAAACGCCTCTAGTCTTTTCGTTCTTTCATTGTTACTGTCATGGTTTCACATCCATATAGGGCTACATATACTCCATACATGTCTTCAACAGATTTTTTCTTATTTTTAGGTTAAAGCTTCTAGTCTTTAGTCTTTTCGTTCTTTCATTGTTACTGTCATGGTTTCACATCCATATAGGGCTACATATACTCTACATATACATGTCTTCAACAGATTTTTTCTTATTTTTAGGTTAAAGCTTCTTGATGTAAATAGAGTTTTTTTTGTTGTTAAAGGCTATTTTGGCATGACAGATAAGTTTTATTATTTCACTTCTGAGTGCACTTCCCATATTATATAACATTTAGATATTAATTGATTAACAAATATATATATTAATTGCAATTAGTTTAATAATATTTGTCTCTTTGGTAATGACTGTTGAGCAGGGCTTACCTTCCATGAAAAACAACTTTCTTGAATTAACATGAATAAATAAACTATATGCCAAATATGCCTTTATAGTTTATACCCAAAATATGCAAAAACATGCACTATTAAACTTCATATTTGTATTACCATTGCTATTTATTTATAAATTGTAAAAAGTGAAAACCGAAATGGATTTGCCTCACTTAACATTTTCTCGATGTAACAAAAAAATATGTAAATGCATGAACTTACGAGCCCTGCTAATGAGTATTTAATTAAAAAATATTATTACAATAATAATCTAAAATTTAACATATATTTTAGTTTATTAGCTTTAAAACATTTAATACTCTTTAGTTTTTTACATATATTAATTTGAATATTACTCAATCACCCAGTTGATTTTATATAAATCATATTTGTTATTACTTATTAGGGTAGAACACTTGGAGTAACGCTAGGTTGCTTCTTGGGAATGTTTCCATTGCTACTCAAAAAGGATGCTGATGAAGAATCTGAAGATGAAGATAATAAATAATATAAGTTTATTCGAGTAGAACAAAATATTAATACGCACACTTTCAAAATAGTTATTTATTTTGACTGATTCTTTATAATGATTGCACTAATGTAGTAAATTAAATATTACTTAGTATTTTAACGGTGCATGCTTCATTGGGCACACAAGAACAATTATCTTTGCCTCAAATTGTATTTGGCTAGTCCCACTACCACCAAACTTTTGAGTATGTTTCAAATTAAATATTTTTGACAATAATATAAAAGTAATTATATTCAATGTTCCTCCCTAAACCAGTATTTTGGGTATTCTTGCCTAGTATAATAGTTATGTTCTAGGATATTTCTGTTATCTGAAATAATTATATTCCGAGCAAAGCAAGGAATGTTTTAATTAATTAACTTTTATTCACATTTTTTAACATCTCGGTATTGTATTTTAGGTGCTATAATTTCTATGCTTAATTAGTTGATAAGTTTATAATTGTATTTACTATTTAACATTAACTATTTGTTTTTAAACATATTTACTATTTATTTTTTATGGAGTCCTTAACCAGAATGTTATTTATTTTATTTATTTATTATAATTTTATTATGTTATTTTATTTCAAAATTAAAATGATAAACATTTATTTATACATTAGTCAAATTTTATTGAATTGTAGTAGTTAAATAAAAATAAAATCAATAATTATACAAAGTAAAAATGACCTTTTTACATTAAAAATTCATAAGATAGTAACAATATATTACTTAACTGGAAGTTGAGATGTTTGAACAAAATTAATTAATAAATTTATACATGATGAATGATAATAGTTCAACATGTATTCAACAGAATCTGTACTGCAATCACATTTGCATAGGTAACATGGTATGATCTCCTTGGTTGAATTCAAAACCTAGATATTTTGTCACTTTATATACACACACATATATATATAATTTTGTATGTATAAGGCATTAAATTTACCTCTGAATTGTTCATAGATTCATCGTTAAAAAGATTGAAGTACATTTCCAATTTTGACAATACATTAGTAAAATTATCCTCTAATGATGGACAATAACAGTTTTGAAGTATTCTTTTACCAATTTGACTTATCAAATTTAATTCTAAAAAATGTAGAACAATAATTCAATTTTTAATTAGGTAATTAAATAATATACACAATATACATACGTTTTAAGTATTTAACTCCTTTATCATGATTTATAACTTCCATCAGTAATTTCTCACTATGTATACATGAAAATGTAGAAAACCCTTGTTGCAGAAATTCCAAACATTTATGTATGCATTGTATCTATAAATACAGAGTATAAATTATGATAAATAACTACAACTAATGTCACAAATAACACTAAAATCTGTAAAATATTTGTTTTTTCATACTATACAAATAAAAGTAAAATTCTTTAATATTCTAATAGAAAAGTTTTTAACATTCCTTTAATACACACTTGTACAATTTTCCAATCTACTTCGATTTCTGGTTTATTATTTGAAATTTCCTCAACACATAAGAAATCACCAAATTCGTCATCATATTCGTCTTCATCATTTTGAACATTATCCTCAATACTTTCTATTGGTTTTACTTCCATATTATCAGGATGATTTTCATTTATTATATCATGTTTATCATTATCAGTTTCTGCTGCCAAAGTCCGAAATACTTCATACTTATCATGAATATCATCTTGGTAACTTATCAAAGTTGGTTGGTTTTCTAATGAATTTGATACAATATTTGCTGATGATACATTCAACAATTCAACGTCATGTTCAATACTCTTTGAGCTTTCCTTAAAAGATAATGCGTCAAAAGCTGACTGGAAATCGGTATATTCATGATTATTTTTACTGTCGATATTTGTAAACTGAGCACACTGGAAATCTGAAAACTCATCATCAAATTTTTCAAAACTATCATTGACTGGTGTTAAGTCTAAAGATTTTGGTTCTTGGTTAACAGCTAATGGTGGTATGATTCTGGACATTTGGATTTTTGGTTCTATAAATGTTACTGCCAAAGGATCATAATCTTCAGAAGGAAATACATTAAAATTTGAGTCTTGGAAGCATTTGGTATAATCATTTTGTTCATTACTAATTTTTTGTATCATATTTGACTTATTGGTCACTTGTGGTTTATGTTCAATAGGTCTTACAATTGTAGGATAATGTTTTTTCTCTACCAGAGTGTAATTTAATTGTGGAATTATTGGTTTATGAATATGTTGTAACAATGACACATTAGATACAGAGTATCCATTCTGAAATATAAAATAAAATATGAATGAATCTTTCAAAAATTGTAATAATGTAAAAGTTAAATTACCTGAACCAGTGTAATCAGAGCCAAAATTATATAAAGTTCCTGTTGAGATAACGATCCTTCAACACCAACATTAGCCATTGACCATAATTGACCAAGAACATCAACAGGTAGACCACTTGTCATCAATAATTGTGAAACTAAATTAGTATCACATGTTTTATCTCGTTTATCAGATTTCACGTACTGCCAAATCTGCTCATATAATGGGTGTACGAAACCAGATTTTGGTATCATCCATAATGGCAAATTCTTAAATAAATATATCATAATAAAAAATATTAATAAAATAACTAAAAATAAATAGTCAACAATAATTTTTTTAAATGATTATATTTGTAATTTATTTTAACTGGAATCAATATTTCAGCTTGGGAAAAAATGATTTAAAAATCTTAATTACATAAATGTATATTAATGAATATAGTAATAAGATCTAAATATTTTAAAATTACACAATATCCATGTAGATTATATAGGAATGTGTAATGTACTCATTTAAATTTGATTACGTATAAATAGGTAAACAATACAATTACGACTCATACAGTATTAGTTCACAATTAAAGGAGAAAAAGAATTTCTTATACTGTAGTTGTTAGTTTTACTTAAATTCTTATTACCGAATATAATTGATGATCTTTATTAACGACAAATGTATCTTGCTGAGAAATTATGTTTTTAATCATAGAATCTGCATCAATACTCTAAAAATTATAATAGTATTATTAATGATTTATTTTTTAATTAAAGGATCTAACATAAATTAAAATATTATGTAGGTAATTAATTTTATCTTTATCCAATAACTGATATTATTACAATCTTGTGTCTTCTAAAGTAATCCATAAGGTACACAAACTATCAAGTAACTAGTAATGAAATTAATATTATGTATAATCAATAAATTTGAACAGCTAACACTTACTTTATCGTTAGAAACGGTTTTACTCGAAGAAGCAAAGTTCTTATGATATTTATCCATTCAGTAATCAATTTGTTAACACGGTAGGTACAATGCAAATTGACAATAATTATGTAAATAATATGAATAACTATGTATCTTCAAAATAAAAAATACTTATTATATAAGATTTTAATAAAATAACTTTTCTAAAATAAAATTTACCAGTTTACCACTTAACTAGTTCGGATCAATATCTCAAAATGAAAGTTACGGCCGTGATAAACTAAATGAAACTGCATAATAATTGATAAAACGTGCTATAGAGTATAGATAACATGAATATTAAATACAAAAACCACAAATTACAGTCTACAGCCGCACGGTCTGAGAAGACTATGGTCTACACTCTACAGTCCTTACAATCCTACAACTCATAAAACAACCACGGTGGTTGTAACACAGATTACTTAATTCAATTTTATCTAAATATATTATTATACTCTGTGGTCTTCAAACTTCAAAGACCGTGCTATCTACTATATACATGTCTACATGCGTGATATCCACCTTATGTTATCTAATATTCTAATATCTAATATCTATGATATAATGTTATAGTATCACATATGTTATATGTTATATGTTATAGTATCACAAACAACATTAAATCACAGAGTGATTATCCTAGAAAATTCAAAATAGATGATGGTGATGATAGGCGTTTATAATGAAGCAATAAATACCAGAAACGTATATACGTATATACCATTTTGAAAGCCATGGAGTACAAAAAACTAATAAAAAAATATAGTACATAATTGGAATGTTCCATCCATACAAACTTTTTCCATAGAACATACATAGGTATTTTAAATGTATGAATCATGTAAATATAATTATATTTGTGTCCTTGTCATTAACCAGCAAAAAGTTTTCATTCTTGTTAGGCATAATATTCATATTTATTAGAGCTTCATGAAATTCATTAAAATCATTGGGAAGTGGCAGGTGATATTTAGTTTTTTTATTTTATACATTTCTACGAATACATGAAAAATCATTAGTAAGTAATTGTGTATCGTTTCCTTAACTACAAAATTCTTTTCTAATTATTTTAGATGGCAATTCGTTTATATTGCTATCAGAAATTGTTCGTTTGATACTTACAAATTACTTACGGGCTACGGCTTGACGTTAAATTAGAATCTGATTCATGAATATGTACAAAAAATTAAATCTCTTGTAACGTAATATTTTCGTTGTTTAAGACTGATTTTGCACTACATTTTTTATTTGAGCATTCCCATGTTTTATCACCACTTATTTTCGATTCATATTTAAATTTCACTATCTTCTCCACTCACAATCAAGAACAAAATTTACAGTAATAAATCGAATTTAATAACCACCAAAATAAATAACGACGATTCAAATAATCATCAGACTACCACCAAACTTAATAAAAACAAATCAACGTCTACGAATAGCTCTCATGCTGCCGATATAATGGACACTTCAAATAATGATAACTCCTCTCCTAATGAGTGGACATTATCTACGTCAACAAAAACTAAAATAATTCATTCAAGCTCCTCCGAACATACTTCGCCACGAACACCGCTAAGTAAGAATAAAAATAAAAAATTATTCTTTTCCACAAATCGATATGAACTGTTATCACAAGATGATCTTCAGTCCGCACCACCATCGAATGATAATACAGATTCTATTCAAAATCCTATAGGTTCCATTTATGTTGAACCTAAAACACAGCAACCACCCCCAATTTTTGTAAGAGGTTTATCTAACTTTCCTGACCTATGCACTGAACTTATCGATTTAATTGGAGTAGATAACTTCTACTGTAAATCTTCGACAGACCGTTTAAAAATAATGACAGCTTACCCCGAATCGTACTGGTCCATTTCCTAAAGGATCAAAAGCTGAATTTCACACTTCCCAACTTGAGGAAGACAAACCAATACACGTTGTAATTAGGAATCTACATCCGACCACGCCAACTAAATTAATCAAATCCGAGCTTGAAACGCGCCTATTCGAAGTCAGGCAAGTCACAAACGTTCTCCATAAGATTAATAAGCATCCACTACCACTGTTTTTTGTGGATTTGGAACCAACTGATCAGTCCAACGACATCTTCAAACTTAAGTCATTACTTCATACATTAATTAAAGTGGAGGAGCCATACAAACCAAAAACTTTAAGTCAGTGCGCAAACTGTCAAGATTATGGGCACACTAAATCCTATTGCGGTTATCCAGCTCGATGTGTCCGATGTGGTGCCCAACACACGACGTCGGACTGTCCAAACTCCCGGGATGCCCCTGCCAAGTGCGCACTCTGCTCTGGAGACCATCCGTCAAATTATAAAGGTTGCTCGATTTACAGGGACCTCCAACGACGCAAAAAACCAAAGCAAAACAACCAGGTATCTGATATTATTATTCCTAAGAATACATATGTACAAGAAACACAACCAGTGAAAGCCTCCACAACACACCCACCTGTTTCGAATTATACCTATGCACAAGCTACTTCCAACACTAATCCTAATAATACAGTTCCACCTCCTCCAGATATTAATTTACTAACGGCAAATTTCATGATTGAGTTCAAAGAACTAATTATAAATTAATCCATTAATATCTCTTCTCATAAAAGTAGTCGCAAATCTTTTAGATAAAAAATAATGCCTTCATCCACGAATAACTCTATTCTAATTCTTCAATTTAATGCCAACGGCCTTAAAATCACTTAAACGAATTGCAACTAGTTCTTCAGGAAAAGCGTATAGATATTGCGCTAATTTCTGAAACCCATTTCACTAAACATTCTCATTTTCCCATTAATGGATATAATCTTCTTAAATCAAATAATCCGGACAATACAGCGCATGGAGGTGCTGCAATATATATAAAGTCATCCCTGATGTATCATTCCGTTTCATACTTCTGCCAACCTTATTTACAATCATGTACCATATTATTATATCTCAATAACATACCAACTACAATAGCGGAAATCTATTCCCCTCCAAAACATAACATCAACATTCAAAACTACGTCGATTATTTTAGTACCCTCAGTCATAATTTTATCATAGGGGGTGACTATAATGCTAAGCATACCAACTGGGGCTGTCGTACTAACAACCTCAGAGGCATGGTACTTTACAATTTTACGAATCTGAAAGGCTACAATATCCTTGCTCCACCAGGACCAACACAGCCTACCTCCATACGCAAAAAGCCGGACATATTAGACATTTTTGTTTCCAATACACCATCCAACATATCTCACTATAGGAAATCTCCTCGAACCCACCTCAGGTCACTCAGCAGTGCTTCTGACCGTCAGTGCGTCTCGACCAATACGCTCATACCCACCCAAACTATTTCAGCCGAATACAGATAGATGTAAATTTCACAATCTAGTTGATCAAAACATAGACATGAAGGTTAGCCTCAAAACTACTCAGGAAATTTACGATGTAATAAATAAGTTCACAAATGTAATACAATCTGCAGCCTGGGATGCTACCCCTACGCAAACGCAGTTTTTAAATAATACGCTAACAATTCCAGAACACATTCGCATCCTCATAGCTAACAAACGCAGAGCTAGGGCTCTATATCAACGCTCTAGGCTTCCATCACATAAACGCAACTTTAATCATTTGGCCAACTCTTTAAAAAAAATACTAGCCAAACATAACAACAAAATTCAGGTCAACTACCTAACTAATCTATCACCTAACAAAAGTCTTTGGGAAGCCACTAAAAAGCTTCTAAAACACTCAGTACCAAACACCCCGTTAATTAAACCAGATGGTGGATTCGCCTCCACAGATACTGATAAAGCTGAAATACTAAAAAGCCACCTAGCGGAAACCTTCAGTCCACACACCGAGATACAAATACCTCAAAATATCGAGTTAGTGAAGCAGTACCTTGATACCCCCCTTCCTCTCTGTCTTCCCACTAAGTCTTTTACTCCAAATGATGTTAAATATGCGATACAGAAATACAGCCTTAAGAAATCTCCAGGCTATGACTTAATCACTGCTGAAGTAGCAAGGTGTCTCCCGAAAAGAGCAGTCGTTCTGCTAACAATTAAACTTAACGCTGCTCAAAGATTGGCATATTTCCCACTACTTTAGAAATTTTCAATCATCATTCTTTTCCCTAAACCAAAAAAGCCTCCCGATCTACCTTCATCATATCGACCAATTAGTCTCTTACCATTCTTCGCCAAAATATTCGAAAGACTAATTTTAAAAAGAATTCTTCTTTGCATATACTCTAGTAATGTACTTCCTAATAATACTCAATTTGGTTTTCGCGCCTCCCACTCTACAACACATCAGCTGCATAGGTTAGTAGATGCCAAATCTTTTTCTCTTGAAAAAAAAAAATATTGCTCCTGCGTGTTCCTTGATGTGTCTCAGGCGTTTGATCGCGTCTGGCATGAAGGACTTTTATATAAATTAAAACTTTTTCTTCCACCAACGTACTACCTGTTAATTAAATCACCGTCACTTCCAAGTCAGGTTTGATTCATCTTTCTCAAACATTGCAAACATTAGTGCAGGTGTCCCTCAAGGTAGCATACTGTCAACAATTCTATATAATATATATGCCGCTGATCAACCTACAAATGCAATTAATGAAGACCCAATTTCTGCTTCCCTAAATCTTCAACATCATCTTAACTTAATGTCAAATTGGTACGACAAATGGAGAGTTAAAGTTAATCAGTCAAAATCGCTACACACTACCTTTACACTTAGACTTGCCCCCTGTCCCGAAGTTTCCTTAAATAATATACCTATCCCTTCATCTCAATCGGTAAAGTACCTAGGGCTAACTATTGATCGGCGCCTCACTTGGGCATTACACGTAAGAGAAAAATAACTCGCCCTAAACGCACGTCAGCGACAGCTTAAAACATTATTAACTAATAAACATACAAAATTAAATGTCAAGTTGGTCATATACAAATCCTTAATAAAGCCTATGTGGACATATGGACTCCAACTCTGGGGCAATACCAAGAAATCGAATCGCAATAAAATACAAATCACACAAAATAAAATCCTTCGCTCCATCATCAATGCCCCATATTATGTTTCAAACCTTTCTATCCATTCTGACTTAAAAATTAAAACTATACACGAAGAAGCCAAATCTTTCTATAAACGCTTCTTCCATAAACTGCCCTCTCACCCAAATCCTCTTATATCCGGACTGGCTACTCACACAATTCCTGGAAATCCACCGCGTCGACTAAAAAGAAACTGATGTAGAGACCTTCTTAATGACAACTAACACAATAATTTATATATGAGATCCATTTATAAATAAGCAAAAGGAAGTGCGATCACTGGATGGTTTCTTCTCTCATCCTTTACATGTGAAATTGCTTGTAGCACATATTCTTATTATGCCTGGACATAGATTGTATATTTCAAATAAAAATTATAAAAAAAAAAAAATATTTAAATTTAAACTTAAAATTGTTTAATACTATTAATTTTTTGCCAAAATTCCATGTGGAATTATATAATACGACACGGCATTTCTTAAACTACTGCTTCTACTGACATCTACCCCTAGTAAGTAGGTACAAAGTAGTACCACAAGTACAGGGACCGATATTTAGTATATTGCATTAAAACTTAAAAATACATTTAGATTTACCTTACCATTTTGTACGCAACATAACATATTTAAATATATATATATATATATATTATCGTATCTATATGCATATGTGTATACAGTAATACAGTACAGTGGATTCGGTAGGGCCGTAGTGGTATAAAATAAATTGACGCAATTTGTAAAATTTATCTTATCGGTTTTGTCGTATGATGTAAAACTTTTTAGTGCCGCAGTTCACATATCGACTTTTAGAAGAATGGTCATTTTGCTGCAGTTTACATACTATATAACCTTTGTCCATTTTACTGTGTGTTAGTATTCGTGAAAAATTGGTCGGCCTGTTTAAAGTGTCTAATAAGCGAATGAGTCAATTAACCACGAATCCAACAAGCGGCGTAATATTATAATACTTTTATAGTAATCAGCACCTCAGCTTAAATAAAATTAATATTAATAATGTAACAAAGATAAAAGAATATTAAAAAAGTAATGATATCAATTTTTTTAACAACATTTTAATTCCATCCATTATTTTAAGCAATATAAAATTAAAAAGTTTTTTTTCTAAAGGGAACCTTTCTATGAAATAATGATCATCATGCATTCCATTAAAACTGGACTCCACAACTCTCTATCGTTATATAATACCTATATAACTATATCAGAAAAGTAGTGATAACTTTTTATGCAACGTATTTTAATTTTTTGTAGTTATAGATTATATACAGTTATTAGTTAAATCAAAATACAATCAAAACATTTATATCTCATATACTTGCAATAATTAGTTACCCATCTCTCTAAAATCGAACAAGGCACTAAAGAATTTTTTATTGTTGACAATAGGTTCGTTGTACAAAGTAGTAAAAGCATTACTGCATTAGTAAAGATTTTCAATTTTTTATAGACATTTCAAAAAGGACGTCTGTACATCCACACATTTTTGTCAAATATATATATATGTTATTCAATACACGAATTTTCACTTGAGCCATTGATTAAATATACATGTATATATAATCAATGCTTTAGCTAGATACAATAGAAAATAAACTTTTAATTTTTAAAATATATTTTGTATAAATATTTCTAAAAAATAACTGAACATTTTACATTTTGAAATATTATTATACATTATTCAAATAAAATGAATTCTCCTTTTGTAACAACTAATCCATATAAACATTTGTTAAGTATACTACTTTACTAACATGTAAATAATACATTATAAAAATATTTTAAAAGATAAGGAATATTTTATGAATTTTAAGATATCGTCGATAGCTCTTGGGTGTATTGTAGTATTCATTATTTTTCTACAATAATTGTATCGGCGTATTTTTGCAGATTTTCGTCTTGAAAATTTGGTGAGTAATTTTATTTTTTATCTCCAACTGTAACTAATCTTATGAGGTATTAATATACGATTCACATTTTTTATAAATAAAACATTAGTTTATTTGACTTTACTCGGTGTCAAAATTATGAAAGATAATAAAATATATTAATATTTTTGTATAAAAAAGTATTGACGTTATATGTTATGGGATATAGAGAATTTTCGATGTCTTAAATTTATTAAACAGTTGAAGTCGACGTTTGCTATAGCCGCCCCCCCTCAAATGATGTCCCTGAATTATGTATGTTATTATAGCTATTTTCATACCACACGTCTACACTTCAGCCTCTTAGGAAATGATAAGCATATTATATTATACACATGCCCGCAGTCTAACAGCGTCGGTGGCAGTGGTAATGCCTATTTACGCCAATACTTCGCAGACAAGCCTGTAATAACGCCGCTCACCAGTCATTTATATTGTTATATATTCTACGCTTATACAATTAACTAAGGTAATGAATTTCATGACATTTTTTCGTCAAATTATTTTAATTAATATGTAGTTATTTAGTTTAGGCAAGTAACTATAGGAAAATATCCTCCTACACAAATATCGTACAGTTAAGATTATAATACAGCGAGTATAAGTTCTATAATATAAAAAAAAATTCTAATACAAATACCTGAAATAGCACTCAATGTGCTGAAACATTTTAATTTACAATAAATAAATAAATAAAATATTAAAATAATAAGTAATTTAGTATAATAATTGTAATATAGCAAAATAAATTTCTACTTATTTTACCTTATAAATTATAATTATAGTAAAAAAACATTGTATTTTTAGAACTTAAGTTTTATATTGTTTAAAAAACGAATTTAAATAAAATTGTTATGATCACACTTAGGTATTAAAATACAAATTATACAAATAACAACACGAGACGACTAAAAACTATTTTACATTTTTTACTATATTGTGACGTGAAAGAAAACTAGAACACCAATTTTTAATACTTCAATGTTTTGTAAGGATCCTAACAACCTCAGTGTCTTTACCATAACTGCTAGTTCGTGTTATGAAACCGAGAGCTGTCCTGTCGTCTAATCAAAAAGGTTATTTTTGATTGATGGTTGTTTATAAAAAAATATTAAATTTACATATACTAATCTTATACTATAATAATAATAATAATAATAACAACAATAATAATAGAGACAGGGGTTCGTAATAAAATAAATATTTCGTCAGCAATACAAATAAAATAATTAGTATTAAATTTTTATTCATTAAAATACATTTTTTAAATTTATTATTTCTTAGTAATACATATGTATATAAGTAATAAGTAGTATGTTATTAAATCGTTAGGTAAATTATGAGTTCACACAATTTTATCTTTGTATGAAAACATTATTCATTTTAAAGCTAAAATACTTAAACTAATTAAAATAAGTACTAATTTTTCTTTTATGGGCGTTAAACCTTAAACTAAACAATGAATAGTCCAAGTATTGATTAAATTGTCAAAAAGAAGTAGGTGGACATAATTTGTACAAAGGGCGTCATTTAGTGGGATCGGACGATCAGGGTATGCAGGAACACATCAACTTTAAAATTGTTCTTAAAAATATGCGCATTAATGCATGTAAACTCTTCAATATGGTATTGTAGTATAATTTATATCATACAAAGTGTTAATAAAATACGTATCTATTAAAAATTTGGAATGATATTTTTTGAATTCGATGTGAATATTTAATGAAACAGATAGTGTCAAATCAGATTTAAAAAATATAGCTTCGTAAGAAGTGGTATGCAATTTAATTTAGTCCTACGTCCTAAAATTAAGTATGATAAATTGATAAATATTTTTGCTAAATTGGCTGTAATTGACAATTTAAAAATAAAAAATTGTTTGGAAAATTTTAACAAAAAGTTTAGTTATTCTTTGTTTTCAGAAAAAAAAAATAATTTTAAAAATAATTTAAAATAATTTATTGTGCTTAAAATTTTTAAAATATTAAGATATGAAATTTAACAAATAAAAATATAGCCAAAGTGTCTGTATAAATATTATTTTTTTTTAAATTTATCACAAATGTACTGTGAAAATTGTTTGTTTCTAAACCTGGCTATTCTTATCTTTAATAATGAGTATGATATAATAATAATAAATTTTTTGCTGTGTTGTTATGGCAGTTTTTATTTAAAATAAAACTATATAGTCAACACTCAACTCTAGAATATAAGCTACTGCATTATACAATATTTTTAAAACACTGTAGATCATATAGATGTATGAATTATTGTACCATTAATTACGGTGGATCCTAGGTGGAAGCTAGGCAAATTTTACCTTTTTTAGTTACTGCGGTCTACAACAAAAATAACTTTTTTAAAACTAATTTATTTCGAAATTCTACCAAAAATGTCTACATTTTCTACAAAATGATAACCAATTGCAAAATTGGATGGGTTCTTGAACAAAATCTGAATCTTATAAATATAAACTGAAGGTGGAGTCTTATAGTCGACTTTTTTAATGTATTTGGATACGTTCGGACTGTTTCGGGTGATTTTGAGTCTCATAAGCGGCGTCCTCTGTACATTGATTACATCATTGATGACAAATAGTATACTAGTACAGGCAGTACAATCAGTAAGTCAGTTAGTAGTAATCAAATAATCAATTATTATATATAGTGTAATAAATGGATAAATATATATAAGCTGAATCACCCGGCTTCACACGGATCAGTTTTGGCCGTGGCATTGGTTTTAACGGAATTCTACCTTACATTATTATCTTACTTCTTAGCCATGTTTAGTTAAAGGAGTTACTTTTGGTTATAGATTATAATTGGTTAAAAATTCGCCACACTGAACAGTATACGAACTGGTGGTGAAATTTGCATAAACGAAAATTAATCAGCCTAACACTACATTTTTACAATTCCTTTCATTTTACACGCATCTAGAGTAGGTATTAGATATTAGAAGGACCACTATTTCAAGTGCATATGTTTTGTTGTTATTGAGATGTAGTGATCATAAATTCATAAATCATGAAGTGGTTACTTATTGTTATGATAATCAAGTGTTATTTACTGTATCAGCTGCATTATTAGAATTAACATATTATAAACAAAATTGTAACAACCCAAAAGTAAAAGGAAAAATAAAGTGATAAAAGGATCGGATTAAATTACCTTCCTCCTTCTTGTAAGGAGGGCACTCGGGGTTACAAAGGTCCGAGAGCCGATGTAGGTGACTGTAGGTCTCACAAGCTTATTACAATTATATCACTCACCTGATTCCGCCTCGTTGCGTGGCCTTTGATACTCGTACCGCTCACGGTGTAGGATTACAGGAAATGATCAAATGAATATGCAAAGTCGTTAATAGGTTGCAATTGGACACTTTGACACTCACACAGAAATCAAATGTTATTAAAAGTGGTACTTGCGTAAAAGTAAAAAGAGATCTCCGGAAGTCGGTGCGCCCGCACTGACGACTTGCAACGGAGAGCCCCCGAGAAGGGTTGTCTGAAGACCTTTTATAGAGCGATCTGACTGTGTGGTGGGATGGTTCTTTTGACCAAAGGGTGGTTTCCCAAAAGATTGACCTAGTTATTGACAATGGGGAACCGTTAGATTTTTGTCCCTTTTCATTGCTTGCTTTCTGTGTGTGTGCCAAAGGAGTCCTTGTTTATTAAGTTATAACATTTTGTTTACACATGATACTGCATATCATAACAAAATAAAATATTTCCTTCGAAACCATTGAATAAATTGAATACGCGTATCCAGCCCCAAGTCCTTCATTTTTAAATTCGATGAATTTTGAACATTTACGAACTATATGACTCTAAGATTTTATTAATTATTTAATAGTTCGTCCAACTCGCCGATGATGCGCCTGGCACTATGTAAACTGAGATTGTAGTTGCCGCAACATTAATTTAAGCGATTTGTGCAGAGTGCGTTTTCTGTGTACTCTCCGCCCATGAAATAAATTTGTAAAAATGGATGTATTTCATCTGGAATTGGCAGCATTGAGCCCACTTTGTGATATACTTGACCTTTGATTTCAAATGTTAAAATGAAATATCGAACATTTTGGCGCATTATTGTTGACTATGTATTTGTGTTTCTCCGAACGATGTCATTTGAAAGCATGAATTTAATGTGCGAATGGACTTCAGGAACAGGTTTGAATCTAGATCCGTATCGATAAGTAAACCTTTCAATGGTTCAGGTAGTGTTTCAATTACTGGTAGTTCCACTTTTCCTGACGTGGAACACATCCCGGCTGGCTCATTTTTTAATTCAAGCTCATGACAATGGGGACATTCTTTGTCCATGGCACCAATCGTCACTTTCAAATGAGAGTAATATTCAATATCAGGTACATACTTGAATGTCAGACGAAGGAACGCGTAAAGTTTGGTTTTGGGTGGGCCACCCTTAACACCTAGGAGTTTAAATCGTAGCCTATGACCTATTCTCGGACCTACCAAATATACACAAAAAATGTTGTTGCGTGCCGGGTTTTGAACCAGCAGTAACAATACTCAAGTGTTTAAAATGTTAACTACTCCAAGAATAAGTTAACATGAATTTGTACTGTATAACGTTTATTAACACTTGTAAATAAATCAAACAACATAAAACATAAGTTAAACTTCTAACGATGATATCAGGCAGAGCTTTTGAACTGGATGGCTGGATACGTCTGATTTATGTGAAAATCCGGAGCTGTTATATACCCTATTCATGCAGGTCGTGCATCCGTCAGTTATTGTTTTTTCTTATTGCATCTGACCCGTTGCAGTCCTTGATTAAGAGGGCATTTGCATTTCCGTTTGTGGTTTGCACGTGTCGCTTAATTATGCGTATTTGTTTTAACAATGTTATACATTATACAGATTATATGAATTTATACAATAAAAAACTTTCAAAGATCAAAGTATTACACGTAGTACATTACAATGTCATGAAAATCGGTCAAGCCGTTTCGGAAGAGTTTAAGGATAAATACTGTGACAGGAAAATTATGTATATATTTATAGATATATACATATATGTATATATATATATATATATAAACCTAGGAATTATACACCCATCGGCGTATTATATAAGAAGTTTTAAATATAGGTTTACCTATATTTATGTTCGCTATGAGGATCAAAAAATATTTAACTTTTAAATTGTGTTCATACTAGGACGAGGTTAAAATTCAAATTATTTGTCAAATCCCAAAATAGCGAAAATTCAAAATTACTCATTTATCACAAGATGCAAAAGAAATATAATAGGTTGAGGAATGAAATTAAACACTAATGTTATTTCCCCTTATGTTTATCCTTATTATTTTCTTTAATTACTTGCAGATTTACTACCCGAAAATTATACCGCATAAAACAAAGGAAAAAAATCATTGTAGAACCAATACGTTCATTGATTTGACTAGAGTCAAAAATATTTATGAATGAGACGTTGCAATATTATATTTATATATAAAATAAGAGTTAAACTACCTATTCATTATTATTAATAAATAACGTCATTAGAAATAAAATACCTATCAAAAATACATTAAATTTGTAAAACTATTTTGTATATGGCATACAGGTCAACTGAAACTTGTTAGTAACCAGTAATGTATTACTAATTAATATGTATTTTCATAATCAGGTGTTCTACTTATTTGTACTAATGAGTATAAGTCCATGCTGAAAAATAACATTTACTTTAAAATATTATTTTGAAATAGTTTTAAAATTAGCTTAAAAACGATATTTTTGACTGCGGTGATCCAGAGTGTTTATTACAAGAAAATAACTCGCGTATTATATTGGGTAGAACATATTAATGTATTATATAAATAAAATATTTCACATTTTTACCCAACACATATTATAATATTATTCTACATATTTATACTAAGAAAATCAAACATTTCAGTGATATATAAGAACTTGCTCATTTTATGACTATAATTTAGTTACTTAACATTACATTGTCTACTCGTAATATTTGGTATGTTAGCTACTTCAATATCTATACTTACTATTTTATATAACTTAAACAAATATTACTACCATAATTTATTTTCTTAAAAAAAATGAAATATTTATATATATTTATAACAATTTTTAATTTTTTTATAAGAAATTCAAGTACGAAATTATGAACGAAAGAAGAAAGTTGAAACAGAGGGCAGACAGAAATGAATTAATTAAAATCATTCTGTACATGGTTTTGATGACAACATTTTTCATGTTATATTATTGTAACAATAATAATGATGATATTGAAAAATCATTGATAGATAACTATCATTCATATTATAACGAAGCCCTCATATCACCACCCGAAAATGGTATGGTAATTACATTTGTTACTATGTATTAATTGTTGTAATTATTATTATAAATATATACGATCTCACGTGATACGCCCCGTATATAAAGGTTTGAAGTATATCATTCGTAATGTTGTTTTTTTGAATGATTGAATATTTGATCTATAATTAATTTTTAATTAATTGTCTTTTATTGGTTCATATTATACTTATTAATTAATTTTAAAAAAATGTATATATAGTCTCACGTATATCATTAATTGAATATAAATGTAAGTAGTACAGTAGATGTCTTACTTAAAGCTTAGATAAAATGATAGGGTGTAGCCATGTATACCAGGGACGGCCAGACTATTTCAAGTAGAAATCGACTAAGAAAACCTTTTTCTTAAGACGGTCGACTTGAGCAGAGAATGCCGACCAGAGTTTCAATGATGAACAATGAGAACAATAGTTTGAACGTCCAAACCACCAGAGGCAATCAGTGTATACCGCAAGTACAAATTCTAATAAGATGCCAAAGATCGACTTTTAAATCGTACGCGATCGACCGTTTGGCCACCCCTTGTATACCATGTATACCATTTCTGTTTATGCAGTTCTTCTAACACGGAAGCATACTCTCGTTTATTAACCTATGAAAAGTATTTTTTGAGTAAAATCATTATTATAACACCAATAACTCTTTTCAGTTCATTCTCAATCTAAAAATTAATCAATTTAAGTATAGTATTTTTAGATCAATGTGATGAAATGCATATTATATTTTAAAGAAAAATTGAAAAAAGAATTGAAAATATAATGATAATTTTTATTCTCTGAGCATTTACATTTTTTTTTTTATAAAATTATTAATTTTATTTTTATGCTCTGAACATTTTATGTAAGTGGCATCGGAAGTAATTTTTTCTATTTGACTTTTATTTCTCTATAATACGACCAAGCCGATTTTTCCACGAGAATGTAATAATAATATTTTATTTCTTTTTAAATATTTAAGAAATTCAATGCCTATTTTTATATTTTGCATTTCAGAGACCTTTGATCAAAAAAGTGTTTTTTTGAGAGCGATTATTTGTTACTATTTTCATAATTTTAAAAAAACAAAAATTACATATTCAAATTTTGAATTTCACTATCATTTTTTTAAGTTTATGCTTTTTAGTATTTACTGAGCTACCTATGTTTTGCAGTGAGTGTAAAACTTTTTGTACTCAAACTTAGGACATTAATTCTGAGCACGTTTTTGAATTATCAATATATCTAAGTTTTACATATTTTCCGTTCTTAATAAATAGAATAAATCAATATTTTATTTAGGTATAACTATTTTAGATAACTGATTAAAAAAAAACATACCTATTCTATATAAGTAATTAGTATTACTATTTAATTTATAGGTATATTATTAAACTTATAATTAAAATCAAAATGTATATCATTTTTTTCAGGCTCAAAACTAATAACAAGAATCGATAATAATATAAAAGAAGGATTTGTTGTGTGGAATGACTATTGTCGAATACCCAATATAAGTGCCTACGACAAATCGATTCGAAATTTTATAGAAAAATGTGATTTTCCCAAATGTTCTTCTAAATCACCGTTAACTAGTACAATTCTCAACGTTGACACATGGTCATATACTTTTAAAATTAATCACAGTAAAAAATCAATATCTAATTGTTGTTATTCATCAATCAGTAGAAATCAACTAAAATTCAAGAAAAATCAAAAAGATGACGATCGGTACAAGTAATTATATATTTAAAAAAAAATTCAAATAAAAAAAAATGAATAGTCTTTATAAACTAGAAAGGCTAGTAATTCAGATAAATATATTAAAAATATGTTACATTTCAATGGGGCAAACTCTCAGTGCACCTCGCGTCGTGTCGGCACTGCATTTAATCATTTGTCAGATATAATTGTTTTTATTAAAACCTCACGAAACGCTAAGAATTTCCCACATAAAAATACTCTTATACAGATATGCAACAATGTGCAAACATTTCAAGCCAATCAATCGATTACTTTTCTAGTCTTGCGGACACAACCATATTATACTTTATATATTTTTACGTATTTATCAATGATTGTGTTTCGGTCTATTTCGATAAATCAAAGTGTTTTTATTTGTTAGTCAAAATAGCAAAATTAGTTAAATAATAAATTTACTTTTCTTACTATGGCCTACAGAGTTATTATTTTGTCTTTATGAAAATTCACTAAATTTTTAATGCAAATTATTTGCTTAATATAACATTTTCGAAATAAGCTCTTTCAAATATATATTTAATCGGTTTTTAAAATGACAAAATCTTTTATAATTTATACTTTATACATGAAACACGACTGTAAATTGTTTTTAATTAGGTAATTCGCTGGAAAAGATTTATCATTTGAATGAGTCATACATCGTGACATTCAAGAGTTGCATATTATATAAGTACCATAAATATACGTGCACATTGCAATTTGCAGTGTATAATGTACACGTTATTAATAATATATTTATAATTTAAAAATTATTACCATATTGTATCAAACAATTATAAAATAAATCTTAGTACTTATAGTAGTCACCATAGCGCTCTAGTGATGTACTGAATTACATTCAACTTCTGAAAGAAGATCAGTCTTTAGAGCACATATGTGACAACATATAATAACCTAGGTGACAAGTATTGGTCTTGCATGGAGGTACAGGTTTTGTTGAAATTTGTATGGATGTTATGATCATTTGTTATTTTCTCAATTAAAATTTAAATATTTCAACTATTAATTTTAATTAATTCAGAATTATAAATGTTTTAGGGTCGAACCCATATGTCATCCCATCAAAGATTCAGAAGTGATTCCCAAGTCTGTCGAATATATGCTTGTAGTATGTGAATTGAGACCAAATGGTAATAAGTCAAGATCGACTGTTTATAAAGATGTTCATGCAATGGTAATCGATAAAGGTCAAAGGCGATTCAACAATTCAGATGTTCCAGATAAGCCCAGCGTATTGATTATATCCATTGATTCTTTATCCCGTTTAAATCTTATACGATCTATGCCTTTAACATATCGATTGTTGGAAAAACATGGATTTATGTCACTCGAGGGATATACCAAAGTCGCCGACAATACTTTTCCCAATATAGTGCCAATTTTAACGGGTATGTTCGTAGAGCAAATGACTAAACAATGTTGGAAGAGACCCAAAGATGAAATGGACGGATGCCCGTTCCTGTGGAAAAATTTCAAAGAACGAGGTATAATATTATATATGTTTTATTATTATAAAATAATATTATTAATAGTCGTTGGTATAAATTACAATTTTATTAAATACCTATAAAAAATATTCAAACACGTATAGTTGTTTTGATAATAATTTATGGAAAATGTCTATCAGTCCTTGCAAAACATAATTCCATGCTTCTACTATAGCGATTGCCTATGGGTTGGTACTAATTATACGTTGTTTTAATTGTATGAGTAAACAACAACCTAGATAAATTAGAATAAAGTGTTGGAATAAACCAAAACACCTCAAAAAGCTAAATCAGCATTCTAGGATGATACCAAAATATTTGTTATATTAAAGACTTTGTATAATTTATTATGTAATATTATTTGGTTAGTAATTATTAATTAGATTCTGAGTGAACGAGGAACGTATTGATTTTACATGATGTATGTTTTATTTTTTGTGTCTGTGTACGCCGATTTTCAACAAAATTTTAAAATTTCAAAAGATTTCTATTAACTATTTACAGATATTTGGAAATTTCATATTTTCTTAGATTTTTTTCCGTAATTGACAATAAAATAGTTTTGATAGGTTAATAATTCATGAAGTATTGAAAATGTAATACAAAGTTTATCATACAAATCTTTAACTTGTTAATGAAAAAAAAATTGAGATTGACTGTATGGTAAAACTGTATGAACGTTTGAATATACAATTTTGACAACATGCCAAAAATCCTCAACATTTTTGTAGTTTAAAATCATGAGACTTGTTACTAGATTTTTCATGAGATTATAGATGCTTTTTTTCTGTAAAAGTTAGAACTTTACGTTAACTCCAATGAAATTTGGTTCTACTACTATATCAACCATCTTTAGAATTTATAAATATAAACTGATCTTCTTATATTTCTGATATTATAAACCTTTTTCGCTCAGAGTCGATTTTTCGAGATCTATTCAACATTGGTTTCAAGTTTAAAAGACCAATACAGCAATGCCATTCATCCGTTCCTGTATCTCATCCAACCTAGGATTTTCAGCCGGTTTTTTATTATAATTATATCATAATATGTATGGTAGTAGAGTCATTTATAAATAAAGAAAAAAAATATCATTAAAATAGGTATACGACGAGATGGTTGTGCGCTTTTTTCAACCTCAAGTTTTTTTTTATATCGAAATATATATTGTAATTTCTCTAATCTAAAATAGTAAAATAACTGACGGACGAGACGGGGTAATTTATTCAGGTACTAGTCACTAGTCTAATTTAATAAAAGCACAGTCTATATGAAATATTTCATATAGTCTGCGATAAAAGCTAATTGTAGAGGTTTACATTCACCTTATTCAATCGTCACGTATAATTTATGTATAATTCTTTGTTGCTCTGAACAGTCACGTCACACGTCAGTATAGTATCATGTATACTTTCCCCACATATGTATCCTCTTGCTTCCGCAGTAGAAGTCCTGTGCAATACAGTTGTAGTAGGTTACATTGGTCGTAACAATTCCGTCGTGAAATTTTCAATTTTGTACTAGGCCATCGCCCATTGCATAATCACAAATGGGTAAACGTATAACGCAACGTAAACGGTAAAAACAAACTATTCCGACGCGTACATTGTGCATGAGTAGACAGCATAGCGGGCTTACAGGATATACAGCATTATTAACGAACGCATCATATTGTAACAGTGGAACACCGAACGAATATAGTATATACAGCGCCGTCGTGACGCGTGTGTCCCGCAGGTTACGTAACGGCGTACATGGAGGACGAGCCGAGCATGGGCACGTACAACTTCGGCAAGTACGGTTTCCGAAACTCGCCGACGGACTACTACTCGCGGCCGTACATGCTGGCGGCCGAGCAACTTTTGCCGGTGGTCAAATACGACGGCATGACCTTTTGCCCGGGACCGCGGTCGGCCCCGGATCGGGTGTACGCGTACGCCGAGGACTTTGTCCGGTTGCACAGCAGCCACGGGTACTTCGCCGTGTTCTGGTTGAACACGTTCAGCCACAACGACGTGAACGCGCCGTCGACCACGGACCGGCGGACGGCCGACATGTTGTCCCGGCTGCTGGACGGCCGGCTGCTGGACAACGCCGTGGCCGTGGTGCTCAGCGACCACGGGCTGCGATTCGGCAAGATACGCGCGACGCACGTCGGCTGGCTGGAGGATCGGATGCCGGCGTTCCACGCCCGACTGCCGCCCGGGTACGTGGCCGCGCACCCCGGCCGCCACGCCACGCTGGCCGCCAACAAGAACCGGTTGACTTCGCCGTTCGACTTCCACCTGACGCTCAAGCACTTACTGACGTCGGACGATCGCGCCGTGGCCGACGGTTGCCCCACGTGCCGCAGCCTGTTTCAGCCGGCGGACGCCAACAGGTAAGGCGCACGCGTGCTACAATAATATTATATACTGTACACACCTATTACCTACCGAACGTGATATTTTTACCGACTACGCGTGTGATGGAGAGTCCGACCGGGTGTACCGGTCACATTATTATACCGGGCTTTTTAAAATGATTTCAATTACGTTAGGATTTCGAAAGAAAACATTAACGACGCATTGTTCGCCCCCTCGTGGTACACCCTGTGAATAACGCTAGCCGAGTTGTGACGCGCACGTCATGGACTGTTGCGCGGGGTTACTGATTTCTCTGGTGTTTGATTTTTTTCTCGAGGTCGTGCGAACAAGCGGGCATCGCGCCGCATTGGTGCCCGTGCAACGAATACGAGACGCTGGACCCGAGCAGCGAGATCGCCGCGGACGGCGGCAAGTACGTGGTGCGACAACTGAACAAGCTGCTGTCCAAGTACAAGACGTCCGTGAGCAAGGGATACGTTTGTGCACACTTGTCGCTCAGCAGAACGGTGTCGGCCCGGACCCGGGTGAATCGGCGCACCGGCCGCGCCGAGTACCTGTTCGTCGTGGAGACGTTGCCGGGTCGGAGCATGTTCGAAGTGACAGCCGACCGCGGTGACGGCGGTGGCCGCGTGTTCAGCGGTCTGAGCGACATAAGTCGCATCAACATGTACGGATTCCAGAGCCACTGCACGGACGATTGGAGACTGAAAAAGCACTGCTATTGCGTGAAAGCCCGCGGTTAGCGAAAACGGACGGCGCGGGTGGCACACTACGTATTGCGACGGGTCCCCAACGGCATTCCGATCGCATAATAATATGACAACGATAACGCACGGCTATACCGTACTATATTCGTATCAATTATACAGCGACGCTTTTTGCACTCGTGAGTAAGTGCGTCGTGTTTGGAGAATTTATCTCCCGCACGCGAACAGTACCTAAAACCAATAGGTATACATTTAATCGCGTTTAATATTTAACCAATACACCTACCTATATCTGTAAAGTAAGACTGAATGCGCAATGCAGGTACCCAATATTTTTTTTCCGTACTAGCCATACCTAATACCATTGATTTTAGAATATGTTCAAAAACCAATGCTAATACGCATTCGTAAGATAATAATTTTTGTTATTTTTCGATTATATAATTTTATATTTACATATTTTTTTATATTTATAAGACTACTGAATGAAATTAATACGTAGTTAGCTTGCGATAAACATAATAATGTCAAACAAACACACACAAACACATTATAGTTTAGAATTAAAAAAATATATGTCATACACTCATACGACTTTTTTTGATAGAACAATTGTGTCTTTTCTATAATTCTGTCGTATCCTACTGATATTTACCATCGCGGTTATCTCATATTCGTACATAATAAAATAATAAAATAAACTGGCGGATGTCATCGAATTTTAACCGGCCCACGCCCGTATCCACAGATTAGATAAATCTGTGCCCTTTCCAGACGCGACGCTGACAATTTTTGATTTTAAAGCATCACTATATAACACGATACACGAGGCATAATAATTGTTTTTTAGACATCATAAGACCTTCAAGTAACTAAATCTCCAAATGTAATATTTATATTTATATTTTAATTTTAATAACAGTTAAATGATTTGTAACCTAATTTATTCGACTTCCCGATTAAAAACCGAATAGTCTAAACAAATTGAGTAAATAAATTTACTACAAATTTAGTAAAATAAATCACAGTATTTCTTGACTCGAGATACCTGTATTACTTGGAAATTAGAATACAAATGCATGGAAAACAAATGGAAAATATTACTGCAACGTAGGCTAATCGTAAATGGTAATACGTTAACATTTCACTACACTCGTAAACTGTACATAAAAACGTACAATACTAAAATATACACAGAAGACTAATAAATTACGGGTTTACTAAAAAAACTTTTTACTCGTACCTAGAAAAAAATACCATAAAAAATAATAATGATTAAATAAAGTAACTAAATACCTATGTTTCAAACTTAACCCCTATGTTTTAATTTATTGCCTTATATTGATATTTAGTTCATGCATTTTTAATTAGAGAACCACTTTTTTGTTCCTAAAATATATAAAAATTAGTTATCTACTTGACGTTTTATATATTTATTAAATTCCTAGCCAGTATGGCAGTATAGGTACCTTATAATACATCTAAAATTTACTGTTGATACGTGATGAAGCAATACAATTTGTATGTTTTCATAGTGGTTAGATAACAAGTCATTGAGAAAAAAAAGAAAAATACAAAGCCGTAAAAACTAAAACTATTTACATTTGTCATTCTAAGTAATTCTTCATAAGCTATAGTTCATAAATTGTACATTATAATTTATTAACTGTCTAGTTTCATAATTTCATTAAAAACTACTTAAATACTTAAATTTACATTTATTCTAAAATCCACATAATATAATATTAATAGAAATTATTCATTAAATTGTATTTGCTACTTTAGAGTGTAGATTCTGTGCGAAAGTGTGTAGTATAAATGTATAATTGCTAATAACAATAAGTAATCACTATAATAATATACTCATATGTATACAATGATGTTTTTTCCTTAGTGAAACTCTCGGGAATTAAATATACATCAATATTTTCATGTCAAGTAATGAAGCAACTAAGATTAGAAACAACACGTTGTCAACCATCGATGTCAATTAATTAATGAGAAATATTCATGTCATAAATATAAAAATGCTATTGTCAAGAGCCAATTGATAGTTGATATTATTTTAATAGATAAAAACGTACGTAGGCTTACATGGATTTAAAAAAATCTACTTTTTATTTTATAGTACTTAACATTAGAAAGCCATTGATTATAATAATAAAAAATTACTATACTGATTAATTGATCTAAGAAACAATAATTTACTGTAATTAGTAGGTACTTTTACGCTGTAAGCATACCTACTTTACGACAATTTAGCTTAAATGCAGTCAAAATACATATATCGATACATTGATGTAAAGACCATCTTGGTAATCATTGTATGTTTAAATGGCCTTTCTTATGAGATTAAAATATACATATAAGCGTATTTAATTATTTATTATTATCACGACGTACCTAATGTTCAAATACCTGGTACCTATTAAGTATTTTAACTATAAGCATCCGCAAACGTTATGCGACTTCCCTGCAAATGTAAACGTACATAATAAATAATAATACATTAAACGTGACTTAAATAAAAAAAGTACCTAGTCGATAGTTAATATCATGTTAACTTCATGGTTATTTGTCTGCACATTTTCTGTTTTTCAATTTTATATTAAATACCTACATATACATGTCACTACGTCAGATTTAAAAAACATGGTTCACGGACACTAGCTACAGACGCATTACAAGTTTACATTAATATTCATCAACAATGTCGTCATTATATTAGTAATTACTAAATAATAACTTCATTTAAAATTGTTTTTCCTGGTTCATACATGCCAAATAATGTTACATCTAACCTATAGATTATTTACACGAAGAGTGAAGACATTGTTATTTTTAGAAATGTTTCATTTATTTTGAAACTACTCGTATATACATATCATGTATAATGTATATTCATTTTTAATATCTTGGAAGATTTAACTTTTCGACTCCACGGTCTCCACGGACTCCACGTAAAATACGGTAACATTTTTAAATTCTGGTAGGGACAGTAGTACCGGTGTCACAAAAAGTTTATGTTGCAGAAATGCAGACTAAACCCAATCTATTATATTATATCACATTAGGTACTCTCGTTGAGTCTCATATCTCAGTACACAATACGCTATGTCATCTTATACCAGTTATTAGCCATGTATTAATTATTGATTATTATATCATGCTGCAAAAACAAATATACTACACATATCGATCATGTATTACGATACGCCGTATTACCATACGCCCAAAGACTTCTCTGGCGATAAGGACTAGGCTGCAAGGTACTGATACCCATATTCAGGTGGTTCAATTACTGATTGCGTTGGTAGTTTATTTATACGAATTGTACATTATACAAGCCATAAATACATCATCGATTCGCTCAAAACCTTAAATAACCTTTATGCCTTATGTTTAAAATTATATTTTATAAATATAAAGTAGGTACATCCAACAGAATATGCAGTCATAAATACTGTACGTAAATGTCGTGCAGAAAGCTAGAATACGTATAGTGGTGCTTACAAATGAGAAGAATGAAAACATATCTCAGGTCAACTATAAAAATTCCTAGGCTAAACGATTTGACGTTAATTTCCATAGAAATAAGTGAGCAATTTATTGATAATCCATCGGCTGTTGTTCATGAGTTTGCTATCATAAAGGAAAGAAGATAGAATTTTGACTTTGAAAATATGTTATAAATGGACAATACGTATATGTTGTAAGTTACGAGTACAGTAATTAATAATTATAAAAAAATTATCTTGTATTCTGTTAAATAAAAATTGCAAAGTTTGCCTTAAGTTATTAATGATTAACATAAATAATCATTGATAACTTTGAAATTATAGGAGGCCAATACCAAAATTGGGATTAGTCCCCACTTCCGTCTAACAGTGGAAGGTTTATGTGGGCCTACCCAAAAAGAAATTTATAGCTACGCCCCTGCGCATAAGAATAAGTATCGACGTACAAGGTACGAATTGTACAATATACACGTTAAACGTACCTATAACCTACATTTATAACGAAAGATATTCGAAATACGAACGTTTTTTACCAAACCGGTAAATGGTAATAAACGAATACATAAACGCCCTTGCTAGAATCAAGATAATATTTTAGAAGATCATAATTAGAATATTGGCGTAACTTGGTACCTACATACATGCAGGGCCGGATTAACTTTTTATTTTTTAACACTCGGGAAAAATTAAAAATACATACCCTTTTCAGGAAATTCATGGAATGCACCGCAGTCCACAGTAAACACCGACATACAGTCGCGGACGGGTATTTCCACTGCAACACGTACCTATTTGTCCTTTTTAAAATAATATTGTTATAACTAGTCAAAATTAAAAATAAAAATAATATAATTTTATTCACATACCCATTATTACATATTTCTATTAAAATATTATTTTGTAGTTATGACTTTTGTTTGATTGTTTCAAAGTCCATTTTAAATTTAAAACCTTTACAATACGCCCACGAAAATTATACGCCCGGGGATAAATCCCCGACTTCCCCCCCCCAGATCCGACCCTGCATACATGTTTTCGTGTGACTTACCTATCTTTTGTGCAAACGTAGATTACCTACTGATTAGCTATAGTACGACGTTGAGCGTGGTTAATGGTAATTCTTAAGAAATTTAGATTTAATTTATGTACTGTCAATGTTGACATTTGATGTTATGACTGTTTTGGGTAGTACAATTATGTAGATCTAAAAAAATAGTTGTTACTAGGTATACGAGTATACACTAGGGATGATTTGGTAGGGAAAATTATACAGGATTGACATCATAAATAATTAGGCATTATGTACCTACTGCATTAGTTGGCCATCACTGAAAAAGTGAAAAAGAAATAATATAACACTCTACAGTAAAAAAGTTTGACGACGATTATGAAACCATTGTTACCCTACCACTGCCGCCGGGACATTAATTTGCGAAATTAACACTTTACACTGGCCTAGGCAGCTGGTGCCCGAGTAGGTACGGTTTCTTGTGCCAATAGTTCTAGAAATCTAAATTTGTTGGATTTGACATTTTTGCAGTCTCAGTAGACGTAAGTTCCCAACGTTCGCCAGAGCATTGGCAAGTATACTTGCCCTGTGGTATTTCATAAGATTGATCTTTATGGCCCAGAGGGTCCACTTAGGCTCGGTCCGCCCCGGACAATTACAGGAAGATACAATTCCATGTAATTCGAAAATCTAGTCACTAGATTCTTGGATGATCACCCATCCAAGGACTAATGACAAGAGAGAGTGGTTGTCTAATGACCGATTTGACATGCCATGTTGTATAATTTCACTAAATCCATATAATTATGATAATTGTTGCTTTTCGGGTACTTTTTTATTTATTATTATTATTTATTCTTTAAACTTCAATTTTGTAATTGTTTACAGAATCCTTATAAGATTATAAAGATTATACTTTCAAAAATACCATGGAATCATTCATCTTTACAGTTGCTTAAAGTATATACAACATTGTTATTA
The DNA here is from genome assembly GCA_949715065.1 of Periphyllus acericola. Classification (NCBI taxonomy): domain Eukaryota; kingdom Metazoa; phylum Arthropoda; class Insecta; order Hemiptera; family Aphididae; genus Periphyllus; species Periphyllus acericola. Next base: position 19,676,602 of record OX454270.1, on the reverse strand, counting down.
TTTTTATTAATTTAACTAAGTAATTACATGGTTAGTTATACCACCATATTATGCTATGAACAACATAACTTAATTTATTTGGCTTATTATTTAAATTACTTAGATTTATTTATACTTGCCCATATTGTAAAACCAAGGGTAAAACAGTTAGATAAATGAAAAGCATTTATGTACCTAATATTATATCGTTTACTTGAACTGTTTACGTGAAAAAAAAAATGATAAAAATTGCAAAAAAAATTGATATTTCAAAACGGTCACCCATCCGGTAACAATAAAGGCAACGCCGGTCTCAGCTTAGTTTTACTATTCCGACACCGACGTACCTATCTTCGGTACTTTCGTTGACCAATAATAATTTATTTAAGCTGACAATTTCGGTAACTGGTGTGAGCAATAATGAATTTTCTTTCATGCTTTTAGCATTTTGGTAAATTGTATTTAAACTTATGAAATTGTTATTTTACGAGTAGATTTTAATTAAATTAAAATAATTATATTTAAGTAGTTTTAATATTTTATGTCGAATTGAAGCTAAATGATAAATAATTTGAAAATGTTTTATTTGTTATTTTTTAGTAAAGAACTAAGCCAGTTTAGGAAGGAACATTTACTTTTAAATAGATTATGAATTTAATGGCTCCAAGTTCAGGGGCGTAGGTAGGTCTAAAAAGAAAAAGAAGTATTTCAACAAATGCAGGGACGTACGCAGAAAAAAGTTTCGGGGGGTGTTTTTGAAAATCAGTTGCTGAAAAGTAGAACTGTTTTTTTATTTTTAAAAACATACGAAATTTTTTTAAGAAAATTATCTTTACTTAGTACTTACAATACTTTTTTATAATATAAACAAAAAAATTACAATACTAAATCTAATTTTCGTGAAGTTTTAGCCATTATGTCAAGAATATCTTCACAATTAACTTCTATGTCTCTATGTACATTTAACAATGTTAAACATTCAATTTCTATTTCTGCTGGTGCCTAAATATCGCAACAATCAACATTAGAAAACAAGTTAAAATATTAATAAACAAAAAAATAAAACCTAATACGCACCTCATTATTCTCAGTTCGAGATTTTTTATTTGTTGAGAAATAAGAAAGTAGAGTGTTTCTTTTTTTTACGATTCCATACTTTATATTAGTATAATATTATACACCAACTTGAGAGTTAAGGAATAAAACAGTATAATATTGTCACTTTTCGTGCCTCGTTTCAGATACAAAACAAAAACATGAACGATAATGTCGATAACAAAATATAACAGAAACGTCATTATTCATTAATTTTAACACTCCAATTCGCAGTGATTGTCCCGTCTGTATAGCTTAGGGCTTAGGTATTTCCCATGTCCCGTGTAGATTTTAGAATTAATTTATACCCACGTCAATACACAGTAGGTATCATTTTATTTTATTTATAAATTTGTTAGTATGTATTATATTATATTTTGCTTTAGTCGGTTTTTCACAAACACAACGTAATATTATATCTGTCTATTAAAGTATAATATAAAAATTAATATTAAAATTGAATAAATAAATAACCATACAAAAATCCAAATATTTCGGGGGGTGTTTGAACACCCAAAACACCCCCCTGTGTACGTCCCTGGTGGTGCTTATTACAGTGTTTACATTTTAGATTCTGAGTTCGTATTGGTTTTACCAAAAATATTATCAGTTTTCTTTAATTTATTTCCTCGATGGTCTTATTTAATATGTATTATATAGGCTCTCTAGTCACACAATTTTAACTAGGGTTGCTGTGATCCTCAATGGTTTTTAACAGCTATAAATTATTGTTATCATATTATCAATAAGCATCAAGAAAAGATAAAAATGTTATCTTAGGTAAATCGCCATCCAGTCAATCAGTCATTGGTCATATTCAAGGGATTTAGTATAGGCAATAATATTAATGAATACATGCAAGGACATTTTTTAAAAACAACACTGCAGTAACTCAAATTAATACAATATTTTATTTATGTAATAATAATTATAATAATAATACAATGCATAATATGATAATAATAATAATAATAATAATAATAATAGTTAACAATAAAATAAACATTTTATTAACAATTTATTATTTAATATACATATTATATAGTTATAAAGTATATTTAATGCATCTACAAGGAGTGCAAAAATTAATTAAGACATAGAAAAAAACAAAATTTAAATAAAAATTAAACAAATGTCTAAATGTTAATTTTAAAATTATTCGTAACTGTCAACTAAATTGTTACAAACTGGGATTTCACAACCGAATTTTGATTTACAACCGAAACAAAAATAATAGAATGTGCACTTTAAAAATTATCACAAACATTAACAATTATTACCGTTATCAATAAAATATTATTTTGGGAGCTAATGTAAACAAAAACATCATTTTGTAATACTGTGAGCTAATAATACAAATAGTTAAAAGTCATAGTTACTGTACCGAGTGTTATTGTAAAAATTAACACTTTTAACGATAAGGTGTTTATGATGGACGTAAACAATTTCAAATTTTTCTCAAAAAATGTAAATTCAACTCGTCTCCACTGTTTTATTTTCTTTAGCCAATGGCCACTAATACTTTATGTCATTGATTCTCTGACCAAAGGTCTAACGTGGATGTTCCAAATGTATCTGGTGGTGTAGGAAAATTATTCACTTCGGTTTGGTCTTGCATTGATACACCATTGGCGGTATATGAGAGTCGAATTCTCATTCTTAATTGGCTCTAAAAACAAAATGAAATACAAATTAAGTTTATTTACTAATTGAATATAAGAAAGTAATAAACTAAAGATAATACTAGATGTATAACACTTTTTAACATTTTCTTAATCATTACATAGTTAGAGATAAGTATTTTAATGATATTATTCAAAATAATATTTTATATTATTATAAAGAAATTATACTATTATTAGTTTATAAAAATACATATACAAATTAAATATAAGGAATATCATTTAAAATTATAAATAATTGTTAACATAATATTAATCTTCAATAAATAACATTTTATTTAAAATAAAACAAATTTAAATGAATGGTACTTAAACTAAAAGATTAAAATAATAAATAATTTTAATGTAATTAAGAGTAATATTAAAAAAAAATTGACTTACTTTAGACACATTTGATACTCGCATTAACTGTGTCAAAAACGAACCCGGTTCAATTGAATTTGATGATGGTGGTAACATTTGTAATTGGAAAGTCTAAGTGATGGAAAAATAAATAAATAATTAAAATATTTAAGCATGAACAGAGTTGTAACGCATCATCAAGAATCAAGACTATTTTATTTATAAATAACAATATTGTTTTCTATTTTATAAACCCTAGCTAAGCACATTTATTATTAATAAATAATCATACTTATTTTCAAACATGGAATACTTATGTGACAAATGTTAAGTATTTTTTTTTTTATTTAATGCAATCCATAAAAATAAAATGTAATCAATTCAAACTTAAAATATATAATTTTTTTAAACTTTGAATAAAATTATACAAATTAATATTTGTATATGTCCTGAGATTTTGATGATAATGAAATTACGAAAATATCCCTAAAAAAGGCGTAGCACATTAGCAGCAAAAATTAATAATATATTATTTATCAAAATTTTAAGCAACTTCACTAAGTCTATTTTAAATTTAAGTATGAGTATATAATTCTTGTAATATAATATCTTTATAGGCTATCTAAACTCTAAAGGTTAACTTACTTTAGGAACAGCTGCTTGAAAAAGAAATTCATTAATGGTGAAAGATCCATTATTATAAGCAGTCATATTCACAGTGTTTGAATCAATGTTCATCTGATCTCTTTCAACTAATAATGTAATAAGTAAATTGTTTTGGTCATAAGCAGTTACAGTTCCAGGGCTTTTCACTTTATTAGTATTAACTATTGATGTTTCACCTAAGTACAAAAATATTGTATTTTATATATAATTATAAACTTAAGATTTATTTATAACTTACCTAAACTTAATGAGTCAAGTAAATTATTGTTTGTGTTAATAATTGATCCATTTGTTGTACTAATTTCAGATGTAAGATTGTTCAATGGTTGCATTGGTTGGTTACTTAAATCTAAACCACCTTAATAATGTTATATAGATTAAATAACTTAATTATTTAAAAAAAAAATATATATATATTTTATTAAACAAAATTTACCTAAGAGATCCAACAAATCTTGAGTATCGCTAGTAGTAGTTGGTGTAACTGAGTTTTGATTTGGAATCAACTCGGTTTCACCATTTGCACCTTCTAGTAGTACTAACAATGCATTCTACAATAAAAAGTAAAAAAACAATTATTATTTTACTCTAGTTCAGAAATTCAAAAAATATTTACAGAATCATTTGTCTCAGTGTTTGGCACATCTGTGACGAGTAAATCGTTAGGCGATGGAATGTTTTCAATAGTTTCGTTCCATTGTGACCTCTGAGTTCTATTGGATTCCATGGCAGGCATTCTTTCTAAAAGACCTTCTCGCATTGGGTCATACCTGTTGAATAACTGATTATATTCTATTCCACGCTGTTGTAAATCAGTATGCATATGTGTAGTAAAAGATGCCACCATTTCATGAATTTTACTGAAAAATCAAAATTATATTTATTTATTATAATTTATAAACAACTAATTAGAAGCAATCTAAAGTAAAAATAAAGAATAGGTAATACATACTCTACATTAGCTTTGATACGTGTGCTTAATTTCATTAGTGAATTTAATGTATATTGTTTTGAAACTATATTGTTTTGAGGACTCCACATTAATTTATGGTATACTCGAAGAATGTCTTCTTCTGACACCTATGTAATATTAAAACAATATTATTATATTTTAAGTATGAAAAACTTAAAATATGCAATACTTACTGTAACAGCATGTTCATCAGACTGTTGTAATAACATGTCACCAAATTCTCCAATTGTCCACGTTGATACTTGAATTAATGGCTGTTTATCACTTGTATCTTTTTCCAACTCTACCCATAGTTTTGAAGCCATATAACCACCATGTTGAGCACCAGATTCAGATACTAACTGTATTGTACTAGATACAACATCATCTCTAACATAATTACCAGCCTGTTATGAAATCAAAATGTATTTATTTATTTATATAAAATAAAAAACAAATTACAAAATATTAATTTTAAATGCTTACCGCAACAAGAACTTTAATCAAAGTATCTAAATGCCATCGAGTATTTGGAGCAAACTTTTCAGCTGCTAATACTATGCTAGAAGAACACTGTGCTTTGAATTCAGGTTCAGATGTTTCCAAAAATGCAAGTAATTCTTTAGTCATAGTCAAAACATTATGTGAATTGATTAGAGCTATGCTTAACTCTAATGCTCTTCTTCTTATTGATACATCTGGATCTTGCTGTAAAATACATATTTAAAATTAGAAACTATAAGATCAAATTAATTTTACATAATACACAACATACTCTTAGACACTCAATTATAGTAGTTCTATGTCGTTGGACAGCAGTCATATCCAAGTGAATAGTTTTCAACAATGTGTTCAGAGCAACATATCTGATATTTTTATCAGTGTTTAACAAAAATCTACCCAAAATATTAATGGCTAGCACCCTAAGCCCAGATTCAGACTTAATGTCCATAATTGATAACACAGTTTCATATAAAATTGTGTTTCCAACATTTTTATTGGTTTCAGTTGTTGTAGCTACTTGTGCAAGAACATCATTCATAGTTTCAGAAGCTTCAGGATCTTTTCTGCCAAGTATTTTAAGCAGCCTCAATATTTTTACCTAAAAATAAAATTATGGTTCAAGAAATTACGATCTGAATACAATTTTAATGAAAAAATTAGTTTTTTTTTGGTACTTACTTGTAAGAAAGGGTCACTCACTCCAGAAACATCATGTTCAGGCGAATAGCCAGCTAGTATTAAATTTTTTAAAATTCTTACCAAGTTTGGCACAACCTTAAAATTACATTACACATTAAGCAATTAAAATATATTAGAAATAATTACAGCAGTAAATAAATACCTTTTTAAAATGTTGTAAAGTATCAATACTTCGTTCACACATTTCAGTTATCAGTGTGACACCAGTAATAAGTACACCATGATTTTTTTCTGAAAGCATTGACCTAGTAGCTGGCAAAAATATTTCCATTAGTTCTGGGACTTTGAGCACAATTCTGTATGCACACAATGCTGCCTTTTTCCTTATGTATGTATTAGGGGATTTCATTAAACGCTCGACTTCAGTTGCAAGATCCCTAGCCATTTCTGGAGATGCAATAGCACCAAGAGTGCATAATGCTAACCCTACAACGAATTGAGTACAACTGTTTAGGTCACTAAAAATAAATACATAAACATTAATAACTATAATTAAAATACATACAAAAAATACTTTAATATTCATACTTTTTTAAACAGTTTGTAATAAGAAGATGCACATCTTGCCGTTCATCCAATAACAACATAGCACCCAAGTAACCTATTCGCTTGTCGGTAAATCTTGGTGATGCTATTAGTTTCAGACATTCTAACTGACCAAAATGTGCTGGATACCTACAATATATTATTATGATTAAACGGAAATATATTTAGCTATGTTTGAAAACAAAAATTTGCTATAGCTATTCAACTGTACAAAAAATATAAGGAACTTAAGCTTATTTCTAGATCTTACTTGAGATAGGTACTTTGATAAGATAAAAGTATTTTATAACTTATTAATTTAGTTATACTGTATAAATAAATAACACTTACCCAAGCATATGAATATACAACAATTTTGCAATATTTCGACATCTCCATACGCTATCTTCATCCCGAAACGATGTTCTTATATCAGCACATTCCTTATTAATAACAGCTCTTTCTTCTGCTGCGGTACGGGCTGCTCTTATTTGTCTTATTAAATCTCTTAATCGCATAGGAGTTGGCATGCGAACTAAATAAAATAAAAAAAGCATACAAAATAGAGTATGGATAAATTGATAAAAATGAAAATGTTTACTAACCTTTTTCAACCGCTTCATTAAAAACTTGTCTTATGGTGGCGATATTAAATGCTGGATTGAATCTAAAAACAAAAAAGAAATTGGAATTCCATGAATGTTACCGTAGACATGCTATTATTACGCATAAAACAAACCCAGTATCTGAAGAGCTATTCATTTTGAAACTTTGGAGTATCCAATTGGTAAGTAGAACTACTACAGGTACCTTTAAAAATCAAGAAAAAAAAACTATTAAAACATGGTGCATCAATTGACATAAATATAGTGAAAAACTGTTCACTTTGTATTACGCAAGGAAAAACTTCATTGATGGGTGTGGGAAAAAGTGGAATGATAACCAATATATGTGCGTCTTGTTCTCCAAAGCAATACCTCACTTGACAAATGTACACCTATCGTATATGACGCAAAACAGAATGAATTATCTGCATGCCCGTTGAAACGCCCAGCCTTACGTTACAACAGTCGAGTTCCGTGAGACCGAAACACACGGGGATCAAAACGAGAAATGCCGAACAGACCGCGAACGTTATGTACTATGTAGGCCACACGACAAGCATCGTCTCCGGTGATGATAACACAGATCTGTGACGGTCGTTGTTAGCTTCAGGCGTGTTGGTGCCGCGGACGAGCGGACAGGGTGTGTGGGTACGAGGACGATATTGGTACGATGGTAAATAATAATCACATAAGGGTAACAACCGACCGGGCAATACGCGGTACGTGCATAATATTGTTGCAATATTCACCTTTCGATGACGACCACGACGATTCGCGTCCTTTCGTCCTTCTTGGGTGGTTCTCCGCGAACACGAGATACGACGGCGAACAACAACGCGACAGCGGCGGCGCCCTTATCTATCGTCGTCTTTCTGCATTCGTGTCATAAAACATTCGTTCGCCGATAGCCCGCGTAATGTACCACGAAGTTCTACGACTACGCGCGCACACATGTATTCGCAAACGCAGATAATATCAATGTCGAACGTGACCGGCAACGGCAGTGGTGGTATCGCATCAACGCGACGGCACAGTCATCGTTGTGGTATTATTACCGTTGTTGACGCGACGCCGATATTGCATAGGTTTTATTCGGAATAATTTATCAAACAGGTGCGAACGTGATACATTTGTTCTTTTCTCTCGCTCGCTCTCTCTCTCACTCACTCTCTCTCACTCTCTCTCTCTCTCACTCAATCTCTCTCACTCACTCTCTCTCACTCACTCTCACTCTCGCGCACACTATGGTGTGGTTCAAAACGCGGCTTTCGCGGGCCGCCGGACGGTTTGGGTAGGCGCGATTGACCCCGCCCCCGCGCGGTGCACCGTCCACGACAACAACCCGGAGACCAGACGCAAGCACAACTGCTGCTACCGGACCGCGCAACAACTACTAATGTTCCAATAAACGCACAACGGTAGATGCCGCCAACGCCGGGTGCCTCTGCAACAACAACAATAACAACAACAACGGTATCAACGAGTCGACAAGCACTCCGTATGATCGATGAATGGGTGACGTCGTTGTTACTATTGTCTATGCCCTATGGGCAAGGTAGGCTTTGGCGGTCGGTATTTCGGTAGTTACTAGTCGACCACGATAAAATATTTTATCATGTAGAACAGCGATTCTCAACCCTTAGGGGTCCACGAGAAGGTACTAGGCCACTAGGGGGTCCGCGGAAATATTGAAAATTGTGTTTCATATTTGTGAAATATTGCAAATCGGTTTTTCTGTTTTCATATGAAATATATCATTGTAAGCGTTAAGTCCTTTAACCATTATCTTATATCCGCTGTGAAAAAGCCCAAGGATCACGTTAAAATTACATTTTTAACTTTATATTATTTAAATTCTATACATCATACATTGTATGGCACGTGCTGGTTAAAATAAATGAATATTTCCGAATTTTTCGATTTAGTTATTTCGTAAATCTATCTTACGTGAAAATATATGATAAGATGATATTTGGGGGTCCGTAAAGCAGTGGTGAGAGGCCAAGGTGGATGTAGAATAATGTTTATCGCAATCGGCACTCGCTAAACCAATGTCGAGCGAGAATCTTAAGGTGTCAAATTATTTCGAATGGATTGCTATAAGAGTTAAAAACTTAGCAAATCTAGTAATAAATAATATTAAATCATAATTTTATTTTTAATACTACAAGCAACTTAAGCCGTAAGGTCTTAGGCACAAATTCAGTCTAAGACTTGGGAATGTAAAAATTATTTACCTATTTACCCTACACCTAACTGACCTGAACATTGAAATATATTAATATCAAAATAAAATGAATAATTACCACATCAAATAAAATCTAGATGATAAGATCCGAATTTCAATAATTACATTTTTTATTATTAAATAATTATTCGAAGTACATTACAATGCTTTGAAATTATTATACGTACTTATTTCGTACCTGCGTATACTGTAAAGTGTATTATTTTGTCATAATTTTTAGTGTATTAGCATTGATTTTAGAATTAAGATTATACTCTAAAATAGAAATTTAGATTATGAAATCAATGTATTAGTATTAATATATTAAATTACCAAATACCAATACAAACTGGAACAAACTCATTCTCATAAACAGGGCTCATAACTTGAAGATCTAAAAAATGTTGATATCAGCGCAATAATATGCTCTTATTAACATTCATATAAGTGCTTAAATATGCGCTATAAATAATAAAATATTCATATAAAAATCAAATATTATTTGTGAAAGAACATTTTTTGAAATAATTTGATATTTATACAATTTTTAAAAGTGAAATTATCTGTGATTGTTACTGAGTAGTCTTGTACATAGTACATAGAAAACGATCCCTCGACCTCCACTGACGTAATTGATGCAAGCTTTAAGTACACAAGTTCATCGGTTCAGAAATCTTCAGAAAGTCCAAGTTCAAGTTCAGTGTTCATATTGTTGACCGCTCAAGTTTCTTTTTATCTTATTCGCTATATTATCAACTTTTTAACTTTCAATTGTTTTTGTTTGAAAAAAATTGAACTTGGGACTGTTGATTGTTTATAATATATTTTCATTACCGTCAATAATTTTTATATTATTTATTAGATTTCGTGATAATGCGTCATTGCCTTTATTTCATAAACCTATTTATAAAACAATGAAATTAAAATCCGATAAATTTAACAAGCTATTATTTTATCTATAAACGAATCTAAAATATAGTGAGTAAAACTATTTTATGCAACGTGTTTAATTCTGGTAACTGTAAATTTCAATATTGTCTCCACAAATCTACGGCAATTAAATCCGTGACTACGAAAGGACCTACTTTTCTCTTATCATAGGACAGCGATTACAAAGAATAATTCAACACAATTATAATTATTAATTATTTAATTTAATTTATTTGAACAAAATAAATAAAGTATTATCATTGATTAGAGAATAAAGTAGTATATTCTATAATCAATGGTATTATGAAGCTATACTATATTGTAAATTTAAAAACCAATTTTTGTATTTCTTTCTTTATTCTATTGATAGATACTAATTCAAAGAAATCATTCGCTATTTGCTAAATATCATAATATTGTTCATATATAAACATAGGTATTGTAATTATAAATTATTTAAAATTCAACTTGTTAGAGCATGTGATATATGCTGACACATGAGTTAAGAAATTTTTTTTTAAAAATATAAAAATAATATTGTTTTGCTCAGACGTTTGTAATTGATAAAAAAGAGTTTTGTAAGAAATTATAATATATTCATCTATGTTTTCCGTCGCCTGAAAAGTGAACAAATAATGAATATTATGGTACGTGTGAATATTAACTCATGTTTAATTACAGAGAGGTCTTGGATTTTAATATTTTAAAAATAATATTAAAAATGTATATTAACACAACTAATGCTTAGCATAAAATGCAAATGTTTTTTTAGTTCAACAAATATATTATGGAAGATAATGGACATTTAAAATAATACTGTCTTGAACAAAGACACATAACGTTAGTGTTAATCAAAAAAATAAAATGTTTATGAAGCTGAAACGAATGGCTTAAACAGTATACTTTATGACTTGTATTCTTGTCTATACTTATGGCATAGGTTCAATACTATAGAATATTTTTTTTTATAGAAATAGCAGTCATTTATTTTTTCACTTCATAATACTAACCTATAGAATACTTAATACTATTAAGTTAATAGGTACAATAGACGAGTGAACACTATAAATATAATGTTATAATTATCCTTATTAGACATAAGAGAAGTATAATTTGAACTTATTATAATGAAATAGCTATGAGTATACGTTCTAGTTTGTATAAATATAAAATATTTTCGCCTTGACTACTGTATGACTACTACGAATTTGAAAAGCTACTTTGAATTTGCATAACCTTGCAGTCATTATTTAACTGTAATTATGAACTTTTGAATAGAACTTGTAAATTATTATCCATGCACAAACTATGCTTCTTGTCTATAATCACTATTAGTAACTTTCATATCTCCTAAAAGACTTAACTTAATATGATCCATATTTAGCAATTTAAAAATAAAATAAAATAAAAAAATAATTGTTACATTAAAAAATGATAGGAGATCAAACTAACGATGGGCAACTGTCGTCCAGCGAACCGCATAAGAACCGCATAATATATTCTGACATTACATAATTAACTTAATACTTTAAGTCTATAAAGTTTAATATTCTAAACTACATTTGAAAATAAAAATGACTTGAGAAAATATTGATAAAATATTTATCCATAATATTCTGTATTCAATACATCACTCCAATGGTCCACCGAGCCTAAGTGTTTTGCACACATTTAACTATAGATGTAGTTAATTTTTATTGAAAACAATTCAAACAAAAATGAAACTAAATGGTTTCAAATAAAACACGATTTGATGAAAACATTCTGTTTCAAATTTGAATGTTTTAAAAGTGTGATCGAAAAAGTTGTTCAATGTATGCGCGCAGTGGCGGCGCTCTAACGCTATGTAAGTTCTGTTTAAGTATGAAACGCCGTAGAGGTGTACTGTATTCGTATTCCGTCGTTCGATACACAGAACACCGCGGTGCCTTCGCAATCAGTAGTTGCAAATCTTTCAGTGATGATTGTTTGTCCCATCACACTTTTGCTAACCGTAGTCGTGTTTTGGGCCACGGCGGGCCGCTCGTCGGCGGCCCGCGTGCTCGGCGTGTTTCCGCACCACGGATACAGCCATCACGCCGTGTTCTTGCCGTACCTACAAACGCTGGCCGACCGCGGCCATGACGTGCACGTGAACAGCAATTTCGGGTCGTCGCATCCGGGGATCACGGACATCAGCGTCACGGGCTCGATGCCCATGGCCAACAACAACGTCACGTTCCCGTACTCGACGACGTTCGGGTTCTCCGGCACGTGGGCGGAAATGTACGATTTGTACGACATGGCGAGGGCCACAGAGGGCCTGTTCGACGTGCCGGCCGTCCAGCGGTTGCTCGACGACCCGGCCGCCGCTTTCGACCTGGTCGTCGCCGAGCATTTCAACAGCGAGCTCTCGTTCGGTTTCGCCGCCAAGTACCGCGCGCCGATGGTGCTGTTGAGCAGCTGCCCGCTGATGCCGTGGACCTCGTCGCTGGTCGGCCAACCACCACTGACCGCGCACAGGCCGTTCGTGTTCAGCGGCCTGTCGGGGCGCATGGACTTGGCCCAGCGGCTGACCAACACGCTGATGGCGCACGTGTCCAACACCGTGTTCCGGCTGGTGCACCGGCCCTGGAGCCAACGGGTGGTGAAGAAACACCTCGGCATCGACTTGTCCCTGGGCGATTTCGCGTCCAACGTCAGCCTGGTGCTGGTCAACACGCATTGGTCCATGAACGGTGTGTCCACCACCGTGCCTTGCGTGTTGGAAATCGGCGGAATACACGTCAAGTCTTCGAAACCGTTACCCGCAGTTAGTATGCATATGTATTAAATGTACATAACTTCACAGGGGGCCGGAGTTGGGGGGGGGCTGAGTGGTCTGCGGCCAAATTCGGGGCCCTCTACAGTTTTGTTATTAGAGAAAAATGTATTTAATTTAGATTTGCACATATACCAAAAATATCTTATATATTAATATGAATTGAAATTTCATCAAAAAAGTTATCGGTATTTTATATTATTTTATTAATATTATGTTACTATTAAATATTATCTAGTTATTTTGTTAATTCGAAAAAAATAATGAGCAGTGTAAAAATCTAGGTAAGAAATGTTTTTTAGGTATTTTGTGATTCTACCTACAAAAGAAACCTACGAGTGTAACATTTTTATAGATGTACAGCTTTAAATTAGTAAAACATTTGAATTGTATTTTTGTACCATGATAAGTTTACTTTTAACATAACTATCTCGTAGTAAACTCAGGGGCGTTAATGAATAGATAATCAGGATTAGGTATACAATAGAGATATTAAGTGTCCAGTTAATTTTTTGGTTTTACAATGTAACGTTAAGCTAAAAGTGGCGGCTTAATGTTAACCAGGGGGACCTTTCCTAGCATTGGCTTTTTTCTCACGCTAATTTGTTCAGTGGGGTGATACCATTGAGTCTACACAGCTGGATCAATAAAATCGTACACTGATAATTGAATGAAATGTTTCATCATAATTACCTAGATTTTTTTTAATATTCACGAGGATGATGGTAAGTTTTTGAAAATATAAGCCCCAAAAAGGTTATTGTAATCCGCACCATGATATTATTTATAACTTTATTTAGTTATTTTATTTATTAGTATTAACGTTGGTTATTGAATACACTATATGTATATTCTATATATAATCATAATGGTATTATATAATAATTTATTATATTCTATGGATTCAAAGAGGTCGATTCCTTCGCAGGAAATCGCAATGAAACATTACAAGTCTTCGATATTGCACAAGTTGGCGTGAAGACTACTATTCTGTATGCATTATATTAATTCTCTTCCCTTTAGGGGAACAAGACCTTACCACACAACATGACTGAAGTAGGAAGTTTACAGACCAATTTAGACCATTTACGATATTGAATGGATTTCAAAATGACAATGACAACATTTTTACATTAGAAATTTATAAATTTAAACCCCAACTAAATTATATTTTTATACTATATAAAAATAAATTATTTACAAACGTTTCGCCCTTTAGGATATTAAAACATTCATTGACGAAGCAGAGCACGGGGTAATTTATTTCTGCATGGGTAGTTTGTTACGAGGTGAAACTTTTCCAGTTGAAAAAAGAAAAATGTTTTTAAAAGTCTTTGAAAAAATTCCGCAACGAGTTCTATGGAAATGGGAAGGAGAACTAGACGACAAACCATCAAATGTTATGATACGTAAATGGATGCCTCAGCGAGATATATTAGGTACGTTACCTACCCAATACGTATTTTTAACTATTATTTATTTCCATAGTACCTACGGTTTTTATAAATACTGAAAGAAAAGTATTTCAACTGTGTCTTAAAATCACAGAAATATTTCATTTAAAACTATATATGTGGCTTAGTGCATGAAAGGCCTAAGTCACATTTTAACGAAATTGAAATTATTGGACAAAATTAATTTATTTTTCCAACATGTTTAATGTAGTAAAAGGGCAAATTTCTACAACAAAGTGTGACCAATTTACAACCAAGATTGGCAATTTGAATTGTTATGTCAGTGTCTAAGTAAAACTTACACATTTGTTGTTAAAAATAAAATGAGAGTCTAACAATGAAATAAAAGCAAATTTAATTAAATAACAGCATTTTTAATCCCTACTTTCATTTTAAAATTTGTATGTGTATTTAAATCATTGGCCTGCAATGTGTCTTTGAATTGCTGAGTATTATTAAAATATAACATCGGCCTTTCTTGCACCAAGCCACAGATAGGGGCGGAGTGGGGAAACAATTCAGGCCGAGAACATTAATTTAATCCAGGACTCTCTAACACAGAGGTTCCCAACCTTTTTTGACTCACGGCACCCTTAATCATTTTCTAAAAATCCGGGGCACCCTATAGACTAATTCGGTTTTATTTAGCAGTGCATAAGTATAAACAAAAGTAGAAAGACGTAGGTATATGGTATATACAAATTTTATATTTTATAAAATAAATTATTACATTGAACATTAACTTTATTAAGATTAATTAAAAATTAGGGAACTCATGGAACTAATAGTATATTAGTTTATACGTCATGTTTTATAAAAATAAAAATAAGATAATGTCACAAGTATTTCACCATAAATAAGTGGTAGAGTGATAACTTTGACAGTCCACATCGAAGCCATAGCAATCAAACTAGAATGAACATTAAAATAGATTGAACAACACAATATTTCTACCCATTAGGTTTTATATTATAGTCTGTTTTATTACACACAATGCTATATTTTATTTTTCATGAAATCGTTTTTTCTTAAAAAATATGTATTTCAAATAATTTCGCGGAACCCTAAATAAAGTTCACGGCACCCTGGTTGGGAATCTTTGCTCTAAGATTTTCAACTTTAAATGTACACGAATAACAAATATTAAAATATATTACATACCTATGTATTTTATTGATACAACCATGAACAAAACATTTAAACTGATGTCTAAAATACACAAAGCAAAATATTTTATCCTAATTAGTTTTTGTATAAAATATGTTATAATAAAATTAAAATAAATACAAGGATAATTTTCTTAATTTACTTTATTACCATGAATTTACCATGACTCATCAAAATGTGGTTTAATAAATATTAAACGTTTTTCTTCAAATCGTGCAGGCATATTTAAAGATATTTTTTTTCCATAACCATCGAGATTTCAATCCCATTATTTTTGATATTCACTACCGAAGATACTAACCCTTTTAACATAGCTGAAGACTTGAAGCTGTATTATAGTATATTATTTGAGTTCTTGGTGGAAATTAATAAGGAATAGTTTATTAAATCAATTTGCATTAATATTAAGTCTCAAGTATGCAAAAATTTAAACAGTTTTAACTTAAACAATTTGGAAGACGTTTAGTTCCTTCCATTGTGTCTACACTCAGTGTGCACTGTGCATCTTTTAACATACATTTCAAAATGTCATCAATTTATGTGATAGGTTGAATTATTGCAGAAACAGCATAGTTTTTATTACCAACGAGTATCTGAATAAACTTCTGGCCAACGGCAACGGGTCATTTAGTTTCCAGGCCACCGGGATTTTTCATGGTGTCCCGATGGGACACTCCGCACCTGGCCATAGATAAGAATGTATGTTTATTTTTAGCAGTCTTTTAGATAATATGTACCTATATGATTAATAATTATTGTTACACTGCAACGTCTATCACTAAGGATGCTTCCTTGTATTGATAGACGTGAGTCTCTGGAAGAATATAAAAAAAAATAAAAATAAAAAATTATGATTAAATAGATAAAATTAATTAATTAAAAAAAAATTAATAAATAAATAATAATAACAAGGTACATTGTAGTAAAAAATGCCCAAAAGATGATTTTAAAATATTATAAAAATGCATTATAATTATTAATTATTATTTCGGTACAAAATGAAGAGCTTGAAATTTTCTAAAATAAACAAAAAAAATACTATAAAATAAAAAAGCCGCATATGACTTGATTGCGATGATTTTTGTTTCGCCATATTTCGTTACAAGCACGATACGTAATCCCGAAAGTAAAGACACTAACTAAATAGGTATTTAACAAAACCATACGTAGGTACACTCCACACCACTGTCATCTAATTTAACGATTAAGTTAACTCACGGTATCGAAGATTATTGTTGTAAAATATACGTGGTTTTATTATCGATAGCGAGTATTAACACACTATCTCTATAATTGAAATATTGAATATGATATTATTTCTGTTACAAATTCAAAACTTTTATCGAGAATAAATTCTAGTGTAAATGAAAATGTATAAAAATAAAACCTAGATTTCAAAAAAGTATAAAATAGGCCGTAAAATTGAAAAAATGACCTAAAAATGCTACAAAATGACCCAATGACAAAAGTACAAAATATGCAAAAAAAGCAGAATAAAAACTATATATTTGGACTCGTATAATATGACCAAATCACATTTTGTGCTTGAAAAGCTATATCCTGTAAATCCTAAAAAAAATGCAAAATCCTATACTATCTTAGCCCTAATAATAATAGTTAGATTAATATAATATAAAAGTTAATATAATTTCACGTTTAAGACTTGAAAGTACTAAATATTATAATATTATCATCGTAATTTTTTTTCTTTCTTATAAACACTTAAAATATGAAAACCTGAAAAAATATTAGTCTTTTTTTATATTTTGAAAATTATTTACCTTCTAAGTATAGAACGTTGGCTAAATTTACAATTTATTTTTAACTATAAAAAATCTTTTATATTAAATCATTATTGATTTATTAATTTAATAATATCAAAAACTATAATTCACATTTGTTGTAAATACGTATCTGTTCAATATTTTTTTGTTTAATAACTATAACTACCTGCCCATCTAATTTTCTATTTAAGATTTGTAATACTTATGTTTGACATAAAATATCTCTTGTTTGTGAAATCGTAAGATTGAATTGTTCGGATAGGTGCTTTGAATTAGATATATGCTGAAAGTTTCAATTTAAAAATGGTTCATAACGTGTATAATATATATATATAAAACAGTGTTTCATCATTTTATAAACATATAATATACATTTATTATGTTTACAGCTCACCCAAATGTTAAACTATTTATCTCTCATGGTGGTTTATTGGGAACTACAGAAGCTGTGTACGAAGGTGTTCCAATTTTATCAATGCCAATTTTCGGTGATCAAATGACAAACGTCAGAGCTATTACAGATAAAGGAGCTGCGGAGATGATGTATTATTCCGATTTAAACGAAGAGGAAATTTTTATAAAAGTAAAATTAATGATTACAGACCCCACGTAAGTGTATTATTAAATTTTTTGTATAATGTAGGTTACACCTTGTATCTGCCTAAATGTACGATATTTATTTATTTGTTTATTTGGACGGGCAAAATGCCCATTAATGAAATATAAGATGGTCGGTAGTGTACGATTGTCTAAATTAAATACTTTGTGATTACTACACGCTTACTAAATAGGTAATACATTTTAATGTTTAGATATACATTAATATCGTTTAATTGAACTAATTACATAAATATATTTATACATAATATATACAGTATATCTAATCATAGGTTCTTACAATCTTACATACTATTTTATTAAATTATTTAAACATACATAAAACATATCAATAGTTGTACATGAAAATAAATCTTTTCTATTCTACTAATTCCATAGTTCTGTTCATAAGAGAATTTCAACCATAATTGGTAGATTGGATGAGGACAAAAAGTATTTAGTTGTCTTGTAATTAAATTAGGAAGTAGCAAGCTTAACCTTGAAAGTAATTATTGACAATAAACTTGTGCATGAAGTAAGTAAGTAAGATGCAGTTTAAAAATAAAACAGAGATCTAACCTTTTCTTTCGTATATCTATAACAATTGGCTGGTAGGAGGAGTGACGTTGATGTGGAATGTCTCAGTTAAAAGACAAAGTTTTCAAAAAATGATTTTGTATAGATCATATTGTATGTATCGGATCTACTCTACTAAGTGACCAAACTATAGAGCTGTATAGTCCATAATGTACAGGACATAAGACTATAAGAGCAATAAAGTGCTTAATGCATATGGATTGTTAAGATTTTTACAAGTTTGATTTATAAATCCTAGCATAGAAGAATCTTTGAATCTTTAAATGACAGAGATGCATCAAATATTATACCTAGGTCATTATTCTTATAGACGCGAGTGAGTTCTGAATCATTTAAATAGTAGTTATAAATACTGTTTTTTCGAGAAGGTTATGTACTTTGAATTTAAAAATATTTTAAATTAATCTGTACTGGTTACACCAATCATTGAGGACGTTTATATCATTTTGAAGTCATATGTTATGAAAAATGTCGATAATATGTTTAATATTAAATATTAATTTGTGAAATATAGATACAAACAGAAGGCCAAAGAGTTATCAGAAGTTTTTCGTGATCGACCAATGTCTCCTCTGGAGACTGCCGTGTACTGGACCGAGTATGTTATCAGACACAAAGGGGCACCACATCTTCGTTCTGCTGCTGTTGGAATGCCATGGTACCAATACTATTTAATCGATGTACTGATGGTAATTTTCGTATCAATCGCTATTATTTTCGTAATATTACACTGTATAATTTTAAAATTATTTTTCCGACCCATAAATAAAAAAATAAAAGAAAAACAAACATAATTTATGAACATACGTTTGGTTATTTAGGTACCATAAAATATGGTGGCCATTATGTTACATTAATAAAGACTAAGGAGGTTTTTGGTTGTATAGCGAAATAACTAGTATATTTATATAGTTTTAATGAGTTTATTTGTGTAAAGTGTAATATGAACAAAGTATGCATTTGTAAATGTATTTAAATTATGTACTTTATGTTTTTGAAAACTTTTACATCTACCGACCTACCTATTTTAGCACTAGTTGTATTCAAAGTGGTTTATCTATAAAGGTTCTTTTTACAAAGCTGCTCTCATTCCAATAATCTTTATCTTAATTTTATTATGCATGGTTCATACATTTTACTATAATCTTGTATTCATAACGATTCAATTGAAATTGTAATCGCCATCTTATAGATAATTCACGATTATTCGAAGAGTTTATTAAATATTTTGGCACGGCGAGTGATAATATATTTACCAATTGGCAGTTAATCGAATAACTTCTTACTTCAATAGTTCACCCACTTCTTGATTGTCTTACTAGCAACGATAAAGTAAATCCTTGTAGCGAACTGTGCAATATAATTCTAATCGGTATCCATCGTTGTGTGGGATAAAAATTAGAAATCCAATTTCAAGCCGAATGCGTAAAAAAAATCCCTTACAAATCGGTGGTGAATGCTGAATGATTTCAAAGTGCGGTCGGTTAAGTTGTTCGTTACACGCGCGCAGCGGCGGCGGCGTCGCGCCCGCCTGCTTTAAGTTCTATTAAATATTTTTATCTGTGCAACGCTGCAGTAGTGGCGTATTGGATTACGTCGCTCGGTACGTATACGCGTACATGTGCTAAATCTGCGTTTGAACGGTGCCCGTCGGCTTGGCTATCAGTAGTCCCAAATCGTTCGGTCACGATGGTTAATCCCATCACACTTTCGCTAACCGTAGCCGTGTGTTGTTGGGCCGCGGCGGGCCGCTCGTCGGCGGCCCGCGTGCTCGGCGTGTTTCCGCACAACGGGTACAGCCACCACGCCGTGTTCTTGCCCTACATACAAACGCTGGCCGACCGCGGCCATGACGTGCATGTGATCAGCAATTTCGGGTCGTCGCATCCGGGGATCACGGACATCAGCGTCAAGGGCTCGATGCCCCTGCCCAACAACAACCTCACGTTCCCGGACACGACGACGTCCGGGTTCTTCGCCATGTGGAGGGACGTTTTCATCATTTACGACATGGCCAAGACCACAGAGAACGTGTTCCACGTGCCGGCCGTCCGGCGGTTGCTCGACGACCCGGCCGCCGCTTTCGACCTGGTCGTCGCCGAGCATTTCAACAGCGAGCTGTCGCTCGGTTTCGCCGCCAAGTACCGCGCGCCGTTGGTGCTGTTGAGCAGCTGCCCGCTGATGCCGTGGACCCTGTCGCTGGTCGGCCAACCGCAACTGACCGCGTACAGGCCGTTCGTGTTCAGCGGCCTGTCGGGGCGCATGGACTTGGCCCAGCGGCTGACCAACACGCTGATGGCGCACGTGTCCAACACCGTGTTCCGGCTGGTGCACCGGCCCTGGAGCCAACGGGTGGTGAAGAAACACCTCGGCATCGACTTGTCCCTGGGCGATTCAGCGTCCAACGTCAGCCTGGTGCTGGTCAACACGCACTGGTCCATGAACGGTGTGTCCACCACCGTGCCTTCCGTGTTGGAAATCGGCGGAATGCACGTCAAGTCGTCGAAACCGTTACCCGCAGTTAGTATGCATTAAATCATATGTATATACTTACACCTATTTCTTTATTATAAGCCCTATCGATTTGACGAAAATGATGTTATAAAATATGTAAACGTAAAACATTTCAAATTAGGTTTGATTCCAAAAATTGACGTATCATTAGGTGAGTCGAGCAGCGTATCTACAAAAGAAAAAAACCATTCTTATAATTTTAGACATTGTCTGTAACAAAAAAAACGTTCGGTAAAAAGTAGAAAACTCAAGCATGTTAGTTTTCGAATAAACGACATTATTGAAATTTGGTTTCTATAGTTTGTGATCTATAGATTTATAATATCCCCCGACTCTATCGTTCCTTAAAAGTAGTTTATCAAGTTGGTTTATATTATTTTTTATCTGCTTGAACACAATACATACCACCATGTTATCAGTAACTACCAATTCAATGTTTATATATCTTAATTTAACTTTAAGAAAGAAACAATCTACAAACTGTCATTGATCCTTCAAGTAGTTATTGTTAAATCATATAATACATTTTTTTTATATTTTTATTTACCTTTTATTTTTATTTACTTATTATAGTGGAAATAATTTTGTACAGTCAAGTATTCGTATATCTCATACGTTTTGCGTAATATTGGTTGTGCAACATTATATATTATTTTTTTATAATGATTTTTCCCACTAAGTTGATGTGCCTACTGCTCAGAAATCGATGGTTTACATAATTACATTTAATATTATTCTTATAGTACCGAAGAAAATGGTTTATACAATTAGTGTTATAACTTAGAAGTTATAAGCATCATATGAATGTTCGTTAAACGTATAGTTAGTTACATGACTATATTTGGGATGTGACGACTCGTGATATGTTAAAATATTTGTATCAACTTATTTACGATTTCCTAGACAAGTATAATAATATATCCAAGATAAGTAATAAGTAAAATGTATAGTACTAATAGGAAAATAATGATTAAATTATACATGTATTTCTTAGTTATATAATTGTATAAGTTGCATTTACAATTTATATTTTTATACTTCTGTCTAGTGAATTACTAAATGACTTGAAACGCAAAAATTTATCTAGTTTGAAATTGAAGATAATGAAATAAGAAGTTTGAACAATATACTGTCATCGGTTTATTTATTTTATTTTATTTACATCATGATAGGTAATTTGTAACTTTGAAGTAGGTACCTAGTTAACTAATAACATAAGCGTTGAAGAATTTAATTGTAGTCTGCATAATTGTATTAGTCAGTCATTTATTAGTATTAGTATTAATTATTATGGAATACACTAGGTATTTTTTAGCAATGGTAAAATTATCTAGTGTTATTACTTATCAAACTTTTAACTATTATCTAATCGTTGCATTAAACAATGTAGATAAATATAAAATTATTTACATTATTTTGTTTATACTTATAAAGTTCTTTGTATGATTTCTGATGAAATATTTCTTAATTAAATAGTGCAACAAATTATAAATTTATCTTTTTATATATAGTTATTAAATATTTAATGTATAAAATATATAATATACCATGATTTTGCCAATTTAAGAAAAACTGAGAGTTACATACTACCGGATTACATTGGAATAATCGATTTTTTTTAACATGTGGTATAGAAATACATATTTATAGAAACATTTCAATATTTTTATCATTTTGGTATGCCCAACCATAGTACAACATATTCGAATAGGTCTATTTTTTTTAAATAATCTTAATGTACCAACTAGGGTTCAAAATTCAATATCGACTGAATAAGAGTCAATTCAATTTTAATAAAAAATTCATTGTTACTATACATTAAAATGTATAAAACTTTTATAACTATTTATTATTGGTTCCCTTTTGAATAATTTTAGTTATTTTTTTTTATACGTGTTATATAAAAGAGTAACATATTATGGTTATAAAATTATTTATTAAATATTTATCGCATTATAACATTAATGAATAACAAATAATGCCATATTATGTCTACAGTATACTATACTCTCCGCTATAATGTTTTTAATTATGCTTCGAAAATAACTGTACAAATATAGAACAATTTATCTATTTGTTTCATAATTATAAAATAACAGTTCTAATATATTTTTAATAAATAATTATATCCCCTTATTATGCTATTTATTTTTATAACACATATAAAAAAATTACCTAAAAATATTCAATAAGGGACCAGTAAAAATATTTATAAATGGATTTATGCATTATAATGAATCGTAAAAATGTATTATTTATTAAAATTGAAATGGCACTTATTCAGTCAATTTTGAATTGAAAACCGTATTGATACATCAAAATTACATAAAAATTGGTCTATCCTCTGGCATTCACATAGGTGTTGCTATTTTAAAAAAACATGTACTGCGCATGCGTATACCAAAATAATAAGAATATTGAAATGTTCCTTTAAATTCCTACATACGAGTATGTATTTATATATCACTTGATTGTAAAAAAAAAATCAATTTATTCCAATGTGATCAGACCGAAAAATTCAGTTTTCCTTGAATTGATGAACCCATAGTATATATGTATAATGTAAATTATTTTCAGACCAATTTATGATATTATATAAATTTTATTGATTAAAATTAATTTTTATAAATTTATGAATGAAATATTTACCTTTTATAAAATTATTAAAACGTCATTACTCATTATATTATTTCCCATAAATTAAATAGAATTTTGAAAAATAAACATTAATGCAATTACTGAGTTTAAATGAACAAAAATACAAAAAAAAGTATTTTTTATGACTTGAAGTACGTTCTTCGAAATTGTTAGTTATATGACACAGTTTAGTCCAATTATATAAGACTATATAAAATATATTTTATAAATAAATATTCAATTATTTTTTCACCTATTAAGTATATTACACTTCTTTGTAATAGAAAAAAGTTTTTCTTTTTGTAGTAAAAATTATGGGGGGTCAAACATTTCGAGAATGGAGGTCGAGTGATAGAAACAGGATAGGGTTAATTGACCGACAGTACATATTTTAGAAATAACAATATTTTTATTATAATTTCTATATTATTAATTAATAATTATATTCTTATATCTATGCTTAATGCTTATCTAATTCAATGTACAAGCAAATAGCCAGACAAACGATACAAATTAGTACACACAATTAGGACTCAAGGTTAGCGCTTGAATGCAGACATAACTCATAACTCATTGATGACAGATGACAAACAAAATAGAACGATGAATGAAAAAACAGGGTCAAAGCTCTACAATGGCTACCAATAATAATACATCGTATTATAATTTGTACAATAGGTATGCCAACTAAATCAGCAAAATGTATCATATGCAACCAAACACTCACCATTTATAAAACAATGGAACACTTAATAATAAATAACAAATAGGGCATCGGGCATTAAATTCATTGAATAATCAACAATAAATTATTATGTGTATAAGGTGTAGTGAATGTTTAGTTGCCTACCATACAGCCTTTGCTAATTTAATCTTTTAGTATCCCCCATGCTGCATTGTGTATAGTATTCGCAGTGTGTGTAAATTGAAAATAGATACTGTCGTCATAAGTTCAACAACAGTATTACACGAATCATGATGGCTCAGATAGTAATTTTAAGGGTTAACTATTAGTGACTTGATGAGAAACTTTTTTAAGAAGTATAAAATTGGCAATGCATTTACATGTACACATACATCCACGATCCACACTAATTTAATCTATAAACTGAGCAGATAAAAAATTACTAAACATTCACGTTACGTATGCATATTAAACTTACAACTTGTACTTATATAATATATGGTATAAAATCCTGTGTACAATATTTTTAAAAGCGTAATGGACAAATTATCAAATTTGTATGGTTTCATAACTATTTAAATTAATACTTCAATTTACAGCGAACCAATAAAATTATATATAAATACTTTTTATGCAGGTACTCTAATTTTTTAAGGCAGAAATAAAGAATCGGATGCATTAGGTAGGGAAGCTTTAGTTATTCAGTATAATAGGACTTATTATTATATAGTGTTCGTCTGTTAAAATAAGTCTTTTGAGATGTCGTGAAGAATTGGCAGGAAGTGTATTGGTTTGAAAATTGAGATTTATTAAAACTTAAAAAAAGATATGTAATACTTTATCAGAAAAATTATTTAAACATTATAAAAACTGTAACAGCTCCAGTTCCATAACATAATTAACAAAAAAAATTCTGGCTGGTTTGAACTATGAACACTGCATACTTAGATTATAAACTATACGTATTTATGCCATTATCTGTATCAAATTACATGGTATTGATTTTATCACAGTCATTTAACTAATTAACATATCTAATTATGTTGGTATTTACTTAAAATAATAATTTCAAACTTTAAAAAAATTATATTTCACACTACAATAATAATAATGTGGTATTAAAATGTACATTTTATTAGTTTACTAATTTTTTTTAAAATTGTTTTTTAAAATTAGTAATATAGTCAACTCAAAAATGTATATTACCGTACTTATTAAATATTTTATAATATTGAGATTGTATCGGCAAAGAACTCTTTTTTTTTAAATAAAATATTTATATAATGTGTTAAAGACAAAAGAAGAGGTTGACCTTATCTTTATAGAATGTACTTATTATTAATCAGTTATTTTATAATCACCTACGTGGCCACGCCTATTACTCAATTTTAATAATAATTATTATCACTACAGTCAAAAGTTGTAAATGTAATCATTTTATAATTTAAAGTTGCATTGAATTGTTTTTTCTCAGTGAATAAATATGTCTAATACTTTTAATATTTAAATATATAACAGTGTAAGTAGTGTAACTTTTAATTATAACACGTTAGTGTTATACAGTGTGAAAGTTATTGTAATAATATGTTCTCATTTAGAATATTTTTATCTTTAAAAATTAAAGTACTAATTAATCACTCGCAGTATTAAATTAAATAAACAATAAATTATTAGCTATAATGATGGTTTTATTAATAACTATTATTATTACTTTTTTTGTTGTGATTTCTCCGGTATACATGGCCAACATCTTAGCCGTATTCCCACATCATGGTTTAAGTCATCACTTGGTATTTATACCATACATACAAGAACTCGCCACTAAAGGACACAATGTCACTTTTATCAGTAATTATCCGTCACAACATCCAAATATCACCGACATCTCAATAAAAGGATTCATGCCCATCTTCAATAACAAAATAAATATCAATCAATACAAACATGTAAATGATATCCACCGATCTATGAAAAATATTTGGAGTTTTCATGATAAAGGGAGAATAAATGAAGTCTTATTTACGGTGGACGATGTAATGCGATTACTTAACGGTCCATCTAAGTATGATTTACTCATAGCAGAGCACTTTAATAACGAATTGGCTCTGGTTTTTGCGTCGAAGTTCAATATTCCTTTTATACTCATGAGTAGCAGCAATTTATTGCCATGGAATCAGCAAGTGGTTGGACAATCATATGCGTTGGCTACTTCCCCTTTAACATTGACCAGTTTATCCCCAAAAATGAACTTTTACGATAGATTCATAAACACAATTTCCAGTGTTGTGCAAGTATATGGTTACAATTTATTATGCCGGAAAAGAGACGAAAAAATCATTAAACAAAAACTTAACATGGATATTTCATTGAATCAATTAAGTCGGAATGTCAGTTTAATTTTGGTTAATACTCATTTCACAATGATTGGATCTAGAGCGTATGTACCAGCTATTGTAGAAATTGGAGGAATTCATATACAACCAATTAAACCTTTATCGATGGTAAGTTTTTAATTTTTGATAGCCAACTATTCAATTATATTTGTTCATGTTTTTATATTTCATTGAAACCGAAAAACTGTATAAGTAATTGATTTCATTATTATTCAGTATTCTAACATTGTTCTGAAAACGCTATCAATTAAAATTACGAAAGATGTATGGAAGGGTATACTGTGATATCCATAACAAAATGTATAAAAAATGCGTTTACTCAAAATAAAGTATTATATATAACTTATAAGTGTACGTAATACTGCGGCACTTAATAGTTATACTATTATTTCAGTCAATATTTTTTTCTTTGAAAATTTCACTTATTCATCGTGAAAAAATAAAAAGTTAGTAGTGAAATACCTATATTGTACATAAGTATAAATATATGTGTATTATTTATATAATCTCTAAAGATAAGACCGCCGAATTATTATCGTATCCTCGTCTCACCACTCATTAAGAGGACGCCACACCTTTCATTTTCGTAGCTAAATAGTACTTTCGTATTTCCAATGGTACGAGGTATTCAATAATTGTAAACACATAATTTTTTTTCCGTTAGCAAGTTGATAACATTTACAATGTTTTGTTGGAATCAGATTTTCAATTTTTTTAATTTTTTCTAAATCTTACACAATTGAATATTTGGGAATGCATGCTTTTTGTTTTGATGTATAATTAGGTTTTTAGGTTCAATTAAAAAAATCTAGTTCCAACAAAACATAGTAAAACTGGTAATTTTTAATATGATAAAAGAATGGTAATAATAGGTTCACTCAAAACTACACGGCGTTAGAAATACGAGACCGTGTTTTTGCTAAAAGTCAAAAAAATTTTAATATTTTCGTTCGTCATGTGCTGCTACCTATGCAATTATTGTTTCGGTGGCGCGGCGATAAACAAAACCCCCTTCTTGTAGTAATTTGTTCACTTGTATCTAGTTGGCGCTGCGTTATCTCGATTCTCGAAATCAAGAGATTGTATTCGACACGTCGCGTTGGCGCCGTCAACAAGCGGGACACTTGTGCCTTGTACTCTGGGTTGTAGAAGTTTAGACTCAATATAAAGAAAAATAATAAAATAACAGCACCAATATAGACCATAGTTATTTTTTTTTTTTTTTATTGTTTAAGCATCAACGGCAAAGGTTATTAGCTTATAGTAATTAGATTAGTTTACAATGATTTAAAAAAAAAAAAAAAACAAAAAAGAACAAAAGGAGAATATAAAAAGATTAAATTAAATTGAACATTTCGATTTTTTTTAAAAATGATATGATTTTTTGTGTGTCGGCATGGGGTCCTAAGGCTTCATATAAATTGTCCGGGATTTCACATTCATTTCTGGCCTCTGAGAATGTTTGGCAGTGGATGAAAATGTGTTTGATTGTATTGGGCGAATTGCAAGAGCGGCATAATGGCGGTTCAGTTTTTTTCATGAGGTAATCGTGAGTGACTCTTGTGTGACCAATTCTAAGTCGGTTAATAATAATTTCTTCTTTTCGATTAGAGTTATTATTACGTGCTTATCTGCAAAATCACACATTTGTATTATTTTACTATTTCATCGGCTGTCGACGTAACTGAAAGTTATAGCTACATGAAAATTGTCTCCTATATTATTAATATATTATCATTGATTATAAATACTAGTATTTAGTATAATATAGTATTTATAATCAATGATATTATATACAATGTAATATAATATAATACACTACACCAGCGGTTCTCAACCTTTGTGTAGTGGTGACCTAAGATATTTTCCAAATTTTTCATGCGACCTTTTTATAATTAATGTTCAATGGAGGAATAAAAAATAACTATTGGGTACTCTTAATTTAATAAATGTTTTTACTCATATTACTTACGCTAATAACAGGTCATAATATTAATTACATTATATTTAAAAATTAACATTACTATTAATAATTGTATTGTACATCATTTTTTTAAAAAAATAATGAAAAATTTAATGACTTCCTTGGTCTTGATGTTGCTTCACCAATGAATCAATTCGAGCTTCTATGGAATTAGTAAGTGAAACACGCATCGTGGGTTCAACATCAAGTTTATTTCTTGATTTGGTTTTGATTGCAGTTAATTTCGAAAATCCGGATTCACATAAATATGTTGTTGCAAAAGGAACTAATTTCTTTAATGCTTTTTCGTAAAGATTAGGATACTCATTGCTTAAAGATATCCAAAATTAGTGATCCAAGCCTTAGTACCAATTATCAATATTGTGAATGACTAATATGGTTACTCTTAGAAGAATTTACGAAAACTGTTTCATTTATTATTTATAAGACTCAAAAATAAAATAAAAATATCAACGTTTTAAATTTTAGCCGACCCATTAAAAATGATTGGCGACCCACAATTGGGAATGAGAATCGCTGCACTACACTGTACCCGATTATTTATACATTTATAATTGAATCACAATTCTCAATGATTTGGCTAGCATTAGCAGACTATTTTATTTTTGACTTGTTCAGTTGTTCACTAGTGATCATTATTCATTGAAGTATTTAAACATTTTAATTTCATATTTGCATTTATAATATCAATTGTTACCATATAAAAATGGATGATAATCACCGAGATTTAAAGAAGCGACAACGACCATCAAAATTGAAAAGCACTAAAAAAACAAACTTACGGAGATTCAATAATTTGAAAACGAGCAACATTGTAAATGGTAATTGTACCTAATTTAATTTACAATATTATAATTTCATTCAACATTAATTATATACACATGCATATTATGTGCATTGTTTTAATATTTATTTATGTACCTACTTTTTACTTATTACAATATTATACATATATCTTCAATGATCAATAGTTTATGGAATGATTTGAGTACTTACATTTTTTAGAAATTTAGGGAATTAACTTTCTTTATATTATCATTAAATAAAGCCGTTATTGTACGTTGGAATTTGGAAAATATATTTAACGACTTAACGTATACAAATTTCGTGTTCATATAAGCTAATAAATCGGTGTTTTGCGGAGAAATGTGTTTTTGAGAAAAATTATTAAAAATATTGTATCAGTGAGAATGACTAACTGCATGTGTTCCGTTTGAATGTGCTATGTTGTATAAGTATCAAGTCATCATTATTTAATTTTTATTCATTCGGAATATTTTATTTATAACTCAAAAAGTAATAATGTGTTAAACATGATTTAAAATATATTTTAATAATGATTTTATAATCTATAGGTTGGTGAATACAAAGAGGTAAACAGTAGCTATATATTTTAGTTAGGTAGGCGCAGGCCGCGGATATTAAAAATATTGCAACAGAGTACTGTGTGTACTATGCACATATGCACGTGTATGCATTTCATATCTACGCGCTGCGTAAATACACGTGTCTAAAGCACGAAAGCCTCGAACTTGAGTCTCGGAGATACCGCACACAACTGATGTCTGATACTCTGATCAACGATAATAAATAACAAAATGTTACGGTCACAGAATGTTATGGTATAGCAGTGATGGAATGGCCCCGGTGCAGAGTGGGACAAATCAAATATTAATAGAATATACTATCTATTATTATCTATTATCTATTATTATAAGCTAAAATTACAAATACCGATAATTCCTATCTATCTATTTCTATCCGACTACACAGACTACAGGCTATACAATTTTTATTATCTTATCGCATAAGCAATTTTTCATTTCGGGGGGGGCGGGCCCCATCGGCCCCCCCATAAATACGCCCCTGCTATTTGGGTTAAAGTTTCTACTACAATTTACTTTTTTATTTTTAATTTAATATTTATTTTAGTGCATTAGGACATAAATACATCCAATTGTTTAGTTATTTACATTTAAACATTTCCATATCATTTTTCACTTCGTTTCAAAATTGATGTTGCATTTAAAGATTTAATTTTAACTTAATCCTGTTATTTTCTAAAAGTAATAAGATAATCCTCCACATAATTTGTTTTGCGGAAATATTATTTAAATTTTATTTATATTGAAAAATGTGTAATTGTATACACATTTTAGATATATGTATAATGTATATAAATGTTACTTATCATTAGGGCAGACTGCAGAGGAGTAGCCAAGGGCAGGAGGCTAAGGGGGCTATAGCTCTCCCCCCATTGGCCATATTTATTTAAGCCAACAGCCATTATACTTATCAGTAGCGGCTTGTGGGTTTTTTAATGAAGTAGCGCACATCCAAAAAAATATAACCAATATTATAAAATATATATTATAGATTGTATTAAATAATTATTTACTAATTTCAGTTATTTACCTATTTTTTTTTAAATTAATTATTTGTTTTTATAATTTTTATTTTTGTGGAAATTAGCCCCCTCCCCCCAAACCAAATTTGTGGCCACTGTCCCCATCTTGTTGAAATGGGTTCCGGGAAAATTGGAACATTGAGTGCTTTGTCTTTAAATACCGCATCACGAGAGTGCGCCTTCAAAAAACTTTTTTGATATTGAAAACAACGTGTTTACTATTTATAAATAAAACTTATCTATTTGGCGTTCCTTGAGTCATGTTTCTAGGAAAACATGAATCTGCGAACAGTCAACAATCATATTATATGATCAAAATTTAAAATAATTTTTAATTCAACAATATATTGGTTGTATATTGGACACAATTAAAACGACGATGGAAATGTATTGAAAAAATTATTCAAAATATACATCTTAAAGTATAAACGTGGAAGAAATATGCCCTTGAATCTCAAAAAAAAACTCGAAATATGCATTTATAAGCAAAATTAAAGTTCCAAACTAGCTTTGTGAAAGCATGAAACGTAATTATTTTTACTCTACTATTGTTTTGATTGTGCAAAACAAACGTACAGATGCTACAAGTCATCTGCCCTACTTATCATATTTCTACAGGAAGTTCTGACGAATTAAAAAAACCCCGATTTCAACATGCATAATTGACTTGTATATTTTTTAAAGACATTTTTTATCGATAGTTATATCCTTGTAAATTACCACCTAAAAAATGTAATTGAACTTTATGCCTTTAAAGCTATTGTAATTAATATTATTATTACGGATAACATGAAAACATGAACATTTTTAGTCGATAAATAACAATGATCACATATTGTTATCTGTTATATAATATTTTAATATTATATAAAATTACCATAAAACTGTACAACGATTAGATAAATATTACATTTTCTTTGTAGAATCTATTGTGTTGTGGAGACGTTTGAAATACGGTCTCATCATTCAGTTTTATTGCTAGGTAAAGTAGCGAGTACGCGTTAAAATTCGACCAACGATAATGAATAATTCGCTGGCTGCATCAATATCGTTGACAATTTTGTTTTTCCGTGATGCTTTATGCGGGAACATTCTAGGAGTATTTCCAATCGAAGCTCAAAGCCATCAAAGAGTTTTCGACTCGTACATGTCCGAACTACACCGTAGTGGCCACAACGTGACCGTGTACTCACATTTCCCAGACATTGCCTCTGAACAGTACCAGCGAATCCAAATCAGCAACACTACTTCATCCATTCTGGACCCTAACTACGTGACTATCGACAACATGTACTCTCCGTCCATTTTCAATAGTTATAAGCACATGCTTAATTTGGTAAGCAACGGCAAAGTGTACACCCAATCCAATTTGCTGCGCGAGTTGTACGCACAGCCAGAAGACACTTACGATCTAATCGTGACGGAAACGTGCAACACTGACCTGTACCTGGCGTTGGTAGAACGGTTCAAAGCCCCGTTCATCGCGTGGACCACATCCCCATTGTTTGTGTGGTCCGCAGATCGCATGGGGGCGTCTAGCCATCCTGCGTACATACCGGTCCTGATGACACAGCACGGGCAGGACATGGACTTCTTGGAACGATTGCAAAACACGTTCTTGCGCTCTGCAGCGTTTTATAAGTACTACATGGATTCGTCGATTCCTTCGCAGGAAATTGCCACGGAACATTACAAGTCTTCGACGCCGTTGCACCAATTGGTGTTGAGGACCAGTTTTCTGTTCATCAACACTCATTATTCTCTTTGGCATAGTAGGCCGTTACCTCATAACGTGGTCGAAGTAGGAGGAATACACATTAGACCATCAACATTTTTGAATTTGGTTTGTATCCACCTATTTACAATTTTCTGGACTAGTAAAATATAACCGGTAAAAGTAAAAATTAAATTGTAGTGCTTTGGATACTGATGACGAAATTATAATTTTAGGCATTTCATAGTTGTACATAAGTACACTGGAATGGAAAATGTATAATTTTACTATTTATATTTTTTTATTATATTGTATGCCTAATGAACTTCTAACTTTTTCGAAGTAAGCAAGTATAGACGTTATTAAAGAGATGAGCAAGATTAGCTAGAAAACTGAGACGTTTAGCGGCCAGTTTATATTTTTTTTTTTGGTTTTACATTGTAACGCAAAGCTAAGCTTTTCTTTCACCTTGATTTGTTTAGCGGGTGATGCTATAGAGTCTGTGCAGCTTGAATAATGAAATTGTGTAATAATTGTTGATTAACATATTTTATCAAAGATACCTAAAGACTAAAGTCGTAAAATATTCACGAGTATGATATTATCCTTCCGAAAGAATAAGCTCTAAAAAGTGTAACTTTAGTACGAATCATCATTGTATTACTTATAAGTTATAACTTTATGAATTGGAACTAGGATTTTTAAAAGTACAAGATATATTATATAAATAATGATATTAGGAATAACTTTTCAAGAAATTTATAATATTATACTTCACGAATTCTTAGATTCCTTCGCAGGAAATCGCCAAGAAATATTACTAGTTTTCGACACCGTTACACCAATATTGGTGTCGAGGACCAGTTTTCTGTTCGACGACACTCATTATTATACTAAGAGTAGTAGCCAGTAGGCCATTAACTCCGAACATGATCGAAGTAAGAGGTGTACGTTACTGCGTAAAATCATCAATACTTCTGAATGGGGTTTCAATGTAAAAACGACAAAACTATTAAATTATAAGACAACTAAATTACATTACCTAGATATGAAATTAATGATAACTTAATAGTTAATAGCATATAACATAATTTAGGATATTCAAAAATTTATTGACGAAGCAGAACACGGAGTCATTTATTTCTGTATGGGCAGTTTGTTACGAGGTGAAACTTTTCCAGCTGAAAAAAGAAATATGTTTTTAAAAGTCTTTGAAAAAATTCCGCAACGAGTTCTATGGAAATGGGAAGGAGAACTAGAAGATAAGCCATCAAATGTAATGATACTTAAATGGATGCCTCAACGAGATATTTTAGGTAGGTACCTAATACGCATTTTAAACTATTATTTTTTTCCATAGTACCTACGGCTTTCACAATTTACTTAAAGAAAAGTATTTCATTGTGTCTTAAAATCCCAGAAATATTTCATTTATAAATATATCTGTGGCTTAGTGCAAAGAAGTCACAGAACTTATTTAACCACTTACAGAAAATAATTTAATTGTATCTATTTATTTTTATTGATTAAAAAATGTTATGCTATAAAAGCTAATATTCATACTATATTATTATTTATTTATTAAATTAATAATGTCAAAAACGTTAATCCTTGTTTGTGTAAATGCATAATTTGTGTTCAAAAGTTTTTTCATTAAATAAGCATTTAATTTTCAATTATAGAATTTGTAATATTTATGTTTGATATATAATTCCTCTATTTTATGAAATCGTGAAATTGAATTTTTTTGTATGGGTGATTCAAATAAGATTTATGCAAACATTTTTATTTAAAAAAATGTTTATTTTTTGTTAGTATATAACATAAAACAATATTACATTAGTCTTGAAAACCTATAATATTGGAATATTCCTTTTGTTTATGTACAGCTCATCCAAATGTTAAATTATTCATTTCTCATGGTGGTTTATTGGGAATCACTGAAGCTGTATACGAAGGTGTTCCAATTTTAGCAATGCCAATTTTCGGTGATCAAATGACAAACGTCAAAGCTGTTAGAGATAAAGGAGCTGCGGAGATGATGTATTATTCCGATTTAAACGAAGAGGAGATTTTTACAAAAGTAAAATTAATGCTTACAGATCCCACGTAAGTGTCTTATTACATTTTTTTGTAGGATATTTATTTATTTGTTTATTTGAACGGGCAGAGTGCCCATTAATGAAATATGAGATAGTTGGTAGAGTACAATTGTCTAAATTAAATACTTTGTGGGTACTACACGCTTATTAAATAGATAATACATTTGAATGTTTAGACGTACATTTATATCATTTAATTTAACTAATTACATAAATATGTACAGAATATCTAATCATAGGTTCTTACAATCTTACATACTATTTTATTAAATTACTAGCTGACCCGGCAAACGTTGTTTTGCCATATAAATTATTTCTAGGGAATTTATAGTGTAGAAAAAATATAACTAACTTATTGTAAGTGTGTAAGGATGTGGTAAATGAGTGAAAGAGGCATAGAGCGCTGTGAACAATGAGGGAATATAAAAAAAAAAAAACACCAAACATTAATTTTTGAAATTTATCATAATTTAATCCTCAAAATTATATATATCATTAATAATTAATTATGACAGTAACACTAACAAACAATATCAATTTCCTAATGCTATAGCGTGAACAATATTTTTTGTTAGCCCATCTTTAGCCAACACAAACAAACTGGATGGTTTACCCACTCGAGAGCATGCCACGTATAATTGTCCGTGTGGAAAACATGGTGTGTTCCAATCGAAATTATAGATCACCAACATAGATTATATTCTGAAGTATATCAGGTTCTATCCAAATTCTTTAACATCGATCAGATATACAGCTATCGAAGGGGGTTATGATCACTGGCAAGTATATGACCCGAATTATCTAGGCCATTGCCCATACCTTTACATGCCATTGCCATTGCCCACGAACACAATTTATTTGGATTATTAAAATTATAAATGTATACAATAATTTGTAATAACGAAAACAGTACAGGGCAGTATTCACAACACGATTGTTCACTCTCACAACGGTCTATGGAATGGGATGAATTACTTGAAATGCAATATCGCATAAGTCAGTAAAAATAAAGGTCTTATAATCTTAAAGGCAGAAGGAAGAAAGAAAGAAAAAGATATGATATGGGTATAAATATATAACAACTTATAACAAAACGGCACGCTAGTCTTTGCTCCAATCGTCGTTGTTCATTGCGTTCAGCAGGTGCCTCTTATGGTTGAAATTCACAAAATTGCGCCATACTCACACGCACATTCATATCATCGGATTGCATTTGTTCTTCCGTTCTTTGCGCTATTCTATTTCTCTTGTTTGTAGCAGCATTTATTCGACGGCTCAAATTTGCCTCTTTGCGTCTTGCTGGCATCACACACACACACACAAATAAGACAAATTTAAGTACTTAATTATGAAAAACCGGATACTGATACAACTTTTAGTTGTAGATAGAGCGTGCCTGGCAAATCCAATGGTTTCAAAAACTCTGTTGCATAATTTACAGCTTCGTTCGCATCGCAAATTGTATCGATTATGACACTAAATCGCCTGGCAACAACTCTTGTATCTTGAGATATAATTCTTTGGTTAACAATGTAACCCACGAATCAACAAATACATTTTATTTACCCACTAAGTCTACTCAACAGGTCATTATTTATCATAGTTGATAACACTTTTCTGTTGAAATGTTGAAATTTTTCCTGAATTTTCTTTGCTATAAACCTCACGCAGCCCGAGACCTTTCCAACGAATGCAAAACCATGGAAATCGGTTCGTGCGTTCTGGAGTTATAACGTCAGGAAGGAAAACCCGACTTATTTTTATATAGTAGATTTAAATAAACATTAAACATATCAAAAGTTGTGCAAATAGAGTTGTAGACTATAGTCCAAAATTTACCGGATATAAGAGCAATAAAGTGCTTTTGACGCATAGGGATTGTTAAGACTTTTACAACTTCGATTTATAAACCGGATTGTTAAGACTTTTACAACTTCGATTTATAAACCATAGCAAAGAAAATACTTTAGTTTGAATCGTTGAATAATGCTCATTACACGATAGAGATGCATCAAATTGTATACCTAGGTATAATTATAGACGCCATTATTCTTATAGACGCGAGTGAGTTCTCAATCATTTAAATAGTAGTTATAAATACTGTTTTTTCGAGAAGGTTAAGTACTTTAAATTTAAAAATATTTTAAATTAATCTGTTCTGTTTACGCCGATCGACGTTTATATTATTATAAGTATAATTAATAATAGAAGTAATTTTTTATGAAA
Organism: Periphyllus acericola; assembly: GCA_949715065.1. Lineage (NCBI taxonomy): Eukaryota > Metazoa > Arthropoda > Insecta > Hemiptera > Aphididae > Periphyllus > Periphyllus acericola. The sequence goes on along the minus strand of OX454270.1, from coordinate 19,639,335 downwards.
AATGTCGATAATATGTTTAATATTAAATATTAATTTGTGAAATATAGATACAAGCAGAAGGCCAAAGAGTTATCAGAAGTTTTTCGTGATCGACCAATGTCTCCTCTGGAGACTGCCGTGTACTGGACCGAGTATGTTATCAGACACAAAGGGGCACCACATCTTCGTTCTGCTGCTGTTGGAATGCCATGGTACCAATACTATTTAATCGATGTACTGATGGTAATTTTCGTATCAATCGTAACTATTTTTGCAACATTATACTACTTAATTTTTAAATTACTTTTACGGCTCACAAATAAAAAAAGTAAAGAAAAACAAACATAATCTAATGAACTCACGTTTGGTTTAAGTATTTACCATAAAATAACAAATATGATTGTGGTGTGGTGGCTATTATGTTACATTTATAACTTTATAAGTAGATTTTTCCGATGGACGTTAAAACAATTAGTATTTGTAAAACTTTATTGAATTTTATAGTGTTTTTAAATGTATTGAAAGTATGTATTATGTTTATAAAAATAATATTTATTATTATATAAATACAAATCAAAGAAAACTGTATTTAATATTTATATTTATAGATTTACAAATAGTTTTGTTGTAGTATATTGTGATTGTCTAATATATACGTATATTTCAACAACCATTTTATAATTTATATAGTAGGTACCATGTCTTCTTTTTAAACACACATATAATTTTAAGTCCTTTTAATTACATTGTTTTAAGAGTAACAAAGACAAGTAAATTGAATATTTGCGCAGTTATAATTTTTTTTTCTTACATAGTTACGAATTATGCATTGTCGTAATAGTGGTATACTATTATACCAAATACTAATAAATATTTACATTATACTTATCATCTTATTGTGTTAAAATAGTAACTTAGAAACTTTAAGCTATTTTATGTACATAAATATATTTTGATAAATATAAAACTTCTTTCGTGGAACAATAAAGACTCAAAATACTCGTATATTAATTTATATATTTACTCGTAGTGACATATTCGTAAGTATATGTACCAACCATGGCGTCTCGAGGGGGTTGCAAGGCAGAGCAGTCCCTCCCCTGGCTTTTTAATTTCACCTGTGGAAATATTATATACCATAGCTACATTAACTACAAGTTAATGAAAATTGTACATGCTAAGTGTTCATCGTAAACAAGTAAATTAAGGTAAAAATAAATTTATTGAAAAAGCATTTACACTATTTGGTGAAGAATGTCTACGTAGATTACAATACTCATTTAACGAAACAGCATGATGATGTATTGAATAAAGTTAATTACTTAAAATAATCATATTTTTGTAAGCTTTACTAACCTATATGTGAAGAAATCATTTACCTATGTGTGATGTTATTAAAATTATAAACAAATTACCTTTTTTTTTTTAAATAATTTTTTTCCCTCCCTATAAAAATGTCTGTGGATGCCCATAGTACCAACTATCAGCACAGTATACCAAAGTTTTATAAGTCATAATAATATGATCTAAGACATTAGTAGGTACTTACCTACATATGATTCCATTGAAAAAAAAGTGTTAACGTTTTATCCAGAGTTCATGAGTTAAAAGATGAACTTATATTTTTTCCACTTGAAAATTTACCTGTGTAGATCCGAATTCTGTGAGTTATTGACAAACGAAAAATTGATGTTGAAATTATCATTTTTATCAGATGTATTTTCTCACTTAAATTATATAAGAATACTGAATAATGCAAGGACCAAATGAAAATATATTTAATATCGTTTAATACGATATTTAGTTTTAATACCTCGGAAAAAGCGTGCATAAAAATCAGTTAGAAATGTTTCCATTCTAGGGACCCCACACGAGTCTCTCGGTGTGTCCCATTATCTTTTCAAGAAATACATAAATGATAGTTATAATATGTAGCTCAGGAAAGTTCTGACATTTTACTTTTTGCAGTGGTTGAGCATTTAACTGCCTTAGAATAGAATTTAGTCAAGCATTTTCCCAATTTAAATATTTCAAAATGAAATCGGATAGACTATCCATTTGATAGAAATATTAGTTTTACTTAATGCAGTCTAAAAGAAGAAGAAGAGGTCGCTGAAACATGAAACAGTTGAAGTCTTTTAGCAAAATACAAAAATTGTTCAGTACGAGTAAATGCAATCTGGATTCATGTCGAAAAATTGCAATTTGCATGCAAATATTAGTAAAAATGCTTTACGGAAATTACTTTAGTTTTCAACTTCATATTAATAAGGTATACAAGAATTTTTCACACTTGTTAATATAAAAAATAATGAACGAATGAAATTTTTGAATTCGTTGAACAAGAAATAAGAATATATCCTTCAACAATTCGACCACGAATAGACGATTTGTGTAAAAAAACAAGCTTAGGTGTCTCATTAGTATTATTAATTAGTATTGGTCTTAGTCCCATAATTTACCTGTTGAATAGTTATATAATTTACGTTAAGAGTATTTTATTTATTTAGCAGTAAATAATAATATTAAAATTTAAAAGCATTAATTAAATTATATAATTAAATTAAATAATATGTTTCGTTATACCTAGATTATTAAAACCGAAGTTATAAATTAAAAATATAAATGCACGAAATACTACTATAGGATGTCTTTGAATTTTTAGAAAATTCTCTTGCTGTTGGTAAAAAAAAATTGGGATTTTGGGAACCTTTGGAGCACTGAATACTAATGGCAACTTTGGCATATTCAAGACTTTGTCACGGGTCCAATAGTTTTCCTAACATAGAACCACGAGGTGCGTCCCCTACCCTCCGAACCACCATGCCATCAGTTCAAAGACAAACACACTACAACAAAGCTTGTATATGTAAATTTATAATTTTATTTAACATTTGTTTATTATAAATTTTAATTATTGCTTTATAATGACAATATTAAATGTTCATATATCATCCACGTTAAGATGTATGTCCCAACGAATGAACATATTAAATAAAATTAGCCGATTAGTCAATGCCTTAAATTATTGGTGGCTGTTTTTTAAAAATGATATTTAAAAAATGTTGAGACATTAAAACAGCTTTGAATGTTGGGTAGACTTTGTATGATCTACAAAATAGTATTATAAATTATAATCAATAATACATTATTATTAATAAGTAATAACTTTCATTAAAACATTAAAAGTTATGATTTTACTCGGGAATTTTTATAATATTGCCATACGGAGTTGGTGTTCTAATAATTTCCAACAACTTCCTTTTGCAAGACCTACACAATATCAACAGCCAGAGCCGTGCCGTGGGGGGGGGCCTGGGGGGCATATGCCCCGGGCGCATGGCTTAAAGGGGCGCCAAATTTTTTTTTTATAATATTTTAAACTTTACATAAATAAAATATATGAGAAAGATTATTGTTTTACAATTATTTTGGACCATTACAAATTTTTTCTAAACAAATTTCTGACTATGTTCGAGTAATAACAATAAGTCAACCGTAACGTTTTAGTTTTATTCTTGTATTACCGATTTGGCTTTATAATAAATTATCGTATTCTTTATGTCAAAATCGACTGCACGTTAAATACAACGAAGATATTGTCCAGGAAATACTTAGCGAAATCGATTTTTTTAAATATCAAGTAAAAGCAATTTTACCAGACTTAAACGCAACTGCTTTAAATATTTTAAACGCAATTAAAAAATATGAACTTGATTCAACTTGTCCAAACTTAATGACTGCATATAGATTGTTTCTTACCATGCCTGTTACCGTCGCTTCCGGGGAACGCTCTTTTAGTAAACTGAAATTAACTAAGACGTATTTACGGTCAACTATGTCGCAAGACAGATTAACCAATTCAGCAATATTATCAATTGAGCATGAAATAACGAAAAACATTGATTTTGAAGACGTCATTGAAGATTTTGCTTCAATAAAAACCAGGAAAATTAAGTTTTAAACTTGTAAATATAATATGTATAATATAATTTGTGATATGTATCATTTTTAATTAATTATTACGGTATAAATTAATAAATTATACCTAACTATTTTGTTTAATAATTACTATTACAATTAGCTTTAGTTTTTTGTCAAATCAATGTTCAAAATACGTTGTAAAAAAAAAAATTTAATTTAATAGGAATGAAATGCAATATGATTAATGATAAATAAAATAGGGGGCAAATATTTTTAATTTTGCCCTGGGCGCCAAATCTTAACGGCACGGCTCTGTCAACAGCAAGCTCCCTCATATTTTTTTTAATATACTAGGTAGTTTTGAATACTTATGGTCCGAACAGTTGGTCAAATTTCGTTCTGTGGTATAATAGTCGGTGACACAAACTTAGATGACGCCTAGTATTATTGTATTCATGCACAGAATACGAATTAAAGAAATATATTACATTTGTTCATAAACAGTACGAACTAGATAGAGCTATAGCCTGTATCATGCGTAGTCAGTGCGTAGTGCGTACTACAGTACTGCGTGAAGCATAGTAGTCTGCTGTTGACAGTTTGGGATCCAAAATCTCTCTCTAATACGTATGCGCAATAGATTTAATAGCAATTTCAAACAATAAGCCCGGTACAGTGGTGAATTTGGATCCAATTTGCTTCAAAATTGTGTCGAGGACTGAAGTTCACGATTATGGCTATTTATATATATATGGCTTTATCCAGTGTATATGATTAAATTCTAAGGCGTCCGTAAGTACGTCCAAAACCGGGAATAGGATACCTACATTTTTACTCTAAGCTTAGCTGCTGCATGTTCTTCGCGAGGTTCGCAGTCTTTGATAATTACTCATCATTACAATTTTTCAGTGATAACCGTGGCTGTGATAATATCATTAGTGATAACATAGTTTTCTGATAATCAAAAATCGAGATACATAATCTTTTAAGATTCTAGTTTTTGTTTTCTTTAGTCTATGTTAAATATTCATTTTCGGTAATTTTATTGTATTTTCTTAGAATTTGATTTTTGGAAGTTAATGTGCTAAAAATATATCATCATTGTCATGCCCAAAAGATATATTTGAGGAAAAAATTAAATCAAACTTATTAAGTAATTATATTATGTTAAGGATACTGTTATATCAAAATAAAAACATTCATTGTACCAGCAGTTATTATTTAAGTATCACTAAAAGTGTTAAAATTAATGAAGGAATTGCATTTAATATTTTTATTATTTAATTTGTTAGTTTATAGAATTTTACTTTAAGAAAAACTTTATGTTATTCTTATTACCTACCTATTTTTAATGATTTTAAATTAATATAGTTTTTTGCAATTTTGATAGCATAAATTAGTAGACTAAAAATGTATAAGAGCGCATTTTTTAAATAATTATGTGTTAGGCAAATTAGGGCATATTCCACCTATTGATCTAATTATTTATTTTTGCGGGCTGATAAATTTAGCTATTTCATATTCTTCTATGAATTAATTACATTTTAGATAAATTATTATTATATATAAAGAAAAATATTGTATTAGTGTTATATTAATATCAGTTTTAAAATAATTAAATTGTATTACTTAGAATGGTTTTACCTGGTAATGCCATGTCAGATTCGTTAGATGACACTAGTGAAGGTGTTGGATTGGGATGCTGCTTAGTACTTTTTACAGAATGGAAACAAGTTCTTGGGCTCATTGATGAATTACCAGAAACGTACACAAATGAAAGTCTTAGTGAAAAGTCATATGAGCAATTTAAATATATACTTACCCAATACACTGAACAACCTCATTTGATTGATCCATATTTATGTGAAATTTTGGAAAAAATTTTGTTTATTGTCCGAGATACAACAAAACCATCTCAACTAAAGCATAAGACATTCCGCTATTTGTTCCTGGTAGTTAGTGTTCGAGGTTATAAAGTAGTTTTGCAAAACTTGCCTCATGAAGTAAGTTTTTACTGATTTTACTACTAAAAAAAATAATATTTATATGATTGTGATATTTTAAGGTTTCTGATTTAGAAAAAGTTTTAAAAATGTTAGAAGAACAAAATGAATCTGATCATGACTCCTGGGAAACTCGTTATTGTTTATTATTGTGGCTTTCTATTATTGTTATAATACCCTTTGATATGCGGAAACTAGATGGAACCATACACATAGAGTGCAAAACTACCTTACAAAGGTTATTGAAAAAGAATACATTTTAACTTTAAATATTTTAATTCTTCTTTACAAAATGTAGATTAGTTGATGTAGTCATGAAGTATTTAAGTTCTGGCGATGCTTGTAGAGATATGGCTACAGTTTTAGCAACTCGTCTTTTTACACGATCAGACGTTAAAGAATCCCATCTTCCAAATTTTTTGTTTTGGGTTAAATTAGTAAGTTTCTAAACAAATATATCAAATAAAATAATAAGTTACTCGTCATTTGTTCAATTATCAATTATTTATTTTATATATATAGAAAATATCAGATGAAAAAGCAACTCGATGGGAAAGGTTAGGTGCAATGAGCAGCATTGCTGCTATCTTTAAAGCTGCTAGACGAGAGGATGCGCAACAATTTGTTGAAGATATTTTTGAATGTTTAAAAAAATCAAAATGTAAAACTGATTCTTTGAGGTTGACTCGAAAATATTATATGAAAATTGTTCAGAGAGCCGGTTAGTAACTATTTTTTGTTTTATAAATTTTTGATATTTTACATTTTATGGTATTGTTTAATTGAATTAAGGTCTGACATTACTGAAAGTCCGTATTGCCGCTTGGAGATATGATCGTGGAACTAGATCATTGGAACAGAATTTATTAAGTGTTGAACCAAAAACACTTGAAGCAAAATGTATACAGAATGCAGAGGAAGATGATGATGATATTTCTTCACTTTTAGAAGATATTATACAAGAGTTAATAGAAGGATTAAAAGACACTGACATTATTGTCAGGTAAGCTTTTAAAAACAAGTATTCTGAAAGTTATTATTTAAAAAAAACATATTTGTGTAGATACTCAGCTGCTAAGGGAATAGGTCGAATAACTGGTAGATTATCAAAGACATATGGTAATGAAGTAGTAAATGCGGTATTAAGTATGTTGAGTCCGGAAGAAAATGATAATGCATGGCATGGAGGATGTTTAGCACTTGCTGAATTAGGTAATTTTTTTTTTAATAAAGTTACAATTTTATTTTACTTGATTAACTAAATTATGTTAAATTATGTTTTAGGCCGTCGTGGCTTACTACTCAGTGAAAATTTACCACTAGTTGTACCGGCTGTTATAAAAGCTTTAGTGTATGATGAACCTAAGGGTTATACTTCTGTTGGATCACATATCAGAGATGCTGCTTGTTATGTTTGTTGGTCATTTGCTAGAGCATTTAGTACTAATGATATACAACCATATGTCGAAGAAATTGCTGGTGCTCTATTAGCTGTTGCATGCTACGATAGAGAAGTCAATATAAAGGATTCTAATTTTTTGAATTATTATTTATAATTATATTTTTTAGTTAACATGTCGCAGAGCAGCTTCAGCAGCATTTCAAGAGAATGTAGGTCGTCAAGGTACTTTTCCTCATGGGATTGACATTGTCACAGCGGCTGATTATTTTTCAGTTGGTATGCGCAATAATGCATACTTAGAAGTGAGCATTTTTATTGCTCAATACAAAGAATATGATGAACTTCTTATTAAACATTTGTTAGAAAAGAAAGTAGTTCACTGGGATACTTCAATTCGTGAATTGGCCGCAATGGTAGTATGATAATCTTTAAAACCATAATTTGTATAAAATATATTATTTTTTTAGACTTTAGGAAAACTTGTTGAATTAAAGCCGTCAAAAGCTAAAGAATCAGTTTTATCTGAACTACTATTGTTATCAGAGACAGCGAACATTAACAAACGGCATGGAAGTGTTATGGCTATCGGAGAAGTATTATATGGAATATCTAAATCCCTTGATCCTAATATTGAACTGGGAGAAGAACTTTTAGAAAAAATTATCAATCTTGTTCTCAATTTGAAAAATCATGGGAAATTGAAAGGCATCAGTAGTGAATTAGTGAAAATGGCATGTTGTCATCTAATTAAACTCATATCTACTAGCAAAATCATTGTTAAAGACAAAAAAACTATAGGTATTATTAATTTAAGTTAATAGTCGCCAACTGGTTTTATGAGAGAACATTTTAGTGATTCATATAAAAATATGGACGTTATTTGGATTTTTATTTTAGCTTTTCAGTAGACAAAATAAAAAAATGTGCATTTAAATAACAATTTACAAAATGTTCTATATTTTTCCATCAATTCTCTATTTTTATATTACTGACAATTATGGTAACCCTCAAATATTTTTTTTTCTTCATTTTAAAATTAAAACTAATTTTGAATATTATCAAACTTTATACTTATTCATATTTTATAAATTGAAACCTTTAATGATTTTATGATTAAATAATAATTTATGATTTTGTTACATCAAAAAATTGCATTCCTTATTGATACAATGAAAGTTCTCTGATCATTACATCTTATCAAGTATATTTATATCTTTTTTGAGATCTTAAAGGTCACTTTAAAACCACTGGTTTAAGTGATTGGTAGTTTCTAGACAAGATATTGGGGATATATTGTATTTTTATTCTTATTTATTATATTAAAGAATTGTTTAATTTTCAGATGAATGGAGATTACTGTTAGAGGATTGTTTGTCAAATGAATTGTTAGATTTACGAAACAAAGCTGCTCAAGCTATTGGACCTCTATTTGAAAAATACATGTTTCTTGGATCATCTGAGACTAGTGCTATAATCAATACCTATGCACATAAATTGCTTTCAAATCACATGATGGAACGTATTGGTTATAGTTTAGCATTAGGATCATTGCCTGCTTCATTTATTCATAGTTATATCCTATTAATATTGAAGAGTCTCGTAGATTGTACTAAAATTACTCGACCGACAATCAAATGGGCTGAATCTCGAAGAGATGCTGTTATTGCAATAACAAAAATTTGGACTAAACTAATTTCAACACCATGTATGTTTTATTGTATTTCAAAAGATCCTATAACATTTTATAACTTTTTCATTATTTTAATTTATTTAACCAGGTTATGTGGAAAAATGTTTGGAATGTTCAAATGTAATATTGTCTTGTTTAATTGAATGTGCCTTAGAATATACTATGGACCACAGAGGTGATGTGGGTGTATGGGTAAGAGAAGCAGCTATCAATGGTTTGGAGGTGTGTATTACTATCAATTAATATTGCTAACACAATAGTGTTGCTTTACATAAATTTATATTTTTTTATCATAGGTAGTAGTATTGGATTTGACTGATATCCAATCAAGCGTACTTGATGAATGTACTATGAATTATATTATGGGCGCTCTAATAAGGCAAGGAGTTGACCGTTTAGACAAAATTCGAGGACTGTCTTGTATGGTGATAACAAATTTATTACACAGGTCATTATGATGAATGATATATTCATAACATTGGTTATGATACTCTTCACAATAATAGTATAATATTTAATTAAATGTTTTTATAGGAAAAAAAAAAATATTGTTCCAAATATTGCTTATAGAGATGAACTCGAAAGATTATTTAAAAAAAAAGACTCATTCAATTGGTTCACAGAATCTGACTCATTTTCTGTCATGGTGAAATTTCTTAGTATGCCTGCATACAAATTCTCTGTATTAGTTGGTCTGTTAGTGTGTATTGGAGGTGTTTCTGAAAGTTTAGTAAGTATTTTGTATGAAAAATATTAAAATATTACTACTTATTGATGAATCATGTTTGTATATTCAGGTGAAAGAAGCTTGTCATTATTTCACTGAGCACATGAAATCAGTTTCTGATAACGAATTTGAAATATTGTGTAGTGATATTATTGCTGTATGGGGTGGTAAAGTATTCGAAGTTCAAGCAGATGAACGAATTCATCAGTGTATACTGATGTCTATTGAGCGACTAGCTACAGCTGGGGCTTTTAAGGATCAATTTGAACGTAATGAGTCCGAATTTGCAGCCAATATATTAACATTTATAAAAAAGGAAGTGGTTTCTTCTAAAGGGTCTACCAAACTAACATCTGGTGTTGAATTACTTTGTCATTTAGTTCAGGTAGGTTAGATTTTAAATTTTCCATCCATTTTTATTTACAAAAGTTTTTCAGGTTCCTGGACAAGTTGGTATACGCTCAATGACCCAATTATCAATATTCTTAGCACATCGTTTTGCCTGGTTACGAAAAGTGGTAGCAGCTCGACTAGTAGAAGTTTTAATAGTTTATTCTGACAGATTTGGAGTATCAGATGATAACATAAATGAAGTTATTGAATTACTTGAAGAATTTGATTGGCAAGAATCTAGTGTAGAAAAAGTAAGAAGCGAGAGAAACAAAATTTGTGGTCTACTCAATATACCCATTCCAAAAGTTGTTGTGAAAACCTAATAATATGCACTACTAATTCTAATTTTATTTTTAATATTTTTCATACTAAATTATGGCATCTGTGATGTATTAACTAATTTTATTTTTTATAAATTGTTTTCTAGTTTTTGCTGTCCACTTTTAACTTTATTTGAATTAAAATTTTCATTTTTTTATACTATAAAAGAAATATATAAATGCTTAAATTACTTAAAATTAACGTTTTTGTTTTAATTATATGTATACTGAAATTCTAGTTAGGTTGTTATAATGTTAACAACAGATTAAGATGATTTACTGCACTAAAGTAGAGGGAAATGTGATAAATAGGGACCGGATTTATATGCACAAAAAATCCTCAAAATATGCTTCTAAAAATGCAGTAATATGCTACAAAATATGCATTTATTTTTAAATATGCACTTAAAATTGAATTGAAAACGTTTTATTTAAAATTATTTAAAAATAAGTATTAACTAATTAAGTATTAAAAAAGGTATAAAAAGGTTTTAAATATATAAAAAAGTATTTTGTCGTCTTCACTAAGTTCGCCATTTAACAATCTTTATCTTCAATCTATAAAATATTAGCCCACATTAATAAAAAGTGAAAACAAAAATTGAATTCATATTTTACTTTATTGCACTGGATTATCAGAAGTTACTTAATGTGTTAGGTTAGGAAAACCACGAAAAATAAATATAATATGTGCTATAGATAGTAATATGTGCTATAAAACTACAAATATGCATTAAATATGCATTTAATAGGTAAAAACGTTGAAATATGCAAAATATGCAAAATACAATTAGCGTTATTTTAATAAGAATGATCTAAATCGGGCACAATTCTCATCAGATTTCACAAAGCTTATTCCAATACATATATGCATTTGCATATAAATCCGGTCCTTAGTGATAAAAAAGGGAGGTGTATTAAAAAAATTTGACTGGCTTTGTAATAACATAAAAATAGAATAGTAAAATGTATTTATGTTAATTGCATATGAAGTATTTGGCCCCTATGAGAAGACCCTGAAATTCTTAGTCAAATTTTATTGTATACTTCTATTTGATAAAATTGATTAAATATATAAATTTTTAATTTATTATTTTAAGCTTCGGCAACTATGGCCATTAGATATGGTTCTATAGTGTGGGTACTTTTGAGAGTCACACTTGTGTTTTGGGGCAGTAGTTTATGAGTGAAGGGGTGATGGAGCCTTCTTCTCTCCAGATGGTATTGCTACCCATAATGTGAAACCACCAATTACCGGACTCAAACTGGCAACCATGCAATTAAGCACAGCCACCTTATCCCTCATCCATACCGCCTTGACAAGAATAAATATTAATTCATCTTACATTGATAAAACACTGATTACAGTAAATGGTTAAGATGTATTACTATATTATTAATAAAAGAATATTCTAATAGTCATTGAAAATTTATTTTTTGAATAAATTTATTTAAAAGTGTCTAATACTAGATGGTATTTCTAATGGTAAATGGTTTTCTTTTGTAGTTGGTGCTATTTTACCTATTTTACACTGTTATTATTAATTTATGTGTAGATGTGGTGGCCCAGATAAGGTCCGTCTTATAGTGGAATTGCTCCATCGCAGGTTTTAGAATATAAATGTATGGTACCTATATAATATTAGAATACACACACAGGGCTGGCGGACGGTTATATTTTTAGAATATATTAACACATAATATGTGGATACAATATTCAAAAATATAAAAATAAATACAATGCCCATAATTATTTTATCCTTTAGTATAAAACAACACTAATATTCATTATTTACCAGGACATACATTTGAAAAAAAAAATTTGTTGTTCAATGTAAAGCGGTATTCAATTATTTCGTTTTGCGTATGACGGTGCGTTATACTTAATATAATTTATATTTTGCAAGTCCTGTTATTCACAAATTTCAATATTTTACCACAAATTTTTATTCAACAATTATGTTTGTACTAGGACTTACGATTTCGTACGGGTATTATAAGTACACGTACATAGATTCCGTTATCCGATTGTATGCACTTAAGAACCCGTATATAAATAACTACATGAATTTTTATTGTTTACACGTGTATTTGAAAAATATTATCTTTTATTATAAAATATACACATTTATTAAATACCCGTTTTTCATATTACCGTGTAACTAAATACACGGTAATAGTTTGTAGTTTGTACTGTGGCCATATACAGCGAATATTGTAATTTCTAATTCGTAGGATTTAATAATATTATGATAGATTAATATTTTATCATATATTATAAGAACATAATAATATGGTGATATCGCCGGCCCTGCACACACACACTCACGGCAGGTGGTTATTTAAAAGGAGGTTTTTCCGTGTTTTTTAAGTACTGTTAAATATTATGCGTTAACATGAAGCGACAACATCAAGTGGAGCACAGAAGCGGAAAATTAAAAAATCAAGATTAGAAGGAACTAAAATCTAAATTGATGGCCGGGACTCTTTAATCTTTGATGATAAAATGATAATGATGAACAACTGTCTATCCTTGTTTTCAACTTTTGTATAACTTACGAAAAGTTTGATAAGGAAGAATTAATGACTGCGACATTTTATTAAAACAGCTGGGGTTCCAAAAGAAGAATTGGAGAAGTGGAAATCACTAAAAGTCTTATAGTACATCGTCGAAATGGACTTCTCTGAATGTGTTCCCAAGTTGTACGTAGCACTGAAACTTTAACAGTGTGTGTTTCTGTGGCTTCTAATGAAAGACGCTTTTCAAAACTCAAGCTGATAAAAACATATTTAAGATCCACAATGAGCTAAGTGAGGCTTAACGGCTTGGTTTAATTTTTAAGTGAGCTATGAGTACCTATGTCAAAAATTTAAAAACTTGCTTGAAAATTAACCATCGGAAAAACTAACTAAAAAACACAGATAATGTTCTTCACTTTGTATTTAATAATATTTCACCGGTAATTTTACTCTAATATTGAAGCTAACACACTATATTTGAACTACTGAACCCAAAGTCGCAATGTTGTACGTTTGTCTAACAAGTTACAAGACAACACATGCGAGTATGCAGGCGTCCTCGCCTGTACCAGTAAAATATGTAAATCCTATTTAAATCTGAAGTCATTGATTACAACAATTATTACTTCGTGTAACATTTTAAGGACAACAGACCTATTCTTGAGTTATTTGTTTTGATTAAATTAGTTAATTGTCTGTGTTATAAAATTCTGATTAAGAATCTCATTTTTCTCTGATTGTTTGAAACCGTTAGTTTCAAACAAATGTGTTGCTTCGTCAATGGCTTTCTGGGTAAACATGTCCTTATGTTTGATCATATACTTGTATGTCCACAGGTCCATTTCAACAATTTTAAAAATCAAACCTCTAATACGTAGTTCAGCTCCTAAAAAAAAAAGAAAAAATTATTAGAATCTGAACTTTTGTTTCATTATTTTCCGTTTGAAAAATACTTATTAATTATTCACAATTGAATAAATAAATAAATAAATTAGTAATAAAATTCGATATATTTTTATTAAAAGCACAATGTAAAATACGCAGTACATTACTAATAGTAATTTGAATTAAGTATAGACGCAAGCGTACTTCTTTTTAATCTTTTTAGATGCCAAAAGGAAAAAATATAATTAATGATTACTTTTTAGACTAAAGTAAAAAATTTAATAATATATTAACATATTTATATATTATGATATGTAGTACAGAATCTAAGAAAATTAACCCACCATAGATTTGATTAAAATTATAATTGGTAAGTATAGTGAAGTATAGTCCTACCTATGGTCTTCTCTTCCCCCGAACTTCGCCTCCAGGCACAGATCCATCTCTTCTTCCATCCCCAACTCCCTCTGGTTCTTGGATCTAGACCTTCCCCGTTCCTCAATAGTATCCTTTTCACGCCTTCGCCTCGGTCATAATCTTCTCCCTCCCCATTCATTTCTCCTTTCTCTTAATTCCTCTCATCTTTGTACACTTCATAACTTCGAAGCCATCTGTTTGTCGAAACCATCCAACACATTCTTTTCTCTTGTCCTTCTCTTATGCATCTTCGCATTCCATTTCTATCAAAACTCTCTTCCTTTGGTTACACCTCTCCGGACTTAATCCATCTCCTCAATTCTCGCTCCCCCTCCGTAATTTCCCTCATCATCTCTTACATTTCAAACACTGGTTTCCGCATTTAATAATTTATATATATATTGTTCTTAATTTTTTTTTCTTTTTTGTATCATATGTAATAGTCTTGTACCTCTAATTGTCATAATGTCACTCTATAATTGTCATGCTATAATGTTTTTTTGAGACAAAAGCAATAAAAAAAAAAAAAAGTATAGTGATAGTTAAAAAAAAAATAATAATTGGCTGAAATTATAGGTCAAAAATATCAAAAACGTTTTAGTAGTCAGTAGATAATTTGAGGATATTTTCTCAAGATATTAATTTCCTACGAGCCACTCAGCCACCATGTATTATGGATGCAGTGGAACTGTACATACATAACTAACTGTTATTTACCTATAGCAAAATCCTTAGGGCCATAAAACTGATTTTCTTCAACAGTAAACCCAGGTTTCCGGAGCCGGGTAGATGCAACCATCCGTCCTTTAAAAAATCCGCTGTTAGTCGTTGGCACTTCAGTTATGCTGATTTGTTCATTGCCAAGACAATATTCCATAATAAAATTTCTGTGGCTGTCTACTTCAATTATAGGTACCATTTTCAACTTGTATCGAAGTTTATTAGCGGCGTTCAACACGAACGTAACAAAATCTATTGTTTTTGGTGGCTTAGGTATTAATGATATACAATTCTGACGTGAATCATCTGGGTCACCAATACCCATATGAGGAGGAATAACCTATGATTTCATGAACATAAAAAAATTTTAAAAATTAGTTTAAGTAGTAATAGTTGATGATTAGCAGAATTACCTGATGGCATTTCACACTTGGAACTTTTGGCTCTTCAATTTGAATAGGATTAGGTTGATCAGTTTTCAAAATGTCTTTGAAATGTCTTCTGGTAAATGGATCACAATCGTATAGCAAAAATCTATAAAAAAAATTATCTGGTTAATAAATTAACATCCTCATTAAAATTGTGTGTGTACAAACCTACGACCCATCACATAAATTGTATTTCCTATTATCAGATCTTTCGTTTGATAATATTGTTGGTGTTCTTTACTTTCAGTCTCTAAATAATTAGATGAAAAATTTTCTGAAAAATATAAATAATTGTATTTTTTAAATCACATACGAGTATTTATTCAAATTGAATTGCATAAAAACGGAAAAAACACTTTAACTCACCTTATATACGACTCTAAACATTACAATGATAAAAATACGATAATTTTTAAATTTCTTTTAATCAACAATTTACAGTGTAAGGCTATTTATTGTAAGCACTTCATAATACTCGAGTACACTCGCGTTGATTCACTTACCTGGGACATTTGACCAATCCTTTGGCAATTTAATTTTGCCCAAAAACAGAGGAGATGAAATTATCTCATCTGATTTTCCTATAACTTTAGATTCGTATATTTCTATTTTATCGTCAGCCAAGAAATAATAAAGTACATAGTACTTCCATTGAGCTGGTTCTGGTCCTTCGTCATACCAAGCAGCATAAAACCTTTCAAATTTATAAGTTTATTAAAAAAATATGACAATATAAAGATGTGATTTAAAAAAAAATGATTTACAATATAATTTAAAAAACTAAAATAATTTTAAATAACTGTTAAAGTTTTAAATTATTTTTAAATATAAAAATTAGTAGGTACTTTTACGATTAATGGAGTTCAAAAAATGTAAATACACCAACCATATTGTATAACTCAGTAGCGTGGTAACAAGATCTCAGACCCTGGCACAACCCCTGGGGTTAGAAATGTATTATAAACAATTTTCAACGTTATTATAAAATGATAATCTATTTTAAGTAATAAAATGTTAATTTTTTGTTATAAAATGTTTATTTTTAGTTATAATCGTGATGGTAATTGGGGGAGGGGGTGATTAGGAAGTTGGAAGAACTAAGCCCTCTACCCCCCCCAAATTGCATTTATGCCTCTACTGTACATTTCTAGTGCTAGCGTAATTGCATCAGGCAAACACCAGTCACCACGCCACTGAAATTGTAATTAAATCGGTAATAAAATTACCCATTCATTCATTATAAATACCTTAGCACTTTCTTATCGTATTTCAGAAACTGATTAAGTTTATCATCTTCATCGGTCTGTGTGCTTTGAAATTGCATCATCGATTTATTGAACTTTTGTTCTTGTTCTTGATTTCTATTGATTAAATATGGATCGTGGGGTATTGGTTCATCGGGACAGATTTCGATGCCTTGTGTCATCAAGAAATTCTTGGTGAAAAGATCGCAACTACACAATTTATACGTAATACCATAAAACGATAGTTCTACGCCGTTGTTAAAATCGGACCAATGGTAAGTTCTATTCTTGCGGTGTGGATTCGGTATCTTACCGCGTTTCAGCAGACATCCTTGTACGTAACCGGAATTCTGCATGCCAATAAATAATAATGTTGGTATAATATAAAATAAATAATATAATTTGAATAACCACCACTAATTTTGTTTGTTAGGATTTTTTTTTACCACGATGAGTATTATTATTTTTTTAAATTTCACCCTTTAATATTTTACGTTTTGGTTTCGAATTTCAGTGAAAAAAGTACCAAAACTCGGTTTGTGGGCATATTATATGATTCAATTACCATTTGGATATACTGACTGACTTGAAAAATCCTCAAAAAAGTAGTTTCAACCAGTAATTGAATAGACAACAGTATTAGTAGTATTAGTACATATATCTAATAATATACCAACAAGCTGAATTTCTGTACTAAACTATAAATCAAAACTTAGCTAGGATTTCATAGGTTTGAAAATTTTTTGACAATTTTTGGAACATTTAGATTAAAGAAATAATACAAAATAAATATAGGCATGGTAAAGTAATAATTTTAACCTCTATAATAGGTTCCAAAACGCTTATTGTGTCGTCAACCAAGAAATACGTTATTTTGACTCGTCGAATCATGAACTTTTCTATCGTCGTGTTCATCTCAGTTGGTTTGCATTCTGTATATCCATTAAAAGAGAGCAATTTTCCATCTAGCTTAATGAAATTAGACTGAACAATTGGTCTTGGTGGGTCCTTTGCTCTTCCGTAGGTCAATGATGGATTGTAACTATTAAGTTAAATATAAGTTATCAAAATATATTATTAAATATTTTTTTAATTACGTCATATGAATACATTTGAAGATATATTTTAAGTAATTACACAGATTATCATTGAAAACTTCGAAAAATTTATACTACTAATGTAATAATGTATACATAAGTACAAAGTGTATTCCATATATCATGTACAGTATTATTAGTTTTTTTTTTTTTATAGCAATTACAAGCCTTGAAGGCCTTTTGCCGCTTTTACCACATTCCCCCACAGTTCCCGATCATCCGCATCCTCAATTTTTGTCGTTCCCAAGCTTTCCAGATCTTTGTTTACCCTATCGAACCATCGCTGGCGGGGCCTTCCTCTTAGCCTCTTGCCATTGGGTTTATTGACTAGAACTTTATGAATAAGCTTATCCTTTGCCCTCCATACATGACCAGTCCATTCTAGTATTTTAGCTTTCAGACATGCTTGTATGTTTGGTTTATTGAAAATGCTTTCGATGTCCTCATTCTTTCTTCTTTCATAACTTCCTGACTCCGGGTTTAGTATGGGACCATATATCTTTCTTAGTATTTTCCTCTCGAAAATTAGGAGTTTTAGTTCATCTCCTATTGTTGTCGACCAGGTCTCACAGGCGTACATCGCAATAGGTCGTAGGTAGGCTATATACAGCTTCGTTTTAGTTTCTCTTGATAGTAACCTTGATGACAACATGCTTCTCATTGTGTGATATCCTCTGTTTGCCGAAGCAAGTCTCAGCTTAACTTCATTGTGCATGTCATTTCTTTGGTTAATATTAACCCCCAAATATTTAAAATCTCCAACTTGTTCAAATAAGTATTGCCCAACCCCGAGACTTTACATAACAGTACTTGTAGTCAACTCCTCTTTAGATTCTCCAAGGATAACGATATCATCAGCGTATGCTAACAAAGTATTCCCTCCAAGTATCTCCATTTCCCTACTATTTTGCATTTCTCTAATTACTCTTTCCAGAGCTAGGTTGAACAGTGTAGGAGACAACGCATCCCCTTGCCTTAGTCCATTCCTAACCTCAAACTGTGTAGTGTGTTGACGTTTCTCCTAGGTAACGCACCCTACAGAAAGTGTTCGAGTTACAATTTCTAATTAGTCTTACAAGTTTGTTAGGAAAACCAAAATCTTCAAGTGCTATCCATAAAAATCAATAAAAATCATATATAAGTCCTTGTTATATTCGTAATATTTTTCCATGGTTTGTCGTATAGTAAATATATGATCACTGGTCGATTTTCCTTTTCGGAAGCCACATTGGTATTCACCAATTATCTCTGAGGCATAATTTTCGATCCTGTTTAATATAGCAGTGGTGAGTACCTTATAAGTAGTATCCAGCAAACTTATCCCTCTATAATTCTCCGTGTTTGTTGGGTCACCTTTCTTAAAGATGGGGCATAAGATAGCTGTATTCCAACCATTTTCTATTTTTTCACTCTTCCATATATTTGAAATAAGATGATGAAGGGTTTTTAAGAGGTCGTTTCCTGCAATTTTGAGCAGTTCCGAATTGATATTATTTTCCCCTGGCGCTTTATTATTTTTTAAGGATTTTACTATTAGTTCAATTTCGCTCATACTGGGCTCGGGTAATTCTAGTTCGGCCGTTTAGTACACTAGTTTTTCATATGAACTGTAATTGGTATTTTATTTTATTAGTTATTACTTATTACTATAAATTCAATTATAATTTGTAAATCAAAAAATATCAAAGTTGGTACCTACTATGTTCATGTAGATGAGACAGTTTTTATTAAGTATAAACATTATGCAAACACAATGCTCACTTTCACAAATATGTGATCGTTATTGGATTTATTTTCTATATTTTTATCATTGATTATAGAATAATTAATTCTTTTATACAGTCGTACATACTATAGATATATAACTTATAAGATATTTTATAAACGACGGTAACAAGATAAATAATAGGTGCACTAAATGTTATGTATTATATTCTCCGGTCACAGTGTTTGTCCTTGAACTCCTCCAAAACAACTTGACCGATTTTTATGAAATTTGTTATGTGTATTTGGTAGGTCTGAAAATAGCTCACTGGCTATTTTTAAACCCCTAGGGGTCAAGGGTGGCCCACCCGTAAGAAAACTTAACCCTCAATAAATAAAATGTATTTGTTGATTCGTGGATTACCTTGGTAACTAAAGAATTCAGTCTCAAGGTACAAGAGTTATTGCCAGGCAACTTGGTGTTATACAAATCAATCGAAACAATTTGTAATGTCAACGAGGATTTTAATTAGGCAACAGAGTTTTTGAAATCATTGGATTTGCCAGGCATGCTAACCCGCACCATCTATAACTGAAAGTTATATCAGTAGCCTGTTTTTCATAATTAAGTACTTAAATTTGTTCTATTTGTGTGTGTAATGACAGCAACACGCAATGAGGCCAATTTGTGCCGTCGAACAAATGCAAATACAAACAAGAGAAATATAATAGACGAACAAATCCAATCCGCTAATACGAATGTGCGTGTGAGTATGGCGCAATCGCATGAATTTCAGTTACAAGAGACATGAGCTGAACGCAATGAGCAACGATAATTGGAGCAAAGACAAGCGCGCCGGTTCGCAGCAAACACACGCAGATCAAACGACCAAAAACGCCAACAGGTGCATCGAGTTTACATCTGATGCGTTCCTTCGTCTGGCATTCAAGTATGAGCCTGATACTGAATATTACGCTCGTTCGAAAGTGACGATTGGTGCCCATGGACAAAGAATATCCCCTTTGTCATGACTCATGAGCCTAAATTCAAAAATGAACCAGCCAAATTCGTATAAAAAATCATAGAGTCATATATTTTGTAAATGTTCGCAATTGATTATTCAAATTAAAAAATGAAAGACTCGGGGCTGGATATTAAATTTTTGGTTACCAAGAAAATATTATATTTTTTTTATTATGTTAATTCTAATATTGGGGTCATACTTCTATAACATGTTAACATAGATATGTCATTGATACTGGTACAACCAATGATTTTTTCTGACTGATCGCGTTACCACAGAGCACATAATACTGTAAATAAGACATGATTATCGTAACTGTAACAACCACCAACTATAATATAATTTGATATAATATGACGGACTAAAATAAAATGTTTCATTTCTACAGCAACAGTAAATTCATTGATATTTTGGACGAGAGCTTAGTTGCAAACATTGTATATTTCCATGTATTTGATAAGAATTTGAACGAGAATTGCGATACGATAAAAGATCAACAATGGCGAAAGTACTGCAGAATTGAAAAATAATTATTTGGCATCCCATGTGTACAATAACACACAGACGAGCATTGGAGGCGCTCGATCAAAGTTTTGCGAAATAATCTTTGGAGGTACGGTGATTCTGCTGGCCGGTATGACTTTCTCCAAACGCTGCCAGTAATTATTCTAAATACTTAAGGTGGCATGAAAAAAAGTCATAGAAAACCTAGGTTTTATGGTAACTTGGACATAATAAAAATAAATTCAAATTAAAACTTTTTTATCGCAAGAACCATTACCATGGTTATAAAATCACCCTGTTTATATTATGTGGGATATGGTTTTATTAGTTGCAGTCGTTGCATGTAATATTACCTATATTACATATATATGTACGAGTTCCAGCTTAAATTAATTTAAATAATTCATATACATTTATATTTATGTACTGACCGTGTTACGTTTAATGAATCGGCATATAAAATAGTGTCCACGTCCAAAGGATATTTTCCAATACCAATTGATTTCACTTTGGGAATCGCATATCCATTTTTCCATTGGAACTGAGAACTCAAATGATGATTTCTTTTCTACATTAAATAGAACAAGGTGTTATGCAATTTTATTACCCATAACCTCACTAGTTGTGTGCGTTCGTGCTTATAAATAATATAATTCACAGGAGCAATTTTCTAAAAAAAAATTTTTTAAGAAGGGAAAAAGTAAACGAATATTTTTTTTACCATATATAGTGGACTGTATATTAGTTTTTATTAAAAACAATGATCTATTAAACGTAAAAAAGAAAAATAAAAACGAAAGAATAATTTATTTTATCAAAAACAAAACCACGGAGTCACGTAGATAAAAAAACATCGTTAGAATAATAGCTGTCTGGACTGCTACTTATCGCAAGGTAGAACTACTACATATAGTCATATAGACATAGAGTAATTATTCGGGAATAGCTTAAATTTTTTTACTAGTGTGCCTGTAAGTTCTAAGTGTTTGAATAATAATCTTAAAAGAAAACATGAACATGTTGATCAATTGGAATCGGGAACCATCCAAAAGTCTCGGTGATAAAAAACAAAGTTTTCAACCCCTTTCATTGAAGATTCCTGAGTACGCATCTGTGTTCACATAATACCTAAAACCTAATACTTCACTATTTAGTATTTTACTCAACATTTAAAATATGTCCTGTATGTACTCCTAATAATATTTTGTATAAAAGATTACTATATAATAATTTAAATTAACATTGGGTTCTAATGTTCTATCACTAGACGGTCACCCTCCTCACATTTTTCATTGTTGTGTTCTTTCTCTATGTACATAATGTATCTAATTTGATTTTTATGCCTTTGAAGCATAGATTGTAAATATTCTAATTATTAAATTAAAATTAAAAGGATTACTATTTATACCATTTGTAAATATTATACATTTGTAACAAATAATTGTTTACCGATAAATAAAATAAAACTCGAACATCAATTTCAACTAATGAATAAAAAATGCATGGAATCATTTTCGCGGAGGTAAATTATTATTGCTGTATCAGTACGCAAATATGCATAAAATATACTACGTATAAAAAGTAGGGTGCTTACTGTTATATCATTAAACCGAAATCCTGGTATGAAAGGTAATCCGTCCATTATTAATTTTTTTTCGATGGATGAATAAAATTTGATGAATTAGGAGAAACTTAATGGTCTTAATGACAATAAATGTTATACAAGCTGAATTATTTACACAATTATTTATTGTACAATTTACAGGTACGCTATCAATATTGAATTTAGTAACTAAGCGAAGACGTAGTCTAGGTAATAACAAAAAATATGTAATAAACATATGCGTGGTGAATACACAAGTTCGTTTTGTCAATTATTTTAATAAACTTCAGTCATAGGCGTGCGCAGAGTTATGTGTCAGGTACAGCACATATTTTTAAACGGCCCAACCCAATTATTATATAGAAATCTTAAATTTAAACATAATTTTATTTTCTAGTTCTAAAACAAATTTATCATTAATAATATAATAAGCGTTGCAACTATCATTTTGTCTTTTTTTATGTACTATTTCTTTTTTGATGCCATTATTTTTATCAGGATAATTTTTTTTTCAGCTTCATTCTTGTACGTCTTATAAAATTGTTGAAATAATATCAATATAAATTATTAACTATGCGTACCAGTGGCGCCGATATCAACTGAAATACTTATGGCAAACTTCATAAAATAATACCAAAACTGGGATTTACATAGAACGATATCTCCCGGGTTAATAGACATAACCAAATTCTGTTTTTTTATGAACATCCCTAGGCAAAGGCGATTTTGTTGACAATAGTTTGGTAAATATGACGTGTATTATTAAAGTTAAAATATTTACTTTTAATTTTATATTTTTTGTGAAATTCTAAGATTTTTCAAAGTTGACGTTTCAACTTTCAGTTTTTTTTTTAGTTTTCAAAGAAATAATATTTATTATTATCATCTCGTAATTTTTTCGATAAGTTTATTGATAATGTTATTATTATTTAAAATGATGTAAATAGTATATTATCCAGAAGTTAATGGAAATTGAAAGTTTAACTATCAACATTTTTAGAAAAATAAGTCCTATTATACGATTATGGTTATCTCCCAAATTTATATAAGTTATAAAATAAAAAGTTAATTTTTAAACTTCTTTATTAATTCGCTTATATTTACCAAACTATTGTTAACAAAATTGCCGTACAGTGTAGTTCACAACCACGATTAGATATATGGTATAAGAATATCTTTAATCATGTTCACAACTCTCATATTATTTACAACCTACTAAAATAATTTTATTTTTTTTGAAAACTGTCTTTAAACTCATTAAAAAAATGTATATTTTAGGGATAAAGATGGGCTTACCACTTCGACCTATTTTACTCAGAATCGTTTTTTCGAGAGCAATGGTACATTGGTTTTAAGTTCAAAAGACTAATACAACTAATCATTCACCTGTCCTAGGAGCATTGCCTTTTTTAAAATTCTCTTCAATTAAAATGGGTGCGGTATAAGAAATATTTTTTAACTTCAATCATTAAAAAATGTAAATAAGGATTTATTGTTTATATTTAAATTAATGTATTATTACCAAATAGAACACTTTGATCAGTAATAAAATATGCAAATTTAATAAGATAATTAGGTTATAAATTGAATACATAATTTTTTTTTTTTATAAGAGGGCATTATTTCTTAACTCAAGTGGGATTTAGTATGGTAATTTTTATTTGCGTGTTGGTGGTTTCTTCTCTCGGGACAGGTGTACTACTCGGAAAGCGAAATTGGCAACTGTGCAAAAGACTCAGCTACGATGCACCTAAAAGTTAATATTGTCCTTACAACCAATGACAATATTATTTGAGTGTAGTTATGGAGAAAATAATACAACCAAAATAAATACTAAATTATTTTTATTTAATTTACTTTTTTACATGAAAACTAAAAGCAGGAGCATTACATTATGTTAACACATTTATCCACAATTAAATTAACAATAAGTTTAAGAGGATAACATTAATATATTAATGGTGTTCTTTCTTCGGGATAATTAATAGTATTAACATATTTTGTACTATGAAAATGATAATAAATGCTTTAATTAATTATGTATTTGACATCAAATTAATAACAAATTGTTATACACTCTAAATTCAAGTAAAAAAAAATTTTTAATAAAAATAAAAATACATACTTAAATATATATTATATGTAATAAGAAAATTGGTTTAACTTGTGTTAGGGTAACTAAAAATTATACAATTTCAAAATGAGGAAGACTTTAAAAAAAAGAAGAATATTTCAAACATTAACACATCTAAACGTTAATATTATATTAGTAATTTTTATTTTTTAAAGAACATTAACGATATTTAAATATTATCTTAAACATTAATTCAATAATTTGGTGTCTCTGGTTAAAAATTAACAATCACAACATTGTTGGTGTTAGAAAAATGTACAATCGACTCAATAGACATAAAGACAGGGAATATCTGTTTATTTAATAATAAATACTGTACATTAATAATATTATAATAATTTTGTACATAGAAGAAAGAAAACAAAGGGAATGTGGAGTCGATTTGCTTATATGTACAACATTTTGTAACAGTTATATTATAATTTATAATCTTTAAGTTTTTCATTTCAATTAATTGCTTTTTTAAACTATATAAAACACTTAAACAAATATTTTGGTAAGTTGATGATTTAGAGAAGTAGATATTTTGTAAAAAAATATAAGCTGCCAAAGAAATGAAATAATAATAATAATAATAATAATAATAATAATAATAATAATAATAATAATAATAATAAAGAAAAATATATTTACACATACTTAAGTAATATGAATACTATCATATGAACACAAGGGTGTTAATTACTGTTGGCACAATGGTTTTTGTTAATGAAGAAGCATGTATAAAACTATAAATGTCATAACAACATTAATTCTATTGGTTATTTTTTTTTTGTAAAATTTGAGAACTGTCATTTTTTACATTTAAGGATAGGTCTAAAATAATTAATAGAATGTTAATAATATTAATTATGTGTTGAATTAAGTTTCTATAAAAATTATGTAGATTTTTACAATCTATTTATATTTATTTTGTTACCCCATTACTTTAAATCGAGCGGGATCTTTTAAATGTATGCTACCAAACTTTTTGATGATGATTTGCACTGAGGTCTTTGCGCCCAGCTAAAAGTAGGTAGTTATCATCACCAATTGGTGCTTGCCTGTGATTAAACAAAATAAATTGGTTTAAATTAATTTATAAGTAAAGTAAAATCATGCATTTGATGAGTAAAATAAAATGTCTTAATCAATATAAAATAACTATATAATTTTACATACTTGCTGCCATATTTTGTTTCCCTAGCAATAGTCCTTAAAACAGTCCGATGCTCTTGTTCTAGCGTATATATTATTTCTCGCAGAGTAGATAAAGTTATAAACGTAGTTTTAGGGTCTTCGATAAGTATAGGGAGACATAATCTGTCTC
Source organism: Periphyllus acericola (assembly GCA_949715065.1). Lineage (NCBI taxonomy): Eukaryota > Metazoa > Arthropoda > Insecta > Hemiptera > Aphididae > Periphyllus > Periphyllus acericola. Next base: position 19,613,307 of record OX454270.1, on the reverse strand, counting down.
CCGGATACACAGCTTTACACTCGCATGCTTCTGTGAATAAAAAGTAACCACATATAATTATGAAAACTAATCAATATACATTTAATTTAATATTTACAAAGTAATAAGATCAAATATCAATTTCATGTGTATGAAATTAATATGAACGCTACGAAAACAAGTTTAATAACTATATAATAAATAACATATAACTTTTAAGTTTATTAAAGTTCATTCATACTAACTTAATACATTGTCAAATCTATCAATATTTGTCACACAAAGAGCATGAATTCTAGAGAGTTCTCTGTCAACATCAACACTACTAGTCTGTATACGGTCAACAGATGTTGATACTTCTTGACATCCTTTAGTTCTTTCATTGCTGGACTTACAACTGAAATTTAAAAAATATTTTAATAAATAAATATATATAAAATATACCCATAATTACCAAATCCAAGTGCCATTTATAAAAGCAGCTGGATGATAAAGGGTAAGTCGCTTGCTATTTGAAGAACACATTTTAGTCAGTAAATCAACCCATTCTTTTTCTTCAACACAATTATTGGCTTGAATATATAATATTCTCTCAGGTTGAATTATTTGGAACATATTATTTTTATTGAATGATTCTTGCTGAAGACGTTCAACAGCTAATATGTCTGAGAGTGTTATTGTGCAAAGAGACTCTTTACCTAGAATAATTTTAAATAATAGTTATTAAAATAGTAAAAAGTTTTGTTTTTATATTTTAAATCATAATATTCACCTTTTTGTTTAGCATAAGACAAATCTCGTGTAGTTAATTTAAAATAGCGTTGTTTAAAATTTTTTCTGCCAAATTTCTTACGGCCTTGAGCACGTTTTGTCAACATCCTAGAGAAAAAATTACAATTAAGACATCAATTTTATAATTGTGTTTTGAGGTATTTTCCAAGAAAATTAAATATAAATACTAATAAGTAATTACTAGGAATAATGCTTACAAAATTATAAATAAGTAAGCATACATTATACGCCATTTAAACAATCACTATTAGATAGTTAATACATTTGATGTACTAAAATTTACATTTACTCACCAAGAAGTAATTTTCCTTAGATAGCTAAAATATTTTTTACCATTATTTAAAACAATGGTATAGTATGAGAAGAAATAAAAGTGAGATAAAAATGAATATTAATAAACAAGTTATTACCCTTCTTTGAGCGTGACAGGAGTATCCTGGGTACATTGTGCTGGACCAGCTGAGGCAGAAATAATCTCTAAAAACTAAAGAAATAAATTGTGTAAATTAATAAAAATAAACTAGTAGGAATAAATGTTTTTACCTGTCTAACTGCAGTGACATGTTGTTCAGTGTAGACAGATTGGTACATTGATGACATATATTCTTCTTTAAAATTTGATCTCGAACAAACAAGATTACCCAAACTTTGAATAGTTTTTGATACCAGTGTAAGGGTTCTGTTTGTTTGAGAATCCTAAACAAATTTCTCTAGTTAATAAAATGTAATTAATTTAGTAGTGTTTAGATATTTGAAGCATACAATTTGTTCTTTCGTGAGATCAAAAAGCCTGGGGCCTAATATTGCAGGTGCAAAAAATCTTAAAAATATAAATCCAGACACAACAGAATACTTGATTTCTTTGTTTTCTATAAAAAGAAAATAATAGTAAAATATAAACAAATTCAATTATATACAGACTAAGCTATCCAATTTACCTGGAAAAAATGTTATAGCTACTTCTTTAAGAGTATGGAATAATTGGCACATTACAGTGGGGCATTTCAGAGCTGATGTTGTAATAGCTTTGAATACATCTTCCACATAAATCTAAGTATATTAATAATTAATATTATTAAATTATTTCTTAAAAATTAAAAAAATAAGTTTAATTTATTTTCTTTTGAAAACGGATATAATTTTTATTTACTTTTAAGTTTGCCAAATTATGACTAATAACTGTAGTATCTTTAACTCTAGCTGGATCAATTTCACACGGCCTCCTTTCTGCTAAAAGTCTTTCCAATGGTGGCCTTAAAGTTTCATGCAAGTATCTCATTCCAGATATGTGCATAGATTCATCCATCATTTTAGATACCATAGAATTCCCACGAAATATTGTATTTGCATCACTGAAATAGACGTTTGTTCATTAAAATTAAATTGATAACTCATAGGATGAATTTATAACAAATTTACTCACGTAACTTTTGATATTTCCCATATGGCAAGGGATCTGATTGTCTGAACAATTTGTCCATGGTGCAGCAATATACGTACAAGAGGTTGAGCGGAATCTATTTTATTTGGAATTATTTCTCCCAAAAGATAAACTGTACTAGCAGTTATTGGCTATATAATGAAATTTATGTTGATGGATTACACATCATAATATATTTATAAAATTAACTAATTATTTACCTGTACGGCATAGCTATTCATCAGTAAATGTTTGAGACGTTCATAATTGTGTGATGCTAGAACATGATCAGCTGTATAGTGAATTTTTAAACGTAATGATCCTACACTAGGATAATTAAGACCCTGGTCTTCCCTGAGACTTGATTTTCTATTACGTGGTTGGAGAAAATACCTGAAAGAGTATTAATAAAGAAGTTAATTACATAGATACTTATTATTTAATCCAACAAGATTAAGTATCATACATACCATGCACTAACAGTTCTTCCTTGTAAAGGTATGATTACTTGACCCAAAAATACAGTATTGCTGCTAGATATTTCATGATAAAGAGTAACTATAAGCTCAGCCCAATCAGCAGTAGGTGTTTGGCTCGACATGTGTTGTTTATGAATTCCACTCAATCCCGGGAGCTTAATTTATATATACAATTTATTAAATTTAATATTATAAATTAAATATCCTATTTAAAATAATTACAGTAAAGGCAAAAGCTTCATCAAATACAGGTGAGTTTGTCTTTTTCTTGACTTTGGTTCTTTGTGTTTCTGTTTTGTCATTTGTATACCGCACTGTGACATCAGCAAATGGGTCACAATTTCCATTTGTGATAGCTAATTCACATGCTTCATTTAAGCGTACGCCTAGTCTACCTCGGTTTTCACTAAACTCAATTTCAATATGAATTTTTCCCTAAACAAATAATCAGACAATTCATCAATCATACCAATCTGTTAAAATTTCCATTTCATAGCATAATGTTCAAAGAGTTCAACTATATAAGCTTTAGTATTAACAATGTTATTGTACAATAGTAGCAAATACAATTTTTTTATTTGTTATGTCTCTCGACATTACAGCAAAGCGATTATAGTACATTGTGTATTAAGATTACATAATATATAGTATTTTAGTAGATAAGATTAGGAAGCAGGTACTATGGATGAAATTGATTATTAGGTAAATAACTGATTCAGTATGGGGATTGAGTAAAAGGAAGACATAGGGAAAAGAAAACCAAATTGATTCAAATTTAATAAAGAACAAAAATAAGAAAGGAAGAACAGACAAAAACATTGTAATGGATATCGTAGTTGGTCTTATGAGGGTAGAGCATATAAGAATAATTAATTATAAATTATTTTTATAATTATATTTTGTTGGAGATTATAAAAAATAATAATAGATTTATGCAATGGTTGATCAAATTATTATTATAAATTATTTAGTTCAATGGTGTATATAAATGTATATAATATGTAAGGTTTATATTATAACAATTTTCTGTTGGGTAAATTAAATTTGGTCAAAAGTAATGTATCATTTTGAATTGAATTACATTAAACTTTGACTAAGTGAAAATATTCTATGAATATTTCTGCATAATATATTCTAATAATGCTAAGAAAAGATTTACCAAAATAAATATGGAGAGTATTGTTATGACAATTACTTAAACTGGAATATCAATTAACAATTTTGTATTGTCAATACAATAGTACTCAATAGTTATTGTAGTATAATTTTTCTCATTCATAAAATTATACTAGTTTTCAATGAATGCAAACATAGAGTAGGTTATTCTTTTGTACTTGAGATTCTTAATAGATAAGAACACATAAAAACTGAATTTATGGTTGATATTATTCTTAAAAAGCAAAAAATATTTTTAAACACCATAAGCTTATATAATTAATCAAGATAAATAATAGAACATAAAAAATTAATTTTAATTATATTTCTTTTCCCTTTCATAATTTAAAATATAATTGACACTTAATAACAATGTTACTATTAATAAAACTATATTTAACATTTTACCAAATTTTTAGTCTATTTATAATATTATTCAAATCAAATTCAAATTTCCGACAGCAATGGAATTTTGACACATTTTAAGAAGAATAGCACAATTGTATTTAAACAAAATACATTAAAACTGTAATAATAATGATCAGCAAAGTTTAAAATAAAAATACATGAATAACCACTAATATTTGTGATGACTGATGATATTGTTCAATTATTGATTTTATTTATGTAATAGAAAAATATAGGTATCTGAGAACTAATAATATTTTATTTGAAACCTTAGTTACTTAAAAACTACATATTTCATATTTTCAATAATAAAAAATTTGTACCTATATAATTAATAGTAAGTGCTTGTATAATTAGTGTTTTCACATGTGTTATATATTTTTACAGAAACTAATCTACAGCACTAGAAATGTAAAAATCTATTAAGTCAGTAGATAAATTGTTATTAAGAAAATATAACCAGATTGTAATCGCTAGAATATAATGTAAATAGAATGAGATATCTTATAACTCAATATATAAATGTATTAACAGATACTTATTTGAATTAGTTTCTTAAATACAATTTGGACATACGGTTAAAAAAACTATGCACCATTCTTATTTATACAAATTATGGTTTTTTACTGCATTTGGTTGATGAAATAATATTAATTAGATAATTTAGTATTTATTAATGTTATCATAAGTTTATTATTATTTTTAAAATACTTTAAACACTATTGTAAAACAATAAATCCTATCAAAAAACTATATCACATAATTTAAAATCTAAAATTATATTATAATATTAAGTATAATTAGTAAAATTAAATACCTGTACTTCAGATTCAACATTCAGTGGTCGTAATGGGAACCAATGATCCTTGTCATTAAATGATGTTAATTGGTCTCGTCGAACTGTTACCCTTCCTAATGGTCTATCTCGTTCATAAACACATACACCCAGGTAACGAAAACGACGAGGAATTTCAAATTCAAATTCTTCACCCCAAAATGGACTAAAATAAAATGAAAATAAATAGTAATAACTAATAAGTAAGCAAATAATTTTATAATATATAATTAAAGAGAGACTGTGGGAATCTATTCAACTTCACTAATAAACAATATAGTGAGAATAAAATCTATTGTATTATGTTTTAACAGAATTAGGTACTTTACACATGGGATTTTTTAAAAAAATAATTAAAATGTTCATAAATAATTTTTAATACTTATTTAGATACCTACATAATATTTTAATTTGAGGAAAATGATGTTTTAATAATCTGAGAAATATATTTTTTTTGGCATGTGGTATAATAATGTAGGTACTGCTAGATTATGATTAAATTAATTAATGAATCCCGCAATTCAGAGACCAAGATTTGTCTACTTAAAATAAATATCTATATATCTATATATATATATATATATATATATATATATATATATATATATATATATATATTAACTATAATACAAATTGGCAATAAGTCTTGAATTAAAAAAGTACTATATTACATTAATTATTACTACAATTAACAACAAGATACAGTTGTGAACAAAATTCAATATAGGTTTGTATGTAGCACAAATAAATGGGCATGGATAATACTGTTTGATGAAAATATATTAATATCAAAATATTTTAAAATTACAATCTGTATTAATAAAGATGTTTGAAAAATAAATGATTAAGACTGCATTAGAGTTACTCGATTAGTTATTTTATTATAATTACTGGTAATAGCTTCATTATTATTAAATGTCTGGAACCAAAATTATGATTTAACATAGAGTAGTAAAACCAGGTTTTAGTTACCCTATGAAAAAATATAGGGGAGCAGTTGCTATCATTTCTACCTTATATTGGTACCTTTGATTATTCTTGATTATTGATATAATATATATATATAATAAAATATATATAATATAATAAAATAATATAATATTTGATTTTTTTTTTTTTTTTGATATGTTACATCTATTAAGTATAAATTAAAAACTAAGTAAATAAATAATTATTTTTTATAAAAATATGCCAATTATAATGGAGATATAAGTGTAATAAAATAATAGTTTAAAGAAAAATAAATGTTATTAATGATTTATATAAAACATGAAATTGGGTAAGAATTTAAGATTTTTGCTGAAATAATGATTTGAAAATAATGAACTATTAAAAACAAACTATTGTCCAACAATGTGTAAAAAGTTAAACTGGTGATATATTGACTATAGAAATTTTATTACTAGTGAAAAAAATACATTTTACTGAGATTTAAATTTTTAAACAAAACAATGTTTTGATTTTATTAATATTATATAAAATACCTTGGGGTTAACATTAGATACATTATCAAGTCATAAATTATTAATTTACTTGTTTCATTTAATAAAATACACACAATAGTAAGATAGAATTTATCATTGTCACAAAATGAATTTTATTTATTTTACATAATTAATAGAAGGAAGATTATGATAGAGAGAAATAGTGCATTTACTTTTATATAGAATTTAATTTAAAAAAACAATTGATAAAATAAAAATAAATTGCTTTAAAAAATGTAAACAATTTATTTATTTATTTTTGAGGTTAAGGTATGGACACCAGCAGTTATTAGTGTGTAAACATTTATCATCAGGGTACTTTATTTTATTTTTCAGAGCCAAAAAACAGCCCATATATTTTTGATTATGATAAAATAATAACAAATTTTATCAGTCAATACCAAATCCTCAATTGTAAAATTATAATTTGAAGAACTCTGATTAATAATAAAAATTAGGTAAATTGTATAAGCTATCATAAATGAGATACATTTTTTGGCCATGAAAATAATATTAATTATACCTAAACGTTATTTTTTGATTATTAGTAAAAAAGTGATACACACTAAATATCAATCACTAATATGAGTAATATATAAATAAAATGATATTTCTGCCAAAACACAATAGTACAAATGTATTTATACAATTGATTTTAATTTAATAATATTAAATTAAAGATTTTGGTATTAAAATTGGAAAATGTACATGGTTAAGTAATTATAAATATTGAATAATATTGTTATACATTAGATTATAGATATTTTGCACATTAAAATATAATATCTCAAAATGTTGAAGATATAACAAATAGTAAACAAGATAAATATATAACCTATTATAGAAAATAAATAAATATTATATTAATAAATTATATTATATAAATATTTAAGAAAATTAGGTAAATCAACATTTTATACTTATTTATATTTTCCAGAGAAAGCTTTTTTATATATTACTATTTATTACAAGAATATAAATTAAACTAGAAGTAATATATTCAATATAATCAACTCAATTGGATTATAATTTAATTTATTATCAGTTTAAAAATATTAACATCTAATAAATTATTATTGTTTTTATACATTAATAAAAAAAATTTATTTAATTATGGATGAAGATTTTTAATTTTTTTTTTTATTCAAATAAACCCCTGGGAGCAATGGCCATTGGGTGGTGTTAATAGTCAAAAAAAATAATTACATTATAGATGTTAAAAACATGTGGTTTACTTAAAGTTAATTGAACGTATATATTTAAGGTGGAGTGGAATTTGAATGAAAAATGATTGAAATTTTTTTTTATTGTTTACATTAAATCACATAAACAGTGATAGTAATGTTTTCAATGAATGTTGCCAAATTTTGAACCTATGTAAAATTTTTTTAGTTTTTAAGTTAATGTGAAAATGGATTAGCTACCTAATATGAATAATAATTTATTTTGAAATAATAAAAATTGTAATCAATAATATCTACCAATAACACCATAAAAAAACCAATTATTAAGGTAGAAAAAATATTGAATTTTAGTTAAAATGAGTAATAATTTTAAAACAATTTTGTATTGTTTAGTTAAAATATTGACATTTTATTCAACAACCAATAAAATTTAACCTATATAATATGTAAATAATTATAACATGTTTGTTTCAATGAATACATATATGTATATATATATATATATATAAACAATTTTCACGTACCAGCATAATAAGTATTACGTGTTTATAGATTTGTAATTTTCAACAATCATTAATATAGGTATGTATAATGTATGAGTTATACACATGATATATTTAGTTGAAAATATTAAAAATACATACCTATATATTATTTGGTAAAGAAGCAAATTAACAAATTTAATAAAACAAAACGGTGATAGTTTTTATGTAGTAAAATATGACTGAGTGGCCAAGCGGAATAATGTAATAATTCTGATGTGGGTATGCCTCTCTTTGGGCAGCCAGAGAGAAAACCTGTAAAGTCTGTGCAGAAAGTAACAGATAACCATTGTATATATAAACTTATATAAATTAAAATGCTAATACCTATTTCACTCATTCAGTTCTAACACCATATGATATTAAGTTTTATCTTGAAAGGTTTTTTCTAAAATTTAAACTATAAAGTAGATATCATTAATTAAATAAAAGTAGTAATAAATACAAACTATTGCCAATTTGCGATACGTCCATACTTGAAATTTAAGTTCCGAAACATACAAAATTTAATTTAAAATTTAAATATAAAATAATATAAAATTTGTTTATTATTATAACTTAAGCAGTGGGTATTATATTTAAATGAGATCTGTGTAAATTATGAAATATATATTTTATCGAAGAAATTAATTTATTATTACCTATGTATTTTTATGGAATAAACGAAAAAGCAATAGTAAAAATAATAATAGATAGAAGTATACTACGACTTTCATTGATCATAACAAGTTTACTTGATAATTTATACATTTGAAGAAAATAAGTAATTCGAGAAAAATTGAACATTTCAAAAAATACTAAACAAATACAATATAAAGATTAAAATGCCATTAGCTATTAAGAAATAATTTAAATAAAGAATCATTACGAATTCAATAAAATCCTACGCGACCCAGTGTACCAGCGGTTTCTATTACAAGGGCATGTCGACAACAATTAATAGCGCACAAATCGATAAGCCGACGGAATAAATACGTGATCGGTAAAATTGTACTCACTCAATTGCCTTTTCAATAGTGGCTGTGCGGAATATTTCTTCCTGGTCAAGTGTGATCGTGCAATGTCCGTCTCTGAGTGACGAGTGTCCCTTGCCCAAATTCTTCGCATCACCTACGCACAAACAACATTATCATCATCACACCGTCTCAACGATCACCCTGCGGTCGGCCATTCATGGCTTTTCGCGACCAGCATGAACAACGGGGTTAACAGGTATCCCATCCGTGCGCCGCGTATGTGCGCGCGGGGGCCCACGGACGCGAGCCAGCCACACGGCACAGGAGCCGCAGAAAGATGGCCACAAAAATGTCGGCGCAGAAAAATGAAAAAACCACTCACCGATTTTGATCTTCAGCCTCTCCACGACTCTGAAGTTCGGTTTACCCTCGGCCATCGTCATTTCGCGCAAACCCGGTGCACGTCCGCCGCCAATTCATCAACGACGTTTCATTCAAAAAAGTAATTGATTCATGGTTTGTGTGTCCTTCCTTCCGAAAAGCGTTCCCATTCATGCGAAATGCTCGGGGGACGGGACGGGTGAGCGCGCGCGTGAGCGACGGAGACGCTGTGTGGGTGCGACGGAGACGGCGCGGGCGCAGCGGACGGGACGCGGCGCGCGGGGTTTCCCGTCGGGCGGAAACGTATGTCGGTCAGGCGTTCCCAAACGGTCCGCGTTTCCGGCCAATCCGCCTAAACTGCTGCAGCCAGCGGCCCAAACGAGTCGTTCGCGTGCCCGCGCGTCCTCCCCGCGTCCGAAGGCCCGTCGACGGGGGCGTGCAAGCCGCGGTCCGGATAGGGGGTTCGGGATGTATCGCGCGGTCAAGCACTGTAACCTGTACAGCCTTTGCACGGGGTGAGCGTTACGAAAATCATGTCGGCGCGCCAGTGATCCGCCCCGTAGAAGTGCAAAACGCGACCGTCGCCTCAGAGACGCGGACCAATTTGAATACGAATAATATTATTATTATTATTATTATTATTAACAAACAAACGATAAAATAGGTATATGGAATAATATTGTTTTTCCGCGGTTGAAGTTCGGTGTGATATGACCACCGTCATGAACGTACAGACGGTCGCGCGGCCGTATTGATTAAAAGTGTCCTTAGGTGTTCGCCGTTCATTATTATTATTATTATTATTATTTATTATTATTATTTTACCGAATACCAATGTCGGATGCACGTACACACGCGCGCGCGCAAGCCCACTAAAATACCGAATACTGTCGGTCACGCGCGCGCGCTCATTCATTTTTTCCACAGCTTTTGACCCTTTCTGCGATAAGAAAAAAATGCCGCTGCCCGATTTGCTATCAACTCTGGGTGACAACCCGTATTTCGGCGCCGGCTTCGGATTGTTCGGACTCGGCTTGGGGGCGGCCGTGTTGCGCAAAGGCGTCGCAGCCGGTCTGGTGTTGTTCCGCCGCAACTTCATGATGACCCTGGAAGTGCCGTGCCGCGACAAGAGCTATCAATGGGTGCTGCTGTGGGTTACCCAAAAGGCGGCCCGGCGCACTCAGCACCTGAGCGTGGAAACGACGTTCGAACAAATGGACACGGGACGGGTGAACACCACGTATCATTTCTTGCCCAGCATCGGCGTGCATTTGATCGAGTAATAAGACGGTTTTTGTGTTCTAAAATATTTTATTTAACTGCCATTGCGGTGCTATTATTCCTGTTCAATAGCGAAATAGAAACAACAAAGAGGGTTTAATCCTCGATTCGTTCAAATACTTTGTCAAAGTTCCATTTTTTTTCTAATAAGATACCATTTTTATGAAATATTGTTGCACACTCTGAGATAACCCATTTTAAAATTATGAATTAAGGTTTTATATTTTAAGTGTCAGTTACTTGTTTACTATAATTATTAGTGGTTCTATATCTTCATAGTAGTTTTCAGTATCAAAACTGAATTATAGTTTTGGCAATTGCAAGTGTTAAAAGTCGGAAACACTACATTCTTAATTTTATTTACCATTCATAATTGCTTATAGTATATGAATAAGTGTCTATAAATTAGTAATTACGACTATTACACTATAAAAAAAAAAAATAATAATAAACAATTTATTTTTCACTACTGTATTCTATGGTTCTACTGAATATGTTCCTACATTTATTAATTTGTAAGACTGATCATTAAAATATCAGTTTGAAGTATTAAAAAAATTAATATTGCATAAAATAAAAATAGTTGTATTAGTTTTTGTACAACGAAATTAATGTATTTAATTGTATAAATTAATATTAATTAAAACATTTAAGTTATTAACTTAATATTGACCATAAAATTGATTAATTTTTCTATACTTCAGGTATGGTGGTAAATTTATTCAAGTGACTCGAACCAGAGAGCAACAATCATTAGATTTACATGCTGGTGTTCCATGGGAAAATGTTGTGCTTACAGCATTTGGTAGAAATAAATCATTATTTACAGATATACTTGAAGAAGGTAAAATGTAAAATGACAATTTAATTTACATCACATTAATTATTTTGTTTATTTTGTCAGGTAGCTCGTCATATGGCTTTAAAAACAATGGAAGGTCGTACAATAGTTTATACTGCATTAGGGTCAGAATGGCGTCCTTTTGGTCATCCTCAAAAACCTAGACCCCTTTCATCAGTAGTATTAGATGATAATGTTTCTGAGAGAATATTGAAAGATGTACAGAAATTTATTTGTAAGCCATATTGGTATATTGAACGTGGAATACCATATAGACGAGGATATTTATTGCACGGTCCACCAGGATGTGGAAAAACATCTTTTATAAAAGCTTTAGCTGGAGAACTACAATATGGTGTTTGTTTATTAAATTTAAGTGAGCGAGGACTTACTGATGATAGATTAAATTATTTAATGTCTGCTGCTCCACAAAGTACAATTATATTGTTAGAAGATGTAGATGCAGCTTTTGGTGGCAGACATGAATCTAAACAAGGTAAAATTTGACGTACAATATTATGTTTGTATAACAATAGCGTAAATACTCATATTGATTGTATAATTAAAAAAAAAAATATTTTAGTTTCTGCTGCCTATGATGGTCTGAGTCGTGTAACATTAAGTGGGTTATTAAATGCTCTTGATGGAGCTGCTTCATCCGAAGCTAGAATATTATTTATGACAACCAATTACATTGATAGGTAAGTTAATTGCAATTTAAAATTTTAAATATAATATGAATTAAAGCTCTATAATTTCAAATTTGTAATTAGATTGGATCCTGCATTGATTAGACCTGGCAGAGTTGATGTTAAGGAGTATATTGGTCATTGTTCACAATCTCAAATCGAACGAATGTACCAACGATTTTTCCTAGAAAACAATGACAATGAACGACAGGCTACAGAGTTTGCAGAAACTGTTATCAAAACTGGAAAACCTGTTAGTGCAGCTCAAATACAAGGGTATTTTATGTTGGTAGAAGACTGCTCACACAATGAAATAGTTAAGAATCATCAAAGTATTTGGGAATCTTAACTAATTAAAATATTTTACAAAATTGTAATTTTTGTTATTGGTGTTACTTTAACATGTGTAGTTAAATAAAAAGAAAAAAAATTCTTAAAATCTTATTATCATATTCTTGAAATATTTGTGAGAATTAACAATTTATTAGTAATAAGTTTTAATGACGGCCAAATATATGACGAATTATTTGTTTTGTTATTTTTACATTTGGTGTATTGATTTTATTGAGAGAAGTAGGAAAACTTGTTTTTTTTTTAAATTTTGATAGAAAATAAAAATGCTCAAAGTTTTATTCAGTATTCTAATTAATTTTGGAAATATATCCATTATATTCTTGCATATACCAAACTTTTTTCTCATTTCTTGTATTAATTAGTTCATCACACATGATTAACTTTTACAGAAAAATGTATTCTAACATGAGGTCAAGTATACAATTTTTTCTATAATTATAATATGATAGCTAAATATATATATATATGTATACCTATATATATGTAAATAATTTAATCAATGTTTGCAAAAATATGATCATAATAGGGCAAGTAGGTGAGGCACTAAAAATAAAAATAAATATTTGTATATTTGTACATTCTTTATTTTGTAAGATTGAAGTTATCATTAAAATTGAATAATAACCAAATTCAATTTATACAAAATATTTTTACAAAAAAACTGAATCACTAAATTTAAAAGTACTTTATATACAAATTATTTAATTTATTAATTTGAAAATCATTCACAATTTATCAACCATTTTTAATATATGTCGTTGCTCTTGTTCTTGCCATTCCTTATCACCATCTTCACCAAGATTTCCAGCGTATTCTATAAAATAAAATGTAAAAATATTAGTTCATCTAATTACAATCAAAATAATACTTTGTAGTTTTAATGTTTATTTTTTTTTAGTAAATTGTTGAATATTGATATCAACATTTACTAATGATAATAAATACCTCTCATTATTTGACGTATTGTTTTTAATGTGCCACCACGCATATTTAATATGTGAGTAACTCGTTTTTTGATGTTTGGTCCACTATTACAAACTTCCAAAATAATATAATCAATCAGTTGCAAAGAAAATAAACCTCCATTTAGTCTTTTCAAATAAATTTCATCTTCATCTTCATCACTTGAGTTCTAAAAAATTAAGTTTTATACCTTGATATTTTCATAATTATAGATAAAAATTTACTCTTTCATCAATTGCAGCATCAATTGTTTCAACTTTTTCCATATACTTGAAATGAAGTTCCATAAGTCTATCAACTTTTTCCATGTCATTTTCAGCAAATTTGGTCATGAGACGTTGTCTTTGAGTACCGCGGCAGTTACGCAGCATATTAGCAATTATTGAAACAACATGTTCTGTAACCATACAGATATATGACTTCATATTAAATAAATAAAATTTAGTATGCACTATTCAATATTTACCTTCATGTTCTTCTGTACTGAGCATTTTCTTTCTGTTTTTTTGAGGAGTTTTCATGAACAGTGGAAATATAGTTCTAAGTCCTAAAATATCTACGAATTTGTTACAATTGTCTTTGCCTTGTGGGCCTGATAATGCATGGTTCAATACCTTCAATGAGCCATTTCGACTTAATTTTTTTTCTCTGAAAATGTTATTGGTTTTTTAATTTTAGCTTTGTGACAATTAGTTAAAAAAATAATGCAATTGACAAAATTACCTTAATATAAGATTCATTAATTGAAGTCCTTCACCTCTCAGAAACCTATCTCTGTTTTGTTTATCCATTAGACATGAACATAGACAATCAAAAAGATTCTCCATCATTTCTTGCTCATCAGGAGAAGAAGGGTCGTGTCTTTTATAATACTATATTTATAAACATGAATTAATGTAATTAATTTGTTAAAAAGTTTATCTACTAAATATTAATATATATATTTACAGCAAGTTGTTGCAATAAAATGTCAATGCCTCCAATTTCTCCAACTAAAACTCTATTCTCTTCATTGTTTTGCAATAATATAGATAAAATTTCACTACTATAAAGTTTATTATCATCATAGGGCATTTTGGCTTTAATTCTTTTCAAAAGCCATTGGATAAGTCCTTGTTTTCCAACATCTATAACAACAGCCGGTCTGAGTTCCATAATATTTTCAAATATTCCTAGAGTTGTATGTACACCATTTGCTTCTTCTTTGACAGATTCATCCATACGTTCTAGATTTTGTACAAGTAATGCACATATTTGTTTACTGAGTAATGCTTCAATCAATATTTCTGTACCTTCTTCATTTTCATCCAATGAATCTAGATCAGTTAAATCCTAAAACAGATAATGTATTACAATAACAGTAATACTATTATGACTAAAATACTACTTACATGTAATAAATTGACGACTGCAACTGCTATATCAGTATTTTCATGAGAAAGTAATTCTAACAAAGATAAAACAGCTTTTAAATTGACTAAAATAGGATATAAGTCTGGCACAGTTGCTATAGCATGCATTTCAGATATAATATCATGTAATTCAATTTCCGATTCCATAAATCTATATTAAAATTGATTTAGATATTACATAGAAAATAACTAATAGAAATATTTTGTTTATTACTTTTCAGGATTCTCAGGAAATTTTATTCTCATTTCTTGATTTTTAAGAACTTTTTTTTCAAACAATAAAATCATACGTTTTAAAGCCCCTTCATCTAAAACTCCATCCTAGAAAAACAAAACATTTAAAAAGTTAATTTGTTTTCTTATTAAATAAAGTATCATTACATCAGAACCAGCTAGATTTTCATCAATTAATTTTTGAACCATTTCTTGACGTTCATGTTTCCTTCGCTGTTCTTCAGCTAGTTTTTCTTGTTCTGCCTTCAATCGCTCTTGTTCCTGTTTTTCTATTTGCTGAACACGAGCTTTGGCTAATCGTCTCAGTTTTTTTTGCCGCTCATAATCAGTTTCATTTTCTTGAATTTGATTAACTTCTTCTTCAGGTAATGGTCGTTTTGGCGTGTTCGCCGGCTGTAACAAAATAATAATACATTATTAGGCATTATCAAACCATCAAATAATTTGTGAAATATAAATTATAAATAGTGTACTTTATAATCTAACAATTCTCCTATGTCCATGGCAGTCACTAAAGAAAAAACTCTAAGTAGTAAAGAATATTACGCTTAAATTAAAATGTATTAATTTAGTAAAATCGTGTGTCTTTAAACTCAAAACGTTATGTTTATTTACCAACCCGTCATTTGCAAATAATAGTAATAAATAGTACCTGATAAGTGATAATCATGTTTCCAAATACGAAGCGGTATAAATAGTGGTCAATACGTAGAGAACACCATACCGTGGTTATTTGGATAACCGAGCTTCCATCTATAAAAATTAAGGAGTATAAAATAAATGGCGCGATACTGAAAACTTAGAAGAATCCACAATTTAAAAATGCCAATGTGATTTACTAAAAGAATCAAAGAAATATTTGCTCCTGCCAAGTATAACATTACATAAACTAGAAACTATTTAAAATTTTTTATAATTATTCGCATTCCATTTCAAATACTTAAGCCGGGTTTACACGTAACAATAATTCGTTACGATGTGATTGACAATTTATCGTCGTTTTTATTTCCCCAATTAATCGAAATAGTGAATACTGTTTACACGCTACGATTTCTTGTCCAATATTCTTTGTCGACCGCGGTTCATCACAACTCAGTTGGCCATTAAGGATTTCGCCATGGAGGAAGTACTGTTGTGGTCGTTGTATCTAGTTTGTTTAGCGAAAAAAGCAAAAAATTCGCGAAGACCAAGAAGAAAGTGGAGCCGCAAATGGTTGCTAAAGAAAAGGGAATTTTCTCATATAAACTTATTGCGATAATTACGAAATAAACCCAATGACTGGCGGAATTATTTGAGAATGGATGAAGATACTTATGTTGAGTTGTTAAGGTTAGTTTCTCTGTTTATCGTGAAAAAAGACACTGTTATGAGAAAAGCCATATCTCCACACAAGAGACTCTCAGCTACCTTACGATTCCTTGCTACCGGAAGAATCTTTAAGGACATGGAATTTTCAACTGCTATTTCTAAACCAGCTCTCTGCAAAATAATTCCGGAAACCTGTGAGGATATCTACAAAGTATTAAAAAAATACATACAGGTATGTTAACTAAATTTTTTTTTTTTTATTTAATTTTAAACCATAGACAATACAAACATTATAATTTATAATCAAATGTAACAGGTACAATATAAATTGAATAATCATAGAATATGTTTTACACTAGAATATGCCCTTTAATTAAATTAATTTTGAAAAAAAACTAGAAACATTGTTTTCCATTGATTGGTTGAGATCTGTGTTAATCGTTTTACTTGAACTTGGCATATAATGATATAATTTGAGTGGCTGAATTTCGGGTTGTTGAGATTCTGGTTGCTGAATATTTGGTTGTTTAGAATTGGCTTGTTCTGGTTCGTTTGTATGAGAGATGGGCGGTGTCGTATTAGCGAGATGTTGAGAGTTTGGCATTGTCATGTTAGAGAGATGTTGAGCATTTGGAATTGTCGTATTAGTTAGATGTTGAGCGTTTGGAATTGTCGTATTAGAGAGATGTTGAGAGTTTGGCATTGTCATATTAGGAAGATGTTGTGCATTTGGAATTGTCGTATTAGAGAGATGTTGAGCGTTTGGAATTGTCGTATTAGAGTCTAGAGAGATGTTGAGAGTTTGGCATTGTCATATTAGGAAGATGTTGAGCATTTGGAATTGTCATATTAGAGAGATGTTGAGAGTTTGGCATTGTCATATTAGGAAGATGTTGAGCATTTGGAATTGTCATATTAGAGAGATGTTGAGCATTTGGAATTGTCATATTAGAAAGATGTTGAGAGTTTGGGAGTTGATGCTCAAATATTCGAGGTATATATGCAGGAAGGTAGAATTGAGGATTAAATAATATTATTATATTATATTAACGGTTAATAATGTTCACCACAACGAAATTAATAAAAAAAAAAAAATGTTATTTTTATACATTGTAATAACTGATAGACAATATAATGCATTGTGGTCTCGACCTTTCGATCACGTGGACGTGTTTCGATCGTGAGTTTATACTATCGGTCGCGACTTATTTGAGTTTATTTTATTTAGACATACTAAGATATTGTCTTCGTCGAGAGCAGGGACGGCGCCAGAATTTTTCCCTAGGGAGGCAGTAAAAGGCAAGTTAATTTTTTGAAGGGGCAAGCTCATAAATTTTACTTCTGTCAATAATCATAAAAAAAAAATAATGATTTATGTATTAGTTATACAGATAACAATGTAATTCTGTATAAGTGCATTTTTACATACAACATGAATTTAATACTTATTAGTTATTACGTAATAGTTAATAGTAATATTTAAAAATAAAAAATTCAACTCAAGGTAAGATTTTAATATGAAAACATTTTTTACTATATAAGTGCACCTCTGGGTAATATAACATAGGTACATTTAAAACATAATAGTAAATTTAAAAATAAAAAAAGTTCAACTATAAGTAAGATTTATAATAAATGAAAATATTTTTATTTTAAATAAGCATTATTTTTCTGTTGTGATGAGCAGCAGAAAACTTGTCCACAACTTTCTCCATATCCAGATTTTTGGAAATGCTTTTTTCAATCGAAAGAATTGCTATATCTGATAGTCTTGTGTTCATCATTTTATTTCTTAAATAAGTTTTAATTTGTCGGAGCCTCGGAGGCTAGAAAAAGTTCTCTTTACCCCCCAGCACTGGAAGGCGGAATAATTGCTAAGGTACATAATAAATACAGTTCAGAAAAAGCCAATTTGTAACATTCTAATAATTGTATAAAATCAAGGATAGTGTTCATACTTCATTTTAGTTTTTTTTTCTGTCTGTTGTCTTTTTATGAGTTTTGGTATTAACCATTGATTATATATACATGTATATTTAATCAATGTATTAACTAATTAATATACTAACGTATTTACTAATTTACCAACCATATAACAATAAAATAATAATACAAACGTAATGAGACTGTGCACAGACCCACGCCACACATAGACACATGTCACACACACACACACACACATACACATACACACACACACACACACACACACACACACACACACACACACACACATAATAATGAAATATTTCATGCCTTGACGAGTCGTTTGGAAAATCCGACTAATTAATAGGTGATCGTCGCTATTTTTAAACATTTTGAATCTTACCATATTTATGAATACGGCGAGTGGAAAATTAAGATTTCCTATCGAAATATTTACGATTAAATAGTATTTCATAATAATATATCCATCATAACCGTTCACATACCATTAAAAATAGGAGTTAAAATATCTGGGGGGGCGAGAGAAGGGCGAGAAGTGATCCTAGGGGGGCAATCGCCCACCCTTGCCCCTCCTTGACGCCGTCCCTGGTCGAGAGGTGACAAAAATACACTTTCTGATCGAAAATCTTCTAGCCTCAAGGTACCCACAACAATAAGACAGTCTGTCAAAAATTAATTTTTCTTTTATTCCAGACGTGGTAAACATCCAAAGGAGGTAAAATCCAATCTCACCTAACTCAAAGAATATTAATGATAATCACCCGTAATTAAACTTATTTAACAGTTCCTTTGATAAAACCAACGTCTCCACCACGGTCAGATCTCAGAAGATCTCAGAAGTGGTCTCCATTGAATTTAATTTCGTCACGGACGACGGTTCAATGGTCACCGATAACGAGTGACGGATAACGTGTCTGTCGACTTCGGACAATCTACATCTAATTACAATAATTACCCTACCACAGATAGAGATAATCAAGTCGGCATTAATCTGACTAGCTTTAATTATGTAATTACGGAGAAAAACGTCCTTTTGTTTTCTTATGCGTACGCGGGTCCTTTATACATAATAATTGGCGAAATTGATAAAAGTTTACACCCGGGCTTCATTCTATGAAGATAGGCAAGCTAATCCACAGCAAAATAAATTAAGTTACTGAAATTAAATCAATAAGCACTAGAATTAGACGAATTTTTGATAACGTCATGAATGCTAATCTATGTCTGACAGAAAATCCCCTTATGAATCATGTTTTTACTACTTTGATCCCGTCTACTCGGGCTTAAATTCTAGGTGATCTTCGGTTAGAGTCTAACAGTTAAACCGAGTCGTATCGGAATTGGAGTTCTTCGAAGGTCTTCATTCAATACGAGTATACTATCACGTTTCTTCTTTTCACCGCATTTTCCCACATCAAGCTGAGGACAATTCCCATCTATTTGATTTAGTTGAACTCAAATTGTTGTTTTCCACTTTACCGGATTATATATCGATTTACAAAGCGCGTATAAAGGTATCACCTAGTATCAGATCTTCCGTTCAATGCTCCAACTGCTTGAGATTCGGCCATACAGGGAGGTTCTGTCGCAGTAAACCTCGCTGCGTGAAAAATCGTATCCTTCGCAGAAGCTGACTGTTTAAATAAGAACAATTTTGTAAGTAAAGCGCAAACTTTTTCGCAGATTGTTTCCTATGCCCCACCTCTGCAAAATATTATTTCCGTTATTAATGGCCCGAATCCTCCGACGTATTCTCTTATTGATTTCTCTTTATTGTTTAGAATTTTCAAAAATTTAAAAAAAAAATGTCCGTCGGGTCCCCAGGCTATATTTCCACTAATGTATAAAAATAAGTTTCTTTTTTTTCAATTAATCGTGACTTATTTGCCTGTTACAATTTATTCCAAAACATTTTTACTTTCAAATGAGTGATTTTAAATTCTGAAAAAGCTTCTCCGTCCGCCAATGCTTATAGTATTTATAATCAATGATATTACTTACCATCTTTCTAATACGATTTGTTTGCCAACTGCGCCAACTTTGACCTCTGTGCAAAATAACAATTAATTTATTGCTGTTTGTGGAAACGCAATACTTGTTTAAAACAGCTATTATATATAATACGCGGTGATTGCCCTTAGATTTTTGCCATCTCCTTTGTTCTTTTTCGTCCGTGTTACCATGGTCAGCCATAAGTATACCTGTGAACGTTTGGAATTTCCCGTTCCGGTAGATTTTCAAAAATTTTCTTTCATATGAACCTTCTCCCGGCAGTGACGAACACAATAAAATAATAATTACCGAAATCGGTCCAGCCGTTCGCGCGTGATGCGATGACCATGGGAAATAGGGATTCATTTTTACATACAAGATATTTATTTACCACAGACAGTTGACATTTTACCCTTAGACCGTACACAACATCAGTAGCGGCTCGTGAGTAAATATTCTGGGAAGACTTAAATTATATAACATAAATTCCATATAACAACGAACAAGAAAAATCTTTTTATTGAAAAAATGAATTATATTAAATATTAATATTTCATTTAATATTTAATTAATATTTTTAATTTAATTTAATACTAAATTTGTTTATAAACTATTCAATTCTGCGATCTTTTTTATCTGCAAACTCATCAATAACATTGTCTACAAAAGTTGGATCCTTTGCCATATCACCCAGTAGATTGAATGTAAAATTGTAAAAACGGGCTACACGGCGCAGCGGCACGGCAATTACTATCGTGAACCCAGGTTCATAAGCGTCTATGATACGCAGCTTATTCTACCGGCTCCCTCCGACCAACCAGCCATGTCATTACATGTTACGTTTGCATTTTTGCAACTGACGGGCTTCAGTTTCACTGAACCGGCGACCGTCGTAATTTCTAAACAGTATTATTTTTAATTAATTATATTATTTAAAAGTAGCTAGTTTATTTTTAAGGGGAGATGCAGTCTAAAAGTCTCCCCTGACGAGCCGCCCCTGCACAACATACCATTGTTTTTGAGTAATTAGGTATGTGCTTATGATTATACGCTTGCGTTATGACTTATGACATAGAAAATTGATTAATTTTTCCATGATAATATGGTTATTGGTTTAAATACTTATATATTACCGTTTTTGTATTAAAATGTTTGCCGACCACGCTCTTAAAAAGTTTCTTAGACTTTTTCAGGCGATTTTTTTAAATTTTTCTCCCCGTAAGAACCATCCTTGTACTTCAAGGAATATGATAAAAAAAGAATTGGCGAAATTGGTTCAGCTGCTCTCAAGATTTGCGCTCAGCAACACATTCAGCGATTCATTTTTATATTATAGATATATGCTTTATTATAATTTATAAGGATTTTTTGTTATTGTAATCTACAAAAATTAAGTTATAAACAGCTAAGATGTATTCTGTATTATATCAAATAAATTAAATACCATGTGTTATACTTTTATTTTGATTATTTGAGTAAATATATAAATATATTTCCGGCTTTATGAATAACCCTGCAATATATTATATATATTTTATAAAATGGTAGGAACTCGAGATTATATATATTATAATTACATTTACATTGATTTTTATAAATAATATAGGTTTCAAACTAGAATATTTTGGTAATGAAAATAAAGGCAAATACAATAAAGAATCTATTAAATATTTTTATATATATCATAATTGTAAACCGTATATAATACAACTCTGCTGTGAATAAACACATTAGTCAAACTATAAAATTACCTGTAAAACAATAGGAGGAATTACTTTATTCAGGTTGTTTATTTATTTTCAAAGGACCAATGAGAAATAATATATTTCCAGGTTGTTGTTGCTGTTGATTATACTATTGGTAAGTTTTTATATATGATCAACTTAAAAATTAAGACAGAAAAATACTTACATCCGTCAAAGTCTGTATGGCAACAATAATTTATTTTTTACAAATAAATAAATTATACATGGTTTAGATCACTGCAAAAATTGTTTGAATAGTTCACATAAACATGGTGTTACTTGATATAAACAGATATAATTAAAAATAACATTTAACTCTTTAAAAAAGTATTTTTTTAATATAACTTATCATACTTCAATTCACTCAGTCTTTTCATCCAGTATCATTTTCTGAACTAGTTAACAGTGGTTCCCAGGGATCTTCCAACATTGATGGGTGAAAATAGCTTTCGTTACTGTTTTCATTACTATACTGATTTGAATAATTCTAAAATAACATGCAATATTTATTAAAATAATGTTTTTAAAAATATTAGACTTATTCATATTTTCATACTCAATCATAGATCAACAAAATATTACTATTGAGTATAGTTGATTGTTTTTCTATATTTAAAATGTCATAAGATTATATTTTCTCACCAAAGTGATGAAACAAACATTGTAAGTCATTTTATCAAAACATTTAGACCATTTGATGACTAAAATCATAATACTTTTAATAATACAGTTTTATAAGATTTATAAGTGATTTTTAATTAAATCTTACGACAGAGTAAAATTAAATTGTAACTTGTGTTTAACTTTATTTTTACTCATTTTTATAAACAGGAATAACTAAATGTGAGTTATGTACAATTTTGTTAAATTTTTTTACCTATAGTGTTTTGAAATTAATTTAATTCATATTAAGTTTTGATTTAAATCTTTTGTTCCATATCATAATAAAATTAAATTGCTATTAAATACTTTAGAGAAAATAATTTTAACATACAAAATTTACAATTTTTTTTTATAATTTAAGCATTATTTTATGAATTTTATAGTATTTTATCAGCTTTATGAAAAATGTATAAATTAAATTTATAATATTATAAGATATAATAATCATTATTGGAACAATATTGCACAAAAATAAAGTATGTTAAATTTAACTTATGCAATAGCATAATATAAAATACAGAGCACAAAAGAAGCAAATTTTGCAATAACCATGTTTGTTATGTAGTTATTATAACTCTTGTTTATAAATAATAATACTTTATAGTTGCAAAACTTACATTGAAATTTTGTTTTTTATATTTGTTAAACTGTGGTCTATGTGGTGAATAACTATTTTGTTCTTGTGGTGTATAACTTCCTGAACTGTTATGCTACAACATAAAATTCCACCAATTATTATGCATTTGAACAGTTAAATTAAATTAACTAGTTACTTACATTTGAACTCCAACTGTTATTCATTCGGTTTGGAGGAGTCCATTGGTATGGTGTTCCTCTAGAACGTGGACTGTTGAATCTCGGTGAACTACAACCACGTCCACGCCAATTCGGTGTGACAGGCGAACGTTGTGGGTTATTGTCATACACCAAATTATTGCTCATCTTATCATCCATAAACTTCTTGTCTGCCTGTTGTGTAGGTTTATCATTACTTGACGATGCTCCGTCTGTAGCAGCAGACGTGTTCCTGGACCTGATCAACGGTGATTTATACTTTAAACTCATTTCGACTGGAAAAAAAACGGACGTATAATCTTGTGAAAATAAAAATCCCCATGAGTACAGCGGTGTGAAATTTACCTTAGGAAAAATATTATTATACGACTATAAATTATAACATGGACTGATACACTTGACAACTTATCGAATACATTTGAATTGTTCCGTTTTTAGTGACTTATTATTTGTAGCTCGAGTCGGACGTTAAAACATTCACATTCGATGTTAAGATTGTCTCCCGGTGGTGGCCCTATGTAACATGAATGTTTACCTTATTGCTTTATTGATATTCTGTGTTTTTAAAGTCCCCACTTAAAGTAGATAACTGTGTTGATAACATTTTAGTGATAACAAAACTATTTTTTGACAAGCGTAAAAAAGTATTATCCTACTGCAATTTATCAGACGAACCGACCAAATTCGTTAAGACCAACAGCATATTATGCTTTAACAGTACTCGACAAAATGTTGTCGTCACTCGTAAAAGAACATCAAGCCAAGCAAGCTGTGCGCAAAGAGAGCCAAGGTATGAACTGTTTATCATGTCACTGTTGTTGTGTACCTAAATAAATGATTTCACCAAATATTATGTGTTATTTCCATAGATATCAAGAAAAAAGAGGCTGTGAATGCGGCCAACGAACTGACCAATGCTTTGGTGGAACATCTCAATGTCGGGTATGATGCACATGTCTGAATATTTCCTTTGTTTTACTTCTAAAATAAAATGTCTATACAGTCTTACTACATAGCATAGATCTTGGAACCATGATTTGTATTCACTTATATGTATATTCATTAATTTTCATAATATGGTTAATCATGATTTATTCTAGATGCCACAAAATTTAATATTTAAAGCGCATGCTAATGGATATCTTTATAATGTTCATTTTAAAGGGTAAATTTCACTAGTTTACTCAATTTCTATGTTAGTTCATATTTTTTTAACAGTTAAAGTCATTATGTACTTTTTTTCAGGCATTTTATTATTCATAGTTTTTTTTTAAAGTACAGGAATCCATAGAGTTCACCAACCAAAACTACCTTATAACTTCAAATCTATTATTGCTAAATTCATGTTTAATTTATGTTTTATTAGTGTTGCACAAGCATATCTCAATCAAAAGAAATTAGATGCTGAGGCTAAACAATTACATCAGAGTGCTATTGTTTTTTCCAAACAAACCTCGCAATGGCTATCGCTTATTGATAATTTTAATTGTGCACTTAAGGAGTTGGGTGATGTTGAAAACTGGACACGTACCATTGAAAATGACATGCGTAACATAACCACTACTTTAGAATATGCATATAAAGGTAATAAAAATATAAGTCATTTTTAGATTTTTTTAAAGATTTACTGTGGATAAATTTTGTAAATGATTAAATATTTATTATTTTGCAGTTACACAAAAATCATAACAACGTTCCACTAAAAGGTATTTCTTATGCACCTTGTTCATTTATACTGCTAAAAGTGAAAACAACATAAAAATATTTGATAATGTTAAATACTATCACTTTTGTAAATAAATCTTACTATTATTGTATGAATTTTATTTTTACCTGTATTAATCTTGACTCTATAAAATAATATTACTTAAACATTTAGAACCATCAAAATAAGGCATTCGGGCATTGTAGCCGAGCCTAAACACACAGTCGCCAGTTCAAACCCAATCACCAGCAGTTTTACTTTCCATGCGATATAACCGCATTAAGAGGTTGGAAGAGAAACAAAATATTTTAAAATTCAGTCATTGTCATTGATACAGGTCATACCACTTGGTGATGATCAATAAAGCATCCAACATTGATTACTAGAAAAGCCAACATAATTAAGTAGTTTCCTGACAAGGGAGAAGTCACAGATATTAGACAATGCCCATGGTTGTTCCTGAACTGAAAATAGTCTAACATCTAATACTACTGTATCGAAAATATATTATTGATAAACTCACCAAAACCAATAACAAAACAACCTTAAGACTGCTCTAAGGATGAATAACAGTAAATTGAAACAACCCGATGACCAACAATTATTAATAGAGGGAATAGATATAGTATATGCAGAAATGTAGAAGAATTTGATAAGGAAGAATCAAACATTTTGTTGTAAACAATGTCTCATCCGTTGTGAAACTAAGTTTAACAATGAAAATTACTATTTACCAGACATCATCTGATTCTGACTAAAATATCATAAATTATATGTTAATATGACATCATCCATACCTAGATATCGTATTTTTATAATCCACTAGCGGCCGTTGATGAACAACATTGTTATGGTCTTAGCATTGATTATATAATAGACTATTATATAATCAATGGTCTTAGCAAACCAACAGAAACCAATCACAGAGCACCCAGCGATAACCGAGGAGGTCTGACAGTTCCAAAAAAAAAACATTCAAATTTTTTTAGACTAACTAGTGTATTTTTATTGCTCAACAGTAGTAATTATAGGGCTCTAAAATTTGTATGATTTTCTGATAATCCTACAACATTTTTTTCATACAAATCAAAAATCAGTATGCAAATCATTAAGTGCTTAACAAGATGCAAATATTAATGTTTACATAAAACATTACTTAGTAGATACTAGATACCAACTAATAGTTGTTTGTATTTGTAAACTGTTTACTAAAAATATCATTAGTAATTTTACAATGCATCGCATTGAGAAGTGCTTCAAGTATATTAAAATGTTAAATAATAATAAAATTTAAAAATATTAAAATTTGAACACAACGATTCAGAAAATGTCTGAAATGTATTTGACATCAAACAAACAAAATGGGAAAAAAAAATAATTTTTTGTAGAAAACTGGTTCTAAGTTGGTATAGTAAGATAACTACAATTCTTTTAGAGATGATGATCCATTAAGAATGCAGAAAAAAAGAAAGAACACAACACATTAATATCAATATGAGTAAAACAAAATATAATAAATAATAATCAATACATTTGTATAATGTGTATACATTTTATCATTAAATAAAATGTTTGACATGACATGACAACAATAGTAACTGGTCACTGTGTACAATTTATTACGTAAGATGTTAAAATTACAATTAGTTATAGTTTACATATTTAACTATATACTGTATAATTAAACGCTGTACACAACAAACATACAATCATATGCTAATAAAAAAAGAAAATTGTGTATATAATATATACCGTAAAATTATAAAACGCAATAAAATTACTTACAAATAATCGTTAAAAAAAATATATTTATATAATATATTATGTATGAATAAAAATGATTGTGTGAATGTTGATGTGGTGATTGATAGTTGGTAATAAAATAGTTAAATGAGCCTACAAGAAAAAAGTAATTTCCAAAAAAACGGAAAGGTAAACTATGTAAGACGATACAAAAAACACCACATGCAATTCATTAGAAATTTATATTAATTTTTGATTATATTGAAATTTTTAATTTTTTTAACAACATAATTTTTATTAACCCTTTACCTAATGATAATGTACAACACTATTATACACATAATTATTTATCTAATTTTATGACTAGGAAAGATTAAGTAAAATACAAATAAAACTATAAATAATCATTTAATAAGAGTTATCAATAAAAAAAATATTACCCCCTTAAATTAACAAATGAAATGCTAAATCATAACAAAAAAAAAAAAAAGAACGAAAGATTTGACTGAATTTTGTCCTACAAAGACAATACATAACTCCGAATAATTAAGCTAATGCATTTTAAATAAAAAAAATTGAAAGAATTAGTTTTTGCAGTTATAACGGAATAAGAACAAACAAAATTGGTTAATGAACATTTAAAAAATATGTGGTTCCCAATAGAAAAAATATAAAACTCAAAGTTAGTACGATAACGAGTGCAAAATATTATCACAAATTTTTAGAGACATTTTTATAAATTAAACTTATTTTTACAATTAAAAATATAATATTAATAACAACAGTAATGTCAATAATTATTGTTGGAAAAATTCATTCAGAATCAAAAATAAATACATTTTCTCTTTTTCTTCACCATTAATGATACTTTCAAATTATCTTTATCACAATAATGCCTTTGGTTTATAAGAAATAATATTGTACTTTTTTACAAGTAAAAATATAGTTTCGTTTGAAGGAAAATAAAGTATTACAAACAAACCTATGTAGACTTGAATATTATACTTGGAATTAAGTTCAAAATAAAAATTCCTTTCACATTTGAGCAAAACAAATTACACTGATCAATAGCCTGGTGGCTTAGGAGCTTGGTGTTTCGCGACTGAAATCATATTTTAAACATTAATTGCTGAGGATTTTAATTTTTATGAATGTATTAATTCATTAAATCATTAATCTTTTAGTAGTTTACTTACCGACTAGTCTGCTATTATAAATTTTATCAACTCTTTGGAAAATTGGAGGAGTTGGAATCCGAGCAATAGGCTTAAACATAGTGGAAAACTTAATTTCCATTTCCTCTGCAAAATTAATTTATATTTTACAATAAGATATTTTAGTTTATTGTCATAAGTCATCAAACCTAAAAGTGACATGCTTAGAACAGAAGTTGGTCCATTCCTCATGGAAGAATGACGTGTTGGAGGTGTTGGGGGAGCTCCATTAATTACCTGAACAAATATGAAAATAAGTATTTTATTAACATACAATACTCAGTTTTAAATCTATGAATACTTACATTATTTTGGAAGCTTTTATGAGGGGGAACATTTGGTGGTGGAGGAGGAGGTACACTGCGGTGTGGTGGAGGTGGTGGTGGAGCACATGCAGGTGGGTTTAATGGCGCTTTAATGGGCGGTGGTGGTGGCCTGGTACTTGGGTGTTTAATGGGCCGTAATGTTCGAGATCCCCACTGGGCATTGGGTGGTGTGTTTGGAGAACTCCTCAAAATACTGTCCTGCGATTGATGGAAAGCGGGCAACTGATTTTTACTATTGATAGTCATATTGTTGAATTGGGGTGCTGTGAAAAATTTTAAAATTGTTAACAACATTTTATTGATCACGGTTACAAACACATACGTTGACTAGTTGGAGCAGCTGGTGGTGTTCTTGGTATCCTCATACTTTGTGCTCTAGATACTTGACTTCTTCCATCAGCTGTAGCCACTAAGTTAGTTGAACTAACTGTTAATGTCGACTTTTTTGTAGGCACAGCTGGCTTGACAGATGGTGGTTTTGGCGCCACATTTGGTTTGCCATAACCACCCGGAGGAGGTCCCCTACCAGCAACATTATCAGACACAAGACTGGGGACACTACCCGTCCTGTTGTGCCCAACACCCTGTGGTAAAATTGATACAGGTTCAGATGCACTCTAGAAATTAAAAACCATTTACAGTTAATATATATTTCAAAAAATTAAGAAACTAAAAAAAAAATAATTTGTAAAAATTACTGAAGGAATAGTCGGTTTTTGATTGAATGATGGTGGTTGCGGAGGAGGTCCTCTTGATTTAATATCATTTTGTATTTTTCTTATGCCATCAATTTTCTTAACAAGTATCAATATATACAACAATTAATATTTACAATAATCAAACACTAAAATAATTTACTTTTTGTGATGGGAGTGTATTTGCATTAGACTGCAAATTGTTTACGTTTGTTTGGCTAAACAACGAAACTGGTGATAAATTATTGGTTGGTGGCGTTTGAGTTTTCAATTGACCTAGAATTGTACAGTAACAGAACAGATTTATTACAAAATGCAGCAGTAATCATATTTGAGACAACAAACAAAAAATTAACAGTAACACATTTAAAATATTTTATTTTGCCATAAAGGTTTTAGTATTAAAAAAATTATAATAAGAATCATCAGTTTTCATAATGTGATTATAAGGGAAATTTAGATTCATATTGAGATTTATTTTACAAAATTGTCAACAGTTATAAAATAATATTTTTTAATTTTTTTTATTAGAAAAATAGATAAATTTACAATCTGTATATGTAACACAATAAGCAAATTAGTTAATAAAAATAATAACTTTTTACTTATTTTTCCATTATTTCAATTATTCATTATGTTATTTCAACTTTAAATTAAGTTCCAAATATCAAATAGATTTATTTACTTATTTATTTTATTTGAAAATATTTATATGGATATTTATATAAATTTTATATAGACTATGGGTATGTCTCCACACGAGATACAGCATAACATCCAATATTATTTTTTTGTCATCTACAATTACATTATAATGCTTAGTAATATTTCAAATCAAATATAAAAGGAGAATTATAATACATCTCGAAATTATGTATAAAAGAACTAAATTATAAAATGAATTAAAATTTTAAAAATATCAGCTCTTAAAAAGAAATTTTTTCCTCAGCTCAACCTCTCTTATAGCATTGATTATAGAATAGAATTAGACCATTCTAAAATAAATTCTTGTGGTACCTGACAATTACAAGAAATCCTCATAAACACTTGGTTTGATATTTATTTTATATACATTTTTGGATTTGCAACAGAAAACTACAACAAATGAAAAAATGAAATCAATCATCACACAATTAACTGTCCATTACTTCTATATTTTTTGTCACAATTTCATACAAATAGAGAAATGAAGTAAAAAAAAAAACTAATAAATATCTAGTACATGGCTAACGCACATATAAAGATGCTAACATTTCCTTTTTAAGGTCTAGGTAAAATAATTGGGTCATCTGATCAAGGTCATTATAAAAATGTTTTAAACATCAATCAAACTGATACCTGCTCAAATGTTGTTAAATACATAATATATATTTCACATATATTCCTTCACAAACATTTAACATTTTTAGGAAATAAAAAAAGTTGTTATAAAAATAATAATTAGTGACCGATGAGTAACAAGTGTTACTGCACACAAATTATTCTACAACAAATAAAATTATTAACTAGTGAAACAAAGAAACATATGTGAAGCAAATATAATTATACTATAACCACTTATGTAATGAATAATTTATTAATTGTAAAAATAAAAGCTTGTTGTTACATTTAAAAATTCCTTATAGTTTTAAAACTAGTTTAAAATATTTTTTATAAAACATAGTACATTCTATGTAAATAAAGTTCAAATTGTGTATATAAATACATATTACATAAAAATCATTAAATAGGGTCAATATTAATTGTTATTTTTCTAATAATTTATTATCTGTTGGTCTTTCACCAATGCAAGAATTACATTTATTTATTAAGGACAGTGTAAAAATATATACTAATATCTTATTAAGTAATAAAATCATTATCACTTTAAAATGCATTCCAATTATTATGATTTAATAATTACATTAAAATTATCAAATAACATAATTATGAGTAAGTTCAAATAAAATTGCAGCAGAAATATTGTACTAAAATGTATTTAAGAGAGATAATAAGCATAGTTTACTTCCAAAGAAAGTCAGCGAATATTAAAAATTAATCATTTCTTTTAACCAACTGTTATTAAGACGTTGAAACAATAAATATTTAATCGGAAAACAAATAACAAGATATATATTTTTAACACAGAATCATTTAAATTGCAATGAGAGCAAATTTATACCATTTATTATATTGTTATCACATCTGAGTCACAGAAAATAAATAAAATAAGTCAAGATTAATATTAGAGTAAATTGCCTTATTATCAAATTAAAATGAAAGTGGATGTAAGATTTTTAATTTTTTTTATATATATTATGGTATCCTAAATAAACAATATTTTATTGCGGCACAAACAATAAACAAAAATAACATATTCCTCGTTTAAAAGAATATTAAATGTATAGCCAATGCTAGGACAAGGAAAGAAATGTTTTTAGGGTATTATTACATTTACCAGCATACATTTTATATACAAAAATAATATTGAAACAATAAAATAAATTTTCATTTAAATATAAATGCAGTTTGCATACCGTTTTTACAAATTACATAATATATATATTGAAATGGTTAGGGAAATAATTCAAACATGTAGCAAGACAAAAATTTAAAGCTTGAATACATTTTGAAAACACCTACCTGTAACTATTTATTAAGAATTATTACTTTATTTTTTTGTTTAATTCTTGTGTGTATATTTATTGTGTTAGTTTTCTTAGATATCAAATTTTATTATGTGGTACCATGGCCAAAGGAGTAAATAACTTAAGTTTTTGTTTTGATGTATATTCTGTTATCATTTTGTCGGCTTCCTGATGTTATCAAAGTATAATCGTACCTGTTACAGCCATTCCAGTGGGTTTAAGTTTAGGCATGCCTCCTGCAAACAACTCTGCTAAGCCATTAGGTGTCCGTGCAGCTATAGAACTCATTTCTCCGTTTTTCACGGTACCATTACATTTTACAGGCGTTTTTGGTGAATCTATATTATTACAAATCATACTTGAACGTTTCACATAAGCAACTATAGACAAAGTACTACACTGGCATGATTTCTCTCATCAAGTGTCGTGCAAACTTTTATTAAAACAAAAATCCAAACAACTACAAACATCAAGTCTTAATAACACATTGGTGAGAATGGTGTAGGCTTAAGAAAAAGACACGTGACGACCAGTACTTACTGCTGACTAGGGGCTTGCTCTTGTCGACAGTCACGGTCTTCTTCAGAGGTTTGCCCATGCGGATGGACTGCAGCAGCTGGTCCCTGGCCTGGCCCGGGTTGGCCTTCTTGCCTCCACCGCCGAACGCTGGTAGTGCCGGCGGTGGTGGCGGCGCCCCCGAAAGCGGTGGTGGAGGCGGAGGCGGCGGGAACGGCATGTCGATCCGGTTCAACTGTGATCTGAGGGCATCCGGAAAAAACAACAAAAGACAACCGGTGAGTGGTGAGCGGTAAAACGGAATGGTCCAGGGGGAGGGGTCGGCAGGAGGGTCAGAGGATGGGGCTTGGAAAAGGATCGCTGGTGGACAACGGGGCGCGGCGGCGAGTACAGTGCGCGTCACACACGGCGTCGACGACGGGCCTGGCCGATGACGGAGTTATGCGGTGACTCAGGTGGCGAGTGGGAACGACAAAACGAGGCGGTGGCGGCGAGGCCGATGACGAAACACGTCGGAACGGGAACGGGCGAGCGCGCGCGCGCGCGCGAGGCGAAGACGCTCGTGGCCGGAAGCAGGACTTACCGCGGGAATTGGTGGCGCGGACGACTGTGGCCACTACTGGCCTATCATCAACGTTGTCTGGCCCTCGCCGCGGTCGTCATGCCGTTCAACGTAGCGTAGCAGCAGCTGCGGTCTGGTCGTCGACGACGCATCTCGAACGGACGGCGGACATCGCGATCGGCCCCCGGGACGCGATTGCTATGACGCGAGACGGTGACGGTGACGGCGAACACCGGGCAGAAGGCGGACACGACCGGAAACCCGTACGGCTCTATACTCGTATTGTTATTTATTATTATCGTTATCGCGAGATTATGATATTATTCAATCGGTCATTTGTTTATTTTTTCCGGATGGCCTGCGTCTCGACGAACCGCTGCTGGCCGCCGCGCTACGTCTTAACAGTGCTCCTAAGTTACGCTACAGTCTACTACCGGTAATTACTGATGCGCTAAAAGTTACTTTACAACTAAATAATGTTTGAATATTATAATAATAACAATAATAAATCACATATACATAACGATATATACATACAGATAAATATTTGTGTGCGTACACACACATGCGCACACATACGGCGTATACGTGCGTGCGTGTGAGAATCGCAGATGATAAAAAGCACAGGCGCGCGCGCACTCCGTGTCACCGTCACACGTAGTACGGCCGGAGGTGAGGGGGCACGGGATCGTGAGGGGGAATGTAGTGACGAGGAGGGGACAACATGGCGTCGGCACAAGGCCGCGGCGGCGGTCGTATCGTCATCGTCTTTGCCGCCGCCGCCGACGGTATCTCTCTGCGTGTGGGACATACCGTGGGACATACCGTTTATTGCCGCGTGACGTGTGCGCGCCGCACCATGTGTTTACGAGTGTTTACCGTACTCCGTCTCGACGCGGTAATAATAATTCCGTTGTCGTACGGCGGCGATGGTCGTTTAAAATTAAACAGCTCTCCGCGGGGGCGGACGATGACGTGAAAATAAAAAAAAATGCTCGTTTATATTTGTCGGTGCCCACCGCTGCGACTTGAAACTTCCGAGACAAGTCTTCCCGCCGCGGATAACGGATATTATAAATTAAACCAAAATACAAATTTACCGTCTGAACGAATTATCCGTTGCTTATATATAATTATAGGGGGGTGGAGGTGGGGTGCGAGACTGGGCATTTTATCCCCTCGGAGAAATAATATGCACCGTTATAGATCAATTTTAAAATATTTCGCGTTGAAACTTGAGACAGTGTTCTGTCTGAACGCATACATCAACATGTCATGGTAACGCAAAATATAGGTCTCTCAAATTCTTATCGTATTCAAAATTAATTAACTTTTTTGCATGGAAATGTAAGTATTAGGAGTTCAAATTGTTTGAGAAGTAAACAATGGTTTATGTTCTGTAAGAACATGTAAACTGTAAGAGAAGAATCTATTGTAGGTATTTAGTGCACAAGAAGCATTAGATACAGGTCGTATAGGCTACTTCTATAATCTGTTTTCTGTTGAAAAATACGATTTGAATGTTAATAAACTAGTTGGTTTAGCTGGTTTAGGTTTTGATGGGTGTTCAGTAATGACTGGAATGCAAATTGGAGTTCGAAAAATAATTCGTGACAAATATTCCTAAGCAACATTTTTTCACTGAGCTTCGCATAAGCTGAATCTGGTTGTAAATGGTTTAAAATGTTTAAATAATATAACCGATTGGCTGGGCATAAGCGCAACGCATGAATACGGTTCTAACCCTTCTATACCAAATGTTCACTGTTCTATAACGTTTTCGGCCGATTTTATAGTAACAATCTATATTCTGTATTCTGAAAACTCTAACCTAATCATTGATTTTATATAATATACGTACTCTATGAATACCTATATTCAAAAATCAATGACCGGACAATAAAATTCTGCGTACACGCTGCTGATACAGTGATACGGGTGTTTTGGTGACGAGAATATTTTTACGGATAATGAAATTGCTACCGGGATGATTCTTTCCCAGAGATCACCGCGGTAGTGTGTTGACCTATACAACCCGGATATACGCATGTAGCCACGAATAGCCTGCAGTACGAACAGAAGAAATCTGCAATCGGCTTCTTTCGATCCAAACAAATTATTTTCAGTCAGTTTTGACTGAAGTCCCTCGAAAAATGCAATCCAATAGTGCCTCTGTGGTGGTGTTGAGGAGGGCATAGAAGCCCCAGACCATCCGAAGTTTTCTAGAAAAAAACTATGTGCTTTTCAGGATTTAAAAAAAAGACTTAGTATTTGCAAACACTGTTCGAAAATCATACGTATATGTAAGGTAACATATAATGTACGGAAATAAACAAATGGACTGGAGATATCGAAATGCATTGTATAAGTATAGTTCACTTTGTAAAAAAAAAAAGTCCTAGTTAAGTTCGATAAAATATTTAAACAATCCTGCTCGACCTCCGAAACTATAATTTTTGACCAGTTTACCAATATTCCTATCCATATTATTGTCGTAAACCTAGAGTATACTGATATTTGGATAGATCCAAGACATTATACCCTTGTCTGTATAATGTTTTGCCATAAGCAGTGGCGTAGGAAGATTCGTTAGGGCCCCTGGCAAACCTAGGAAAATGAGCCTTTTCACCGATTAAAAAATTGACGAAAATATGGAATGATATTTTTTATGTATATAATTAGGTAATACAAAATTATTTAACTATCAGTTTTTATTACAATGTAAATTTCAAACTTTAAAAATTTTCTTTTCTTGCTTTAAGGCTACAGAATTCATCGATAAAAATAAGTACCAATTTTAAAGCGCAAATTTGCGCCCCTTCATAATTTGCGCCCCTGGCGTAGGCACAGTTCGCCATACCCTTGCTACGCCACTGGCCATAAGCATACGTCAAGTCGAAATATTAGACCATTGAATTTTATTGTTGCTATATACTAAGGTATTTTATTCATAACTATGTACTTAGTACTTTTTAGTGTACATATTTGATTAATTTCGTAAGTAGGTAAATAACAACAGGAAATATATGGAAAAGTACCTTGGTTGAATTAGTGAATCCGATCACCTATAGACTATAGTCTGTTCATAATACACGTAGTATAGGTATTAGGTATACACGAACGTGTGCTAATATTTATTCTATAGGTACGTAGTTTGGATATATTAACACAATAACACCTATATGTCCATACATACAAAATATATGCACATCATCCACGCACATTTATATGCGTAGATTATGAGCGATTGCAAGACTTGAATTTTTTAAACCATGTGTATGTAGATTTTTTAATCTTAGATAATAAAATGAATACCTACGGACTTTATGGTAAAAATTGTTTATTGGTTTTAATTTAGTATTGAAGTATTTAATACTAATTCTCTATCAAACGTTCAGCTCATCCAATATAGATATATTAAATATGCTTTATTATAGCCACCGCGCTCTTCTTAAATGCAAAATTATGTAAACAGGGGACTTCAACCATTTGCAAAGTCGATGGCCTCTTTTAGTTACATTATAAATATTGAAGCCACACACGTTATGAATAAAAAACCGTATGTTATACTCTTACATTTAATAGAAAATTAATATAATAATATAACATGGTGCGATATAAATAATAATTTATTTATTAGTTTATTACATTTTTATTGGGATGTTATGACAGCAACGCACCATGTACCTGCCTATATAATCATGCAAATAGAAACGACATATAAATTCCTATATTAAAAACAAATACATTTGTAACTTGTTGTAGTGTTTATTGCTGGCCATAAAACAAGGTTTACGAGGCTATACTACTCTGCCTCGTTTGGAAACAACGTTTTTCAAACGCCTCAGATAGTCAGATGTTTGTTTTTGTTAATCCTGCATGTTTATTGTATTTCATTCTGGTTGTTTATAGGCAGTATACGAGTAGCTACACTTTTTGTTTATCAGAAATCGATGAATTTTAAAAAGTGAGAGCATGGATTGTTATTTTGTTATTACTATTATTATAGCGTCAGCTGTTACGTGTTTTTTTTTGACACGTTTCCCAGTTTGATAAAAACCGTAAAGATTAATACATCATTTATTATTATGTACCGTTGTTAGATTAATTCTTGAGTGTTAAAACTTAAAATGACACTGTATGAACGATTTATTTTTACCAAAATAATTATCTCTGAAAAAAATCTTTAAATTCTATAGGTAAAATAGTTTAATTATTATTGTACGTAAAATAACCAACGTATTTTATGTATTTTACTCTTTAATGCTAAGTAAACGACAATATGCTTATCTAATTTTTTGGTACCTAGTAGTAGCATTTTGATGATATCGCAACTATGAAATTTGTAAGAAATGTATTAATTCTTAATTTTTATAACTGTTATTATTCTACTATTTTTAGAGATAACTGATAATATGAATATTTGAATAAGTGATAATGTTTAAAGAAGGAATTTTAGTTAGTAAAAAAAAGTTACGGTGTTAACATAAAAAAATTTATCATCTGTCTCGTGTAGAAATAGTAAATTTTACCATTCCTCACTGTATCCTTGGGATTTAAAATTTTTTTCCCAGCTAGAAAATTTTTGAATAAAACATTTTTTGTCAGACAACCAGGGCCTGATTTACCAATTTGTGGGCCCAGTACATTTTACAATTTTGGGCCCCAAATTTTCCATATTTATTTTCTTCAATGCTAAAATAAAAATGTACGCATAATACATTTTTAAATTAATGTTGTATATAATTAGTACGAGTATATGTGTAGTTGGATCATGGAATAAATATTAGGTATATTATATAGGTATCAAATTAAATGTTTTTACGTTTAATGTTATAAATCTAATTTTATTTCAGTTTTCACAAACATTTCATTGCTTTTTGCTTAGAAAAGTGGTCAATAACATCATCAAAATGTAGGTTTGCTGTGATATAACGTTCAATAGATAATATTCCCAGAGCGTCTATATTTTCTTGACTCAATGTAGATCGTAATTTATTTTTAATTCTTTTTAATGAAGAAAATGATCGTTTACTGGAATAATTTGTAACAGGCATTGTAAGAAAAATTTGTAGACACGTTTCCACGTTTTGAAATGCATGTGATATTTGCATATCTTTAATAAATTTAAGTTATCGTCAATGTTGATTAGAGCCATCGTTTTCGCGAAATCCCCATTATACCTATGATAAAAATGGTATATAATTAATTTTATAAGGCTGAAGTCAGTGGGCCCCTCTTTCGAGTGGGCCCAGTGCAAATATCCCAATTGTCCTTGCATAAATATGGCCCTGCAGACAACCAATTTCCCCAGATTTTGATTGTTCTGTATGTATATATTATAACTAAGTGTAAAACATGTGATATAGGGATATATAATGTCCCACCAGTATTTGCACAGAGCTATACCTTCCGTGTTAATAGAGGCTATCAAATTATGTTTATTATACGATTATCCCTGACCAAAAGCCATTTGGTTGATAATAGCTTTATAAATATAAGTTTATTATTCAAAAAGTTACAAAATTAACTTTTAATTTTATAATTTTTGTGAAATTCGAATATAGCCATTTTATAGAACTTCTTTTTATGAAAATTTCGACAGTTCAATTTTCAGTTGTCATTGGATTCATGACTTTTAATAATTTTTTTAGTTTACAAAGAAATAATGTAAATTATTAACACCTCGTCATTTTCACTATAAGGTTTGCTTATAATTATTATTTAAAATTGTGTAAATAGTACACTATTATCTAGTAAACTACAAAAATTACTAAAAATAAAAAAGTTAATGAGAATTGAAAGTTGAACCGCCAACATTTTTAGAAAAATAAGCCCTATTAAATGGCTATCTTCGAAATTTATAAAAGTTTTAAAATAAAAAGTTAATTTTTTACTTCTTTAATAATACGTTTATATTTTTAATAAACAACAAAATTTGATAATTTCCATTAACACGAGAGATATCGCTCTGGGTAAATCCTAGTGGGACACCGTGTATAGGATTATAGCTAAAAACAAATTAATGAAATTAAAAAAAATGTAATCAGTCATCACCATCGCATAATACGCTATCTAATATCTATGTTTCACTTTAATTTATAAATTATTAGCTATAGTTGGTCGTATAATACTGAAAATTGTTATTAAGTATTTGCAAGCTAAGAGTATACATAGATGGCTACAATTGTGTACTTAAAAAATGTAATTAACTATTTAAATGACACATGTAGACTCTACAAGTCAACTTTAAGGATCAGCACATTTTTATTTTTTCATGTCATATTTCAACTATAGTTTATTATACAACAATATGAACAATTAATTAAAATATTTGACTGATGGATACTTAAAGATAAATGGATATTTTGGGTTACTTTTTTCTTATTTAATGTATAATTGTAGTATTAAAGTTTGACGTTTTAATAACACATAAGTAACACTGTAAGAGTTGAAAAAATCTGATCTCATTTTAAAATTGATTTTCATTGTATTGTAAGCTGAGATTTGTTTTATAGAACTAAACGAAATAACTATTGTGTCCAAAGTTCAAATTTAAAGTCATCCACTACAACGTTAGCGTAGGATCAGCTCTTCTCATGGTTAAATTAATTTTAATAAAATATTTAATTAAGAATAATTTTTTAAATCTCCAAAAATAATTACACATTACTTACTGTAAAAATACAATGGTCCCATGTAGCATAAATATTTCATAAGCAATCCATTTAATATGTGATCCATATAGTTCTATATAATAGAATACATTCGTACCTAAAAATGTGAATCATTTAAATTTTATACATAACTACGATAAATATAATATGATAGGTAATATTATACACTCTACATCTACACATTATATTACAATAGTGCGTGTTATTTTGCGAATATAGATTCAAGGTGTGATGAGTTTTTAAAACAACTAATACATTTACACTTTGAAAAATGTATTGAAGTATTATTACAGTTTTAGATTTAAATATTTAAGGTTTTTAATAAAACTTTTACGGAATGGGATCAAAATAAAATTATACGAGTGACGAGGTGCTCTATCCATATAGTTAGATTATGAACATTTACCCAGCCCATATTTTACATATCTTTTAGTTTTTTTTTTTAATTTATTTATTTAGCTATTAGTTATACCTTTTTATTGTTTAATATTTTATTGTTACTAGTATTTATAATCAATGGTTATACTATTACTGCTCAACAATTATAACTGTAAATAGTTTAACAATAAAATATTAAACAATAAAAATACAAAACATTTTAAAAATAGCAATTATCTTAAAACTATAAGATAAAACCAGCCTCCAAGATAAAATTGATAAATATATTGACGACGTTTTCAGAGTTGTAGTTGAGGATGGAGGAAAGATTGAAAGATTGAAAGAAATGATCTTTTGGTTTTTAATTGGTCATTTCAAAAATATTTGATATATCTCTTATATCGAAAATAATTAATTTACATTTTATAACAAAAATATTCTTTTAATTGAATAAAAATAAATTATAAACTGTGTATTGATAATTATTACAGATATACAAATAATTATAACAAAGTAAATTATGACGAGGTTTTCGATAAGTGTAATAATATACGTAAGGCCGGATCTTAACTTTTTTACACTTGGTGAAAATAAAAATATGCGCCCGCCGTCCATTTCGGGGAAATGACCAGAATTAGTATTTTTTTTTTAAAAAATCGGACACACTTACACATTAGTGTGAGTACCAACCATTTATAAAGCCGTTCGCAATATACTGGACCAATAAGTTATTTAGCACAAATATTTTAAAAGATTTTAACTTAAAAAGCAAACATTTTTAAATTTAAAACCTCAATATTATGCCCACGAAAATTATACGACAGGGTATAAATCCCCGAATTCCCCCCCCACTATATTAGGACCTGTATATATGGAATGTGCATAGTACATGTACTGCGTATTTAACATTTTGGATACAATACATAACTGATTACTAATAAAATAAATAAATTACACAGGAAGTCAACAGTGGTGGTGATAGTTTAACTAGTTAGTATATAGTTAGTTAAACTACGATGCGTTCAGTTATCGTTGTGTTTAAATTACCGTTTAATTATTTAATGTTTTTAGATCATTTTGGGAAATTTTAAGTTACAAGATAAAGCAATTTTAATTATTTTATGTTCATATCTGCATCATATCTCTAATTATAACAATCAACTTATGTACAGCGTATTGCGTATCGAAAACGGCCTTTTAATTTGTGCGTCATCACTCATCAGATAAAAAACACGGATGTTTCGTGAGATAGTCAATTTAAAAACTTTTCAATGAGCGTGAAAATATAAAATTAAGCCACTTTGAATTAGAGAGTACAATTTAGTAACCGATAAAGCGATTATGGATAGGAAATACAATTTAACAAATATCCGATCAAATTGTTTTCAAAATTATCTAAAAATTTGAAGTGTCCGGATTTTTTTAAACAAATCATTAAAAGTGTATATTATTTTAATTCGTATAAGTTATCGGTATAATTATGTAATATACATTTTCATCAATTATAATATGTTTTATAATTTATAAATATAAATGTCTAGGTAGTAAGTACCTACTTTATGTAAGTAGTGTTGTATGTATTTAAACATATTTTTTTTTGTTTCAATATGACAATATCCATAGGTTACAATATAACTAAATAATTAACTAGCCAACATAATCATCTGTCTCGTCGCATAGTATGTATAGTATCTTGTTAATATTAAGACACACTCTTGGCCCAAATGGCAGATGGAAAATTATAAAAAATGTACCAAAATATGTGAATAATTGTTTACATCATTATGATCTGTAGATGATGGCAGATTAGCAATAGATGTCGGCGTCGTCGTGGACATATATAGAAATATCGGTGGTTCGCTGCCCACTCATTCATGTCGTGGCCGAGTAATCGTATTATATTATAATCACCATATTTAAGTGTTTGTTTAGACTTGAGTGCAAGCACGCGTGACAGCTATTTGGGTCAGTGATCGCCGAGCTGTGCACTCAGCGTAGTCTGTACTCTCAGTAGTATTGACGGTGATCCAAGAAACACAGTTTGAATTTTATTTATTAATTATTATTATTTCATCCGCTCATGTTGGGCATACTATTTTTATTATTTACTTTAAATCGTTTGTATTATTATTTATTAAGTACTCGCTAAGCTCGATCTATTGTCTAAGCGTATCTATATGTTCTATGTATATAATAGATATTAAATATGAGTAAACTATTTACATTTACACAAGTTATGTTAATTATTATATAATTTATCAATTGATGTTACCACTGTTGCCACATGCCCAGTGGGTGACCGCGGGTATTCTATACTATCTTATCCATAGGCGTGTCCAGACCTTATTTACAGGTCATGCACAGCAGTGGCATATTCAGGAGGGGTAGGTTTCTGCACCCCCCATCACCCCCTAAAAAAATTAGGTTTCGGTTTAAGGATATGACCTCCAAATTTTTTAATGAGCTTTATCATTATTATCTAATAATGATTAAATCAGTTTTACTTTTTTTAATTTAATATAATATCAGAATCTAAGAAAAAACATTTATATTATTATGTACCGCAATTTATAATGTAAGTTAGATCAAATTTCGCAGGTCATGCCTGTGCATGACAGGCAAGACCCGTAGACACGCCTATGATCTTATCCCAAAATATATAGTAAATAGTAATAGACGAATTTGTTATATATACGTTAGTATACGTTTTATAATATACGTTTTCGATATATTTCACATCATTGTTTATAGTGGCTTATAATAGTTATAGGTCTATAAAATTGGTGAAACTATTGATGAATAACTTTGATTTTATATCCTTTCAATTATTTTTATTGGTTAAACCATGTATGTGAGATCCTTCAATATGTTTAGGTTCGGGGAAAGCTCACTAGCCTCTTAAATTGCGCTTATTTATACAAGTACAAACATTGATTTTAGCATTCTAAAATGGTATAATATAGCATATATTATATTATACACTACAACTATATGACGCAAGTATTTTTTATAGCTTATAAAATATTTATCCGTAAAAATAATATTTAAATTAATTTTCATCTTTACCAGACTTTACTTGATTAAGTACCAACGTGACGAGCCACGAGAGCAAAGCTCAATCATACAGACTAAAGTTGATACAATGCGATTATAAAATAACCACCAGTTCTATAGTCTATAGATATGTGTAGGCAAGCCGCTTCTATTGAATTTATGAATTCTTCGATTAAAGTTTATCTATTTTGGATTAAATACTTATTTTCTTTTTTGGCATTTATTTGATAAAATCATATTTGATACTAAGTGGTGAACAATAAGTTAAACAGTGATTAAATACTATATTATGTGTATTGTGTAATACCATAGATTAAAGAGTGTATTGATTCTAGGATATATGAACATCAGTACATTAAAATAAATTAAGTGATGTAATTCTAATCGAAATAAAAAAAACTTTAATAATACTAATTTGTAGACTATGCAATTAACTTATTTTAGTAGTTAGATTCTTTAAAATATTTTATTTTAATTGGACACTTATCAGAGTAAAAAATTAAAAGTAATCATATATCATATATCATATAGTTTACTCTCAGTATCATTATTATCTCTGACCTTTTTTAGATGGTGAAGTGAGGTAATGCAATTAAATGTCTGTACGTGATCTCCACCATAAACTATTTATTCATACATGCTGAATTATAAGGTTCCTACTTATTATTTTAGTTTTTCACGTTAAACATTTTATGTTCCATGTTTATCTACATAAATCATCCTTACACGAATAATGTATAAGTCTTGCAAAATAAAAATTACAAAGTATTATAGGTATATATATATTATATGTGTATATATCTATATAAGTAACTAATCATTGAGAATTAATTTTTTACTTACATTATTGTTAAAGTGGTTTATCACTAGTTCCTTAATTTCACACGTTTAGTAGATATTTTGGAGACTTTAATAGCCACGATTATCTACGTTCCAAGGAATACTCAAAAAATATTAAGTATAGTTACCTATATGGCCTTATAATATATTAATCTTATTAGACCAATTTATTCATTTAATACTTCATTATTATCAATTGGTTAATATTACTTATTAGGTACCTATTCGTCCAGTATGCAAATCCATATGAAGAATATGATCAATGCCTTTAGGTTTATATAGATAGGTATATAGAGAGGAACTAACATTTAATTCAATTTTTTTTTTACAAACCAGAAGTATATTATAACCACAGAGTATCTACAGTTTTAATAATTTCATCGTTTTGGTTTATTTTTTTCAAAAATGTGGTGTTTCATTTGGTTGGAAATCAACAAGGGATTATCGTTAATTCTTGTGACTTCACTGCTCGTCGACTCCTTAGTCTCGTTCATTTTGGCGGCATCACTCTTTAAGGTTATGTATAATTATTGATACTGATTATGAAAACACGTTTACTGATGTATTCTTCAATTTATCACATATTTCCTCTTCCACAGTGGTTATTTCCCTTGTTGAATATTGTAATCTTTAATCATAATTTATATTGTTGTAGCGCGAGCGCGAGTCCAGTTACGTGATATTCATCTATTTCATCTGTAGTGATTCGTACTCTCATTTCCCTTACCC
Organism: Periphyllus acericola; assembly: GCA_949715065.1. Taxonomy (NCBI): domain Eukaryota; kingdom Metazoa; phylum Arthropoda; class Insecta; order Hemiptera; family Aphididae; genus Periphyllus; species Periphyllus acericola. The sequence goes on along the minus strand of OX454270.1, from coordinate 19,568,402 downwards.
ATTGTGTAATCATTCTTTTAATTCTCATTTTACACGTGGTTTAAGCATTAAGTGATTTTTCAGGTATATGAGCAATAGTATATTTATTTTTTTTCTATGAAAAATGACAATTTATTATGACATTTTTTTTTTCTAAGTACCTAATATATTATTAATATTTTTTTTTTTTTATAGTTTTCGTAATGGCAAACGTACTTGTGGTCGGTGGTGGAGGACGAGAACATGCAATTGCTTGGAAACTATCCCTTTCTTCAAATGTAAGAAATTATGTTGATATTTGCCTTTGGTGTTTTTGTATAATTTAAAATTAACAATTTTCTTATATTAAATTCTTATAACATGATTTTATTATGTTTTTTGAGGAAAATGTTGAATGAAGAAATTTTCATCTTCGTGTAATATTTTTACTAAACTCAAAAATTTGATAAAACTAATTGAATTACAAGTATAAAATTAATGTACACATAATAGATTCTAAGTAAAGCAGCAATGTATTGGTTTAACAATTATGTACCTACTAAGTAAGAAAAAAAATTATGGTTTTTTTTTATAATTGGAATTAGGAATACTTACTTCAAAGTTTCATGTAACAAATTTATAGAGAAAAATTACTTATATAATGATAATAAGACATTAATGGTTTATACATAATACATTTTTTTTAAATTTGTAAAAGAAATCGTAAGATTTTTGAGTTATTCTACTAAGAAATCATAAAAATAATTCCATTTCTAATTTTAAGCCTATCAAGTTTCAGCTATAATTTAATGTATTAATTAATATGACAACATTATTAATTTTTTTTTTATTAAGTATATTAGTAATTTTTTTCTGATCATTTTTTTTATTGTGTTTTAAAATTTGAAAGTTCAATACAAGATTAATTTGACTATTTTATTTTTTTATTTTTTAGGTGAATAAAATATATATTACCCCAAACAATATTGGAGCTGTATTATTGCCTCAGGTAGAATTTGTTGATTTGGACGTCAACAATTTTGAGGTATAGTAATTTAATGTTATTTCATTAATGTCTTAACATAGTTTAACAATATTTAGGAAATGACTTCCTTAGCTAATAATTTGTATCAGATTTATTCTTATCCTGATATTAATAGTTTTCCAGCTCTTAAACAAAAAACTATTATTTAACTATGAAATTATCTAATAGTATAATTTAAACAAAAGATTAAATAAGTATAGATAAACAAAATATGCATTGATAGATAATTTTTAAGAATTTTGTATTGTATATTTAGAAAATTATTTCATTTTTAATTTGTTTGATCCATAGACATTCAGCCCTTAAAATATATATATATTTTCCATCGACAATTTATCAATTAATAATATATATATATATATATATATATATATATATATACATAAATATTGTGTACTTTTTCCTATCTTTTGTTTTGAGTGTTAAGTATTCAATAAATAAAAATTCTATGTATTTATAATATCAAAAACCTGTTCTGATTGAATATACTTTTTTATTCTAGTATTTGGCAAAATGGTGCGTAGAAAAATCTATTGACTTAGTGGTTGTGGGTCCTGAAGATCCACTTGCATCAGGAATTGGTGATGTATTAGCAACGCATAATCTTAAATGTTTTGGACCATCTGCTAATGCAGCTCGTATTGAAAGTGATAAGGAATGGGCAAAACAGTTTATGGATGAATTTAATATTCCAACTGCTAAGTGGAAATCATTTACTGATGTTAAACAAGCTACAGATTTTGTTTATTCGTAATTAATTTTATACTTTTAAATTAAATTTGTTTGTGATATTTATTTAATTTTTATGATTTGGTTGTATAGGGCTGATTATCCTGCTCTTGTAGTAAAAGCAAGTGGCCTTGCAGCTGGAAAAGGAGTAGTAGTGGCATCTAATAAACAAGAAGCCTGTTTGGCTTTAGATGCTATCTTAACTGAAAATCGATTTGGAAAAGCTGGCCAGACGGTTGTAGTAGAAGAGTTGTTACAAGGAGAAGAAGTTTCTGTATGATATTAATATTGATCTTGAAAATTGTAACAATTATATTTTAAAACACATTTTTTCAATATTTTTTAATTTATTTAAGGTTTTATGTTTTTCTGATGGTGTAAATATAAAAGTTATGCTACCCAGTCAAGATTATAAAAGGGCATACAATCAAGATAAGGGTCCAAATACTGGAGGAATGGGAGCCTTTTGTCCTTGTTTTAATATGCCTCAAAATGAGTTGGATGAAGCAAGAGACATTCTACAAAGGGCTGTTGATGGTCTCCGTAGTCGTGGTACTCCTTTTGTTGGTAAGTTTTTCAACTGTTTGGGCGAAGCGCAAGCGGAAACTGCCCGGTCGTCGATTCAAAAAAAAAAAAAGTTTTTCAACTGTTATTAACATAGACGACTGATTTAGACATTTTTAAAAAAATTTACTTTTTTAGGTGTACTTTATGCTGGATTAATGGTGACTAATAACGGCATAAGAGTTTTAGAGTTTAATTGCCGTTTTGGTGATCCTGAAACCCAAACTATATTGCCACTTTTAGAATCTGATCTGTATGATATTATGCAAGTATGTAATTAATACTAATGGTAATGAGGTTGAAAATTGTGTTGAAACTAATCAGTGAAAAATACATTTTTATTAGGCATGTTGTTGTGGTACTCTAGATAAAGTTAAAGTTGAATGGAAAACTGACCAATTTTGTGTGGGTGTTGTGATGGCAAGCAGAGGATATCCATTAACGTCCAGTAAAGGAGATGTAATATCTGGTGAATATTAAAACTGAATTATTTTACTTTAAAAAAAAGTTCTACATTTTTTATAACCTAGTTGTGATTGCATCTTTTAGGAATACCGAGTGTGACAAAAAGCATGGTTTTTCACATGGGCACTAAGTTGAATAACTATGGGGAAATGGTTACTAATGGAGGACGTGTATTGATTGTGGTTACCACCCATCAGGAATTAGTTTTGGCTGCAGCCAGAGCCACCATGGCTTGTGGTAGAATAATATTTAATGGTGCTCAATTCAGAACAGATATTGCTCATAGAGGAATTGCCAGGTATTATACTTACTCATAACGAGTTTTTTCTATATTTAACTATAAAAATAATGTTTATGATATCAGAGCGATTCTCGCAATGGGTGCTACAACATACAAATCTAGTGGTGTAGATATAACTGCTGGTAATGATTTAATTCCAATTTATAAACAAATGGTATCTGTGACAAAACGCCAAGGAGTGCTGGGAGATTTGGGTTCATTTGGTGCTATGTTTGATCTTAAAGCAGCTGCATTTCGAAATCCAATACTTGTATCTAGTTCTGATGGGGTTGGCACTAAATTGAAGGTATACAAAACTGAAAAAATAGTTAACTTATTACCTTTATAATTTCATAACTTTTTGTGCTAATAATGTTATTATTTTGTTTATTTAAAGGTTGCGCTAACATGTAACAGCCATGAATCAATTGGACAAGATCTTGTTGCAATGTGTGTTAATGATATAATAGTTCATGGTGCTGAGCCATTGTTTTTCCTTGATTATTATGCCACTGGTCGATTGGATGGAGGAAATGTTATTCAAGTTGTAAAGGGAATTGCAGATGGTTGTCATCAAGCTGGATGTGCTCTTATAGGTAATTATTTATTTAATTTTTTTCAAATCAGTTTATCTTATCAAAAATTATTTTTAGGTGGAGAAACAGCCGAAATGCCTGGTCTTTATCACAATCATGATTATGATGTAGCAGGATTTGCCGTAGGAGCTGTGGAAAAAGATAAGATTTTACCACGTATTGCAGATATTGTTCCTGGAGATATTGTAATCGGTTTAGAATCAAGTGGTGTTCATGCAAATGGATTTAGTTTGATTCGTAAAATAATGGAAAGGGGTTGTCATAAATATACAGAAGAAGCACCTTTTAGTTTGGACAAGAAAACCTATGGTAAGATCTAAATGTATGTGTTGTGTAAATAGTTGTACACTGTACGATCATTTTTGAAACAAAATGATTAAAAATAGAGTTAATATATTATATTATATTATATTTATGTTATATATATTTATATTATATATATTAATTTTATACATTTTATATATAATATTCATATATTAAATTATTTAAAAGGTAAAAATATAATTTCAAATTACATTTAATTTTTCTCAAACATGGTTGTATTTTAACTATCTAAAAGTTATTGTAGACTGTAGAGATAAGTAAGTAAAAATAATTGGTACAGATTAATGTCAGTAACGTCCTTGTATCAAAACTCAATTTTACAAGTATTAATATTGCTAACCCTCTTTTTACATATTATCACTGTCATTATGTATTAATATCATGTAATGCAATTGGGTTTTTCTTATTAGCCTAATTAACTTTTACAGGCGAAGAGTTGTTAAAACCAACAGAAATTTATGTTGAGCGTTTATTACCTTCAATAAGAAATGATCATATAAAAGCTTTGGCTCACATTACTGGAGGTGGATTAAATGAAAATATTCCACGTGTTTTACCAAAAAATATGAAAGTTATATTAGATGCTACAAAATGGGAAATTCAACCTGTATTTGGTTGGATAGCTGCAACAGGTATATTATGTGTTACAATTATATTATACATCGTTAACATTCTGTTCTGATTAAATAGGTAGCATCAACGAAAATGAAATGTTACGGACATTGAACTGTGGATTAGGTATGATATTAATAGTTGATGGTAAATACACAGAAGATGTTATGAGTGCAACTAATGGTAAAGTTATTGGCGTTGTTGAAAAGAAAATGGCAGGTAAGTTTCAGCTATTTGTGTGTATTAAAGAGTAGATTGTGGTACAATACATATATATACAAATTTAGAAAAAAGAGAGATCAAAGTGTGAACTTTCATTAATACTTGTAGACGAACCATCTGTTGAAGTCAAGAAGTTTGCAAATTCCATGGAACCGTTGATGCGTCCTCATATACAGACTTATGTAGCAACTAGGATGCATCCAAAAATGCGTGTAGCTGTTCTCATATCAGGAACTGGAACAAATTTGCAGGTATGTTATTATCATTTGTTAATTATAGTTTTCAAATAATTTAAGGGATTCTCATTTTTCATTTTTAAATATGTAGGCGTTGATTGACACGACAACTGATGATCCATCCATGATGTCTGAGATTGTTTTAGTAATTTCTAATAAACCTGGAGTGGAAGGTATAAACCGAGCTAGGCGTGCCGGAATATTGGCTTTGGTAATTGAGTTAAAAGTTTTATTTTTTATTGATGAAGTGTAATGTTCATGTGTGTTTAAATAATTATAGGAAATAGATCATACTCTATTCAATACACGTGAAGCATTTGAGGATGAAATCTTGAAAGCTTTAGATCAAACTCAAATAGATGTTGTTTGTCTAGCTGGTTTTATGCGAGTGTTAACCAAAAAGTTTGTGGACAAATGGAGGGGTCGCTTATTAAATATACATCCTTCACTTTTACCTTTATTCAAAGGACTTAATGCTCAAAAACAAGCCCTGGAATCTGGTGTGCGAGTTGCTGGATGTACTGTGCATTTTGTAGAGGTAAACATTTAAATGTTATGAAATATTACATTTTCAAAACTTATTTTTTAATTTGTGGTTATAGGAAGAAATTGATGCTGGAGCAATTATTGTACAAGAAAGTGTAAGTATAAATATTGATGAGACTGAAGAAAGTCTTATTGAAAAGATTAAGGAAGTTGAATATCTAGCTTTTCCAAAGGCCTTAAAGCTGTTAGCCACCAATCAAGTATATTTGGACAAAGATGTTGGTAGAGTAAAATGGTCAACAAATGTTAGTGATGTGTTTAGAAATATTGTTTGAGTAATGAACATTCAACAATAGTTTTTAAATTCGTCCATTAGATGTAATTATTATTTTTTATAAGCTTACAATATTTCACATATTGTTATAAAAAGTATATGTTTCTTATATTTAATTTTTTACCTTATAGTATATACAAATTTATATTGTAACTTATTTGTTACCGAATTGTGTGCCAATTTTATAATTATTTAATACGACCAATTACATTTTTATATATATTATATGTATTGATAATATGATTTTTATTTCAATAAATACAATTTTATGCATGTATAAAAAAAATTAATTTTTTTCTGCCTTAAAATTTTTAATTGTTTGATAAACCTTGTCTTAATTTTTTAAGAGCCAATATAGTCATGAAATAATAAAATATTTTTTAAACAACTTAATTAAAATAAATTGTTGTTTATGTGATGTGATCACGCCGCGAGTGATGCAACAATTAATTATATTATTCTAAAGAATGTTTAGAAACCTATCTTGTTGTATTGTTTATTATAAATGCCTAATGTTTCTTACTTTGATCATTTATATAGTATTTAGAAAGTTCTATAACGGTTGGTCCTCAATTTTAGTGGTGAATTGTAAGAATGAAGAGTGCATGTTGTGCTATACTTTTAACTTGTGAGGCTGCAAGTCAGATTTTACTGAGAGATGGAAAAAAGCGGTCTTCACTAGTTGAATCAAATGTTGGATTTTGGAATTATATTTTCCATCAAAACATCTTCCGGGTACAATGGACATTGGCCATGGATCATTATCCTAGGTTAACCACTTTCCTAGTTAAGTTGTGGAGAAATGGTTAAAACCTAAACATAGTGAAATTGGTTTGAAACAACCCTAAAGTAATCAAATAAACTTTGGTGATGCGGATAATGATATTGTTACTATAAAATAAACTCTGATCATGTGTAACTAATAAAATAATTAGCAATTATATTTATTGTTTTCTACCTTATTGCTTTATATTCTGGCAATAATTGTTGTGCCTATTTCAAGCTGGAAATATCTAAAAAGATTGTTAATTAAAATAATTTGTTTTTAATAATAATTCAATATCATATCAAATTTCAATAAGATAGATTCATGAATATGTAAAAACTTATGAACAAAATAATAATTAAATTTAAATACCAATAGAGATATGAGATATGAATTCCAAAACAATAATTAGTATAACACTACATTTTATTTAAGAATGGTAAAATGCATAGCATGAAAAACGATTGAAAATTGAAAAATGCAGGTAGATACCTACAACTTGTGTAAGATATTCAGTTTGTTCTTAATATCTATGTATAACGAAAACCGTTTCGTGGTAAGTACATCAATGTTTAGTAACTCCTGAAATAACCATGGCAACAAACTATCTATAGTATAGATTCTATACTACTGTGTCACATATTCGATGCACACCTAAAATGTAAATAGCCACTGAATATTAATGATTACAAAATAATGAAAGATTTTTTTATGACCTGAAAGAACACAATAATGGTAGTAAATTTACACTAATAACAATTAATCATTTTGTTATGTAAGCGTGATGATAACTGATAATACAAAATTGTTTTGTTGCACATAGGATTTAAAAGCGACTACAATCAAAGACGCAATAAAAAGTTGGGAAGATGAAAATAAAGAATCGGCAAGCGAGGCTACAAATGTCTGCTTACAGTTCCAATGGCCACCGGTTGAAAAAATGGACAACAATTTGTCAATTTTAACAAAATGCGAGTATGTGTGGCATCGTTAATACAACATTATACTATAGTTTATTTTTAAATTATCACCGTTACATAGTCTTGCATACAATTACAACAATGTCGTAATTTTTTTCACCGTAAATATTATAATATACAGATAATAATGTATTTTAAATTCGTGTAGAAAATTGTCATTAAGTACGAACATGATCGAGAAAATAAATGGTCTTGCTGCGTTAAGGAATTTAAAAGTTCTATCGTTGGGAAGAAACTACATCAAAGCTTTTACTGGACTTGAACCATTGGCCGATACTCTAGAGGAATTATGGATATCTTATAATTTTATTGAAAAAATGAAAGGCGTTTTAGGCATGCGCAAACTTAAAGTATTACACATGTCTAATAATAACGTTAAAGAATGGGTAGAAGTAAATAAGCTCGCAGAAATGGAGAGTCTTAAAGATTTTTTATTCGTTGGTAAATTATTAACAAAACTTACTTCAAAAATTAAAACCATATAATTAGTATGTTGTTCGATTGCACTAAACTGTACATTGGGTTGTATAATGTCGAGATTATTCATCCATAAATATTTTGTAGCCTATAGAACACAGTGAAATCTAGATTGTTGACTGTTTGCAATTTATTAATACTATGTATTTAAATTATATAATGGCAGCCAATATTTTATTATGTTGGACTGGATATTTCTATATTATTTTGATTATCAAGAGTTACTGTATAAATCATAAATCGACATTAAATAAGTATTAAAATATAAACACATTATTTATTATGCACATTTATAATTAATTTTACTATTTTTACTTGGATAAGGTTGAATATTGCTGACTGTAAAAATAATAATTCTCATTTGACACATCAAACGTGAGACATCTCAGTTTGTGGATTGGGTTGTAATTTGATTTGTGTACGAATAATATCGATATTAGCCCAATGTCCAAATGGCATTTTCCTAGTTGGGTTTGTAATTTATACTTTGTAATTTTCTTAGGAAATCCACTTTATGACTGTTTGGATGAATCAGTTTGGCGTAGTGATTGTATAAGAAAACTTCCTAAATTAGTAATACTAGATGGAGTTCCAATCATAAGAGATTAATTTTAGTTTTGTATTTGTAGGAACCACTTAATTGTTTAAAACTATACGTTTTTATTCGTTAGAATGTATATTATTTCCATATTATATTCAGTGATCAAGCAAAAATGTTTTTTCAATTAGCAAGTAAGAACATGGTAACAAGAAAAAATAATTAATCAATTTCGTTATATTTTTGATTGAAAATATGTAGTACTATTATATCTACGTACTTCTACAAAGTCGTAATATGATGAAAATAAAATTGTTATAAGCAAGGCTCAGAAGTTCTAGCAAATGCATATTTTTTTTGGTTCGTCCTGGAACATCCAAAGTAAAATACAATAAATATGTTTCACACATATCTGATGTCGTACACGAAATTTGATTTTGCTATTTTTTGCATATTTACGGTTTTTATTACTATTTTGCTAATTTTTAACCAAGTATAAAAACGATGATGTATTTGTTTGTAGAGGCGCTGGTAAAAACAAAGTGGTATTGCAGTATAAAGTTAATTCAGTATTCAAAGCTATTTCAAGCGAATTAATGAAAAAAATTAGTCCTGCAAGTGAAAATAATAATCACAACGCAACTAATTTTGATTTTTCAAATGTGCTATCTAAACAAAATGGTAAACCTAGTCGCTGTGGAATATTTCAGTCTCAAGTTCCCCTTCTTGGCATAGTTCACTGCATAAGTATATACACCAGAATTTACATTAACTTCGATTTAAAAGTCGAACGGCTGTTGATGTGATTAGTAAATTTAATGACAATGTTTTTCTTTACGATATAATGAACGTAACAACATATTCTAATAACGATAAAGACCTCAAGTTGACACTGAAAAATATAAACAAATTTATTAACATAGAACTAAATCACTCGAAAAAAAACATTAACAATTTAAATCATTCAATATTTGTGGCTGTGAATCTCAATTCCGAAATAATTAAATATTTAGAAACAAAGTTATTGAAGAACGCTTGCATTTTTCAAAATAATTAACTTTCAGAGAATCTGACTGCAGTAAAATTTGGTGTATCAAAATTATGGGTAATGGTCAAGTATAATGGAATAACATCAAACTTAATAAAACAATTTTGTCGTGGAAAAAATTGGAACATACATGAAATTGCTTTTGCCTATCGTGGTGGTCAAGGTATTTAATTTATCAAAAGTTATTTTTAAAATACTACCTTCTTAGTTCTTATTTCGCATTTCAGAAACTAATTTACTTAATTTAAAGGAATTTGACACACCAACCGATCAACATTTATACCCTACCATTATTTGACAAGAATGTCGACACATAACGACACCCACTCGGCCACACTAGGGATATAAATTTGATACCACTATGTGATAACTTAATAACTCGTTATCTTGATGGATTTATACAATACCTAATATTATGAACAAAATATTTAAGGTATAAGTCTGTAACGTATTTTTCCTTGTTATTTATTTTATGAAGGATAACATTAATATTAAAAATTACATTTTTCTACTATTATTATTCAGGGGCGTAGCTAGGCCGGGGACACCAGGGCCCCCAAGATATGTTGAAGTTGGAAGCCACAGAATCTTTATCATTATTAATTACATTCCATTAAACATTGAACATTACATTTTTAATTTAAGCTCCATTATTTATGTTGAAAATAATTTATAGTTCGAAAAAAATTAACGTACAGCGGCGTCATAGCTTTAAGCATAATTTTCTTGTTTTCATGGGTTGGTTTTTATTCGTAAAATGTCGATAAATTATTTTGATCGGACTAGAAGTTTTGAAAATGTAATATTATGTTTCCCTTGCATAGTTCATACTGATTAATGAAAAATAAAATTTAGCGTTATTTCAAAAAATAATCTATAAGCTTTTGTTTTTGATATTCGATGGAATTCGACAAAATAACGAAAATCTGCATCATTTTTGTAGTTAAAAATGTATAAAACATTTAATTTTTATACATAAGGCTTGAATTTGAATGATACTTGGACTGCCTCAATCGAAATTTAAAATTGTTTTGTCATTATCCAAAATGTATATGTTAGGAAACGCTGGAAAATTTTAACTGAAATTTCAACAATTGGTGGACCGTGGAGTTTTTTTAGCTCCCAGAATTACTATCTAATAATTAATATTAATATTATAATATTACATTACTGCGTTAAAGAGGGCCTCAGTACTTTAAAGGCCCTAGGGCCTAGGGCCACCATGTTCCACACTACGCCACTGTATTTATTATTCATTAATCATTATTAAAAAAATATATTAAAAATTACGTTTTAAATTTCAGAATTTTTTTTTATCTTAATTATTTATCTAGGGTTTAAATCCACTGTGTTTGATACAATTCACTTTAATGTATATATGACTATAAAAGTATAAGTTTTAACTGAAATCCAGATTTATTAATTTTTAAGAATTGATAAGATCCTACATGTGGTAACTATTTCCATTATAATTATAATTAATAATAAAACATAAGGTTAAGGAATTTATTTTCAATATTGGGCCAATACTGGGAGCTGTAGTCTAAAGGTCAATGTTTTACACTAAAGTACTAATCTAAAAATGCTTAAACTAGATACTATAACTAGATAAGTAACTACATAGGTATAACTGAATGACTCCTACAGCTATTATGTGTATCATAGTACCTATACTTAATATATATTATATATGTGATATAGTTTTTAAAAAATTATCATTTTTGTGCGAAATATAAAGTATTTCAATGTGCTTTTTTAATATGAATTATAAAGAACTTTTTAAAATGTATGAATTAGTTTTTTTTTTTATTATTTAAGGAAACTTTGTTAACAAATAGTTTCAACAATTACATACGAATTAGTTATTACGTAATATATTTAGAATATAAAATTGGTAAAACAAATCTCTCGAAAGCTTGTCCTTCGTGCCGCTTCGCCCTCAGATAAATATTGGTGGCAAGTGTACAAAAGTCAGGAAGTATCAATTTGGAATCAACGATGAATTGTTGAATTTTAATAACTATTCTAAGTGAAGCAACGCATGAGGTCAGAGAAACATACTGTTGAATATTTTATAATAAAATAATTATAGCTCTAGTGCCTTGCAGAATAAAGGAATTGTATATAATATTGAAATGTAAATTAGGTTTTTTGTGTTACCTATAGCTCGATGAAATTCAATATTTTTCGAAGTTTTCCTCAGAAACCTACTAGAAAATTTAAATGTTTCTGAAATACCCGCAGTCTTGTCCAATATTTGAACTCAAGAGATACCGTGTATAATTGTGTGTAATAGTTTGATCTCTGAGAGAAAAAATTATCACATTATCCGGCTATCGCTTCATTTCAATTTATAACTCATACCTATTAGATTTATTTAATCGTGTTAAAATTAATAATGTTTGTCGTAAAAAAAATGTTTCGTATATATACATTATACATATACATATATGTGTGTAAAAGCTATTGCGCAATAATTATGATTTCATCTAGTATCTTCATTAAGCTAATTAAATACAATCTTGTTGTGATAACTTAAATCTGAAGGTTGAATAAAAAAAATGGAGTTATGGTTATCAAGATTAATTAATATTCAAATATATTTGTACATTCGAAAGAACCTAAAATGCAATTAAAGTTATCGAGGATTTTGAGGTTTGAGCTATCACAACTCAATAATCAACTGTAATATTATGCAAATATAAGTACCAAAATAAACTTTATAATATTCAGCAGACATTTGATAACTTAAAGTCCAATAGATGGAGATTAATTTGAGGAATCAATAATTTTGAGAACTTACATAACGTTCAACTAGTGTACCACAGAAAACAGAATCTCATTGATTCATTAAACGTTTTAACTAAAGGTTAATTTTCTAACCATGATCATCCCCTTTTTTAGCCTTAAAAATGCTTAAATTTCAAATTTATTTTATTAAATGTTCAAATTACCATAAAACCTATATTAACTTTATTTTTCGTGCCACCTTAAGGGTCCTGATACGAACTTTTATTTTTAAAATTAAATTAATAAAAATAGTATTATAATACCTAATATTATGTTATAATTTAAAATTACATGTTATCGCTAATTGTTAGTAATTCGAGATAATGCGAGTTTTGCACAATTCACACATAATCTTAAATTTGAATCACTCCGAAAGTATTGGTCCGAATTTTGACTACGTTACATCAACAATTCCAGAAAAATTAACTGAATAATATTTCAACAAAAATATGGTGTTCCCAATTGAAAAAACAAAGTTATAGCCACAGGACACCCTTAAGTTTGCATGAAAAAAAGTGATTAAAGACATAGTTTTGATAGTAACTTGAAATTAAAAACTAATTTAATCATTTTAACAGCCAAAAAGGGGGGCGATCATTTTTTAAAAAATCACCTTATATATGATAACAACCTTCGTACAATGTGTTACGGACTAATGTTTAAAAAAATAGTCCTCATACCTTGTGTAATATGTTCAATTATTTAATAATATGAGTATGAAAACGGATACTGCGCTTGGTGCGGTTTTTTTTCAACACATTGATCCTACCATTTACAGTATACTGTAAAATATACAGACTTCAAGTTGCGAATATAAAAATGTAACTCTACAAATGATTGCACATGACCCACGTGTGTTATACTGTTATACATCTATATAATATAGATATTTCAAAAATGTACAACAAAGTACAACTTTTGATCGGCATACATTGAATAGTGCCCTATTGGACCGTGTTTGTCGTCATTATATAGTTAAGAGAATGACTAATTCATTAAATATACATTATTATAATGTAATACTTTAACACCTACATAATATGAACATAATTTATACATAGTTATAGTGCAAGCCAAAAATATTATGTTATCTTTTATATTATAATAAGTTTTCATACTAAAATATGCTCATTGAATACAATCGTGCCAGTAATTAAAGGAAAAAGTAGCGTATGTCAGTGCTGTGCAAACCATTCGTGGTACACTGGTACCCTATGGCGATTAAATTTAGGCACCCATATTCGAAGTAAAATGTATTGACATTTTATGGAGGCTAACATTTGAAATATATTAAGACCTAAAAAAAATGACTTGCTTCCCTCACAAAAAACTAACATATCAACATAGCAACATTAGCCACAATATTTTACTTCATAATTGTAAGATGGAGATTCACAAATAATATATTTAAAAATAAGTATAATAAATAAGAATTAAGTATTTAATTGCATATAATGTGAGACTACGTGTCAAACAATATATACAAATATTAAACGACAAAATATTTATAATAGTGATTTATAATGTATATACATTTTTTTTCTAGCTTTAAGTTTTGACAATTTGGTAATTAAGCTAGTCTAACCTATATTCTTGACAATTTCATCTTCCATACATAATATTGATAATGCTGATGTTTTTACGTTTGCCAATGATGACCTAAATAGTTTTTGACTACCTATCTTTATAACAAAGAAAGACCTTTTTCCACTTGCATTAGAGCTTGGCGTACGAATGAATATTTTTAATACATTTTCAATGTAAGGAAAGATTTTATAATTTTATTATCATTTAATGATTTCCTTAACAAATTCTACTTCCAAATCATCTACATAAACGTCATAAACATCCACAAGCTTTAAAGCTTTTTTCACGCAATGGTTTAACATTTTCAATGTCAGATAAAAAATCCGAATTTGTAACATAGCCTTGTTCATTATGCTACTTTTCTTTAATTTAGTTGGCGAACTAACGCATCCATTATGGGAATAAATGTTTCGTTCTTAATTTTGTCCGAATTAGAAATAATTGCTAGGTATACGGTTAGGATATAGGTTATAATTATTTCTTTGAATCGTTAATTTGAGAATCTACATAAATCCTTATTGAATGTTGAAAATCGAAATCACATACAACCGATGGCTGTGTTGGCGTGTTGTGACACAGAAACTACTACAGTGCTTCAGAGATAATCAATAATTAGTTTTATCGAAAAACAATACGACGTTTGACCGCATTTATTGCAGTTAATTCGTTTATAATCAATGGTGGACAAATTATCCATCATGACGCGTGAACTTAGAATAATTACATCTATATTTTTAGCACCTATATTAATAAGCTTAAATTAAAACGGTGCGCGACGATTAAAATGTATTAATTTGTTGCTACGCAAACGCGAATACATTTTCCGCCCGGGGAGAAAATAGCATATTTCTATGTAGACTCTATAAAGTACAGGAAACGTGAGTGGAATGTACAAAAAATAATATAATCATGAACATTTACACAGAATCTTTTGACACCGACGACTGCAATTGCGGGCCAAATGCCAATCGCACTGCTAAGCGTATCGCGCAGTGATTAGAATAATACTTGTATTAATACCTGATGTATTTGCATTTGTCTTACACAGGTAGTTATTGAAATAATGAAATCCAAACACTATTTTATCTCGAGTTTTATTACCACATTATCGAATTTTATTGCTAAATAATAAATGTTCTTTGTATTTACAGAACAATAGTTCTTCATTATCGTGTGTAATTGTATAATTTGTTTATGTAACAGTGCACTCGATATTATGTCTGTACTCAGATTCACATCGAGTAATAATGTACTTAACCCGAAATTCCACTGCGTAAAACCATTATTTTTATAATCCACGCAGATAAGTGATGACTATAATGTCATTGTTCGAAATGACAACCGGTACAATGCAATCGAGATGGGTAAGTTGCATAGGATAGAGGTAGGTACATATATGTATAGTATGAATACAATATATTATACATAACCTGCGTGGCTGCATTCCAAAACATTTACCACTCACGACGGCATATTTTACTTTTACCCTCCGTTATGAAAGACGATCGAAAGCAGTGATTATTCTGTCTTTGTGCATCGCGATGTGCGATATGGGCATTTTTCGTAGGTATTTTCAATTCAACGTAGGTTCTATCAATGGTGATTCACTGATTCATTACAAATTTTTCCGAAAATCTATTTGAATTGTTAGTGATGAGTTAAGACTAAATTATTTTCAGACTGTCTTTCTCATCTTTGTATTTGTTTTTTTCGAGTTGGACGACAATTAAATAATTACTCTAAAATAATACCTTCTGTAATATAATGACGTAATTTTTTGATTTCCAATTTTTGTATTTATTTTGTTGGGATTGAGGTGGGATACTGGGATGTCAAAAATGTAGGAAATTTAATCTTAAGTAAAATAGAAGTCACGGCGTGTTTATTTTTTTAAATAATAACTATAGTTGCAGCCCATCGTAGCTTAATACTGTATAATGTAAAAATAAAACAATTTGATACTCTGCTGTCTGCAGTTGATTACTATTTTAATATATAGTCGTTACTTAGGTAGGTACTTGTTTAACTGAACGATGTGTTAGATCATGATGTTATTACATTAAAAATTATAATTAAATACGGGGTCCGTGAAACACGAATAATTTTAAAAACAATTTCCGGCATTTCTAAAAAGACTGCAAATTGCATAGCTTTC
Source organism: Periphyllus acericola (assembly GCA_949715065.1). Taxonomy (NCBI): domain Eukaryota; kingdom Metazoa; phylum Arthropoda; class Insecta; order Hemiptera; family Aphididae; genus Periphyllus; species Periphyllus acericola. The sequence continues at coordinate 19,552,210 of OX454270.1, read as the reverse complement.
AACAACAACATATGGCTTGTCTTTGAATTATAAAAATATAAAATCAATGTTGACATGCTGTAACAGTTTTTTGTCGAGAAACAATTTGAAACGTTTCGCTGTATGCATGCGATTACAAGGGCGTGTTAAGTATCCAAAGATCAAACACTTCAACACGTGGACGAGGAAAACCACAGGCATTCCACAAGCCGCAGAGCTCATTGTATATTCAATAATGTTTTAATTTTGCATTTACATTCTACGATTTTTTTATTGCCCGCATATGCATTTACAATGTTGCCATTAATTATTGACCGAATAGCTTTCGCCTTTTAGGTTTAATTAAGTAATCATCGATAAGCGTGCGAAATGACATGGATATGCATTTGTATTGTGTAAAAGTATTATACTGTGTGTTCGGCGAGTCTTCCAAATATAACGAGTTCCGTTATCTTTTTTTTTTTTATGCGAATCTGACCTCTGAATCGTATCGTCGCAACTTTAAAACTCTATAGTGGAAGTATCGAATTGTCTTCAACAGCCAATCAATATGTCGGCGGTATTCATGGATAATTTCTCTTGGTCTTTTAACGCGGTTTAGGTAGTGAGCAGGTACGGACCGATGAAAACTCGACCAGTAAGTCGATGGCGGTGAAGTAGTAAGGCCAGGGTGTAAACCCGACTTGGCGACGAACTGCGACCGGGCCAGCCGTTCGTTCGCCCGCCCCCGCACCTGCACCGCGCAGGACGGGGGCCGGTCGCGTTCGACGCCGGCCGGCAACGATCGTCACCGGGTCGTGGGGGGGAGGGTGGTGCTGCCGCCGCTGCCTGCCGCGCCGAGAGCCCGCCGAGTTCCGTCTTTCGCGTCACAGTGGTCGTCGGGCGCGCACGCAAACCACTTGGCGTTCCAGGCACCGGCGGCGCACGAACACACCGCACGCAGTTACACGGCACCGACGTCACCGCGACCCGAGAATACGTACGTGTGTGCGTCGTCGAGTCGTACCCACGTATCTCTGTGTGCGTGTCGGCGCACACGTCTTTCGGTCTTTTCCCGCCTCCGGATCGATACGGACGTCTGCGCTTCGTCCACGACGCACTACGGTTATCGTCTCCGGCTCACCCGCTGCAGCTGCCGCACTACCTGTCGCCTGCCCGTACGTGTAACACCGGCGCACTACAATACGGTCTTGTACGTAATATTATCTGATCGCATTACACATCGTCCACTCGGTTGTGGTGACGAGACCGACCGTATTTAAATACCTAAAACTTACAGATTTGTTTTTCTTCTTTTGCACGTGCAGAGCCAGCGGCCCGTCGCAACCCGATAGCGCACGTTACATTATCGTCGTACGGAACCGCCGCCGAAGCGCTAAAGCCCAACGCCGCCGAAACTTCTAATTCCGTCTGAAGGTAATGTTTATTTTCGTTCTACTCTGTACGATTCTACCGTGTCCGCGGTATCGCAATACGAAACGTCGAAGTTTATTTTAAGTATTATCATTTCAAAACGGAACATGTTTGCCCTCCGATATTATTGTTATGTACGCGCTTTGACCTAAGCGAGAATTTCCTATAAAACATGAGCTTCGTCTACTGCAGTTTTTGTCGCCGGGGAAATACGATGGCTTTGTTCTTTTTAAGGTTATCGCAAACAGGGGTAGTAGAAAGTTTAGATTTCTACGGATTGACTTAATATATATTATACGCTCGTAAGAGACGTTAGTTTTAATTCATTTTAAGATTACAACAAGTAGGTATTGATTTAACTTCTTTCGTGTGTCTACACTCTGCAATATATTTTACATTGTTGATTTGTGCCTTTGTGGGCATAGAACGCGTTGTTTCTGCGCCGTAACATAGAAAACGGGTAGAACTCAGAACTCTATTTCCGATGTCTCCCATCTGACCGAAAAACAAAAAATTACTGATTTTCCACCGCTGGTGTACGACCATTACGAAAATTATTATGTATGCATTTAATCTAGTTTACGTGAGCATTCCTCGTTTAGTCGTATAGGTACAGAAGCTTATTTGGGATTTCTAGAGAGCTAGCAAAATATTGCACTGAAAATATCACGTTCTTATAGTTTTGGATTTTCCAATTTGAAATTAAAAAACCAAGAATAAAAATTTGGGTTAGTGGGGAAAGCATATATCTTTCGCCTCGTCGACTATGCCACCGTATCACATACGGTAGGTACATAGTGTGTTCAAGAGTACCTAATGAAAGTGCGATCTATCGTCACCCACTGAATATGTTTTATTTAATTTGTGATGAAGCTAAATTATAATGTGTATAATTTTTTTGTAATTTCGAATTAGCCATGTGTCTTTTTAAAATTAATTTTTAAAAAATAGTTTTAAATATGTATGCGATGGTACCCATGTATTATCCTTTCGGTAATCAATTATCGATCAGGAAAATGTCGGAAATACGTCACGACCACAACCGTAATTAATATTCCTGATACTTTTTTGTAAAATTTAATTATTATTAATTTGCGATTAAAAACCATTGAAATTCAATGAACACCTTATTATGATCCGAGTAAATTCCTCCGTCGTTAAACGTTCTCTTCCCTATTTACACCATCCTAGTTCACGGGGTTTCACAGTCGTGCGAAACTTGTGAAAGTAGAAATTGTGGTAAGCGCGTGCGATTATACTCGTTTGACGATGCGTTAGTGCGTTGCACCTGACAGCTGTCGAGAATGTATAAATAATTCGTTTTTTTCAACACGTGTGGGCCGACGAACTGCGTAGGTAGTTTGATAGCGCACTGTAATAAATTAAAGGTCCAAAACGCTTGTGATCATAATATCTATTCGAAGTGACGTTTAGGTCGTTTTTAGTTCACGGTTCATGTACATTTCTACGAATTTATGACTTTTTGTGTTTGACTTTTTTTCGCCTTTGTTGTTATATATTGGACTACTGAAGAGTAGGGAAAATCTTTAGGTGGAAAACGTATTATGGGTGTCGAATAAGGCCATAAGGGTAGTAAAATGATGTTAAAAGTAGTGTAGTGTTTGTACCTAATGTTTCATTAATAACGAGTAATGACTAATGAGTTGTGAACAATTTTTTGAAATCCGGTGATACATTTAAGACAAAGAATGTTTTACGAAATACATATTTATCAATGTTATTATAATATTTTACATTTTTACCCTTCTATCTCATAATTATACTCTTATACCTGCATATATTGAACATTGGTACATCTGAATACCTTTCTAGTTCATTCATTTTAGGTGGGGATGTATTGTAGAAAGTTCTCCTCATAAGTAAAGATCTGAAATAGAATAATATGGGTATAGCCATGTAGATACTTATTAAAATACGTACGATTAAATGATAAATATCGTAAATAGAAACGAACAATATATACGTGTTGGCTATATTTAAAAAAAATGTTATAGTTTGACGTTTGAGATCTCTACAGCTCGACTGAAGTAATATAGGAACTGAAATAGACAAATTTATACGTGCCAAAAAAATATTAGTTTATTCATATATAACATTAAAACAGTGTTATATTTTTAGATTAAAATTTACCGACCTTGATTTTGGCTTGCAATGCTTTCATACAATATGAAAAATTATTTTATAAATGGGTAATATGATAAATTATAATAAAGGAAATTAAAATGAAAATGTTCACAAAATTTGACAATAAATATTGTGTGTATCTAAAAATAAAAAAGTATGGATATTGTTTGAATGTGACTGAAACTTGATGATTTCATAATTAGGTACCTTTATAAATTATTACAGTGCCTGATATAAAGTGAACAAATCTTACAGTTTTTACTATGGCATATTAATTTTTATTTACTATTACATTATAAGCACTCTTATTTATACATATTTTAATAGTTATTATATTAAAGTATTCAATTTAAAATTTAAGCTTTACAACACAAGATTATTTCTGTAATTCTATTAACAATGAAAAAATCATGAATATTTTTTATTTACTGAGATAGAATATCAATCTTTTGTTCCTGAAAATAAATACAAGTTTAATAGGTACCTAATTATAATTTGAATGTGACGAAATATTACAGTTATAAAAATGTACTAATACCCTCCTCAGTTGCAGCACACCAAATACCTATCTATTTCTGATTGACTTTTGAAATTTTAATATTCCTATTTAACCTATGTAAAATAAATTGTATTTGAACAAAGTTATAATAAATAACTATTTCACTGATTTGTCTAACTATTTTAATTAATATGTTATTGAAAAAAAATATTGATTATTGGTAGGTAATAGGTTTATAATAACATTATTATTCTATTGGTATCTGAGCCATTAGATTGAGCAAATAATAAATCAATTATTATTCATTTTTAAAATTAAAATGTGATATAATGTGTCACATTTTAATTTTATTGAACTGCTTTGTTTCATTGATAAAATAATTTAATAAATTATGTTTAAATGTAATATAAATATATTTTTTAAACATTGTTATATGTAGGTATGTATTTAATATACATCTGATTTTTATTATTATTCCTCATTGTCTTGTGTCAACTAATAAGAACAAAAATATCTAGATTCTTGGATGCATATTTTTTCAATTTATACCTATTTACTATTTAATACCTACCTAAGTAAACTTTTCAAAATAATAATCTAAGTTATTTATGCATGTCCATTAACTTATAATGGTGTTGAATAAAGTAAGCATAAAAGATTTGAACATCTTAAATTATTTTAAATATTCGTGATTTTTTTTATTAAATACCTACTTTATTTTTAGATTTTACTTTTGTGTTTATGATTTTCTTGCAATTTTTGTAGATTCAAATGTGTAATAAAGTTATCTAATAGACGTATTATAATTTTGGCACAATATAATATAAGTCTAGTACTAAAAAATAATTTTTTTATTGATAATTAGATTACCAGGTACTTATTAGTTTTTAGTACCTACTATTACTTATATCTTTGCAGTCTTAATAACAGTCTGAAGTATATTTGAATGAATAATGATAAACATTATATAAAATTATGGATACTATTATTCTATTTAAGTATCTAATTTCTAATTGAACTGGCGCTGATGCCAAACATTTTCTTTTCGTCTGTCGATCAGTTATTTATAGAATCATCCTTGTTTAATGGTCATAATTTGTTTATTTTCTGAACGTAAGGTACTTATATTAATAATCATTACTTGATATACAAATATTAAATAGATTCATATATGGATAACTATATCATTTGTTTAAAAACTTTATTAATTTTTATCAATACTTTAAAATAATTAATTTAAATGCAGTACCTATTTAATAGTTTTTAATAAGAAAAAAATGTTTGAATTATTACGGTAAAAATTGAGTTTTGTTTCCGATTTTAAAGACATTTTTAGAAGCAATAGTTTAATATTTTAATTGTTGAATGTGTGTGTATATATATAGGAAATATAATGTCTTGTATCAAACATAAACATACCTGGGGGCTGCTGCCACTATGTTAATATATTTACTTTGACATTACATTTAAAAAATGTTGTCCTAAAAATACCTACAGGTATGTATGAATAATTATGTGTAATTAATTGTGATTGTATTTATAAAAATGGTGAGAAGAGAAAGTAGAATGTTTAATATAGTTTTTATTTCGGTCAGGAAACTGAATATTGTATTGGATACATTGTCCGTTGGTTGAGCTGTAGTTATATCAGCATACGATGGACCCTCGTTGGATTTGGTGATTATGAATTTGTGTTAGAGGTTTTGTCTTGTTTGGTTTTTTTTCGACTCTATCAATTTTCGCGAGTTAGACATCCTTTGCAGTAGGAGGCTATATGACCACCAGAGCATATTAAGCATTTGGCCGGGAGACATTGATCTTTGGTGCATACGTAAAACCGATTCCCCTAGCTCCGCCATCTGTTATAAATTTATAATTGTAGTATGATGAAGGTTCCGGATCAATACGTTGTATGGGCGCATCGCGCAAGTAGTAAAGGAAGAAGGTATGAAATTCTGCACTGGTACTATTTGATACTCCAATATTGATATGGTTTGGGGACCGTTTGAGTGGATTATTACAATTTATGGTGTGGGACTACACGAAGAGTTATTAATACCTGTCAGCTGTATTAATTTTTTGTGGAATTATGAAAAATTGCTGAAGTTCTTTAGATAAATCACCGGCCGCGGCAAACGAATGGACTTAGATATGTTTTTGATTGGAGTTATAGTTGTTCACGCCCAACTATATTGTTATTGGATGGAAAAACGTCAGAAACACTCGCCATTTGCCATTGATAAAACTGCAAAACGATTAGGTGAATTGAAAGTTTTGATCCTCCATCCCCCCACAATGTTGTGGTGATCTGGAATGCGAAGACAAATGCCGTTGTAGATTCGTTGCAACTTGCGGGGAATTATTGAGGCAATGACATGATGGAAGTGCCCGACCACGGTGTTACCTAACTATTATAATATTATGTTGCATAATAACGAAGTGGACTATGGTCGCTAAGACGTTAACGATACGGAGCGCGATAATACACGTGGACCCGCGATGACAACAGAAACCACGTTACTTGTTTATTATGTTGGAAAAACATTGTTGGCTAATGGTTTTAAATTGTTTGGTAATGATCGGAATATTTCTATTCGTAAATTGAAGCCTGAAGCTTAAAGGTTTTTATTACCTAACTATCCTGTCATTATCTATAATCTGTATGGTTCATTAGGTATTATTCTAGCAAAATCATATTCGATATAGCCATATAGGTATATAAACAGTATCACATATTTTGTTGAGCCATACAGGTTAAATATTTATGAATCAAGTATAAATTACATAAGTAGCTATACCCTGATCCATGGTTTTAATTACAATTATAGGCGATATAGCTTAGTTAAATTTATGATATTAATATTTGAATTAATAGATAATGAACTCTTCTTTGAACAAAAAGCTATATTATTACATAGGGTGTAGACACGATTCCGTATACGTCTATTGTTTGATATTACCTTCCATTTTTACCTAGTCTACGAATTTACGATACGATTCCGTATGGTGTTTTAATTATTTTTGAAAATTATAATATCTGTTACAAATGTTAAGTATTCAATACTGAGTACTTGTCTTGATTGGCTCTTATCGGCACAAAACAAAGTTGTATTATAGTTATTAATTGTTTAACTATGTAAATTCTTTAATGATTATCTAGCAAGGATTATTTTATAACAGGTAGCAAGTTTTCTTTTAAACACTTTTTCAACTGTTTTTGTAAAAAATAATTGTGACAAACAAATTTCAATATTTTTTTTTATTAGGTTCTGTAGTATGTAAAGTATCATGGGTAAATAAAACATAAAACTTATGTTTACCAATTACCATTGGATAAATATGTATATTTAATATTGTATTCGTCAACAAAGTAAATTTTAAGTTTCAGTGATTCTAAGGGTAGTCTGTCATCTGTGTAACAAAATCTTAACAAAAATATCTAAAACAATGAGAACCTATGAAAGTCAGACCAAAATATTTTGGTTCAAAATAGAGATGATTAATTTCCACTTAACTAAATCACAAAGCAAACTATTAAGTATAAATCACCAAATGATAGTATGGAATTACTATACAATTTTCAAATATATTTTATTTATCTTATACCTTTCTACTAAATATTAACTATAATATTGGTGTAGCAGTATTCTGTATTACTAAACGTTTTATAGTTTTTTGAGTCTTAGATATTAATTAAATTCGTTTCAATAACTCAAATGTCTTAAAAAATATGTCATTAATTGTTATTTGTATAAATATTAAATTAATTAGAAGTATAAGTTAGTATGGTCTCTAGTTTTCGTTCAATGTTGTAGTATAAATTATAAATTAAGAATTGAAAAAGTTCAATATATCCTGTTTGAATATCCTGAATAGCCTGTTGGCTGTTTGTACAATATTTTCAAAAAACTTTAATTGTTTTTATGAAAAATGCAAGTAGCCTGAAATAGTTCTTAGAATATTCTTTGTCAGTATGATTTTAAAATAATTGATGATTGATTAATTTAAGACTTCAGTTTCGTACTTGCATCTCGCGCCTTAGAATGATAAAGTATTTAAATTTAGTGTTTTACATATACAACAGTATTCGATGTTGATTCGATTTTTTTATAGTTAAAGTAAGAAATTAATTTGTCCCATCATAATTTATTCTCAATGTGTTTCCCACCAATAAAATCAACTCCGTTTAAAGGATAAACAACTTGTTTGTGTCACGTGGACCGTATTCTTGCCAAGTCAACTATTGGTGGGTTAAGCTGAATATTTGTGTATTTTTAAATCAGTTACCGGTTAGACGCGCTCAGTTTCGAAATGAAATTTGCGATTTAAAATATACTACGTTGTGAAGAACCTATATGAGCTTTTAAATTAATTTAATACATCCTTAAAACTATAAATAAATTGGCAATTATTTACTAAATAACTATACAAAAAAAGGAACCTTTAACATTATTGGCTTATTTTTCTTGGCAGATTTTTTGTCTTGCTTCATTACAATGGAAAACGTAAACGCTGAATTCATGCAATCTTGTTTGCAACGTTTGTGGGCTAAGCGTCCGGGTACGCTCTTAAGTCCCATGCATGAGATTTGTGATGAGATCTTGGACCAAGGACAATGTGCTTCATCATTTGATAATCAGGTTAGTAAATATAAATAATAAAATTATTGATATAGTAAATATATTTAACTATTTATGAATACAAATAGGTATTAGTTCGTAGGCATATCAAAAAAAAATTAAATGTAATAAATATCCTAAATAAGTAACCAATTTTGGATATCTCAAATACCAAGTGTATAAAAATGTTTAACATTCGTCAAGGTTTTTTTAATAAGCATAATAAATAAGCATTTATTGTAAACTATAAAGCTTGAAAATTATTAAAAATATAAAAAAAACACATTTGTATTAAGAGTTAAAGCTGAATGAAACCAATTTTCAGAGAAAACTTAATTATTAATTAAGTGTAAGGTGGAGGGAGGGGGGAAGTTTGATCCTTTTATTTTTTTCTGTATAAAAATGTTTGTTATTATAATATAATCCTATCATATTGTAGGCTGTTATAAGTATTTAATAAAATCTGTAATTTGATGTCAATCGATGATTGGGATTAAAAGTTCCGAAATAGACTTTCCTGGGCACGCGAAATACTTTTTCAAATTGGCCCAGGCTCCTTAAATATATTTATACATGGTAATTAAAACCTTATACGACGAAATTGATGGAAATGCAGTAACACTTTATTAAATATTATTTTATAAATTTTTTACATCTACGTTTGTGGTTTGTAATTTACTTTTTGGTGTTATCATCTAATATATGAATTAGAATGCATAAAAACTAGAATTAGTTAATAAACGATCACCATTCAATATACAGAATTGAGAATATCCCATATGATTTTGGAGATTATTAAATACCACGAGGGTCATTCATTCTTTATTGACCTAAAGGTAAACACACAAGAACGTTATACATTTGTTAAATAAACCTCGTATACTACGACGCAATTTTATAACACGAATGTTAAATTATATAATAGCATAAATTATCTCGGAACTTAGTTTTTTTTTATAAACTGGTTTGTTTTTAAATAAAAAAAAAAAAATTATATATTAGTGTAAATGTATGGACAAGTTAGAATTATCTTATTCATATAATAAATAACTATAGTTTAAATATTAACATGTTATTTAGACAAATTCTAATAATTAGTGTCAGACATTTTTTTTAACGGTAAACTATAAATATATATATAAATATTTAATGTCTATAAACTTTAATAATTGTTCATATGTTAAAATAAGATAAGTTTCATTATAATTTGGTTTATAGCTGAAGTTTACAAAATATTTCATTAAAATGTACCTACGACAATTATTTTAAATGCTTTAGTTAATTGAATGCGTAATTTTCTTTGAATTTTTACTATCATATACTCGTAAAATAAATAATCATTATTCAAGGAAAAATATATAGACATTTAAATAATAAGAATAAAAAGTAATTCCTATTCAACATAAGCAATTATAATAAATACTTATATTTTATATTTAAGGATGTATTTTAAATAATCGTTTCAGTTAATGTATTCAATGCAAATTAGTAAAGGTCATTAATAAAAAAATTTTCAAATTAAATATACTATACGTCTATATATTATATACCTAGGTATAAACGTCATTTTGGCTTAATACCTAAAATTATTGTATTCACATCATTTTTTCTTAAATTCATTCGCATTTCTATAATATAGTAAAATTTAATTGGCCACTTTCTCCATTGAGCATAATGTATATTTTACTTATACTAACTACGTCGTTATAAAAGTAGTAAAAAATTATCAAATGTTTAATTACTACTAAGCTCTATAACATGAAGATTTTTGCCATTATTTAGTTTTGTCAAATAATTTATAATTCATGTAATGTTCAAATGAACTCTGGTTATACATATTATTCCGATAGTAAATAGTTTTTGAATATAATCTCGTAAATTATAACTCCGATCAAGCTAAAAAAAAATAAAAAATAATTATTTCTTTTAATTTTAATTAATTAGGTAAAAGATACATAGTTATGTTGTATTTCGGTAGGTAGTATGATAGCAGATGTATTGTATTTGTTAAAAATATTTATACTGTTATAATAATAATAATATTGTAGTAATTATTTGTTACTTCATACTTGAGTTATTGATTTAGCTATTTTATAGAATATCCATATTTATGATAATACTTCGCACATTTAACCGTTTTAGTGTACATTGATCGATTAATTTCTCTAAGTTAAAATAGACATATTAATACTCATTAATATTAATTTTTCATCATTCAATTATTTAAATTTTATTTTTAGCCAATTGATGGAGAATTACTTGGGGATAGAGTCAAGTCTAGAGATGAAGCTCATTATTTAGAAAAAGTTAGTATTTATTAAATTAATTTTACTATAACTGGTTGGTAGGTAATATTATATATAATTATTACAGTATTTAACTGTAGATAAAATTCAATAGAACTAATTATATACTCAATATTATACCAAAGAGAATTTATGATAACCGTATAAGTATGTAAATTAATATTACTACTACATATACTATTTTATTTTCTTAGACTTTTTTGTAATTTAAATACATTCTGCGGCTGTTGTAATTAATTTCGAAAATGTCATTGGATCGCCTAATTTTAATTAATTTTCTAAAAAAGCCATAAAGTGCATAGTATATAATGATATTGTGATCGAATACTAATAATTGGATGTGCTGTTAGTGAGGTTTCAATGATTCGTCCTTTTACTGCAAATTAATTTAAACTTATGATTTCCTGGGGCTTCTATACCATTATATTATTATAAGCAAGTATCTTTTAAACAATTGTCTTGTAGTCTTTCTTCCGATTCAATAGTTTGCAGTCGAGGTTCTTATTATACCTATCTATCCAATGTGTACATGTAATAAAGTCTATGCCTCAGGCTAGTTTTTTAAGAAATATGAAGTTCATGAACTCCTTTTACCAGAGCCCTGTTCTTGTCAGTTCAGGGTTGGTAAGTTATTATCTCTTGGTAAGTTATAAGTATGTTTAAACAATTTTGTATTTATGCTGTAAGTAATCACGTATATTATGATACAATCTATATACATAAATGTACGTGCGTGCACACATTGAGCTGTTACATTTTAGTTAATAATACAATAAATATTGATCAAGAGTAATTCATTTTATTATTTAATTAATATTTTTCCTAAGTATAGTTTTTATACTATTTATAATATAAATTGCTATTTGAAACAATTATTAAACTGAGTGATAATTTTTGTATAAGTTTAAAACATATAACTATTAACTTCAATAGTTTTCATATTTATAAAACCGCTCAATTTGTGCATTTCACCAACAAAATTAATATGTATTTTGGTATTTTGGATTATTATTACAATTATTATTATATATGTGGATTCAACTGTCATCGATACGGTGCCTGTTAAAAAAAAAACATGTTCGCCAATGTAAATTCTGTTTACAGGACTCATCAGTTACATGCATGGTTTTTATATCCATGACGGACTCCATATTAGCAGAACGAAGTTGCTTGTGAGTTTTTGTTGCGACTAAAAAAAAGAAGTATTTTCATGAAATACTGGCCAAGTAGCTTTTACTACTTACAAAACTGTTTAGAAAACTATATATAATATGTATATTTATAAACATTTATCGTAAAGTATCATTTACTAGATTTGCATTTGTCATCTAGTATGTGGGCCAGAAAAATTTTTATGTGATTGATTGATGCTAAATGATGGATTTATTTTTTATGAGTATATTTTACTCAAAAATAAAACAAAACTCTCAGATTTGTTACAACTTACCCTACTAAAATCGAATATTATGAACGTCGAACTCTTCAATTAATTCATAAGTATTTTTTGTCTTAAGCGGCTTTAACATTTTTCAACATTAAACATTTTATTAAATTTTTAAATAAAATTATACCGAATCTAGTACTGTGCTCATAAATAATTAACATATTAATATATGTATACTAAGTGGTGAAAAGTTAACAACACTTCAGCATTTTTTAAAACTAATAAAATGTTTTTGAAAATACATATTCTAAGACAATTTATAAATCATTTAATATAAGTATTATTATAGAGTACAACGTATGTATTAATTATCTTGTAACAATGATATGTTATTATAAAACAATATACTTTCATAATATTGTCAAACATATTTACAAGTTAAATAATACTATATTTTTTTATTCTTATATTTTGACTAATTATATACTAATAAATTGAATCTGAGAGTTTTGGTGGAATTAAATTACTATAATATATAATGTCTAGTTTATAATAATAAACATTGAATCAATACTATACACATAAGAAATACAAATCTCATTTTACATATATCAACACATGTTTCACTATCTTTCCCTAATCCTATCCTATTCACAGCTCCTAACATTGGTTTTTTTAATCTTATTTAATGATATACATAATTATTGAAAAAACACTAAAAACTTGGTATTTATTATTTTTATCGAGTTTTATACATCTTCCAACATGCAGGGTAGAAAATACACTACACAAACACAATTCTTATTATAATAATACATAATCCCAATCACTTTTAGTAGTTGGTATTTACATTTACACTAAATAACAGTTGGTTCAAAAAAAAAAAGAAACAAATATTTTATGACGTTAATAAATCTATATAAGTTGGATATATAACTTATATAACATGGATTATGAGTTGTAAAAATTTGAAGAGTTATGTCTACACATTTTCATTTAATCACCATATTATATTTTAGTATACAGCTATTACTTAATATTTATTTTAAACAATTTGGATATTTTGTTGTACAAATTCCAGTGCACATATTTAAAAAAAAAACTTTCTACTAATGTGTATAAAGTTCATGAAGTCACTTTACTACCAATTTATATCCATACAATTTTATTTTTAAACTTATCAGTCTTCCAATATTGTATACAACATATGAACTGACTAGGAAATATATTTAAATTTGTCAATATTGATTAATATATATTTGTCAACAATATTTCACCTAAATTATACTATGATATCATATATACCTATATAATATGAAATTATGTCTAAAAGAAAAAAATATTATCCTGTTACATTAATTGTATGCAATTTGAGTTATAACCTTGAGTTATAGTTTTCATTTCATACATTTATCTGATGGAAATTTTGTATTAATTTGTATCTTAATTTTATCTGGTTTTCAAATTTAGTTTCTTTTGATTAAATAATTTTCATTTTAGCCATTTTAAGTATTCAGTTTTCAATATTATTATTTCGAATAATATATGTCTTTGAGAATTTAAATAAATACTATCAAGCTTTGAATCCTGTCATTATAATTATACTAATTTAATGTGGGCAGAAAAAAGAAACGTGAAACCTTGTAATTTTAAATTGAAACTATAAAATAATATACTCGTAACCCATTAAAACTGCAAATGCATGACGCGCATTAAATGTTGGCAGAAGAACATGTGTGTTTGGTAGACTTTGAGACTAGAAACTTGCTTATGGATCCTGAACGACGCTACCAGGAGCTATGCTGTGGAGAGGACATGGATTCAATGATGTGGATGGTCATGGTGGACATAATTTCTTCTGCTGCTCTTCAATGTTTTCACTTAAAAGTTTATCAAAAGCACTTGTTTTTCTGCCACTAAAAAAATTGCGCTGATGGAAACATCTTTAACTATATAATATTAGTTACATTCCATTCAATTTTAGAGATAATATTATTATTACTATTATTTTTAAATTACAAAATTATTTTTCCTTTAATCATTTCCTTTTATTCAATCAAAAATTAACTATTAAACTAAAGATAGTTTGTTTTAATCCGTAGATAACATATTTTTCTCACTTTAGAAATAAATAATATGGCTGTTGTGTTTGTACTTTGTTTTTAGGAGCTGGCTGACACTTCCGATCCAGAAAAAATCAGTGTCTCATCAGCATTCCGCAGCTTAAAAGCTAAGAATATTAATTCTGAGTGGAATGACGAAGAAACATCTGTGGTCGACTTGGATGGAGCCGAGCTCAATGATTTCCCAGCTAGATATTCGGTCCCGTCATTACAGCCGTATGAGTTTGCTGCTGTTGGCGTTTGGATCCATCCAAATATCGTGCCTGGATTTAAGTACAAAGTCCGACCAATTGAAGATAAAGAGGTTAGTTGAAGAAATGAGTTCATGATAAAAAATAGTTTTACATTGATTTATTGATTTATTTGTTTAGCGAACAAGATTCTTATTCGATAAAAGAGCACTGGAATTAACAAGCATTGGCCGCGGTTATTCAAGACGTCTAACTTTCGAAGCCAGTCCAGGGTTATTAAATGATAATGACAACTATTTTTGGACTGATTCGATGCCCTTTGGTTATGCATTTCAAATACACGTTGTATCAGTCGGAGACAATTTTACAGTATATGACGCGAATAATTTTGCTGTTGCCTCATTAGAAATTACTAAAATCCCGGTAATTATAAAGATGTTACTTCTTATTCCAAGTTTGACATCTGAGATGGGTACTCGAGAAAGTGTTCGAATTCTAACTCAAATGTTTGACATGACTTGAATGAAATATTTTGAATTGTTAAATGTTGTACATGATTATTTTTATTTTCACCACTAAATTATTAATTCATCTTTTTTAAGTTGGTTTTATTGCATAAATATATATACACATTTTAAAATTATTATAATTAATATCACTTTGACACGGTCCCACGTTGAAGACGTGAGACCGAGTCATTGGTGTGGAAAATTCAACTGCTGGTGGTTCAAAACCCGCGCCGTCGTATATTTTTTCACTAAAAATGTTCACACTTATTACACGGTCTTACGTCATCAACGTGTGGCCGTTTCAACTTAACTACTCCTGTGTTAAGCAGTTAAGCTAGTATAAACTATAACACCATATTACAAATAAAGACAACATTTAAATCAATAGTATGTGCTTAATGAAATATTTTATGATTTTAGAGTGCTCAGAAGGAAGTGAAACATGATGTGACAGAAAATGGAGAAGTAAGGAAACACGTGGAAATCAACATGATGTGCAAAGTAGATTGGTTCTATAAAGATGATTTATCTGCAATAACACCAGTAAGTATTAATCAATGTACAATTGAATAGGTTATTTCAATTACTTATTGTATGTAAATCATTTTCTCACATTTTTTTCTCTTACTCTACAGGTCACGGGTATTGCTGTGGCTTCTAAACCATCGCGTGGATCAGCAAAGCTTGTGAAGATATTAGATGCCGCAATTGGCTTTATGCCGTCCCGAGGTTACACTTTAATACCAGGTGTTGATGATAAGCAACGACAATTAGAATTGAATGGCAGCACTATTGGTGATGCTCCCACTGTGTACACCATGACTGGTTTAGAACCATATGAAATGCCCGTTATTGGTAAATTACCAAAGCACGGATTTGCATTTGCAGTGGCTTATAACTCAATTTGATTTTAGGCACATATGTTGACCCACGAGTTATTCCTGGTTTCCACTACAAAGTACGTCCAACAGGCCACAAGAACTATTTTTTTGAAGGCAATGCGTTACAATTGGTCAACATCGGAATGGGATATGGAAAACGTATTACATTTAAACCAGACTCACAAAATCTTAACAACAACACCAACTTTTTCTGGAGCGATTCGTACCCAGAAGGATATGGATTTGAACCTCAAGCTGTATTCTGTGGCATGAGGTTTGAAGTCATGGATGGCACTCAACGTATTGGTGAAGCTACAGTGTTCCGCAGTGATAATCCTCAAATTGAGGATCAACAAAGCATAGTATGATAATAATTTTACTTTTTACTTCGGACAGTATAACTAACCTTTAAATTCTAGGTGAATGGCAAAAATGGAGTGACTGTGACCAAGTACATACACGTTGACGTCACATGTCAAGTAATATTAAGGAGCGATAAATTTGATAAGGAGTCGCATGCCCTTCGTGTTTCTGGAACTGCAGTTGTAGTAAAATATCCCAAACAAAATGAGGCTAAGCTACTCTGTATTGATAACGTTGGTCTTAGCTCCAAGTTGAACTTGTTGTTCATGAATCAAAAGTCCCATATTATTTTCCAAGCTATATAATCACGTTATATAATCAATAAGTTCAGCTTAAGCACTCAAAGACAAGCATACATATTTGTCTTGTTCCTTTTACAGTACACAAATGTGCCATTTTCTGATAGCTACCTTGAGTATTTTTTATTGTTTTATGGTTTAATACTTTCAGTTTTTTTATTCAATGATATTAGATTTGTTAATAGTTATGAAAAATTTTGTACTTGATTTATTTAGCCAAAAACTTTAATTTCTTAAATATTGCAGGGTCTGTGTGTTAAGTAAAAATGTATAAATGATTATTGTTGCAGTATTCTTGCGGTATTGATTAACTGTATGAATAATTATTTGAACTGAATATTTGATAATTCATGAATGAAGAGAGCACAAATATGTGTTAGATTTATTAAAGTATAATATGTTAGAAGTATATGTATTTTATAATTTTTTTTATCCTTAATATTGTTTTTTTTTATATACACCTATATATATATATATATATATATATATTTATAAATTTTAGTCAATACCTACTCATTAATTCAAAAAATATTAGTTTTTAATTTTGATAGTACTTTTTAATAGAAAATTGCAATGTGTTGTACTTATTTAATGTTTTATGACTGAATTCAATATTTATTAATTAAACTTTCTATTGTATTTATTATCATTCAAAATTTGAATATATTATTTTTTATCGGGTTTACTGTAGAAGAAATATATTATACTTTATTGAATTTTATTATGTGATGTCAGTTGTTTAATATCATGTCCAATTGAATAAAAAAATATCGTATGTATTTAAACAATATATTTGTTGATCCAAGTGAATTTATTATTTTGAGCAAGTATTATTTCTTAAAAATAAAACTTATTGTTATTTGTTTTATGTACTGAAATCTGATTATGATACATTAATACTAATATAATGCTGAGAAAATTGAATTTGTATTACGGTTTGATAAAAACTTTATAAATTATACTTCCAAATCAATTGTTTTATTGAAATTAAATAAATTCCCATAACTGTTAGCAATCTACTAGACATTGAATATGTTTCAGTCAATTTAAGATAGTCTGGAATTGGATATTTTATTAATAATCAGCCAAAATTCAAAACAATTTCACAATCTTTATTATTAAATAAATATTTTCGTAGTCGGTAGTTATCACTATCGAGTATCGACTAATATACACTAAATGCCCCCACGACGCCACATTGTGAAATTATTACTTTTTGGTTGATTCTAACTATCTAGGTACTAACTATTATACTAACAACTTTTGGTATTCTATAGCTGCCAAGTGCCAAGTGGTTATCGACTTGAGTGATACCGAGATTTATTTAATTTATTTATGTTAAAATAAGTGACTGCTGGCGTAGAAAGTTTCGACCAAAGTTGTCTGCGCGGCGAAAAAATTTTACTAAAGAAAAGAGGAAAGGATTTTGTAGAACTTTTTGTTTTACTTGCAAAGTATGTGGATCAAAAGAAATAATCAATAGTGAAAATCCTTCTGCTAACATAAATATAAATGCTAATATGGCCGTCGTAAATACTGGCCAAGGATATACCCAGCTAGAAGAATTTGCTGCAACTTTGAATATGCCGGTAATTTCCAATAGGATGTACCAAGAAATGCATTCAAAAGTGTTTCATTATACCCACAAAATGGCTATGGAAGGAATGTTATTAGCAGGAAAAGAAGAAGGTAGGCTAGCTGTTGAAAGGGGTGATGTAGACCAGCAAGGACGTCCTAAAATAGCTGTTGTAGCTGACGCCTAATGTAACGCCTTGGCATGTTGGCAAAACTACCACTCATTATAATATAATTATTATAATACATTAGCATTTGTTATTAGTTATTACTTGTTGGTTATATGAAATACTCAATATAGAATGGTATAATAATAACGATTTAAATTAATTTATTTCACATACAATATAAGATAGAAAAATTGATTATTTAAAAAAAAATCGTTAAAGTTCTTTGAATGTTTTCATATTTTGAACGTTCACTAATGATGTGTGGAACATAATATTATGTTGGTTGTTTGACAACCTTGTCAGTACAATTGTAATTCTTTTGAAGTTTCATAAGTACATGTTATAATGGGTATATTTACTATTCGAATTTTGCTTTGAACTTGATTCAATGGTTGATTACTTAATACATTTTAGTTGGTTGAAAATATATTATTGTATTTTCAACTTATCTTGTTACGTTTTCCATTACTATGCGGAAATGATAAATTTACTACAATTTATATGATTTTCCATTATTGTACAATTTTTTTTTAGCTACAATCAAGTAGAAAATAAGTGATCGTAATTTGTAGTTGGTGTTTGCTATTGGTAGTTTTACTAAAGAATTTTGTTTTAGCCCTTTAAATAAAATATTTAAACTAAATTTGTCTTTTTATCACAAAAATGAATAATATGTACGTGTGATAGTATAGGTACCAAGTTTATGTGGTTTACTGTAAATAAAACTAACGTAGTTTGGTTGCTTAACGTTTGTTATGGGTTTTGTTGTAAATGAAACCTCTGTACTGAATTGTGGTGCAATAAATGGGATAAAAACTTTGAAGATGACTATTAATTTTATAAACAATAATGACCATACCGATATTATTTGGATGTGTTAAAAGGTTGTACGTAAAAAATAACTCGTTGCGATTAACAACTTTGTCTTTGTTTACGTGAGTTATGTTTCGGTGGTTAACTTCTATAGTGACTGTCAGATGGCTTAAAGAATTTTAAAATTTAGTATGAGGGTAATAGAATATTGCATAAGTCGAACCGAAGTCCCCGAATAAATATTATAAGATCACAAAAGAAAAGTAAGGTTTATACATTTTTATACAAGAAAAACAATAAGGACGTATTAATAAATTGGTAATAAAATAAAAATGTAATTTACTAAATTATGACTTAATAATGTAGTGAGAAGAAAATTGATCACGGAATTTTTTTGAGAATAACACTATATGAAATTTTTTATTTTTTGTTAGGCGACTGAACTAAAATAACTAGAATGAAAAAAAAAACATTTTTAGTCACTAACAGCAAACTGAACTCCTGAATCCTTTTTTTGGATGTCTCAGTAATCTCCACCGAGTGGAGCTAAGATTCGCCTGCAGTAAACTCAATAACTGATTTTTGGATATAATAGCAATACTAGACTAGGATGAAAATAAAAAAACGGGACATCTGAAACGTCTACCCCCCCCCCCCCCAAAAAAAAAAAGAAAAATTCTTCCATATACATTAATAACACATATGCACACAACTGTAGAGAGTAAAAATACATATCTAAGTCATATCACAAACAATTATTTTCTTATTACTTTACCGTTTTTGAGTAAATAACATAAATACAGAGTGTTCCAAAATGATTCATCCGATTACGAACTGATATAGTTCGGCAACGGTTAATCGCAGGTTAATGACCAATGTATTAATGGAAAGATTAGATAACTAAGTTTATTTTAAGTTATCTAGTTGATAAATTTGGCAAAGAATGGAAAGATTAGATAACTAAGTTTATTTTAAGTTATCTAGTTGATAAATTTGGCACCGTAATGGTTAGTTAACTAGGAAACGAATTATTGAGTTTTTATCGATTGCCGATAAGTCGCGCTAATGTGCAGTTTAGTTACAACAAGATGGAGCACCACCCCATTGGTCCTTAGAAGTACGCAAATTTCTTAACGATCAGCTACCACAGAAATGGATCGGTCGCTGTAGTGCTAATGACGCTACATTTTGTCCATGGCCGCCCCGTTCGCCGGATCTTACGATCTGTGATTTTTTTCTCTGGGGTTACATAAAAAGCATTGTTTATGTACCTCCCCTTCCAAAAGATCTTGACGAATTGAAAAGTCGCATTACAGACGCCATCAACTTGGTTACAGTCGACATGCTTCAACGGGTTTATGAGGAATTTGAATATCGCTTAGATGTGTGTTGTGCAAGTAAGGGGGGTCACATTGAACATTTATAAGCATTGTACCTAGAACTTAAAATAATGCATTAAAATGTAAAATTAATTCTAACATGATTAATCAAATTTTACAATAAATATGATTTTTTTAAATCGGATGAATCATTTTGGAACACCCTGTATAATAAAAGTTTTTAAATATTTATGAATATTTTCTTTTTTATGTTATATTAAACAACACAATGTTACACTTTAAAAGTCAAAACTATTATAATTCTTTAAACAATTAAAATTTAGTATTTTTTAACTCTTCTAAAACTTGTTCCATTGCAAAAGGGGCAATTACTTTTGAAATAATCAATTCACATTTCGTTCGAGCACAAGAAAATTTTTTATCGTGAATTTTTTTTATCAGTGAGGACGTACAATCCATGGATCGAAAAGAATGGTTGTGCATGATAGTATGAAAAGCCATAGATTAAATATACTAGTATATTTAATCTATGGAAAAGCAAACATACCTTCTTCTGCCGCAATACGTTTGCTCTCATCTGATAGCCCAGATTTTCCTTTATTGATAAAATATGACGCTAATTTATTAGCACTGCTAGAACTAGACACGGCCAATACATGTTTGCGTTTTTGTAAGTGCTGTTTGATATCTGATATCCCACCATGTTCTATTGAGAATACAGATTTACACTCGGTACACAGAACTTTCCCTATTTCATCAGCATCTCTTAAATTAGGAAACTGCGTTTTTAATTTTAGATTAAAACTACATCGTCTTTTGGGCATCTTAGGTATTATTTTTAAAAATTAGAAAAAATATCGATAGGTACGCACTACGGCACTACGCGTCAATTTCAAAATACAAAGTGAGTTTACGGAAAGGAATTCACTGATCGAATGTCAACTAACAACTATTAGCGATAAACGCGTAATGCCTATAAAAGACTGAAGAACACGGACAATGTAAAAACTATAACGAACATAGTAGAATTAGAATTCTTGTCGATACCGTAATACGGGTATTCGTAATAATTGAAAAACAAAAATAGCGGACGACCGTCGGCGTACACATACTTTTATATTTAAGGAATAATAATAATAATTGTGTAGCGTGTGCGTGGTTTGGTCGGTCGGTGCGATAAGACGACGACGACCGAAACAGTCGCGCAGCTGAACATAGTGTCTGTTATTTATAAATTTGGTTTCTAATTTTAAACATATATACGAGTAAAACTGTTTTATATTATTATTGTTTTTTATATTGTTTCATACACCGATATTTTTTTCACAAACATAATATAATAATATTGAAATAACGGGATTAAAACAGGACCATCTTCTAAAAACGGGATAAAAAGCGTCCCGTTCGAAGTTTTTCGGGACAACAGGACATGATGACCAAAAACGGGACAATCCCGTTTTAAGCGGGACGTCTGGTCACCTTATACTAGACTGAACCTAATGGTCTGGCATAACGGGTGTTCTAGTTGTTACGTTTCGTTGAGGCTTATTAATTTAAAAAAATAACTATATCTTGATCACAAGGATGAAATGCGAAATCCTGCAACATTTACCTGAACAGGTATAATATATACAGTTTCAAAGAGCTTACCCCGAAGTAACACGATGTGACCAATCTGAATAATACAAGACTATAATATTTGACTAAATAAGTATTATAATAATTTATTTATTAATCATATTATATTATTATGAACAAAAGTGTAAGTTTCTTCATCACCATGAGGTATTACACAGGGCGCGTTTTTTTATCGTGGTTTCCTCAAGATGGCCTAGTCCACATGCTAAACAGATGCCGGTTCTGTTTTAAGATTAGGCATCGGAGGTCTAAAATGGTCCATTTTCGTACGTGAACCAATTCTTTTTCGAAATTATTTTGGTGGTCATTCTCCGACTTGACAACTAAACACATAAAAATGTCACCTTATTTATCAGTGTCTTTGTACACACATCTAACCGTCGCCTTTCAAATTTATTAAAATGTATGCCGTCTTTCGCGGTTTTTAATACGCACTTGTTGTATTAGAGGATTCATCTACCCGGTCATACGGAAGCGTCTTTATGAGAAATCGCCTGCACCGTGTATTAATCTGCATGTATACACGGAAATACAATTATCGTCAACAAGTTTCTTAGAATTAAGCACTCCTTCAAAATAAAAATACTTATCTTTTAGCGATTTGAGCTTCTTTCACCATCCACCTATGTCTTTTAAGTTCTTTTATTTCTGGCCTTTCTTCCTCTTTTACAAAAATATGTCCAAAAAACGATCGACATTCACTCGACAATCTTTGTATTTCAATTGGACTAAAGTCATGACCTATTCTTTGACTTTTTAGTACCTGTCAACAGTTTTTGTTCGGATAACACAAGCTTGTTTTGACGTCAAACAAAAGTCTAAACATACAGAGAATGGCCCGGAAAGTATAAAATAAAAAAAATAAGTTCCTATCATTGTTCGATTCAAAGTTAAATAGGTATATTATATTTATTCTACATTATCAAAAACCTGTAGTACTTGAATTTTTGCTCCAAAAATCGGCGGCGCAATGCACTACCAGTTAGTGGAATCATCGGTACGTGATTACCATATGGTTATAGACAAACTCAATGATTATAGCCCGCCCTCCACCATGACACGGACATACCCGCAATCGTACAGATTCATTCGAATATTTTGCCTAACTATACGCGCTTACCTAACATAATAGTGTCGATTATCCCTGACGCCATGTCTTCGGATGCCCCCTGAAAAACGACCGTTCACTCGACTCCTTCCCCCCCCCCACACTCCCCGTAACACGCGTTCGTCGGTCGCAGCTGTATGCAGTCGTCGCGGTCGCGGCTAATGATAACGTACCCGTTCGAATGCGTCGGACAAGTCGTCGGTGAGCTCCGCGAACGGAAACGGAAGCCGCGCTGTCACCAGACGGTAGAGCAGCACACCGGCGGCCCACACGTCGGCCGACTGCCCGTGGTACGGTTTGCGGGCCAGCAGCTCCGGCGACATGTACACCGTGGTGCCGCACACCGTCGTGTTGAGCACCGTGGCGGACGCGGCGCCGCACAGGCCGAAGTCGGCCAACCGAATGCGCCGCTGCCGGTCCAGCAGCACGTTGTCCAGTTTGACGTCCCTGTGCGAGTAGCCGCGCCCGTGAACGTACTCGAGCGCCGAGCACAGTTGCGCGAACCACTCGTACGCGACCGGTTCGGGCGTATGGTCCACCTCCCTCAGGTAATCGTGCAGCGTTCCGTTCGGGTAGTATTCCATCACCATGTACAGCCTGTTCGGCGGCGTGGTGTTTCGCGATCGAAACGGAAGAAAAAAAAAAATGCCGACCATTATTAATGTTTAGGTACTACGGCGCCCGGACGGTGTGTGTAAGCTGCGACTTTGAATATTATAGTCGATACGCCCCGAGGTACAAGGTTTTATTTAAATCATTTCAGCATAATTTTGCCCGTGAACAACTTACCATGGTACTTAACGAATTTCTTCCCCTATGTTATTTCGGTTTGCAGATTGAAAATACGTCGAAAATACCATATCAAACGTTATTTTATGTAAACATGTTACAAATAATAGAGGTAAAAGAACACGGTTTTTTTTTTTTTGAACATCGAAAATATTTTCAAGGATATATTTCTACAATACAAGATTATATATTTATATTTTAGAGTACTTCATTCTAAGGTTTTCAGATCATACAAGTCCGGGCCCTAGATATAATATATAGTTAGTTGCGCGCGGGTGTTCGTGTGGTGATGATCTATTATATCGACATAATATTTTCATCGTCGACTTTTTCTTCGGGCCCACTCAGGATGCATTGCACTGCATCACGTGTTGACGCTTTTAGGAGTTAAACATAATATATAATTTCGTTTCGACAGTAATAACCGCAGACTGTGCCGTCAAGCAACCACCGTATCCGTGTATCCAAGAGTACGTTTTCGAAACGCTCGACCTGCCCGTTGTACTCGTATGTGGTGAAGCGAAATAAATACCATTTCTCCCCGCGCCGCGGGAAATACGAATACCTAACGCCTGCATGCAGCACGTAGCTGAACACGACTTTAAACGCGAGAGGGACAGCACTAATAACCGGACGTGATTATAATCGCATCGATTGTAGCAGTTGATCTTACCTTCTTGACGTGTTGATTATTTCATGGTATACGTTCAAGTACGGATGGTCAAAGAGAGCGGCGAATGTTATCTCATTGTCGATCGACCATTGTAGACTGCTATCGATCCGGCCGTTCGATAATTTTTCCACCATTTTTATTGCCATCTGGCCATGGTGTCGTTTCGACCTTGCCAGCAAAATCGACCCGTACCCGCCTTCGCCTATTCGTTTGTTGACGGTGTAACCACGCTTCACCAAAGCGCGATAAGTATCCACCGGGACCGGCAACGACTCTGCGGCAGCTTCCGGTTCTACGGCCAAACCATCGTCGCCACTCTGACCACGGTCGTCTCTCGCCGAAGCGACCAAACTTTCATCTACGTTTTCTTCGTGGTCGTCCACTGTTGTTGCGACCAACTCATTATTATCTTCATCGAGATCGTTGGTCTTCAACGGTTAAAAAAAAAAATGCACCCGGGTTAATTATATAATAAACACAAAACCAACACGAAGACGTCGGCTTGCTACAACTGTTGTGCTGACCTTCTGTTCGTTGTCGGGTGCTTGTCGGCTCTTCGGTCTGAATTTGCCGAACAACCATCGTGGAAGTTTCAAAAGTCCTTTCTTCAAACTCTTGAACCGACGCATGATGGTCCTGTTTTCGACTCTTGTCGACTCTAGTCGGCTACTCTCCATTGTCGCCACACTGCAGGACATCGCACTTCGTGTCTGATAGCTACTCGCAATCGTATATTGTACAACTGCAGAGTACAAATCACAATCGAAAAGATCAGGCTTTACTTGCGTAAACAATACAAATATTGGGAAGAAATAAGTTTAAGACAAAAATTGAGATCAGCTAACACTTCACTATTAACGGTCCCAGAATGTCGAATAATTGTATTCTATTTATTCTTATTTATAAAAATAAAATTAGTTCATTTCGTTGCGATGGCACTTTTCATTTGAACCAGCAGCCAGTTTATATGTTGTGAAACAAATCATGTATGTAACTATGTGATGACCATAATACTATATATAATAATTATATATAATATTCAATAGGTAGCGTTTTTTTCTCTTTTCATTTACAGACAACTTTCGTTCTTCCGTTTATCGAATTTTAAAAACATAATCGCCCTGTGAACCGTAATTAGTTTTCATTATCATTTGAATAATTTGTTCAACAATGCACAATATCATTTATCCCACTATGTCGAATTCAATTTTTATATTTCTAATAAACTAAGAACGTTTTCAGTTATTGAAATTTGAAATATATCAAGATAATACTACGAAACGTGTATAAAATGTGTATGTAATCTGACGGTGCTTGGAGCAAACGATCCTATAGAACCAACTATAATGCATTATCTGGTGTTGTAAGTGTAATTTATAAAATGTGAATAAATATTAAAATAAATTAATAATTTTTGGTTTTCAAATAGGCTTGTATTATTGGAGCAGTTACTAAAAAAGTAATTTTTTTTGGCGTAAGAAACAAATTCTGTTGTGTGTGTTTTTCGGCCAAAAAGCTTGATAAAGAGGCAGGGCCTCATAGTTGTTTCTTGAATTGGGATGGACCTTCCACAGCAATGGAAGCCGACATAATTGCCGATGGTTTCAAACATAGTTTAGAGATGCACAATCTTATTTATTCACAGCTAATTGGTATTATAAATATATTAAACTAACTTCCATCATTTTTAGTATAACTTACATAATTATAACTAGAGCTCAGAACTTAATGGACTTAAAAACATTATAAAGCATTTATTTATTTTATTTTTGTCAAAATCACTAAATATGCAATAATTATGCATTGTATACTTTTCATATTTTTTTTGTAGTGTTGTAAATATATATAACATCCCTACCTCAGTCAATACCCTTATCGGGACCTACACCGACGACACAGCCGAACTCTCCTCCAGCCACGACATTCATGAAGCAAATTTCCGACTTCAAATCCACTTGGACATCCTTTCCCACTGGTTCAAGTCATGGAAGATCAAAGTCAACGACTCCAAATCAGCTCATGTTACATTTGCACTCCGCCCGGGAGTACCACCCCCTTTAACGTTCAACAATCAAATCATACCTCAGACTAATGAAGTAAAATACCTCGGTCTAGTATTTGACAAAAGACTAACCTGGGGCCCACACCTCAAAAATAAACGTAAACAACTGAACAGCCACCTGCATATTTTAAGACCACTCCTAAAATCAAAAATTAGCACCTCTAACCGTCTACTATTATATAAGAGCTTACTTCTAAAAAAAAAATACCTATTTGGTCCTACGGAATCGCCCTCTGAGGTTCAGCCAAACCAGCCAACACCAGAACTATCCAAGCTTTTCAAGCCATTTGCCTACGAATGACTGTGAATGCCCCCTGGTACGTTACAAATGTCAGCCTTCATAATGAGCTAAAAATTGCTACCATCAATCAAACAACTGCCAAATTCTACACTCGTCTCCACTCCAAAACGGCAAACCACCCAAACAGCCTCATCGCTCAACTTCACTCCAACCATCTCCCAGAAAACCCGCCAAGACGTCTCAAAAGAAATTGGCCCAGAGACCTACTCAACACTTAATGCATACCTTTTAAGGAAATTAAATCTAATTAAATTATTTTAAGCTCAGGTGCTTCAAATGTGAGGCTCCTTCATGTCATTCTCTGTCTCTTTTATATCTTTGTTAAACCTTTTACTTATTGTGCCCCACTTGTACAGATTGTAAATATTCATAAAATAAACGTCTTTAAAAAAAAATATATATATATAAATAAAGTTAAGTAATAATGAAAAAGCCGAGATAGGGAGTACTATAGTATAAGATAACACACGCATACATCCGTACGTAGGTATAAAGATATTTCAGATTTGAATCAAATTTTAATTATAAATTTCGTAGTTCCGGGAATCCATAAAACCGTCGACCTGTAGGCACTATGCACGCGATAATGGAATACACACACTAGTGTTTATTTACTACTCACACAATGACACAGTTGAAATGTGCGTATGATATGAATTGCCTAAATATTACTCCTTAAAACATGCTATGCTGGAGTCACAGATATAAAACGTGTTTATTTTTCGATTATCTATTAGAAGATAAGCGTGGTTCATTTGCAATACAATTGTTGTCAATTTCTGCGAATGGGTTTTCACTTCTCTGATGGTTTTTTCTGTTAATATGTTTATGTTTTTCAATTGGTACAGACTTTAGTTGACTAAGAAACTTAATTTTTATTGTAAATTAAATTTGTTATCAGTCACCAATCATTCGACCATGAACACATTGTGTATCAAAAAAAAAAATAAATTGTGAATTAATCAATTTGTTTGCAATTTAGGGATACATTGTTTAGAACATATCATAACAACTAAGGGATTTATAGTAATTGACAATTTTTTAAGTTAATATCATTAATTTCATTTATTCTTTTATTCTTAAAAGGGGAATACATTATGTCATGACATAGTTTAAATTATATAAAAAATCAAAAATGTAAAATTGTTAACAATCCACGGGCTTTATTAGGTAGTCATTCAAATATAGGCCGTCATAACTACTTATAACATTATTATTGTGATCGTTTTATTACAAAATTTAAGAATACCCTGTGTTTAGGAAGACAAAAATATACATATATGTAATATAATTAATGTGACAAACTCAGACGCATAGAAAGCTTATGATTTTGATTACAGTTTAGATGTACTTTATTTTAGAACAAGAAAATATTAATGAAGCAGTTCCTGAATGAAATGAGTGAAAAAAATTTAAAAAAATAATAACTCTATAAAATATAAATGTATGTGCTAAGTGACATTTTCCCCTTTTAAAAATATTTTATATTCTCTAGATATATAAATTACAAAATATTACAACCATATATATATAAAAAAAAAAAATGTAAAAACAAATATAGTAATTTTTATTCGAGTTCAGTGCTGGCCATGTATAATTAAGTAGAGTCCATGTAACAATATATACATTTTGTTAATATATTATATATTATATACATATAGACTTGATAATATATAATGAGTGCATCCTAATTAAAAAAAAACTAAAAAAAAAGTAAGATGCTTTCATTCGATTCTATTGCAGATCACATAATAATTTTGTGGTAAAAGAAAACAAAAAAATAAATAATATATTCAACAAACAACATATGGCGCCAATTTTGAGTGGAAAATTTATTTAATTCCGTTTGTATAAGTGTTGGTTGCTTTAGGTTTTTTGCCTTTCATCACTACTGGTTTGCCTTGAATAACACCTTTCTTCTTGCGAGCAGACTGGAAAAAAAAACCTATGATTAACAAGTATGAACAACACCAGAAGTATTTAAGTTTAAAACATTTTTTATTGACAAACATTATTAACACATACTATCTTAATTGAAAATATTTAACATTAACCATGAATAAAGTCAATAAAATAATAGTATTAGTTTAATAAAACAATAGAAATGTATAATATATTATAAATATTAATTGCTGAACAGGGACTCTATCCAAAAATTTCCTTCCCATACAGAGTTACTCAATGGTGTTGTTTTTTTATCACATTTTCAATTCCACAATTACTAACAAGAGTATAAATATTATTAAAAAATTTAAGATAATACAATTACCTTCTTTGATATGGTAGATGCTCCAGGATTTCGTATTTTTCTATCCAATACTGGAATGCGTGGCCTATTAAACTCATCTGGTTTTTTTACCCTGTATATCCTAACCAACCAGTGTTCAGTAGTATAAGCTTCTTCTAAATAGGTGAGGTCAAAATTTTGGTTACCAATAACTGCATTACGTGTACGATCAAAACCAGCAGGTGTTCTAAAATCCAACTGTAAATAATAAAATATTTTATACTTTATAATTAACATAAATAAGTAATATCTATACATACTTTTAAGTCTCCAAACCTATAGTAGCTAAGTTTATACATCAAACAATTGAGCATCGTTGGTGACCCTTGACTGTCAATTCTAAATTCACCGCGTTCAGTAAAGTAATCGGATTCCTAATCGAAAACAATTTTTACAAAAATAAATTAACCAATAACAAAACTTCCAAGGCAATGATTCAATAACAACCATAATAAACAATTTTTTTTTACCCTTATGTCTTTTGGATGTTCACCTTCGGCAATTCGAACCATCCATAAGAATTTATTGATATCATCACCAGAATAACCAATAACACCACCAAATATAACAAGAACATAATCAACATCAAGTGATGTCATGATTTCATATGCCTTTGGTTCAGTAGACGACATTGCCTTGCCAACTAGAGCTATGTGACTGTTATTCCAAGTATTATTATCAACCAATGTAGTACGGTTCGCCATTCCAGCTATTTGATAGCCATAATCCCACCAAGACATGACACGAGCATCATTGTCAGTGTTTTGTGACAGCCAATAATAGGCTTCACGAAAATCATCCAATATTTGTCGAGATCTAACCAAAATTATTTTTAATTAAAAATAGTTATAAAAAAAAATTGCTCAATACTTACCCATCATTACTGAATGACGCTAATACAATACTAGGACTAGAATATGCATTACTTGTGACCCAAGTACAATGAACAACAAACATCATAAGAACAAGTAACATAGAAATAGTCACAATACTCCTAATGTTTGATCCGACACCTTCTCCATTACTGTTATCACTAACGGATGAAGAAATAATGGTTGGAGGTTTCTTTTTACCTTTTCCAGAACTTGAGGACTAAAATATAAATAACAAATTGAATTAGTTTGAAATACTCAAAAATTGCAGAAGTATGATTTTGAATAAACTAGTATAACGAAAAAGCAAAATGTTTTTAATGTCCTCTGGAAATATTTTCTACATTAAAACTTAAATCGACAATAATTTTTTTTAATCACCCAACTAAAGTAATAACTTATAACAGATTTATATATTTATTTACTGATGATTTAGAAGGGGTCTTTTCTTTAACAGGTTGTTTTTCTTCAACTGATTTTGTACCATTACCAACTACTGGACCATCTTCTTTCAAGTAATTTTCAAAAATTTTTGAAAACGCTATACCGCTAAGAATACACACGGCTGGAGTTAATGTTAACATCAGTCTCACCATAACACCGGCAAAGTATACGGCACTCAGAGCATATAAAACCACTATAAAAATTAATTTAAGATTAATAATTTAATATTTTTATGTAGTAATAAAGTTCATACCAAAGAGTCGCTCATCATTATACTCTTGTATACAATACCACAATCCTGCAGGGAATATACATACAAGTATATGGAGATCAAAGAAAAAGCTAAACCAAGTTGTTGGTTGATGCTCAGATACAGACGCAATGATAGGTATATGTATCTTGGCATATGTAGTGTCCCATAAGGAATAGAATCTAAAAATAATAAACTAATAAACAATATTTTCAAATACTGACATAATAAAAATATTTAATCGCATTTAAATATTTCAAATGGTAAAAAAGAATTATATATTTACATAAACAAAAATTACCTTCCACTCCAAGGTGCAATGACTCCAGCCCAAGTTAGACCAATAACAGCCATAAGCACAACACCTGATGCGACTAGTGTTGCAAATATAAAAATAAACTTAAACTCAGCTTTAGTGATACGAGTTTGTATGTAATTAAATGCACCAGCCGCCATGACCAATGCAAATACTCCTGATGCTGCCATATGTTCACTAGTTCTAATTGGTTGAAAACCAACAAATGGTATTTGCATGCTCAAAACCAAACCAAGTATGTAAAAAACGGTATAACTTGTGAATAAACGATATGAGTAACGGCCCATAATCAATAACAAGAATACATGGAGGGGAATTAAGTTTATAATGAACACATATCCACCCCATGCTGAAACCTAAAAAAATATATAAAATGTAGATTAATAATAAACAATTTTGAATAGTTAAAACTTACCATATAGAAGTAAGAGAGAGCTGTAAGAACTGACCAAAACACTGAACCAGTTTTGATAGATTTAACCTAGAATTTCAATATTATGTATGTTATTTACATTGAGAACAATTGTTGCAATCATAAAATCAATTGTATAAGATTACTTACCCAAAGGTAATATGTGAATTGAAGGGCAAATATGGCAATTCCTTCATTATCATAACTTCCAGCTACTGATCGACTAATATAACCAGGTACAATTGCAATAAAACAGCATGCAAACAACCCAGCCCCTGGAGACCAAAGTTCTTTGGTTAAGAAATATGTTGATATAGCAGTCATACCACTGTAAAGTATAAAAATAAATATAATAACGAAAAACAATATACTTATTATTATAACAATACAATTAAAAATTAGTAAAACCAGAATTTTGTTTCAGAGTATAGATTGTATTGTTCTAAAATGGTTTCAAACAAAGACTGCTTAGATATTTTAAATAAAAAGATATTTTAAAAATCAATTTTTTTTTTTACAATACATAAGTTTTATACACTTTCAGCCCTTTTACATAAGTAAAAAGATTTTTATTTTTATTTATAATTCTTTGATTTAACCATTAGTTTTTTTTTATTATCATTTATGTTTAGAAAGATACTTGTCAAATTGTATTTTTTGACTACAGAAATTATTTTGATATAAACACTTTTTTAAAAATAACTAAAAATATCATACTTTTATACTCAGTTAAATGTTTTTCAGTTTAATATGAATGTTTTCTGAAAAAAGTAATTTTGTTTTGTTTTTATATATTAATGATTATAACAATTATTAAAACTATACTATTAACTATACTAACTTTATTATCTTTAAAACGTATTGAAGTGTAATCGATTAAATAGGATCAAGGAGTACACAAAAACACAAATGGCACTTTAATATGAAAGAATGCGGAGGTTGAATTTAGTTTTCGGTATTGTTGTTAAACATGAAAATTAATTTGCTGACTTTCAATGGGATGCCCTCGAACGAAATACTTTACATTACAGGCTGATTAAGTTATATAAAAGAACATTGCTCACCTGAAGATGGGTGCTAAGAACACACAAATATCTCTTATGTGAACCGGAATGTTAAGTGCGTGCAATACGTGATGTATAGCACCAGAGGTGACCATCAGTCCTGGGTAGACTGTGCCTCCGACGATCCTTCCTAGTGGATACCATGCTCTCTCGTCGAACCAGTTCAGGAAGTTGTAGAAGCCATGTTCTACCATGTAAGCTGTCGCGCGGTAATTGAACCTGTGAATGGGCACGTCATACAACGGTTACATCTGACCGGCGGACGTTGAGCGCGACGCGACGGGTACTTACCACGGGTCGAATTCGTGTATGATGCTCTCGAACCGTATGACGGCGAACAACCGGGCGGAAAAGCCGGACACCCATGCCAAAAAGAGGATGGCGAACGTGATGAGACTCTTCCATCCGGCCGGGTTGGTCAGCAACGTCTTCATATTGACATCAGGGTCCGCGGGCTCGACGAAGCAAATGGACCGTTACAATGCGACTGTGCCGATTCGCTCTCGACGAGCTGAACGTGCGAGGAAGGGTCGAGGGATTATTCGCACCTACCTGACGCGGTTGTCCATCACGTCAGCAGCAGTACGTTCTCGACGAAACGCTATCGCGTACGGACCCGCGCTCTGCAATCGTACGGTACCGCGAACACGTAATCGTAATTCGTCGGCAGGTCCCCTCGGTGCCACCGCTGTAGCGTAGAAAAAAAACCAAAAGCGCCGTAAACACAGTGACAAGCCGGCAACGTGACGTCACCATTTGAGGTTACAAAACGGTTCTACCGGATGAGTTGGCAACCGCTTCGCGGTCGGTGGGCTTGGCTCTCGCGCTATCACGCCCCCGTCGTATCTGCAATCGCGAACACTCGACGTACAACACGGATAACAAGAACATCCAACCACCGTCGTGAACGATAAGCACACGAACGAGATAAACAATAATAATCATAAAACTCAAACAATATTATTATTATTATTATTATTATTATTGTTATTGTGTTCCGTAATCGGTATAGTATTTTTCGAACTTCCATGTACCGCTAGCTCCCCACGAACACTACCCTCCTCGTCCGGGTGCTTTTTGTTTTCGTATTTTGAAATTTTCCACTGCGATGGATACGACTAGGGAAAAGAGACATTCCACAGGAGGCGAACAGTCGTCCGTTAGGCTTCACATGACTGCTCCGCGAACGTTTTCAAATCAATGTCACGTATTGAATAAAGGAGCGATTGATTGGTAATCGACGTTGAAAACAAAAAAAAATCTCCTTTTTCAACATTTAAAATCTGACCGATGCATATGTTTTGGTTCGAACAATAGTTATATGTATGATTTCAGATTTTTCTCGGGTATAAAATTTGTATATTTTATTTTTGCAAACATATAATTAGATGACCGTCTCAAATAATGCATTATTAAAATGATATTTAATGGTTGAAAATTGCTGGTTTTACATCATATTAAAGTTTAGTTCAAAAATAACTGTCCGGTCCTTAAAATTATAATTTTTATTACAGGTCTGAAAATGGACTTTTAGCATATGGGTCCAATAATCTAGTTGTAATTGTAGATACAGCCAAAGTCATTCCAGTTCAATGTTTTACTGATCATAAAGCCCTAATTAAAAAAGTAAATATTTATATTAAATAAAATAAATACTATAATATTATACTTTGAAATTTTATTTAAATCCTTTTCAGCTTTTGTGGGTTCCATTTGATTCCATTTCTGGGGCAACATCTGAATTAGTGTCTGCAGACTGTGCTGGTGATATTGCACTGTGGGATGTTTGTCGAGGTCGGTGTCTTTCGTGGATTGACTCTGAACAAGCAAAACCTGTCGCTGGTAAAGTATTCCTTTTACCTGATCACAAATTGTGTCTTATATTTATTTAAACCTTAGGTATTGAATGGGTGCCATCATCACTAAATAATGATTTGTTGTTGGGTGTTCTACATTCTCCTTACACATTTTCTATATTGGATGTGCGAAAAGGTACTCGACTATGGAAAAAAACATTTTGTGACACAATAAACAGTTTTGCTTTTGATCCATTTCATTTAAATAGAGTTGCTTGTAAGTGTTTCCATTCACGAAAAATTTTTATTTGTTTAACATGATATATTTTCCTAGTCTTGTGTCCAGAATGTATATTATTTTTTGACAATTTTGATCGGAAAACCGCACTTAGTGGTAATGGACGTAAATTTTACATATCAAATACTGCAGCAGGTGAGAATTCAACTGTAACTGAAGAATCCACCCGTCCTAGAACACGATTTAAAAGACTGATGAAAGGTTTAGTTTTGGGAGAAAGTCAACCTAAGTGAGTCAAACTTAATAACGTTGTATGAAATTAAAACTATATGAATATAAGCTTTAATTTTCTAACTAATAAAGGATGGATGCTTCATTGACGGTTTCCGAATGCATTCAATTTGCGTACCATCGTGCACTAAGAAATCATATACTTTTGATGTATCAACATGATATATTGATTATTGATTTGTATATCAGTATGACAGTTGGTGTAATCAGTATTGATAGGTCGTTTTCCCCATTTTGTCAGGTATTTACTTCATATAAACTACTTTATATATTTATAATTTAATGGTTAATATAACCTTTTTAGATGTATTCTTGCCGACAACGTGATATAATATTTTGTCTCCAAGAAACGGGAAGCTTATCATTGAAATTAAGACGTAAACCTATAGCTAATTATTTAATGTCTCCTATGGATGCTTCTCCTGTTACTATAGCTGGCAATGGTGATAGAACTTTTATTTTACACACTAAGTATTTTATTATTATTTTTTTCTTTTATTGTTTTTAGATTCTACCACTGACACATATCTATGGTATGAACATAGAATACAAAGTGAAATCATCAGACAATCCAAAAATTCTAAAGTTCTTGGTTTTGCTATCTGTCCAATTACTGAAAAAAATTGTGGTGTGTATTTAATTGAAATATATGTGGTTTTTGTACTCCTGATTGCTATTCATTATTTATTCATGTATCATCATATTTAATATAGCAATACTGTTAAGTATGGGTAAGATTATGTTTTTTGAACTCGAGAAAGTTATGACAGCATCTAATGATGTTTCATTTTACCTTGGACGACGTGACAACCATAAAATTTCATTGAGTAACATTTTTCCTTCATTCAATGATGTAATAACTATTAATAAATATAAAATTATTATTTTTTATTGAAGTAATTTTTTTCTAGGCTCAAGGATTAATACCAAAAGTTCGTTTATATTCCCGTGGAATGCTTCCTAATCTTGAGTCTTCATTAACTGTCATCAAATATTGTCCACCTCTGACATCAGCCACAAGAGCTAAATATAAGCCTCTTTTGGCTGTAGGTACAAATTCAGGGAATCTAGGAATTTTTAATCTAGCTACAGGATTACTGATGAAAGAGTATCATGTTCATTCTCATCCTGTTAGGTGTGTTCATAATGTTATGTTTATATTTTTAATTTTTCAAATTATTTATTAAAAAATTTTTCTAACAAATGTGTTATCAGAGGTATTGAATGGATTAGTCAGCGCTACATCATATCTTGGTCATTTTATTCTTATACTTCTAATACTAAAAGTCAAGTTATTGTAACTGATATTCAGTGTGGGCAGTCTACACCAGTACGCATAAATAAAGTAGACGAGCCTCACGTATTATTTGTCAAAGTATCACCATTAAAGTAAATATAGATATTATTAACAATAAATTAATAAATATTAAATAATGTTTTTATTATCCTTATAATTATTGATTATCCTTAGGCAGTATTTTGTGATTGGAATCAAAGATGGACCTGTGGAAATTTGGGATTTAAAATCAATGTCATTGTTAAGTAAAATGTCCAAAAGGTTTCCTCCAGCTGTTTGCATGGTAAATATTTTAAAATGCTTTAACATATTAACATTAACAATAACAATATTTATATTTATATTCTCTTATTTTTTAAGGAATGGGTTCAATGTAACATGTCAAAAGGCAAAAATAATAGCTCAACAACTCCTATAATTGAAGGTACATAATATATACTTAAAAATAGAATGAAATATAATATTGATTCACTATATTATTATTTTATTAGAAGATGAAATTGGATCAAAATACCCAGAACATTTATTGATATCTGATGTAGCTGGCAATCTTTATGCTTTCTTAATAGACTCAAATAGTTTTTTGAAACCAGGTACCTTGATAGAACCTGGGGTGAGTTTGAAAATGTTCAGGTTTAGTAATTGTTATTTATTTTGAAATTTTTGTTTCAGATTTTATTAAAACCTCCTGTTTATCTTACATGTAAGTTAAATATTGCACTTCAAGTAGACTATGACGGAAATTTGTTTGTTTGGGATTTAAGTAATCATTTGGATAAACAAAAACACCACATTAACCGTTTGGAAATTCGCAAATTGAAATTTGCTCCTGGAGCTGGTAATTTCCGATTTTTATGTCTATCAGCAGATGGCATAGACATTTATAATGTTTTTGGAGTGAGTATGATTTTGAAAATTTACACTATTGTCAGAAAAAACTGTTATTGATTGGTACGATTTCACTGATATGTGCTACAATTTTATTTAATATTTATGAATTTATCATGAATCATTTTGTGTATATAAATATTATTATTTGTTATTTATTTATGTAATATTTTTTTTTAGTCTCCACAATCTATTGAGTTAATTTCTACTATGAAAACAGATAAAAAATTGCTAGTAGTTGATGCTGATTGGGCTAGTGCTGAACATTCCGTCATCATGTTCAGTGATCATTCCATTAGAGTATTCGACCTTAAACTCATCAAATCATACTCTTCAATATATACTTATGAATTTGATGGTTAGAATATTGTTAATAATAAAATAAAATAATTTTGCTTGATTAGCATATTTTTTTAAATTTTTTATTTAGATTTACAAGGACCTCCTGCAATTTTAGATCGCGATTTATGCAAAATGTTTTATTTTTGGCTTTCAGCTACATGTAAAAAAGTTTATAATACTGAGCTTGGTTTTAATAATTATGAGTTATCTCGTAAGTATTATTGGTTTATTGTTTATATATTGTTATATATTGCTTAATATCTTCTTATAAATCTGTTTATCTTACTAATAATTATCTTATTTTAAAGTTATCAATAATGCTTGTCATTCTCTGCCGTGGGCTGAATTGGAATTATGTACAAAAGTAGCCGAACGAGCTCTTATAGTATGTCAATCGCTCGGATTAAAGAATGAGGTTCAATTTTGGACGGTGGCTCTTCATTACATTATGATGGGTGATGACTTTGCCACAAGTGTAGTTTCTCCTTTAGATTCTTGTTACGACGTTGTTTGTGACTGTGCTACATATCGTGTAAGCTTATAGAATGTTTTCTATTAATTTAAGAGTACTAGGACTTTGGTTAAATTCTATAAGATGTACATTTAAAAACGGAGGAAACTCTTCGGTCAGGTGAGACTCCACGGTCGAGTAAGGTATAGGGATGGGTCTTTTAAACTTGAAACCAATTTACCATTGCTCTCGAAAAGTCAATTCTTGCTAAAAGAGGATGGTTGGATCAGTTTATATTTCTAAGGGCGGTCATTAAA
Source organism: Periphyllus acericola (assembly GCA_949715065.1). NCBI lineage: Eukaryota > Metazoa > Arthropoda > Insecta > Hemiptera > Aphididae > Periphyllus > Periphyllus acericola. The sequence goes on along the minus strand of OX454270.1, from coordinate 19,513,765 downwards.
ATAGTTGAACCAAATTTTTTAATGAGGCAGGTTGAACTTTAAATGTTCTAAATTTTGCAAAAAAAAAGATAATGTTTCGAAAATTATTAGATTTCTCTAATAAAATTCCTCGTCTCAATCAGAATCTAAAATGTGTTTAATTCTTAAAAACTATTGTTTTATTACCGTGCTCAATATATATGTTTTATAATAATTCATAACAGTCAGAAACTCATAAATCACAACTAATAATATTTTATAGTACCTATAGTTTTTTTTTTTAAAAAATTATTTATTTAATAAAAGTATATCTAAAGATCACCTTCATAATCTGAATTTATTGACGATTTTAACCTTAATTTTATCTGGGGTTAACTTATGTCATTTTATAACATGTACCACTATACTTTTTGAATGTAAGATATATTTCAATAGTCCAATTTTAATTATTATAAGTAAAAATTGGTTTAGAAAATACAATTGGACCGAGTTTTGTTACATGAATGGAAAAGCGGAGACTATATGCACATGAGACGTGTTGTTGATACGTTTATATTACTTGGTGAGAAAGCAAGAGCATTAGACTTGCTTTTAGCAACCAGTGTGAACGATCCTAATTATTATACAGACGCATTGAAGTAATTATACTGTTTACTTTTTCGGTTTTTTAATCTGTTTTCTCTCTAATTTCTTAATAATGTGTTATTAAAAGGGCTTGCTTGATTGCTACTGTGGATTCTAATACAACTAATCAAAGTACACTTAAATTGGTTGCCGCTAATCTCATTGCAGAAAATAAAATTGATGAAGGTAGATAATTTTAAATTAATACTTTTGAGGTCAAGTTTAATAAAAATTACATTATTAAATAGGTATTCAGCTGTTATGTATGATTGGTAAAGGAACTCAAGCATGCCGCTATTTGATATCATATAATCGGTGGGAACAGGCCGTATGGTTAGCAAAGTGTTCATTATCAAAAGACGATCTTGATACAGTTTTAAAAAGTTGGGCTGATCATTTACTATCTAATAGAAATCAGGTAAGAATATAGGCATTGATTAAATATACATAATATATACATGTATATTTAATCAATGATATAGGTTTCAGTAGCACGGCAAAAGTATTTTTAATTCTAGAGCATAGTGTTAAAATGTAAAATGTCTATTCTATAAAATTTCTATGGGCCTACAAATATGTTACTTAAGGCTATAGCGATATATATATACTGTTATACCCTTATAATCTTCATACCTAATATGAAGTTCACTTATTTTTCATTAGACAACATTATTTGGTTTATGTCTCTGTCTAAGTTAATAAAAGTTTCAAATAAATATCTTAGTTTTCTAGAATAGAAAAATTATAATATTGTCTGGAATATATATTAGTTTTTTACTAAACTTTTAATTTTAAAATTAAGTTTAAGGGTGAATATTTATGTTCCTGTTTATCTATTAAACATATGTATATATTCCATAAAAATGGTAGAGATACAAACTTGTATATATTGCAATAATATACATTTTAAATTGAATTATTATGAAAAGAATAATATTACCTATAACTTACTGTTACAATATATTTTTACTTCATATTGGGCATAATTTGGGAACTGAAATTATTATTTTGATGATAATTGTACATGCCTTTGGTAATAATTATTTGTATTTTAATATTTATTTAACTGTATAATGTAAATTGTAAATATTTGTTTCGCATAAAATTAAAATAATGTATTTATATATTCTCTGAGGCATTTAAAAAATAATGTGTTATAGGAACAAGCTATTTTGGTATTACTGTCAATAAAGAGATATAATGAAGTATTGAAGATTTTAATCAATAGCGACCGTACTTATCGAGCTGCACTTTTGGTATTGGCTTGTCAACAAAGCAATATAAGACTTGATAATATCCTTTTTACCATGATATGTATGAGAGCCATCGTTTGTGCTTATTTAATTTAGTATATTTTACATTTTATTTTATTTGCTTTGAGTTAACATTTTTAAGAATGGATCATTCTTTAACACAAGTATTTAGCACATTCTATAGAAAATGAAGTACGTGAAAAGATTAAACGTGAAATGTACATTAATGGAGGTGATGGTGATATTGTGGTCAAACTCTTTGCCACTACAACTTGAAGAACAAACAAATGCTGTGATACATAATTGTTATTGTACTATTTAGTATTATATTCACATTTTAAAACTATTGCTTTACATCAATTGTATGCAAGTATAATATCAACACTAAATAGTAAATACATAATTACCAGACCTTGTCTTACTTTTTTTTTATTATCTATTATTATTTTATTTTATTTGTTAATGTTTTGCTATAAATTACTCTTTCATGTATATTTTTTAATTTTTTGATTATTAATAAGCCATGAATTGAAAGAGAAATAAATATTTTTATTTATCTTAATATGTTTTTTTTTTTTATATTATAAAAATTCAAATATTTAATTATAACAGTCCCCATTCAAACAAGTATGACCGGCTGGGCACCAAAAGAGCAAAACTGTGTTAGTCAACTAAAAACAATTTGTTTTTATAAAGCGCACATTACCTAGATAAAACACCATTAGACAAAACAAAAATCAGTTGTCATCACTCATCGTGTCATCTGAAGAAGAAGTTGCGATTTGCATGTGGTACACAAAATTTAGAACAGAATCATTAAAAAAAAAATTATGGATGCATCCGTTAAATAAAAAACATATTAGTCATAATGTAAATTTAACTTTACTATGCGAATTATTTCTTCCCATAACTTGTCTTGCACAATTCTATTGCTGTGGTCCTTGTCTCCAAAATCATAAATGAATGGTATTTTTTCCACTAAACTGACTAGTAATTTCCCCTTCACAAGCCATTATGTGATAAGTACATGAAAATATTATTAAAAATATACAAAGTACAAAATACATATGAATAATATTCTTTCTTGTATAATAATTGTGACTGGCGAAAAATGTGGACACTCAGACACTATCAGTCATGAGTTCATGACTAAAGCAAAAACGTTTTGTTTTGACTTTTGACTATGACTTATCAGTGTGCGTAAGCAATGTAATTTCATATTTTCTACAAAACTGTTAGGCTGACTAACACTGTCTAACACAGTTTTGCTCTTTTGGTGTGCGGCCGGCTTATGACTCTTGAAAAATTTGTCTTCCTTAATATTTAATTAATAATTGCTAGCTATTTTTATTATATAAAAATGTAACGATTAAAATATAGACTTTATAAGTCTTACAGAGATTATGGGTTACTTACGTTCAACTCCCTGCCCGGTCATCGAAGCTGAATCGAACTGTGCTCCCTTCAACATTAGATGCCGATGGTTAGCCAGCAAATTTCTCCTTAAGCAACTTGCTCATTCAAATCATCTTATCTTTGATATGCACTATTCATTATTCCTCACCTGGCGATACGTTCCTAAATCAATACCCATCCTTTCATCTACAGCTAATTCTCTCTCAAATTTCCAACAATATACCATGAAATCAACCAGACTCCCACTTTATGAACAATCATATGAATCCTTACTTAATTCACCCCCCGTTCAATTAGAAAACAATTTCTCTTCCTTATCTTCCAAAGATCTACAAACCATGTCCTGCACTATGATAAACAAAATATTCTCAGAATATCTAAAGGCAAACTTTGTTAATTATATCACAGTATATATTGACGGATCAGTATCTCCCCTCTTAGCAGGATATTCATTTTATATCCCTGATCTGCACATCTCTTTTACAAACAACTTACCCCCTTCATCGTCTTCCTTCACTGCGGAATGTTATGCCATTATAGAAGCGCTAACACTTATCTCAAACATTGCTCCGAACAATTATCTTATAGCTTCCGACTCCTTTTCCTGTCTATTAGCTCTCAAATCCAATCCCTTTAACTCTCACATTTCACCCTTAGTTCTTCGTATAAAACAAATCACCTTCATACTTGACCAATTAAATTTCTATGGATCCCAAGCCACATAGGAATAAATGGAAATGAGGTAGCCGATAATCTAGCCAAATCCACGTCAAAGTTAATCTGTCCCTCTCTTATCCAACTTCCTCATTCTGATTTCATTCCGCTTATACGTCTCCACATAAAACACCTCTGGTCCACACAATGGTCAAATTTTCCAGCAGAATTTGCCGCCAAATATAAACATATTATTCCTAATATTCCTCACAAAATCTGGTTCAATAATCTCCAATTATCCAGATCAACCATTGTTCAATTCAATCGTCTACGTTCAGGCCACACACTCTTACCTGCCCATGCCTATAAATTGTACTTGAACGACTCTCCTCTCTGCATATTACATCCGACTGAGAGTTTATGTGATTTATCCCACATTCTTTTTGATTGTCCTTCCCTGCAAGCAAAACGCGCTGGTTTGTCTAGGTCCCTTGTAGCCTTTGATACCTCGCCAGACCTTTATTCTATTCTTAATTCTAACTCAACAGTGGTAATTTCTCTAATTATAGCCTTTATACAGGAAGCTGGCTTCCACATCTAAAAAATTATATATTGTATCTTTGAATTTTGTATAACCGCCATGCCTTAATTGTCGAGCTATTATTGTATTACAAAAAGCTAATAATAAAAAAAAAAAAAGTCTTACAGAGGAAATTGAAAAGTAAAATAAACAAAAATAGAATTTATTGGAATAGGTAAAAATATTGATTGCCGATTCACTCGATTGGCACGCCGATAATGAATAACCCCTTTATCTGTTATTTGGATTATTATTACCGATTATTTATAACTAAATATTATAAAGTTTTCTCCTCAAATATCTTCAAATCTAAACCTTCACCACTCATAATCAAGATCAGACTCCTATTACATTCACTTACAGAAATGGGCTTCGATATCCAATTTCTTTGGGTACCTGGTCACGCAGGAATAGCTGGTAACGAATACGCAGACCACTTAGCCAAATCCACAGCCTCACTTAGATGCCCACTCTGAACCAAAATCCCTTGGTCCGACTTCAATCCGTATCTCAGCTTATGTATAGATAAACTATGGCAAAAATATTGGGAATCTCTCCCTCCTAATTTTGCCTCATGGTATCAATCTATCTCCCCAATGACCTCTCGTTATCCCTGGTTCCACAATACAAACCTCTCCAGGAAATCCATAAGCTCCTTCTCTCGACTTCGTCTAGGCCATACCCTACTTCCTTCTCACTCCTTCAAACTTTAACTTAACAACTCCAACCTCTGCACACTCCACGTCCACAATAATCCCGCGATCTGCGATATGTCGCACATCCTCTTTGACTGTCCAAAACTAGCCCTCAAGCGCTCCGATCTAATTTCTCTTTTCAACTCCCTCAAAATACCATTCAATATCCAGCACATTATATCTTCACTTCATCCAAACCTAATACTTCCAATCTTATCTTCAACCATTCCGGCTTCCTTATTTAAATTAATTTCTGCCCCCAATCAATGTCACCCTCCCTTTTAATTGTTGAGATTAATTGTTTACAAAATCTAATAAATAAAAAAAATTATTATAAAGCTGATAGTAATATTATGTTTTATTCAAGTAATACATAATTTATTATTGTCATTGTCAGCCGTGATCGTTTATTTTTAAACATTTATGATAATGAATAATGATAAACAACTCTGCGACTGAAAAGTTCCGGGTCAACCTAACATTCTAAATTTCTAACGTTTACCATTGATTTTACTACTATAAAATCAATGACATTAGTAGGTATAGAAACAAGATCAAAAACAAAAATGGAACAAAAAATAAAATAAAATAAAAAACAAATTACAAGAATAATAAATAATACATATTTAAAGTGTGGTGATGGCCACATTCATTGTTAAAAAAAAAGGAATAACAATAAAATAATAAAAATAGTTTTATTAGAACTTGATATTTAATCATTAAACGACATATGCCACACTCGGCAGACGCGACGGTTTCAAAAACAGGTCAGAGTACAGACTACAGACTAAACATACATTAAATTGATATATTATCGCAATCGTCGCCAACGACATACGATTATTCGATAATGATAATAGTAATAATGAAATAATCACTACAAAAGAACAAAAAAAAAAATAATTATTTTAACAATAAGATTATATATTTATATACTGGCTACTTCATTACAATTTAACATAATTTAATGTGATATCAGATATAGTGATAAATGATTGAATCTCTAACACCAACAAAGTTGATTATTTAATTTTAACAGTTTTACTACACACCACATATCGATATCATATGTGACATATGTAAACAATAATATATATGAATATTAAGTATTCAAGACGCAAGTAAAAATATACATAATTAATATAATATTTCCTAGTTCCTATTCTGAGTTCTGACTATAACATACATTAAACAATTTAATGTGTCAATTTAAAGTTAAAAATTATTTTATAATAATTTGTGTGCCTAAAGAAGTCGAGAAAGTTTCTTAGAAAATAGATTGGTAAGTAGCTGTATAAAAATCAAAACACCATCAATTCATATACTATTATATAAAACTATCATTATCGGCATCACTGACATCAATAAAATCTCGGCATGATGCCGACATAATGTTGACTTGACCCGTAGTTTTATAAAAGTTGAGAATTTGATACTTGTTCTGCTGGCTCTATAGTTTTTGAATTCGCCAACTTGGTCTTCGGGCGAATTCTTTTTATAAACTTCTGATAAGCTCTATTTTTTTGTTTTTCTTCATTTTCTGAGAACCGATATTTTAATGGACGTGATTTCTGCAGATTATTTTGAGTTATTTGATCAGCATTATTTTTTATGAGAGGGATATTTTCCATTTTTCTGTGGAGTATTAAATAAACAAGATTAAGATAAAATATTAAAATAATAATAAATAAAAATAAATAGTTTTCTAAAAGTGATGAATAAACCACACATGTTTTTATACTATCTACATTGATTATATATACAATATATTGTATATATAACCAATGCTATCTATCAATTGTTCATATTCATATAAAATAATAAACTACAGTCAATATAAAATATTTATTTATAATTATAAACACCAATAAGGCAGATAAGATGACACGATATGAATTTTAATTGGTATATACAAAATATAAAATAAAATATAAATATAAACATTCTAAATTTTACCAAAATGTACACCTAGCAGTGCTTTATAAACAATTTTATCATCTTCAAAGATCATAATTATTTTAAGAAACTCGTTTTTGAGGGTATATTTTTTGATTGCATGCATTTTAAAGCCATATTTTAATGTTTATTTTTATTATGAACAATGTTTTAAATTTAGCTTAAAAATATAATACCAGCAAAATGTTATAAAAAGATTTAAATAGCGTACAAAAATGTTATGTTCCAAAATAAATGTTAACGATTTAAGAACTAAATAATGAACATTAAATGAAATAAATAATAACTTATTTTCAATATTATGTTCAAAATAAATCATTCTCAAAATAGAATTATACACATAATCGTTATTGACTGAACACATCAATATTTTTTTAATAATAATTTTAATCGGTTGACCTTATGATAACAATTATGAACTTATTAGTAATGCAGTGACTAAATATAATTATTTTGTTCTTCCTACGGAGTAAAATTGAATTTGGGGTCTCACACAATTAATCATATATTAAAAAAAAAAATTTATAAAAATATAAATTTGCAATTTTGCTGATCTAACACAATACCTAACTATATCTAACACAATTTACATATGTCACATATGATATCGATATGTGGTGTGTAGTAAAACTGTTAAAATTAAATAATCAACTTTGTTGGTGTTAGAGATTCAATCATTTATCACTATATCTGATATCACATTAAATTATGTTAAATTGTAATGAAGTATAATAATCAGAAATTTGATTTTAATCTATAAATGTTTTATTAATAGAAGCCATAAGCCATAAGGTCAACCTTTTACCTTTGTATCTATACTGAAATACTGAATAATTATAGAGACACATAGTATATCCGAGTAACCGATAAATTATTAAAAATTTTACTTTCTTAACATAAATTTGGGAGTTACTTTTTTTCTTGGGTTGAGTGTTTTCTAAAATTATAATTGGAAAGTATAAAATTATTAATAAATAATAATCATCGATGTACGGAGAAAAATTAACAAGCGATATTGTAACCAAATTTCTGATGTCTTAGTTTTAAAATAAAAAGTTATACATACATATATACCTATTCAGTATATGGAAAATAAAATACTTAAATTTAGTTATTTAATAAAAACAAAAATACTTTTTATCCAGGCCCTCCACTTTCATCGATTTCTCTGATTTTTTTGGGATCGGAATAATCGTTATATTTTTACGTATCTGAAAAAAGATTTCCTGCTTGATTATTGAAATTACTTTATAGTTTATATTATAATGCAGTTTTTTTTTTTTGCATATGTTCATGTATATATATAAATATATAACTACGACTTACTAACAAACACTGATTATAATTAATAATATTAGTATGAAAAATTATTATTATTTTATTATTTGTCATTCAATCATAAAATAATTTTCAAGTTGTGAGAACCGTTGAGCTACAGCCTACAACCATTAACTAAACATTTAGCATTTTAGCCCATCCAATATCCATATTCCACCAGATCAGCACCACACAAGTGTTAAGTTATACAACTATAATAGCTTATATATTTTTAACTTATAAATAATTATCTTTCAAAGAAACAAATAAAATTATAAAATATTAAATAATAATTTAACCGGGTATCTATTTATAATTTATAATATAACGGATAATGGTTACAATTTAATATATTTTAAGACTTAAAATATCCCTCACACTCCACAGCCTAAAGTGTAACCTCAGATAAGTTTCAGATATCTTCACTACTTCAGATATCTATACTGCTATAGCCTGACTCACAGTTAGTCGGTGTTCGTCAATTGCGCTGAATTTGGGACACTACCTGTATAGTATACACGTGTGTACATGGAGGCAGTGCCGTATTTACCAGTAAACACTATAAGCTAGTGCTTAGGGCGGCAATTTCTCAAGGGCGGCAAATAATTTTGAATATTACATTTTTACTAAAATAAATGCAGCTAATTATAAAATGTTTTTAGACCAACGGGATTGTGGTAATATTTATATTTTATGTTTTTCAATTTCATAATCGTAGAGTTTATCGCCCTATTATATAGCATTTCTGCATTATTTGTAAATTTTTCGTAATTTTTTCGATTTTGAAAAGGCGACGACGCGATGTGAGGCAGCTGGCTTAAGACGTCAACTTGACCGTTTTGAATCAGTTTTTATGACTATATTTTGGAATGCAATTTTGGAGCGTTTTAATAGCACTAGTAAAGAGCTTCAAAAGGTAAACACAGATTTGGGGAAAGTTGTCAAACTCAATAAATCTTTAATTAACTTCATAACATCTATTCGAAAGGATAAATGTTTTAATGAATATGTAATTTTGGCAAAAAAAAAATAAAGAGTGAAGAGTACGAGTTCGATAAAGTAAGGACTAAAAAACGTTAACTTCAAGTAGACTAAACAAGAGAAAATGCAGTTCATATGACTGGAAGTTATAAGTTAAGAATAGAAACATATTTGTCCATAGTGGACCTAGTGAAGAGTGAACTTGAAAAAAGATGCGCTGCTTATATTAATACATTTGACAAATATGACTTTTTGACTAATTTAATACTACTTTCACCAGAAGAAATAACTCAAAGCTAATAAGCTTCAAGAATTTTATAACGATGATTTAGAAAAATCATTCGCTTGTGAATGTGTTCATTTTTGAGCATATCTTCATGGTGGTTGGATGGATGTTGAGTACTTAGGTTATTTTTATAATTATATGACTTATAATTAAATCAAAACAATACTAAATACAAGTTCTGGAATAAATCAGACAATAATAAATGCTATAAAACTGCATCGGACTGTTATAGCTTGTATTATTAAATATATTTCCTGATTAGGTACGTATTTATCACAGCGGTTCTCAACCTTTTTGATTTCGCGACCATATATGTATGTCTTTTTATAACAGCTGTATATTTTTATTTTTCATCATTAAAAATTTTAATCAATAAAGGAAAAAACTATAATTGTATGCTTTAATAACATTTTTTAGACTAGAAAAATATTTATATTAAAAGGCGGCAATTTATTTTGTGCTTAAAGCGGCACAGTGGTTAAATCCGGCACTGCATGGAGGTTTAACTTACAATGAAGTACGAGCTGAAATGCTGAGTGAACGAACACTCCAGGCGCTCGTTCTTTACCTGGTGGTCTAGGAATGTAGGATAGCGTGGCTGTGTAAAGGCTAAAACTGTGACTTTCACGCACGAATGGCGTGGCGTGTGGCGTGTTGAAAATACCAACACTTTTGCAGTGAATCATCAAATGATGGGCTTATTACAAAAATAATAATAATAATTATTATAAATTATTTTTATTAATATTTATTCAGTGGTGCTTAGCGTCTTAGCTTTGTTTTTTCTACTAATATACTATATTCATCATAGAATGTACAAACAACAATAAGAAAAAGCAATTGGCAATCGCATGTGCTGCTATAAGTATCTCAACGTCAAAGCAAAGAAAAAGAGATCACAATGGTTGAAAAATTGGAAACTGGACAAAGCTAAATTTGGAAATATACCTTTACTCAGTGAAATAAGAAAAAATAACCCAGATGATTTTAGAAATATTTATCTTAGAATGGATTCTGCATCATTTGACATTTCATTGAATTTGGTAGGACCATAACTGCTTTATATCGATAGTTAATCTTGCGTGCTTGGTGTGTGGAGAAACCATGTACGTGTAAATGAAACCACACTCCAAGATTCAAGAATAAACCGCATCAGAATACTCACGATCTAAGTCTGAGGGATAAATTATGTTTAAACGCGCACTCTTTCCCGCGAGTTTGGAATGTCACGTTCCAATCGCGCTGGAAAAAGCGTTCGTCTAAAGGGCCCAATTATCCAACGCGCCATAAACAAATGTAGGTACCGTACCACACCGCAGCGGCGCTACCGGCCTACCACCATGGTTATGTGACGACAAAATTATTGTAAGCTTAAGACTATGGACTATACCTATTACCATTGATTTTATAATAAATTTATTCTATAATCAATGCTATTACCTAACCTGTCCGTTGGTGGTTGCCGGTTGTTCGATGCTTGACGGTTTCTCTGAACTGGCGGGTGGAATCGACGAATAACCTAACGATAACGGAAAAACCTGTCTAATTACTATTTATAGATGGAGTGGCTAATGACTACAAATGCGATACTAATATAAAAGATAATAAGTACTAATGTCGGATGCACTTTGTAATTCAGACAAAAATTCTATATTATTTAAATTATTACTCATTATTATGTTACAAGGTCTTCACTAAAGGATCTCTACTGTACACTATACAATAACAGATATAAATTATAAGACACATTTACAACAGAAATATCTAGTTCATTTAAATTACCTTCAACGGTATCATCGAAGAAATCGATGCTGGGATGTTAGATTGTTTGTCGTTCAAGTAGTGCTGATTTCCTGTGTCCATGTTGTGTACGAGCAAAAATCGCTATAAATTCTCGGCGAAACGGCTGCGAAAACAACGACAACGGACAGACGAATGCAAAATGAGATGAACCAAAAGACGGCCGACGGATTAGGACGATAAATAGTAAAGAAAATGGAAAATGGCGGAGTACGGTGTGCGGGACCGGTTCATCGGTGGAGCATGGACAAATTTATTTTATTTTATTTGTTTACTCTTCCAAAAGCACTCGTCACTCGAGTACTCTATGTGCCTAATACCAAAGGGTGACCAGATATAAAAAAAACAGGACACTTTTTTTGCAATAAGTAAAAAAAAATTATTGACTTTCAAAACATGAAACTTATATAAATAATATATATGTATATATTATAATAATAAAAAGGGCGTGTACACTATACAGTATATTTGTATATACATTTGTATATTTACATTTTTCATTTATTTTATTCTGGTGTTGATTAAAGTTCCTTCTTATTTCCATAGTCATATTTTTTTGATAAGTTTATGAAATCTAATAATTAATTTTGTTTTAGTAGAAAATTATAAAATTCATAACGTACAAGAATAATTTTTGAAATTATTAATAGCTTTTATAGTGCCTTTTATATTTAGTTGTGGACAGAGTATAAAGAAGATTATTATTGATGACATTTTTATCAATATTAATGGCTAAAATCACTTCTTGATGTAAAAAATAGTAAAAAAGAGGATTAAAACAGGTCAGTCATGTTTAATTCAATTGAAAAATCAGGACATCAAGCTGTAAAATAGGACGTAGTTTATTGTTAAGGTGCGGTCGTGTTGCAAATTGCATTTTTTACTGTAGATCCTAAACCATTGTTTTCCAAACACAAAGTTTGTTTCATATATCAAACAGAAAAAATGAATCTTTGATTCTACATTTTAATCTATATAGGCCTATATTTTTTCAACTATAATATTACCATAAAGATTCATGGTAGGCGCTTCGCACTGCACATTTAACTACTCAAAACTACTAATTATTAATAATAATCATCCTTAGACCTATTGTTATTTTATTATAAATTTACTAAAACCTACATGCTGTATTAGGAAATATTATACTTTAGATTCTCTTGAAAATATAATATATTTGTTCTCACATATTATACGATTAAGTTGTTTTTTATATCACAAATTTGAAATTTATAACGATTTATTTTGATGGTGAATGCATAGTATACAATTATACATCCGTAATTATCATTCGTAATGATTCATGACTTCATGAGTATATGAAATGTATGGAACACGTTCACAAAATAAGTTTCAATCTTTCCAACAATTATGGTTTTTTTTACCTGTACACTGTGCGTTTAGTGTAATCTATTGATTGCACACGTGATCAAGATCTTGCTAGTAAATCAGTTGCTACGATTTTAATTCTGTAAAAATCTCAAGATTTCTTGACATTTTATTTAGATCTTGATGAGGCGATAGTATTTCGGACTTGGATATACACAAAAATAAAATGTGTAAGCTTGAGATTTTTTTTTTATTATACCAGTCATATATTCATATTTTGGAAAATGTCTCTATCAAGATCTAGAAAAGATATCAGGCAATTCTGAGGTTTTTTCAGAATTGAAACTGAACCAGCCAAAGTTTTACAATCTTATCACAGCGAAAGCATATTTCTGTTCAAAAAGTAAATTGGTAAATGGCCGTGCTTTTATTATTTGACATATGCATGCGCGTGCGGGAATGCTAGACGTGGCGAGACTCCACCGCCGCCCGACTCACTACGCAAAACGAATATTTAAAAATACATTAGCAATTAGCCATAAATAGATCACAGTTGTGTTATAAAGTGAGGTTTAAGATTTGTTCCTAATGATCGTTTGAATCGATTGACTAGAACCATCGCATTATTACTTATTAGAATCACGCATTATTGGAAATCAAGTATACATGGCAGTTGCTCCAAAAACACATTTGGTTCCAAAGCCTGAGGGGGTACCCCCTAAAAATTTGCCACGGGCAGTTGCCCGTTTTGAACCTATATTCGCCACGCCACTGACTTTACAAATTATATAATATGTATATCAGAAATCTAAAAAAAAAAGGCTTTTGGGGGGGGAAGGATTACCACCCCTTCAAACCTACATCACTGTTTGTTATGGATTGAGTAGAAATATAATTTACTTCGATTTTTTAGGTCGGTAACGTTTTTCAATCTGCCCGACCGCCATTAATATTGTGAACGACAATAATATGTTGCAAGTTACAGCTGTGCCCTTGAATTGCCTATATAATGCGCCGTCATACACGTTAATATTTGGACAAATCAAAATAATTCTTTCGCCGTTAATTTATCTTTATTGATGTTACTGTACATAACACAATTACATTTTCATGTGCATTGTACAAACAATTTCATGCGTGATATTACGGTAAAAATAAGAATTTATGAATTTCCCTAACAATAATGCCGTCTTGCTCGTGATGATCGAATTGAAGAATTTTCGCATCTCGATAATAGTATTAGTAGAGTACTAAAAATACTAACAGCGTGAGGGCATGGCCGACTCAAAATAAAAAATTTTGGGGGTGAAAATCGACTGCACATAGACATTTCTCGAAATCCTAGTCCAGCACAGTTTTGAACCCATTACGAACATTTACGTTATCGATGTCTAATAGTGTTGTTTTAGCAAGCAAATACAAGAGTAGATTCTCACTAAATTTGTTTGCACGCTAGAATCAACCTTTGTTTTCATTTCAATATCAATTTAGTTACCTAAGCCATCAACATATCACATACACTCAATCATAAGCTTCACCTATTTGGTTTACCCTCAACACAACTTGAACTTTGATCTATGCAACTTATAACTAAGCAAAATCTTATTTCTTGGAATACTTGTTCCAATTTAAAGAAAGGTAGATTTTGTTATATTGGCCAGCACAATACAAACAATAAACATATTTGCTGTTTGTACTTAGCCATGAGCTTTAGGCTGTTGTAAATGAATAACAATAAATATTGACAATTATGTAATTTTTAGACATTTATTAAACACACAATTATTGAAAATTATTATTTTTTAACAAAAAATTAGTTGTCCAGTTTTCCTTTGACGAGTACTTTACAAATTGCACACACATAAAATGTTTGAAGGTAATTTAATGATAAATTAAAATATTAATCAAAGAAAAAATTAACAATAGATTAAATTTAATTATAAGTATATAGTGGGCCAGAAAATTAGATTTTCAAGAGGAGAAAACACACATAATTATCACAGATTATTTATAATAAAAGATAAAATGCTTAAAACGTATTTTATACTACACAATCTGTTTATCAGTAACCAGGAGAGATCAAATTTTTTTGTCCTATGATAATACATTTAATAAACTCATTCTACAAATTCTTCATAACTTTATGCTGGAGTAGGATTAATACTATTGTGTACATCATTTTTATTTGATTTGTTTTTAAACAATTTCTAAGGATGACATGACTCTAATTACAAAACAAATAAGTCAAGGTTAAACCACAAAGACAAAAATTGATTTTATTTATTATCTATCTGATAATAATAATAATAACATTATTTAACTATATTCATATATACTTTTAGTTTAATAATAATTTTAAATCTAAAAAATCACATAACACTTCAGATGAGAATATTCTTTAACAGAAATTGGATTGATTTTCTGTTCAATCTAATGAGCAGTCTTAACCCTTATAATGATTAAAACATTAAAACTAAAATATCTACATTAATTAATACAACATTCTAGAACAACACATTTTAAAGTAGTTTTAGCTATTGCAATAATCCCATAAAAATAAAATTTACACAAATAATTTGACATTTTGAATTATTTAATAAATTGATATGATAAGAGAATCAAATAGTTAAATAAAATACAAAACATTGACACATTTCATCTCTAATATGTAAAAATAAAATATTGTCTTTATGAAAATGTATAATGACTATGATCAATTTGTATTTAAAATTTGAGCATTGGATTTCATCATAATTTGTTACAATTATTTATAATGAGAATGAAAATAATTATATTCTCTGTTTTGTATAACTTAAATTTTAAATTATTTCTATACTTTAATTACATAAAATACTGTATTAGGTTTTCATAATTCCTCAAACGTTAATAAATAAGTCTCGTCTCAAATGAAATATTTCTTAAAAATAAATTATAAGCAAAAAAGATCATTCAATATAAGATATGAAGATCTTAAAAAAAAGTATAACTTTTCATGAGAAAACACAATTATTTTAAGTTACTATTTAAGATTTATTGGCATATTTAAAAATATTTTTCATAATCAATTAATTGTAACAGACAAACTACTTAACAATGTTTAATTTTTCATTTGTTAACACGTTGAATTTAAGTTACTATAACAACATAGTAAAGGGAATTTTAATACTATTTATTTAAAAATTCAGACTTTTTAACTCAAAATTTTTCAATACTATTGCACCCTGTTCATAAAAGGTTTAAGACTGCTCCAGATTTTATATAACCTTAAATATAGGCAGTGTTTTATATATTATTAATAATTAATATTAATTATAAGAATAATATTTGAATTTTAATAATAACAATATACATAATAGTTAATAGATATTTTTTTTAAATTCACAATTAAATTTTAAAACCCTCTATATAAATATAAATATAATAATTATTATTAATAAAAGACAAAAAATAATGATTGAGAAAAACATCACGCTAGGAATTTTTAATAATTCAAAAAGAGGAACGTAATTGAGAGAAAAATATTGCTTAAAGCAGAGAGCTTATTTTAACCGCTTTCTACAGCTTCAGATGGGTTCACAATTTGATAAGCAATTAAATATTCTGGATAGGCCTAATAAAATAAAAAATGTTATATATTGGTCATATAAAAAAATTTAATATTAATTTACCTGTTCGCCTCGATACACAACATACTCGGAGAAATTCAATCCACCAACACTAGGCGTTCCCATTACCGAATGATGTCCAGGTGGTGCATGAGCTATCTTGATTGCATTATATTGAACAAATGACTTTCCAAGAGTAACTCGACACATGAGTAAATGTCTGTAGAAAAGATAAAATTGTTGATTAATTTCCTAAAAATAAGTTAAGGGGATTAAAAATGATAATTTTCTGTCTCCGTCTATGACATAGAAAACATGAAAATTAAAACATTTTCTACTTTTATCATTTTAATACAAAAAAAAAGTTGAAAACTAATTCAAGTCTACTTAAAAATTATTTCCTCACCCCTTTCTGTTTTTTTTCTTGTGGGTTATAAAAAATTTAAAATGTACATTATTAAATCGATTTTAAATAGGGCTTATACGAATAAAATTTAAAATATGAGAAATTCAATCTGTAGACTGACCAGTTTTCAAAATCAACTCCTATTTTGTGCAAGTGATATTATATAGATAGAAAATGACTGCTACCAATCCCTTTAAATTATACCAACCTTAAACATTGATAACATGATCGATCTTTATGTGCTGGACAACCTGTTCCACCACCAATTCCATACACATACTGATTGCTTTTAGATGAGTTTTCAGCAAAATAAATACCTAAAATATTTTATAATCAATAAACTATATCAATTAGTATATAATAGTTTAAATTTACCAGCTCCAAACATGCCACCAATGTATGCATGCCTTTCATCAAATCCTTTTTGGACAATTGCATTAATGAAAGGAGATCCATGAAAAAGCATTCTCTCATTGGCTTGATTACCATTTTCTAAAGACACTTCTCTTTTACGATGTATGTAACGATCCCATAGTTTACGGTTTTGAATTTTTTGTATCTAAAACATTAAAATTAATTATTTTATTTAAAACATACATATAATATAACACATTTAATTGGCAGTATACTTACTCTAACAATATTATATCTATTAAATATCCCCCCAGATTGTCCATTGTCACGGTGTTCTCTTATGGTGCTCTGTAACTCTTGTTCAACAGTAATAAATTCTTTATCTTCAGGTAATAAATCAATCAAAAGTGTACATGGCATTCCACCTGATAAGCCTGAACAAACACCACCTATAAAAATAATAAATTAAATCATTGAATATTCAACAATTAGGCTATTAAATAACTTCAATATTAAAATTAGTTTTTTCGCAAAACAAAGGCATTTTAATAATAAAATGTTATGATTTAATTTGTAAATCAATTTTCAATATTTTTACCATGTTTAGACACTAATTTTTCCATCCTTTTAATGAGCTTATGTCGATAACCATATGCTGTAATACCAATTTGCTTTAAATCTTCATGCTCCATCTCGGCTAATATATCTAAGGTTATCTGTTCTCTTTCAAATATCTCATTAAGATGTTCCAAGCCAAGACTAAACATGTATAGTTAAAATAAAATATAAGTATATATGATAAACAGTATAGAACATCTAAGTAATTTAAATTTTACCTAGAAAGGAATCCTTGAATAGTTGACAAAGTTATACAATTAGGATGAGGATGAGCACTTTCATATCCATTCACTGATCCATCTGCTTGAGAACCTAACATAAATGATCTACCGGAACCACCAGGACTGGGTAATGCAACTGAAGCGCCAGAAGGCATTACAACCGTACCTGTTTCTTCTGGAGATAATGGAGGTGGTGTAGCAGCATACACTGATGAATTGTTTGCTGCTGCAGTGGCACCGGGATGTGAAGCCATTGCATCTGTCAATAATGATCTTACATCTTCAGCTGTGGCTAATTCAAGAGGAGTTTGTCCTTCTTGATTTCTCAAAAAAGGGTCAGAACCGTGAGCCAACTAAAACCATATAAGTTATTATTGATGTGTATTATATTATTTTATACTTAAGAATAAAATGATAATATAGAAATAATAATTTATTTATTAAATAATCACAATAAATCTTACAAGAAGTGCACTTAGTTGTGTTCGTCCTTTTTGAGCTGCTTCGTGTAATGGGGTGAAGCCCCAGTTATCAGTAGCATTCACAGTAGTGTTATGTTTAATTAGGAGTGCAGCAAGATCTAAATGTCCATACGATGATGCATTATGTAAAGGTATTAAACCTCCCTTATCTTGAGCATTAACATCTGCTCCTTGTTCTAAGAGAAATTCAGCTACTTCCAAATTATTATAACCAGCTAAAATATTATAAAAAATATTGAATCATGTCAGAGTATAATATTAAAACAAAATAATAAACGTGTTAATAGTCTCACCAGCTAAATGCAAAGGGGTAGAATTTCTTCCTTGAGTATCTCGGCAATTAATATTTTCTGAAGTGACAAGTCTTTGAACCCGTGCTAGTATACCTTTTTTAGCAGCATCCAACAATGCTGCATTACCTCTTAATAAATCTGCTACTTCATTATCAGAATCTCTAACAAGTCCTAAAGGTGTGTGTCCATCACGATTTTTTTTTGTATCGTCAGCACCATGCTAACACAAATATCAATAAATCATTTTTCCAAGATTTATTAATTTATATGATTAAAAATACCTGTAATAATAATCGCACAATTTCGTATTTCCCTTTAGCAGCAGCTTCATGAAGTGGAGTAAATTTCCATAAGTCAGAAACATTAACATTAGCACCATGTTTAATTAACATATCGGTAACTTCAAAATGTCCATAAGAACAGGCATTGTGCAGTGGTACAAGGCCTCTATAAATAAATATTATATTTTTACTTTATTTACTAATTTATTATTAATATAATTCAACAATGATAGTAATGAACAATGATACATACCCTTTGTCTTTTGCATGAACATCAGCACCATGAGAAAGGAGGTACTGACTAACTGCTACACGGTTATATCCAGCAGCAAAGTGAAGGGGTGTAGAATGTCTATAAAACAGTACATATACATTAATTAAATTGTGCTTAAAATTGTAATATAAATAAATCTTTACCGTCCATCTAAATCTCTACAGTTAACAATATTAGGATATGTAGTTAATAGTTTCTGTACTTTT
The DNA here is from genome assembly GCA_949715065.1 of Periphyllus acericola. Lineage (NCBI taxonomy): Eukaryota > Metazoa > Arthropoda > Insecta > Hemiptera > Aphididae > Periphyllus > Periphyllus acericola. The sequence continues at coordinate 19,494,155 of OX454270.1, read as the reverse complement.
TCTAAATCACCAGATTTAGATGCTTCCAAAAGTTCAGACTCTAAATCTAAAACCACAGGAGGCTCTGAAATTTATAATATAAATAATTAATATAAACGTTTATGAAGTTATTTGTTGTAGACTAAGTACCTTGTAATATTTTTTTAATGTTGTCAGTAGCCATGTCAATGGCTTTAAATCCTTGTACTGATGTAATGTTTGTATCAATATTATACGATAAAAGAATTTTGCAGCCTTGTACACTATTATTTCTTGAACAATGATGTAAAGCTAAATATATGGTATTTGAAATGAATAAACAAAACTAACGGAATTCAAAATTTCATTTATACATACCTGATTGTCCAAGTCCATCAGTAGCATTTACTCGTGCACCAAGTCTAATAAATGTTTCCATAATATCAAAATGACCATAATCTGCAGCTATGTGTAATGGAGTTAAGAGCTCTTTGTTGGACTCATTAATTTGTGCTCCTTTGCGAGCTAAAAGTTCAATAATTTGCTTGCGTTTTGAACCCAATGAAGCAGCAACAACATGCTAAAAATAAAAATAATATTCATCAAGTACAATATAGATGGTATTCATAAGTTATAAAAATAACATCAAATATGGTATATATGTATTAATACTTACAAAAACTGTATCTCCAGTTAAGGGGTGTTTGAATTTAGCAATATCTGAATTTAAAAGTTTTTTTACTTTTGAGACATCAGCTTTTCTACAGGATTCTAATAAGCAATGACCTTTATATTCATCTGCAAAAATATGAATATTTAAGAATAAAATTTGGTTTTAAAGACTTAACTATTTCTTACAAGATAATCTTTCTTGTAGTTCACGTGTGGATGCTAAGTCTATGGCTGACTTGGAATGACAATTAATTAAAGTTGGATCAGCGCCGTTGCTTAACAATAAAGAACAAACTTCTATACGGGACTTAGATGCAGCTTCATGCAAAGGAGTAAATTGCCATAAATCCATAGCATTTACAGAAGCATAATGTTTTATAAGCATTTCAGTCACTTCTATGTGCCCATATGAACAAGCGTTGTGTAATGGAACAAGACCACTATAATAAAATAGATTTAGATTAGTAATGTTTGCAAGATTATAATATTTAATAATCAAAATGTTAAAAATATTTGTTTACCCTTTGTCTTTTGCGTGTACATCAGCACCATGTCTAAGGAGTAATTGAACACAACGAATACGATTGAAACCAGCAGCTAAATGTAATGGAGTTGATTTACGTCCATCACTTGCATGACAGTTAACATTCAGAGGGGTCAAAAGCGATGCTAATTTTGCATCATCACCAGATCGACTAGATTCGAGAATCTACAAACATTTTAAGGTAAAATAATGGATTGACTATATTTTAAAATATTCATACTTCATCTTTACGCCATTCTCCCACTAACACATCTTGAATACCAGGAATTCCACTTAGATTAGCTAAATCAACTGGTGTTTTATTTTCTGAATTTCGAATAGTTGGGTCAGCTCCGTATTGTAACAATGCTAAAAAGTATATAATTAAACATACATAATAAATACTGATTGTATTTAAAAAAATGATAGATATCTCACCTATACATATTTCAAATTTTCCTTTGATAGCAGCTTCATGAAGAGGAGTATAATTCCAATTATCTCTAGTATTAGGATCTGCTCCAGCTTCTAACAATAAACCAACCACTTCTTCATGCCCAAATGAACAGGCATTATGCAATGGATGAAGTCCACCATCATCATGAGCTTGGATAGATGCTCCAGCAGCTAATAATAATTCAACTATATCACGGCGACCAAATCCTACAGTAAGTAAAATACAGTAATTACTAATATTAATTTATTATTATATAATTTATATTGTCTTATAACTTTCTATTTTTTTTTCATAATTTACCTACTTACATAGATGATATTTATTTATTTCAATGAAACATGGATTGCAATACTACTTAAGTATAATAAATCAGAAAAAAAATGTTAGCTTCTTTGATATTACTATTTTAAAAGTAAAAATCTTTAAAAATTTAAGATATACATAAGAATATACCATGTTAAACCCATGCACTCCCCCCTCTAAAAATCCTTTCTATCAGCTGTTTTGGATTGCCATTGTTTTTATTCATAACAATAGAAATCATAAGTACACTAAATATATTTTAATTTCCTATTTTTATAGAAGATTCCTACTGAGAAAAATAATATAAAACCAAATGAGAAAAACAAATCAATAAAAATTGGATTATAAAGATTTAAATTTTAAAATTTGAAAAGGGTCTTGATTTACCGAAGTAAATAATTGTATTTATTTTAATAAGTATCCAAGTTAAGATATGGATAAATAATAAAAAAATGTCCACATATATCATACAATCACAGTGTACACAGTCGAATTATCAATATAATTACTATAATTGTATAACGGCTGAAAAAATATTAAAAATCATCTATTATCTACATCACCGGTGACTACATGGTGTTTTCAAAGATGCACCCGAGGACTATTATAGACTTAAATGTTGCATTTACCTGCAGCGAAATGTAGAGGTGTACTCTTCCTACCCGTCGTATCCCTAGCGTTGACCGTCTCGGCGTTTATCTGCCGCCTGACTTTGCTCAAGTCACCTGATTTACACGCTTCGAACAGTTCACGTAACGGGTCCTCCTGAAGCAGAGCGTAAATGATGGGCTGTTCGGATTCATGTCGTTTGGTACGCATCATGGTGGCACTTCACTACCAAACGGTCACATCGCAGTGTTACAACGACGGGTATAGAGTGACGTGCGATGCGTTTCAATTTTCGAACACGGAGGACGTGCGCCTTGCATATAAATATTATAGCAGCGGTGACGGTTGTCGTCGAATCGCACGGTCAGTGTGTCAAGTCGAAGCTATTCCACGTACGGCGACATATGTTGTTGCGTGCCTGGTACATCTCTGTTGATATTATCTAGGCTCACGCGTCGGTACGTGACCCGCGAGTTGTGGCACTCGTCCGTCTCACCAAACAGCATTATATACCTGCGGGACGGCGAAATGACGACAGGGATGATACGGACGACGGGTTGAACGGCGCGCAATGTTCGCCCCCCAAAGAACGACGACGACGACGTCCGACCACCACAAACGGTTCGGTAGTAAAACTCTGGTCGTCGCGGATCACGACGAGTGGCGTACGATGATGTACCGTAATACCGTATTACCTGTAATGTTGTCTGTGTATATTATTATTATTATTATTATTGCGACGACGGACCGAGAGTGCGGCGATTGCGAGAGGGTGGGAGGGACGGGAAAAGAAAGGGCGAGAGAGTGAGAACGATTTTTTACCATTCAACAATTACCAGCGGTCTTCCACTTCACTCCGGGGTGGGGAACAGTGGTGGAGAGGAGCGACGGGCGACGGGGGTGGCCTAGCGTCGTGCGGTCGACCGGAGAGCGGACTGTCGAAGCGTCGTCGCCGTCCGCCGCGTCGTGACTTGGAGAGAGTGGACGCGGTGGAATCCGCGAACCTGCGGCACTCGTCGCGGTAATGTTATTATTGCTGCTCGTCGTCCGGGGGGGGCTGATACCCTGGTATTGGGGTCAGTGTGACCGGAACCGTCGCAAGCTCGTGCCGCTGGTCACACTGCGCGGCTCGCATATGTTTCGCGCCCAGCCGAGTACCCGCAATCGTAGTGATACCGGATCAATTTCCCGTACTCCTACACCCGAACGTCGTGCCCGCGTCCGACCTTTCGCTAGTCTCCTTATCACATTTGGACTTAGTGCCGCTGCGGATTTTCACTCGAAAGTCGAGACCAGTCGATTTTCCGGCCGCCCGTTGTTTCCACGCCACTCGTCGTACACCGTTCTCGCAATGGCCGCTTCCACCAGGATTTTCTCGCGGATCGCAGGTAAGCCAAACGGGCATCACCGCGAGTCACTCACGGACTGCCCGACGCCGTTTTTCGAATGTCATCGTACGATCGCTTCCTGTTTGGGTCTGGTGCCGCGTAACTATCCGTAATTTTCCTATTCGTTTGACCTCCGCGATATTCCGACTCGTACACCGCCAGCGCCGGTGAATTCCCCCGTACACATCACGATCGAGCTTTGCTGTATGCCCGGTCCGAATTCCGAAATGTTTACCATCACTTTCTCCTGCCTACGCGTTTAAAATATTTTTACGGACGACTGACGAATCTGCCGACGTTGACATTTGCTCAATGACGAAATTGATGAGTTCATCCATCATTTACCATTTTGCATTTTATAAAAAACTCTGTTTGATACATGTGAACGGTGTACTTATAATATTGATGTTATTTGAATCAAATTTTTTTTTTACCGTTCAATACATTTTATCATATTTTTTTTTCAAATTTTTTCTAGTATCCAATTTAATGAGCATTCGATCTTCATCAAATGCAGTCGATCCAAAAATCTATGCAGAGACTAGAAAAAATTTACTTTTGACGAAAGATACTAAAGTCATCTGTCAAGGAATGACTGGTAAACAAGGAACGTTCCATACAACTCAAGCTCTAGAATATGGTACTTGTATGGTAGGCGGAGTTTCTCCTGGTAAAGGAGGAAAAACCCATTTAGACTTACCAATCTTCAACTCTGTTAAAGAGGTAAGTTGTATTATAATTGCTTGTGTATCAATAATGTTATTTATATTTCTACTCTTGTCAGGCAAGGGAAGGAACTGGAGCAGATGCTACAGTTATATATGTGCCACCTCCTGGAGCAGCAAAAGCAATTATAGAAGCTATAGACGCTGAAGTTCCTTTAATTGTTTGTATTACAGAAGGAATACCCCAACAAGACATGGTGCGAGTAAAACATAAATTGCTCAGACAGAATAAGTCTAGATTACTTGGACCAAATTGTCCTGGAATCATTGCTCCGGAACAAGTATGTACACTATTGTATATGACGATGAATAAATTATTAAATTAAATAAATCTTTTAGTGTAAAATTGGTATTATGCCGGGCCATATCCATTTAAAAGGATCTGTTGGTGTAGTATCACGTTCGGGTACACTTACTTATGAAGCTGTACATCAAACATCTCAAGTTGGTCTTGGACAAACCCTCTGTGTTGGTATTGGTGGTGATCCATTCAATGGAACTGATTTTATTGACTGTTTGGAAGTCTTCCTCCAAGATCCAAATACACATGGTATTATTCTAATTGGTGAAATTGGTGGTCAACAAGAAGAAATGGCAGCTGATTATTTGAAGGAACATAATTCTGTAAGTAACAAACTTGATTTACACATTTTGTAGACTATTGATTATATTTTTATTATATTCTTCAGGGTCCAAATGCCAAACCAGTTGTATCTTTCATTGCTGGGTTAACAGCACCACCCGGTCGTCGTATGGGTCATGCTGGAGCAATTATTTCTGGTGGAAAAGGTGGTGCTCAAGACAAAATAAACGCACTAGAAGAGGTAATTTAGTGGTTTAAAAATTACTTCAACTATGATTTCCTATCATTTTTATATTTTTTCAGGCTGGAGTTGTTGTAACTAAAAGTCCAGCTGCTATGGGAATTGAACTGTCAAAATTGATGAAAAATTAAATCATAAGTTCTTGTGTGCCGTTAGTTTGGTTTCTTTTTAAACTATGGCGATTTAGACTTGATACATATTACCCTTGTCATTGGTTAGGTCAAAGTTGCTTTATTTAGGAATAATGCCTTTTAAGTGTTTCCTATTTATCAAACATTTCTTTACGTTCATACAAAACAGTATGATTTTCTCCTTGGAATATTTTATTATATTTCATTAATTTGCTTCTTTACACTCGCGATCAAAATGTAAAGTAATATTTCAAATACATTGAATCAGCACTAGAAAATAAATTAATTGCACTCTAAGATTACCTTAAATTATTTTATTTGATATTATACTATTCAATTGTACATTTTATTTTTTCATCATAACCGTTATGTTAAAAACTATTATTTTATATGTTGAACTGTATTGTGCTAACCATGTTGAAAATATTGAAATATAATATTAATGTTGTTATTCTCTAAATCAAATTGGGTATTTTCTGTTAAAAATATCAGCAAACTAAACGGTACTATAGTAAGTGTTTTTTGAGCTTGTTGAATTTTAATTGGGAGTATTATAACTTCATACTTGTTTGTTGTATATATTACAGGTTTATAAAAATTAACAGTTTTATTGTTTATTTGTAAATTTCAATAAATCAGCAACATTTTTACTGAAAACTTAACTGATCAGTAAATTTCTACCAAAATGAATTCTACTAACAAGTATAGAATGCACACATTTGTCATAAAAAACAAAGGAAATATTTCTTACTATTTTCTTTATCTTAAGCTAATATTATTTATAGAAATCAATTTTTTTTGTTATGGTAATTATTAATCAATAACCATAATAATAAATTATCAATTCGAAGGTCATAATAAAACGTAAATATTTTGAATCAAATAAATGTTTTTAATGGACTGATGCCTGATGGTACTAAATGTTGAAATTATTTTAATCGTTACAATAAATTGATTATGGCTCATAGAATAAATACAGTTACGCGATGAAGTAATCTTATCTTGAAAATGCATGTTATGCATACCTAACGTACGGTTAACATAAAAATTAGTCTTATTAATTGTTGTCTAAACAGGAAATTATGTTTAATGTTAATTAGAGAATTAAAATAATTTCTGTATTGTGTTACCTTATTATTGTTAATCATTTAATCTCTAGTGTTGAGCTATCTTTCCACATTCTTTTAAATGAAAAAAAAAAAACTTGTATTTGCAAATAATACACCTCTCTTTGTATTTGGTGACCACAGTTGAACTTTCGAGTTATTACGTTTTATAACGGCAACAACCCGAACACCAGAAGTTGGATTCATAACCCAACAAATAATATATATCCTGGTTTTTAGCATTATCAATTTCTCACGGTATGTCCAGTTAGTTTACCTTTGATTATAAAAACATCTATAATGAAGAGTCAATGTAAAGTTTAATGAGTGAAATATTTATTTTAAATTTACAACAAGTATCAATTAGGAATCGGTTAAAGTACATATCTTGCAATTATTAAATTGTGCAAGGTCAATGATATACTATTTTGGTTGCATAATAAATAGCATTGCTCACAAGAGGTACTCTAAATGAAATCAGTTCAGTTCACAAGTCTCTTATATCTGTTGCACTACATCTATATTTACAGCTGTTCAGTAATCCGTGCCGTTTATGAAGCAGTGTTGGAATATAATGAACTGAATAAAAGATTAATTTTTTAAGCGCACAACAATACCAAAGTTAATTCATGATATTTCAAACTGAAAAAACTTGATAAATTAAAAACCTAGTTAGTCTTGCCAACATCAAGAAGAAATCATTTCTAAACAATATTTATAATACTTAAATTTAGAATTTCAGAACAAATTATTAGTTTAAAGAAGTTTAGATATAATCGGTTTTACCGCTTACATTTAGAATAATATATTAGACACTGAAGACCGAATAGAAACATAATGCAATGTTAAATAGCGATACATTATATAGTATTAAGATATTTTATCTGTAAAATTAATTATAGGTAAAAAAAAAATACTCGTTGACAAAAAAAAAAAAGTAAACTAAACTTTCTTTATATATATGTATAGATTATAATTAATTCAAGATTTTCCATGGATCAATTATACAAGTCTAAAATAAAAAAAATTATTGATACATGATCTGTTAGGATTTAACAAAAACACTTAAAACTCAATATTTAGTATATTAATCATCTGTGTACTCGAAAGGTTCAGGTGCTTCTGGTTCCTTGTCATCTTCTGGTTTAGGTCCGAAAGCTGCGACAGGTTCAACTAATTGTTCATCTTCAACTCCATTTTTGGTAAAACGTGTCATGATTATACCACCAATGGAAACATCTTTTAAGGGTGAATATGAAGTGTTTTCTATTAGTTGTAAGTGCTTCAGTTGTTGTTTCATCACTCTAGCTGGGTTATTTAATATCTCAAAGTTAGGTTCTGGTTTTTGTTCTTCTTTCTTCTCATCCTTCTTCTTGCTGGTTGATGCTTCTTTCTCATCAATTTCCATTTTCTCACTAGTAGATGGTGCTGCTTCAGCAGTTTTCATAGTACTACCTTCACGGCGTTTTGCTCTAGCTGCAATACTCAACACAGCAGTAGTGACTTTCTCCCTTTCTTCTCGTTTCTTTTCTTCCATTGCTGCAGGGTATGCATACAATGATGGTTTGGCATTACTTTTCAATTCTAGGAGGGGCATTTTGAGTTGTTTATTTAATGCAATGATGCAAGTGGGTGTGAAAGCTAGGGCTAAACAATGGGCTAGAGGGAACCAGTACCAATATTGGGTGAACAATAATAGACCAACAACAGCTAACATATTAGTATGTCCAGTTCTTGATTCCAAGGAAATTGAAACATTACGACCGCCACCATCAATGATTCCCTGAGCTAAAATAGCACCAAACTTAGCCATGACATCTTCGTGTTTATCAGTTATCACTTTAGCATACAGTGTACGGAAATCTTTAACTTTCGGACAAGTGCTTTCTGTTTGTTGAATAAGTATCATGGCAGATGCAATTAATGCTCCTTGGCGAACATAATTTACTGGGTCATTGGTCATTGGTTCTAATAAATTAATAGCTTCTTTGAGACCTGTGCCAGCACAAGCAATACCAAGAGCCATTGCTGCACCATACCTAACATGGGGATTGTAGCTTTCTGCCAGTAAACTAACGACTTGAGGACACTGTTCCGGTGTTCTGAACAATAAAAATCCTAACCCGGTGACAGCAGCACGACGTACATCATCATTAACATCGGAAACTGCAACATGTAATAACTTCCTGATGGCAGTATTGCTTCCAGTTCCACAGTAAGCCATAGATATTGTGTACATGGCAGAACGACGCAAAATTGGATCTTTGTCTTGTAGCAATGATGTAATTAATGGATCAGCTTCTTCTAGACGACCATACATGACAAATGATATTCCAACAGCTAAACCTCTTAAAATTTTTTCATGCTGTGTGACTTGAGCATATGCCACCATGTCTTGGAGAGCTTCACCATTTTTGGATCCCAACATAACCAATCCCATAGCTAATCCTGCAGCTTCACCAGTCACGGCATCATCTTGATACATGTTGAACTTTAATTGTTCATAAATATCTTCACGGCTTGTTCCCATAGCTGAAAGACCAATTCCTAAACATCCTCCATGTTTCACAATCTAAAATTTAAAGAAAATTAGTATTTATAATTTTTAAATGTTGATTATCATTTACTTCATTATGTGCATCCTTAAGTTGTCCTAAAAGGTAGTCATTGATAGCAGCACCATGGTTAGCATGAATCAAACCTAAAGCATAAAGACCACCACCTTCACTATATCCTGAACTTCCAGATGAATTGTTTTCCCTGGGAGGTAAATAACTACGCATTAATTCAAGTGCATCTGTTTCATGACCTCTATGAATTACACCTAAAGAAGCAGTAGCTGATAACTTAGCCCAATTTGTAGCCCTGGCTAGCCATTCCAAATTATCCCTAAAACAATTATTATTTACTCATAACAATATTCATTAAATAAGTATATTAAACACATTTAAAGATACTAGAGGTTTCAATATATTCATATATGAATACATTTCCAAGTAAACAATTGTAGAAATGTAAAGCATCACTTTACAAATTACTACACAAATACAATATATAAAAATGTACCTCACAGTATTGATATTTTTTAACAAAGAAAGAATAAACAATATATATTATTTACCTTAAGAATTGATCACTAGTAGTACCACTGTGCATAAAACCATTAGCAATTACAGTAGCTGTATGACAAACACTTGCACGAATTGCTTCTTTTGTGTTTTTTAAAATTAACATGTCTGTATGATTACTTCTTATTAAAAACTGCAAATGTAGCTCTATGCTTACTTCTCCACTTAGCACTTTGGTTAATTTTTGGATGACTTCTTGTCGATATTTATCAGCAGGCCCAAGAGATTCGAAAGAACGTTCTTCGACTACAGGTTGAACGGTAGTAACTTCAGTTGAAGCAACAGCTACAGGTACAGGCACATTATCTTTTTCAGCAGAGCTTTGAGCTGCTGGAATAGCCTTAATCACATGAGTAGCAGAAGGTATAGGTGCTGTTTGTCTCAAAGATTCAAGAACACTAGACAAAAATTGTTGGGTGGCTGATTCGTATAAATCAAACGCTATTTGATAAGCCATTAAACAGTTCCTTTCATCATTAGTTTGGATAAGACCTTCGAGTAGTTGAGCTACAGATTTGGGATCATCTAAGAAAATGAAACATTGGCTCATGTTGACATAGTCTGGTACTTCTAGATTTCGGTACAGGCTAATGAGACTGCGTAACACTGTACTACGGAAACTTTTATTTTCAATTGTGCTCATAGCCACTTGGAATGCATAAGACAACATTTCATTTACATTGTCCGATGATTCAATCGATTTGGCAAATATATCCATACGCCTCGTTTCCAAAGCCAGACCTAAGGCCTGTTTGTATTGCTTATCGTCTAGACATCTTTGGAACATACGATTGACGATTGCTTCCAAGCGCACATCCATCGACGGCGGTGAACTTGCATTTTCAACGGCTTCCACACGCAGTTTTGTGTAGTGATCGATGCATTTGGCGATGATTGTCTCCACATATTCGTTGCGCGCGTTAACATCGAATAAATCACTAGCGCCCAAAGCGTACTGCAAGGAGTCAGCGAACGAACCGAGATGATAGTATACCTTGCTGGCGACTAGTGCAGCCAAACTTTGTTGCGAGAACGTTTTGTCTTCGTGGAGGAATTCGATTTTTTGGATGGCCTCGGATATCTCGGGCCAGAATTCGTCTACAATGGAATCTAACTTACGGAGCGCGAATATTTTCAACTCGGATGCTGGCTCGTCCAGCAACGATATCACGCCCGCTGCTGACGTTAAATTCATTTTGACGACTTGTTAATGGCTAAAATGCGAATAATATCCAAACTTTTGAAACCGTTATTAGACTTTATTCGAACAAAAACATCACATAGAAAAATCGCAGTATTAAACTATTACACTTTCGTACTGGTTATGTTTTACCAAATAGTTATGACAAGCGAATATTCACAACAATAAAATACGAGTCATGTTCTCCGTAAACCAAAGAGCACACAACGCGAATCAACAACCTCCTAGGCTTTACCTTGTGTTATCAGTTATCACGGTATGCATTAGAATCGTTTCGATAAGAGGGCACCCCCCCCCGAGACTATTTTTATTTGTTATCATCTCTAGAGTCTAGACTCTGGTCTTCATTACCGTTGAATGTCTTCACTGACTATACTTAAAACTCTAAATTGTAAGTTTTTACAAGTTAAAGCGTAATATCGCGCGTTTGTGCTACTCTAAAGCTCAACGAGTGGCTATGGTAAATAATTGTATGTAACGCCGCTTTACCGTCATTTCGGTCTTTAAAGTTTTTTATAAATTTAATATTACCCGCTCTTATCCCCTCCAAAAATATGAATTCCCACCGTGGTTGACAGTTTAATTTTGTATTTTTGTAATAGCAAGATAAATAGTGATCGTAATGGTAGGCCACCGTTAATTTCCACTTTTATTTTTAAACGTTTTAGTTGTTCACTATTTTACACATTTCATCTGTCTCTGATTGGTGTCGTCCGTACCAACGTGTACCTTTACCAATATTATCAATTTATACTGTGTGCGTGAGAATTGTGAAAATTTTAACTGTTCTTTTTCAAAAACGTCAACTTATTATTACGAACATAATTTTGGACATTATGAATAAAAGAAGGTACCCTTATGGAATGGATATGTGTCCGCAGTTGAAAATGCACATCGGTGACAAACAAGTTGCTAATGGAGTTCTAGGGTCATTAAAAATGTCTGAAGTTTATGGTAAGAAAATTTGATGTACCTAATGCACCATATGTTTGTTTTCTGGATCGGGTGCTGTGAACATTTACCAGCCCTTTTGGGCATACCCCAAATCTAATATTTTTATTTTTTTCTGAACCTCGATTAACGAACCAATTTTTACTATTATAGGTTTATAATTAAAGATATTGTTCATACAATTTGAGAAAGTGAAACACATTGGTTGAGTGGTCATTATAGAGACCTGTTATTATAGTGTAGTTTAAGTTCAATGAATTACCTTGATAGTAGTGAAAAAAGACAGTTATACCACAGCTTATTGTAGGCCTTTGTGATTTTACCAGTATTCACTGGCATTTAAATGCCTATGTTGGTCAGGTCAGGTGCAACCATACAACTGAATAACGTATACCCTATGACAGCGGTTCCCAAACTTTTTACCCGGTGGTGCTTTTTTCAACCAATTTTAATCACGGTGTCGTACTTGTAAATGCAACGCGGAACTTGCAGTATACATAACTAATGAATACCAGTTTTATTTTCATGTATGGCGTAATACTACTTAAGTGGGCTTGTGGTGCATAGTTTGGGAACCACTGCCCTATGACTTATGAGACTTTTAAAATGCACTACTAGCCATCTGAACAAAGTATTTTAAATAATCAGCAATAAAATAGAATTCTTGTTGTTTTAGAAAAGACAAAACAGTTGTTGTTTCAAAGATCGAGAGCATCTTTTGATACAATAGTTCAGGCTGTGATAGTTGATCAAATTCCATGCGACAGTAAACCGTCCAAACAGTTGCAATTGACATTTGATGGAAAACTTCTCAAACCTAGTGGTTCTATCAAAGTAGGTATACAAAGTATTTATATTCAATTGAACAAATTTTTTCATTGATTTATTCCATTTGTTTTAGAATTCTAAGCTATATGATGACAAACAACAAAAATGTAATTTTTGTTCACAAAAGGAAAAATTAGATTTTTGTGGGAAATGTGGTGATATATTTTGCAATATGTGTTTATTATCATTGTAAGTATTTACAGTTTATTTTAATTGTAATATTGGTTATTATATTTATTATTTATGATAGGTAATTGTTTTTATTTAAATAGATATTTGTTTAACTTGTTTTTTTTACAGGTGCAATGATGAAATGAATAAAATTTGTTTAACATGTTATAATTAAAAATTATTTAAGTATGTGATGTATGTTAATTGGTATTATATTTTATTTGACTATGCTATGTGAATGTGAAATAGATTTTATTTTTAAATTGTATTTACTTTTTTTAAACAAGTGTTAATTATGTGTATGAAAATAAATTATTTTTTTGTTTTATGAAAATTGTGTGTAGAAAATTAAAGTGATTTCCTTTGTTATGTTCACATATCAATAATCCTTGAATTTGAAGAGTCTTGTCAATATTTGGACTTCTCATTTCAAAAACTGAATGTCTTCTACTTTTACCACCGCTAATAATGTGACAAATATAATCAAATATCAAAATAAAGATAATATTGTAATAAGTACGATTTCAAATTACAATATAAGTTAAGCTATCAGAAGTTTTTCAACCATTGTCAGAGCGGACAACAAATTGCCCCACCACCAGGTTGTGAAACACTACTCTATATATCGATATAATATTGTGTAGAATTATGAATTTTAAATTAAAAGCCAATAAAAAGAAATTGTAATGGTTTTGGTCTCATAATAGGTACTTATATAGGTACAATATTTAAAAATCAATGAAAGATGAAAGGTCAAATAGGTAAATATATAGGTTTGATCTTAGAATAGATAAAGACATCTAAGCTGTTCCTTTATGGACATATGGTGTTACTTTTTCTAAATAAAGAAATACATTACAGTCTATTGGACTCTTTCATTTATTGCCCTCATAAGTCTAAATGGTCTATTTATGAACAAAGTTCCTAAGTCTGTGTATCTAACCAACAAAATTGTAATAGAACTAATCAGTTACATTCAAACCCTAATATTGCGATCGTGAACTTTAAGTTAAAACCGGAATGTTAACAATTTCAATGGTTTCATTGCTGAGAACAGTAAAGACGAATCGCGTAACAATAATTTTACAAAGTTATACCGATGTCTTTCAAGTTGTGCAAAGTTATTTATAACTTGGTATATTTGTCTTATTTTTTTTTTTAGTTGACATTTTACAGCGAAAAATAGCGCCGTCTGTTTGATACTTTTGAACTACCAAATACGATAATAATGACTTTTAACTTCAAACCACTATAGTTGGGATTTAGTAATTATAACGTATGATTGCGTACCTGTCATTACAGTACGAGATTTAATTAATACAATAATAATAATTATTCATTGACGGTGCCACCACTTGTTTTCAGATTTAACTTATGCACCATGGGTACCTATTTGATTCACTATTCTTGTCGTTTTCCGTGATTCTTCCCCATCTGGGTTGTGGTCACGACGTCCACGTCCACGACGGTTACGTACGTAACATGCGCCTTGAGCGGTGAATGTACTATGATAACGTATTATTGTGATAAGACACAAATATTGTACATTTCGTTTGAACGTGAAATAATTTTTTAATTGTAATAAATTGTACCTAATAATTGTTTTATAGCACCTACTAGTTGTATTTATTATTTTAAGATTTACAAGAAAGCAAATATGTTTTCGTCCATGAAAAAAATCGTCAACCCGACCAAATCAGGTAACTTTTAATACATTCTTGTGATCTCGATTAACTCAATGGTTTTGGTCGTTGCAGATTTAACCAATCGGTTCATATCTTCTCAAGTGAAAACCGCCGTGGTCATGTTAAACATGGGTGGACCGCAACATGTGGACCAAGTTGGTGGTTACTTAAAACGCATAATGACCGATCGAGACATGATGCAATTACCAATTCAAAAGTAAACGTTCTCCATATTAATAAATGTCTGAATCATTAGCTCGATGACCTCATGTTGGATTTGTATCTAGTACTTTGGGACCATATATTGCTCGGAGACGAACATCCGACGTGCAGAAGAAGTACGCTGAAATTGGCGGTGGATCCCCAATATTGAAATGGACCAACCTACAAGTAAAATACTGTTTACCGAGAAATTGAATCTTGGAAGGGCACAACTTATATGAGATGGTTTCAGGGAAAACTGATGTGTGAAAAATTGGATAAAATATCTCCTAGTACTGCACCGCATAAACATTATGTAGCATTCAGATATGTTGATCCATTAACTGAAGATACTTTGGAACAAGTAGAGAAGTAAGTTACTATTTTATTAATTGAAAATTTCATTCATTATTTATGTACCATTATAACGATGTATTTATGGATGTGATCTTTAGAGACGGTGCTAAAAGGGTCGTACTGTTTTCTCAATATCCTCAGTACAGTTGTGCTACCAGTGGGTCAAGTTTTAATGCCATATATTCACATTTTCTCAATAAGTAAACACACCACAATGTTTGGATTTATGGATTCTGTGTACCATATAATAAAGTATGTAATTGGTTTTACAGACAATTTCCAGAAGATTTAAAAATGAGCATAATTGACAGATGGGCAACACATCCTTTGTTGATTAAAACAATAGGTTCAAGAATATCTGATGAATTAAAAAAATTTCCTGAAAGTGATAGGAAAGATGTTGTTATACTATTTTCAGCACATTCTTTACCTTTAAAGGTAGTATTCAATTTATTAGGTTAACTATAGACAAAAATATATTTTTGAGTTCAGTGAAAAGTTCTTATATTTTAAAATTATTAATTTTATTGAGCAATAATGTTTACAATAATCTAAATACATATAGGAGACCGCCCCTATTCACTCATCAACCCCCAGAGCAAACCGCTGGGTCTAGAGACTTGAAATTTTGTACAAAGGTTCCTTGAGCAATGTAGGGGCACACTAAGAAAGGATTTTTAAAAATTCGAACTCTAAGGGGGTAAAAGGGAGTTTTTTAAAAGTTTGTATACATTTTATATAGTTATATTTATTATGTATTTTTTTCCCGACTGTTAATCGCTGTTTATCAGTGTATTGATAGTGTTAATAGTATGTGGAATTCACAATTCCACAATTATAATCAACTATATATAAGGTGGTAATAAAACCAGTCGCAGGTAATCGGTGATCCGTGATTGCAACACTGATTGAGTTTGGTTTGTTATTTTTGTGCGGTACACAAATAACAAACCGCGTAGAATATTGTTAAGTGCTATTTGTCGACCTACAGTTCTTGGTACTTGAATAACTCCTTCTAACATAGATTCTTCTGATTAAAAAATATTTGTTTAAACTCAACATCGGCATTTTCTCGAATTTCTTTAAATATTCGACATGCATCTGTTCCTCGCTCATAACAATATGACAAATCAATATTAACTTTTTGTAGTGCTATAGATAGTGGTAAAGTTAAAGAAAAAAACTTCTCAATCACATGTAAAGATTTGATAAACACTGAATTATTAATGGAATTTAAAAGCTGAAAAGCTGTATGTAACGTGTCTATACTTGAACACTCCTAATTTTTTTAAAGCATAATAAATAGCTCAATAAATTTATAATTATACGCGGGCAACGCCTTGTTGGGACAGCTCGTTAATACATATAGGCATCTAGACCCGTGCTTCTTAAACTTTATTGTGATGTGACCCCTTTAATTTAATGTAAACTTTTTATGGCTCTCCTAAGGACACTAGACATTTTTTTCATCAAAATTGTTTAAGTAATAGGGTATTTGTTTTCTTATCCATTTATTAAAATTAAATTGTTGTACTCAAATATTTCACGGCCCGCTGTTTAAGAAGAACCGGTATAGACTACCCCCTTCATAATAAATGTGAACATAATGTCCTAGAAAATTAAATTACACAATGAAGATAAAGCTTGAATTTATTTTATTATAACAGCGATTAACGGATGACTATAATTATAATGGATTCAATATAGTTCAAATTTAAAAAAAATGTACTAATTAAAGAAAATCATCGATTAGTTTTCACTATAGTTTATTTTGTTTCAACAGTTAACATTGGGTTGTACCTTACACGTTCAAAAAAGTACCATTGTTGTATATAAAGTATATATATGGTAATTTTTATTTATAATGCTTGTAGTGAATATAAATTCAATGCCGAGTATGGTATGAAACCCAAGTTATATAATTTATAATTATAACTCTAAATTATTTGTTTCTAGTGACACATGTTATTATGATACTAAATTTGTTATAATCATATTGTAAATTACCATAATTTTTCCTGTATAGGTATAATAAAATTAATTACTTTTGTTAGGCTGTCAACCGTGGTGATGCATATCCTTCAGAAGTGAGTTCAACGGTGCATGCAGTTATGGAAGAACTCGGTTATGCTTATCCTTATGCATTAGTTTGGCAGTCTAAAGTTGGTCCGTTGCCTTGGTTGGGACCATTCACTGATGATGCATTAAAAGGTTTTACATTTATAATTGTTTTCAAAAACAAAAATATAATGTATATTACATTTGTTATATTTAAACGCTTGGTTTTTTTTCAGGTTATGTGAAACAAGGCAAAAAAAAGTTTATACTTGTACCAGTTGCGTTTGTTAATGAACATATCGAAACATTACATGAACTTGATATAGAATACATTAAAGAACTCGGGGAAGAAGTAAGACAGTTATATTCAGTTATATTCTAGAATACAGTATATATACTGAGTTTTAATAAAACTAACAATGAAAGATATAAAATTTATTGAAAATACATTTGAATTTGAATTAATAATTAATATTGCTTTGTAACAAGTTATTACTAATAACTTAATGTGTTTTTTTTTTAGCTTGGTGTTGAAAAAATCCACAGGGCCGCTGCACCTAATGATCATTCCTTGTTTATTGATGCATTAGCCGATATAGTGTCACAGCATCTTCGTGAAAACAAACCTGTTAGTCCAAAATTTCTTTTAAGATGTGCACATTGTATAAGTTCGCGTTGTGATGAGTCCAAACAGTGGTATTCCAGTGTCTGCAGGTCAACATAATGCAGTTAGATTATGATCCAAATTTATGTGTTGTCAATGCATTCAAAAGAACTTAGTTAAGGGAAGTGGAAATTTGTACGGTTCAATAAAGTTTATTTACACAAATTAGAAATTTTTTTTTCTAATATAATTTGTATTTTATAATAATAATTATATAAATTATACAAAATCACTTTTATACAAAGAAAATTTTTTTAAAACTTATTCAAATAGGGACTATACAAATATTAGTGTTGGATGCCATTTTTTTTAAAATTTTTATTACATAACCATAAAAATTTATAATTCTACAAACATGTTGTTATATAAGCAAACATGATGTACAAATATGATTGAGAAAAAAAGGTTTAAAAAGGAAAGTATAGAAGTGTCATTGCACTTGTCTGGTATAATTTATTGACAATTCATAATGAAAAATCACAGACATTCAGTTTAAAATGAATTAAATATTTTAAGCATTTAAGCGCTTCTAAAAAAAAAAGAAAGAAAGATATATGTATATAAATATAATATTTATATTATAAATATATTGTGTACGTATTTAAAATGAGAAACATTACACAACCTATGTATAGGTGTGACGGAGAACATCTGAACATTGGCACAGTTATTTTGGGCGTTTCTGTAGTTTTTAATTATATTATACATACATGAATATGTATAAATAATCAAAATGAGAACAAGATGTGATAGATTATTTTACCATCTTTCAGTGATATTTTAAGACGAGTCCTGTATTATTTGTACACAAACATTATCCGGTTATTTACGGATGACTAGCCCATTGGGTCACTCAAAACCTAAAAATACAAACAAGAATTACTATTATGATATTCAAAAATTGATAAATTTGTATGTTATACCTGGAGGTAAAGGAGGAAGGGTGTCATTAGCATGTGACGTAGCACCATGCATGCCAACATTATTCGATGGACCTGCAGCAGAGTTACTTGTATCATTATAGTTGAGAAAGTCCCAAATTAGTATAGTATCATCGTGTGAAGAGCTGACTATTTGGAACTCATCAAACTGGAGTCGAAATACTCGTCCAGAGTGCTCCTGCCGGATAAAAATTCCTCCTCTCTCAATCACGAAAAAACAACAAATCATAAAAGAGAACGTTGTGTGAAACTTACCATAAGTGTACGGAGACACAAAGTCGATGCTGGAGCTCTGGGATCTAAAGCTGCTACTAAATTCCATACTTTGATTTTCCTAAAAATATTAATCAAGTTAAAACATACGTTAACTTAAATCATAAAAACAAATTAAAATTACAGGTCAGATAAAATTAATTTTTATGTATCCAAAAAATTTATAAAAATTAAAAATCAATTTATATTTATATAATGATACTCTATTATATAGTCTATAGTCTAATATACTATGCAATAAATACTTACCCATCATATGCTCCACTAACAATTCTTTTACTATCAAACCTAATGCATCGAACGAGTTCTTCGTGCCCTTCAAGTACTCTCAAACATGCACCATATTCAATATCCCATAACCTAAAATAATCATGAATAAAATCTTATAACATGTGAATTACACTTGAAAAATTGTTTATTAATAAGTACCTAATGGTGTTATCGGAACTTCCGCTAACAACTAATCGATCTCTATATTGAAGACAGGCAATACCACGTTTGTGACCATTAAGGGTACGTACAAACTCACAACTTGATGTGTTCCATACTTTAATAGTACGGTCTCCAGAAGCTGATACAATGTACTTGTCATCAAAATCAACAACATTTACTGCAGCTCGGTGTCCAACTAAAACACGACGTAAAGTCATTTCACTAGGCGACACCATATCCCACACAGCAATTGATCGATCCTAAAATAAAGAATGAAAATGAATACAGTCATTCAATTATATTTTAATCCATAAATATAAAACATACTTTTGAACAAGTGACCATCATATTATTGCTAAACCTTAAATGTAATACTGCTTCACAGTGGTGTATTAGAGTGTTAACCATTTCACCATTAACAACATTCCATACTCGAACTGTACTATCACTTGAACCACTCACAATCACTTTGTCGTCATATTGCAAACATAAAACTGACCCGGTATGGCCTGTTAACACCTGAGTAAAAATACATGATATATATATTCAGCTATTTTGATCAGTCAATAAATTTGTTGTAAATTACCTGAACACATTCTAACGTATTTCTATCCCATATTTTAATGGTATTATCACGTAAGCCTGAGACAATTTTATTGTCATCATATTGCAAACAGTATACACCTTTGGAGTTTTCTGAACGGCAATTTATCCTTTGTAATAGAAAATGGCCAGTTCGCCAATTTGATTCTATACTCTGAAATAATAACAATAAACATAATATAAGTTATAATTTAATTATTTGCACACAAAAAATAAAAATAAAATTTGATACACATCCTAAACAGCTGTTTAGATTCATTGTATAGGCACAATCTCAACAGAAGAAAATGTGAAATAATATTTGTAATATCGTATTTACTGTATACTTGAACATTAGGTTTATAATTACAAAGAGATTTTTGGCGTAATAGTTCAATTTAATAAATGTAGTTAGTTTTGAAATATTATTCACTACAAAAAATAATAATGAAGTCATAAATAAACGTACAAACATTGTTATATAAATATAACTTTTTTTTACACTTAACTATATTTACTTCATTATTTTGTATTAAAACAAAAATATTTAAGTTTAAAAGAATTTTAATATATTTTTATGTAGCAATATATTTAACTATTGTAAAAAGTGAGTTTTTACTTAATGTTGACCATTTTTTGATATCTAAATATATACTTTAATGGATTCCAAATTTAGGATTTCTATACTTACTAAATTATATAAATAAAAAAAAAATATTACGTACTTCTATATCTTGTATTATTTTAGGAAAGAGAGCCCTATAGGAGAAATGGTCTGGGTGATGTTCGCCTGGTTTTGGCTTGAACAAGTATTGAATCCTGAAAAGTAAAGAGTTATGTGCAATTAAGGCCTCAAAATATTATATTATACAAGAAAGTTATATTAAACTTACCACCCTCTTCGTTCGGCAAGACCTCGCCATAGTGAATCGGTACGTACTTTACGTTCAATTAGTTTTTTCCATAGCATACCTTCTGATATTACCCTATACCATTCTTTACACACCAATTCTGCAGCATATAAAGAATCAGCATCGAGGTAGGATAAAATATTTTCGGCCACATGGTCTAGGCCTTTTTCTATAAAAATTAAACAATTTGTTTAATATCATATTGATTGAAGGGGTAAATTAAAAAATAAAATACTTACTGGGTAAGAGTGATATGAAATCTCTCTGTAACATAGGTTTTAAATATGTGTCGATGTGTCCATGTTGGTAGTGACACATTCGAGACAGTAGGTGTTCGACAAAGTCGATTTGGTGCTGTTCGCTCCATTTATCAAAGTACATAAGACACAGCTCTTGTTCGGTGGCAAATTGTGGGGATGCTACACCATTGGTTGCTGAATCTTTTCTGATTGATGGATCGTATAAGATCGTCATTGGTGGATACTGAAAGAATAAAACATCACAATGAATATATAATATAATATGCAATTAAAATTGGTGAAAAGGGTTCACCCATTCGACTGGGCAAGAATGGAAAAGAAAATGTACAATTTTTAAACTTCTAACTGTACGACAAAAATAATGTTGATCTTTATTTAACAAAATACTTATTTATTATAAGTATCAATAATTATTATTAATTATATTTATTAATAACTGTAACAAGTTAAAAATGGTTATTGTACCAAAATTAAATTAATTAGTGAGATATTTTATATTTTTTAGAATTTTTAAAATATTCATTTAAAAAGGCGGGATAATAGAATGATGACCTATAATATTTTTAGTTTTTTGACAGTTTTGATGATTTAGATACATATATTATAATATAAATTTAAGTTGAACGTATAAAAAGACAAAACTGTAATAATTATCACATACTTGTTCCACTAAAACCATTTTGACATATGAAATATCACACTTAACGCCTATTCGAATTTAAATAAAAACGAGATTAAAATAGGATAACTCGCGATCGTTTACTGCACAGTATAATTTTCAAAGATATTACTGCTGAGTGTGGGGATAAATAGATTAAAGGGAGTATAATTCGAAACGCTTTTACTTCAGAGCCGACTAGAACTATAGCTCACTGTCATGGAACGTTCGAATATGGTTCGACCTTACACGATGTGAAATTTTGAATTTCACGCTTTTCCCGCACAGCTGACAACGATAAGGTATAAATAAATCGCTTTTCTTTCAGACCTCTTACTAGTTTTTTCTTCCGAGAAAAATAAATGTATATTGCTGTTTTAGAAAGTGTATAAAATTGATTACGCGTGAAGATGTTTTATCGAAAAGTTATTGAAACGATTGACAAGAACTGACAATTTTCACGTTGACGAAATTCGTAAAACACTTGCACCAAGCGAGCGCGTCATTTGAAAAGTATCGGACATTTAAATCGATTTTTCATTATTAATTTGCCCTGGCATGTGTTAATTATAGGTACATATATATGCGATAATCGGCATCACGTATAGACATAATTAGTTATTGTGACGCCACGCAGTCCATCGGACGTACATAGTAAGACAGAACGCGAAATCGAAAAAAGAAAAAAAATTTAAAGAGAATTTTCCCATTCGAATAATAATGCGGTGCAATAGATTTGGTGAAAAAAATCGGAGTTTAACTTATTTCAACACGCCCGCGCGCGCCTCGACAGCACGACACAAAAAACCGAACTAAAACCGCCAAGGTTTCTCGAACTCACCGCGGCGACAACACGTAGCAGTGACGTGAGTGGGGAGGAAGGAAGGATAAAATAAAACCGAAACCACCAACCGACGGGGCGGGGGGGCTACGATGAAAACAATAATGATAATTGCAACGGTTTAGACATTGGTTTTACGCACACGCGAAATAATTAGCTGGAACGGAAAGCACACATGCGGACGTAACAAATAATAATAATAATAATAAGGTAGCGTTGTTCGCAACCCGGCATAACGACGTAAGACTAGACGCACGAGCGCGAGGATTACAGCGGAAATACGGAATGGTAGAAGACACAATACGCGCCGAAGCCCGGCTGCTGTGCGAGGCAAACAACCTGGCCGACCGGCACGCCACAAGGCAGAGTCGGCAGCGCGGGCCCGTAGACACGAGGAGAGGAGAGCACTTGCGGCGGCTCCCTTCGACATGATACGCTATGATAGCGTACGTACAATAATTATAATACAGGTCGTTTGTTTTAACGCTAATGATACGAGTAATAATCTACGAGGGGATGCACGTATGACGACGCGTCTTATCTACTCTACTACTCCGGTTCGGAAAATAATATTGTTAACACTCGTGGAACTATACAATAAAAACCGTTAGGTATAATGCCGTATTAGTGTGTGTGTGTGTGTGTATGTGTGTGTGTGTGTGTGTTGGTCAACATTATTGGACCATTAAATGTTTTCGAGGCTGTAAGTAAAGTCGAAAGCCCGCATAAATATCACAAGCTGCCGCTGTTCGCACCTAATAACTAGTGTCGAGCATCGTTAATGGAGATAAGTAAACGACGACGACGACGGGTAACGTTTCCGATTCGTGTCGATGGGATCACCCTGTATACGTGCACAATACGTACACAATAATGACGATGACGACCAACGACGATAGTAATAATAATAATAATAGTATAATAAAAAGCGGTATTGTTGTAGTTACCAGACCAGTTTCCCCGCGGCTTTGGTCTGGCGAACAAGAGCTGCTCTCTTCGCCGCGCCGCATCGGTACGGATTCTCGAGACACAGTTCGCCTCCTCCTCCTACTACTCGTGCTATCACTGCTACGGCGGCGACACGACTCTTGGCGGTCGGGTTAAATACGAAATGTATTTGTTTCCTTTTTTTTTTTTTTCTATTCCATTTATTTCAAACGTTCCTCTTCTCATCCTTCTTCGATACGACGACGCTGCCCCGCACGCTGTTTCTGTACGCAACAAACCAAACCACGCCGCCGCGGTGGTGTACGTCGCGCGTCCCGACTTCGTTTTGACCTTCTCGGCCGGCGGTTGCACACACACGCACGTACACACACACACACACACACACACACACACACACACACTGCACGACGACGCGTTTCCTTCACTACTACTCCTCTGCAGGCCCGTCTCTTTTAATTATAATCAGTGGCGTCACTCGGAGTAAATTCTGGGCATAGATGTAATACACGCGTATTACGACAACTTATATCCGGTTGAGTCATAACGGTCTATAGTCGTTTCCGCGAATCAATACATGCATAACGTTTATTACAATACACAAGTGTAGACTGTGTGTATTATCATAGTAGTTTCCTCGTTCGATAGAAAACACTCGAATAAACCATTTGAGACTTGGGTAACGAAGAGATTTCGCTAATCACAAACTGCTTAATTTTTAGTCTTTACGACCCCCATCCACACATAGCACTGCAATCATACTAAAAGTTTCAATATTTTTTTTGTTTACTGTCTATTGTAATTATGGTGTTTATGCATTTAATTGCCTACAAATGCCAATTGGTCATCAATCAATTCTACCTATTTTATAAAATCAACTTTAATTCGAACCATATCGATAGTTTTTTCTCCGATGTTCGATTTATCAATTGTCAATCTTAGCTTTAATTGTTTGTAATTTTTATTGTAACAAAGCATAAGATGTAAATACGTAACTTTAATTTGAATTTTAGAATAAAAATTCAAAACGATATACGAGTACATATAACACATAAAATCGTAAAACCAGAATTTCACTAATATGTTTTCCGATATTCTAAATATAGTACATTCTGAAGATAACAAGTTATCAATACTTATTTAATATCTCGACAAAAAATCGTATAATGTACGTATAAAAATCAATGTATGATTTATCATCAATGATACGTGACTTTTTAACCTTTTTTTCAAATTAAAATGTTAATTTATAATAACTTATTGGTATCCTAGATAATAATTATATAACCACACTCAAAATTTAAAGTTTTAAGAAAACCAAACTAATATAGATTAATAAATTATTATAAAATAAGAGACAAAATATTAATACAATGAAACTTTTAGGTAACAAATTAGAATAGGAAATATTCAAAAATGTATAATAAAAGGTAGAAATAGATTTTTAGGTAAAATAAGGTCGTGCTTTTCTAAAATATTTTGTTTGAAAGAAATATTATTATTACGGTGTGTGATGAATGGAGTATCTTCCTTCTCACGTCTTCATGACTCTTAATACCGTAATATTATATAAATTGCTCATTGTGTAAACTTCAAAAATTGTTATGATGATTTTTTAGAAAAATCATATTATATAATAAATTATAGTATGACTAGCAAAAAACTAGTTATAATTCACTTGCTAGGGTAAGAGTTGTATTCACTTATACAAAAACATTTATAATGTGTACCCATTTCAATTAAATTTGACAATATTAATATAAAAAAGAACAATATTATGGTAAAGCCGGAAAATTCAAAAGAATCAAATAAATTATTACAATATTAAACCATAAAACACAACAATTAAATTGATAGGATAATTGAAATCATACCAATAAGATTTCAGAGTTTTATTAATTTTGAATTATATATTTTTACATTTATCCCAAGTATAATATTGTAATTTTAGGCAATTGAATAAAATACGTTGAAAATAAGTAATAACATTGTTTACAAAATGTAAAGAAATAAACCCATTGCGAGACACAATTGTCCAATACTTTCTATTAAATTTGGGATGGATTATATTGCAATGAGTTTTATGTTGTAGTAAAATATAATGTTATTTTTTTTATCTTTGTGACGTTGATTCATTTACTATGCGAAGTAAATATAATGGAAGGTTATTTCTCCGACTAGTCACCAACATCATGAACCTGATGGTTATTTATAATTTAGTAACAGTTTTTTTTAACAAGTTTTTTATATTAACCATTCTACTATTTACAATTCTAATTGGCAAGCTAAAACAAAGCATGTAAGATGAAAAATATGACAATTTAAATCCATTCACATTATTTAATTATTAGTAACATTTTAATATGTCGATTTTTAATTTAAGAATTTGTGTTTAAATAACTAGTACGATTTTATAGCTCAATAATTAAATTTACTGATTAACAAGACATTGCAAAATTTACGTAAATTAAGGTTAATATTTTTGGTTTATGTAGGTACTAGGTACTAATTAAAATATAATTTATGTTAAATGAATCGATTAATCGATTGTTATTATTTATTAATTCTAAATAAATAAGTAAGAGAATAATAATTATTAAATACGATGTTGTTATGACAGAATTTAATTTTCTAATGACTGATTATTGTGTAATCAAAACACTTTCTCTAAGAATAATTAAAATGTCTTATGGATATAAAAATAGGTGACATTATGAAATTAATCAAGGACTTAAAAAAACATGACTTAGAAATAAATAATAAATGGTTAGAAAATTAAGGTTTTATTTTTTCAGTTATCAAAAATTTTTTTTTTTTTATTTATTATTTTAAAATGTTTCAGCACATTAGGTGCTATTACAAGTATGATACATTACATTAAGTTTACAATTTAAAATTTATAATTTACATTTATGTTAGTGATTACAATGGTTTAATAGTTCATAGTTAGGTTTGATATCATTTATTGGTTATTCTTCATCTTCCGATGCGAGCTCTCCAGTGTCTGATGTGAGAATGTCTTGGGGTAGTCGGGGTCGCAGTCGCCTATTTTGGGTTTTCTTTCCTAGTTGGTAATGGCGGGCTCCTTCCGAGTCTTTCAGCTTGGTGTGAAAGTTTTTAAGTTGGGTTTTAATCCAAAAGTTATCAAAAATAAGAATGATTTATAGCTGCATATAACTTTTAGAAATTATTAAAGTCAAAATACAGTATAAAATACATAAAGGCATTTCTATCCATATTGTGGATCAATGTGAAGATATAATTTTAAAATAATTTTTCTTGTAATAAATACAACATTTTTGTGTAATTAAATTCGCTATTTTATAGCCTCCATTTCACATGGTCAAATAATACAATAACAGTAGTTTTGGAAAGTTTAGAAAAATAACAACGCAGTCATAACTCATAAGGCTTCAATGCGAGAATACTAATAATTGAATTCAAGTGTCGTTTATTTAAGTAAGAAAAAATGTATTTTTAAACAAATGTGGTGTTAACTGAGAATTGAATGGCTGATATAACATTTAAAGTCGTAAAAATGCATATACCGGTATATAGTTTCAAGATAAATGTTGTTTAAAATTATTTTCTGTTAGTCTGGAAAACGCATGACATAACCGAATACAATTATGTGAAAACTGCAAAACATTTAAATTTTGGTTATTATAGCTGGGTGTTAAATGAGGTTTACAATAACTCAGTTTTAATAGTTCAAATTAGTAATGAAATTATAAATAATTTATCGAAATAAACATTTTTTTTAAGCTTAAATATGTAGCTTAAATAAATGTAATTATTGAAATAATTTAGAACGAATCCAATGAATGCTATTTATTAACAGTTACCTATGTTGTGATTATATTTTCAATATATCACGTATGTTATTGGAAACATTTATTATGAATTATGTTTTAAACAATAAGGGGTTTTAAGATTAGATATTTATGCTGTAAATTGGCAATCAATTTATTACGTAAATAGAAATTTATGATGTTTTTAATATTATAAAATTTAACAGTAATTACATATAAAATCGATTTTATAAGATGCTTATTAATAACCGAGTTAATAACATATTCACAATAAGAATCATTATAGGAAAAACCTCGGGAAAACCTATTACATTTTAACTGGAATTTTACAATTTAAAAATAAAACATTTCAATTCGTTTTATAATCAGGTAGCGATGAGTCAATTATATTAATGTAAATGCATATTAACTTAAATTTATTTTGTCATGAAAACAAATCTAGAGCAAAACGAAGATTCTGTTCATTCAAGTCGTCCCGGTTCGGATAATTAGAGGTCAATGGACTCTAGCGGTCGTAAGAATAAACTAGTATAGATAAAATATATAGAGACAAAAGGATTTATATTTTCCTGTTGAAATTAAATAGAAATAATTTTACCATGACCATTGAATTTAAAATAAGATAAAATAAAGTTAGTGTTTATTTTTATAAATTATACGTTAGTAATTAATTTGAAAATCAGATAACAAACAAGGTACCTATCTGAGAGGATAGCTCAGCTTTGCATAGAAAATAAGTAAATAAGCATTTTGAACTTATACAATTTATTGTATAGTTGTTAATTATGTATTTAGTAAGTGATACATCATTTTGAATTATTTGTAATTATCTTTTCAAAAAATATATCAGTAGACTAACAAAATTATCATATTACTCTGTAAAATAAATTTATAAACCCAATACTCTATGTTTTAACAATTTAATTACTATAAATTATTATAATTTATTAAAATTAAATATATATATTTAATTTGAATTACTATAATTCAAATATGTAGGTCGACAAGGAAATTTTTTCTGTTTGCATGCAAAAAAACCAGTCTTTTATTTTTTATAAATATAAAACTGTACAATAAGATACAACCTTAAGCAGACCAAAATTCTGAACATCAATAATACTACTGGATCTTTCATTAGCCATGTTTTATAATCAAAATAATATATATATATACATAGGTTGTACATTCATCCCCACAAAAAAATATACATTTATATAATGAAACTAATATTTTTTATTATTTTTTTTTTTTAAAAAAAGGACCAGAAAAATGTTATACTTGTTAGAAACTTGATTTGCTGGTTGTTTTAAACAAGAATTAAAACATTAAAACATTTTAGCACAATAAAAAAAATACTTTGGCACAGGATTAATTTAATTATTTTATTTTAAACTTAAATCATAGAAAATAACTCATAAATATTAGAGTGATGGGCTGATAATGAGCTAGATGAATAGATATATAGTAAATGTATGGACTATTTTAAGTTAAGTTTAGAATTTTAGATAGTATAATATTAAAATTACAAATACAAAGATAAATACATTTCTCGTCTCACTAAAGATCTAAAAAATAAGTATTATAAATACAGTTGAACATTTTTCTAGAAGGCAAATTTTAAGTACATGTTAATTACATAAGTCAATTGTTATTAACCCAAATTGATTTGATAAAGAAAAAAAATCATATAAAAGATATATAATACCCATTACTGATTTAATTTATTTTAATCATAAATATATTGTTTAAATGTTAGGTATCTAATTTATATTACTACCTACATAATATAATATACATACAAAAAATCATGTATCAAATATTATGGTAAGTCTTTAAATATTTAAATTCTGTGCATAGTGATCAATGTATTTGTACTACAATTCATTTTTGTGTATATTGGTCTGTAAATATTTCAGTCTACTCTTTAATCTGAAAGTTGAGACTCTAAGAAATTATAAATAATTAAGAACTAATAATAATTATAAATATCTATAGGCTTCACCAAACTAGAACAACGCTCAAGTTTGAACAAAATGTCATTGAATCATTTGATTTATTTTAAGTATACATAATATAGTTGGTTACAAGGAGGGTTAAACAATTAAGAATCAAGTATTATTATTCTAGGCATAATCGCATAGGCAGTTTAACAATGATGCAAATCGTTGCTTTCTATTATCACACACAATTAGAAATTAACAGTTTTATACAACTAAAATTTTATTTTTTAAGAATTTTAATGATTAAAAAAAAAAATGACTTAATTAGGATTTAGTTCACAGCTAAGCTAGATTGAAGTAAACACCAACTATGTTCATTCAAAACCAAATGAAATATTTATTAATAGGGTATATCTACCTAATAATAATAAAAAATATGTTTAGGTAAATATCAAGTCCCACGCAGAGTGAGAAGCAATGGTACATTTAGAATTTTTCAAAGGATAAGGATGAGATTAAATTCAACAATAAGTACCTATTTCAGATAAAAATATATCTTATTATTGGTATTACAACATAACTACTATGTACATATTAAGTTATACATGTATATATTCATAAATCTTGGCTGCAGTCTGAATTTAAATACATTATTTATCATTATATACTGTGGGTAAGTACTTCTATAAAACAAATTATATTTGAATCAGGGATGAAATAAGATAAGACAACTTAAAGTAGGTTACTATTTTGTTTACTTAAAAATGTTTGTATTATTACTATTATATCAATTAATAGTTTGGTTATAGCCTTCTATCCTTCATAAGAAAACATTGAACAATTTCTGTAAAATAATGAGTATTTTTAAAGCCATGACTCATGATTAAATGTCTATACATACAACATGGCCCATACAATTATGTTTAATACCTTTTTAATATTCTAGAAATTCTTGTTCAATTATTGAACATATAAGTATATAATAAATATGATAACAATAACATGTAAATAATAGAAAAAAACTGCATTATAAAATTTGAAAATAGGTTATTGTACCTATGTTATTGTTTGTACACAGAAACATCTAAAAGTAAATTAGGCAGAAGGTACCTATTGTAGGTAATTATTTAAAAGTACTTATATTAAAGTATTTGATTATACCTTAAATAGATATTTATAATGAAAATGTGACTATGGTCTGAAGATACCTACGTTTATCTTACAGCATATATTTGGTGGTCTGCACGAATAGCTACATGAATTACCTAATGAAATTTTTAAGGTTAACAAACAATTATGGCTACAAGCAAAAGTATAAAGTAAACCGTATATTATTCGTTCACAAAATACTTATGTAGCATACGGTTTTATCAACCTAGACTTGGAGTAGGGACGTGTAGCCTAATGTTGAAGATTTCGGTGTAGTCACAAAATAATACTGTGGAACTGTCGTTGTAGACCTGACAATCGGTTGAGCGCGTACGGACTTACTGCTAACGTAGTAACAAAGATCAACGGAAAGTGGGCATCGCCAGTGCAAAGCGGACAGGAGGTTCCCTAAGTGTTTATCTGACTCGCGCTTACCTGAGGATTACCGATATCGTCGTCGACTATTTTATCAGTTTCCATAGCAGTCACATTGTCCCTATCCATTTGATTGGGCGCCACATTGAGCACAAGGAAACGCTCATGCTTGCGACAACATCGGTGCAACACCAAGCGGCCGTCGGTCGGAGGTGTCGGGCGTTCGTCGCTGGCCGCGGGCCGTCGTCAAGCGTGGCGGACGAGTGGACGGAAACGCGATTGTCGTTGCCCCTTGCCCGGTGCGTTACCGACGAGGGACCGCACGGAGTACGCGATATTGTTCACGGTGCACCAGACGCGCGCGCGCTCACAGCAACAACACCCACTGTGGCTCGAGGCAGCCGCGGCACGACCGCGTTGAATCCGTCGGCGCGAGATGAATGGGTTAGATTTGAAAAAAAAACAAAAAAAAAAAACACCGAAAAGAAATCGGCTGCGGTGTGGAGAAAAAAAAAACAACTCGCAACGAAAACAAAAATCAAACACGGCCGTGTGCGCGTGTGCGTGTGCGTGTGCGTTTGCGACTGCGAATGACGTGTGTTGTGGCGTACACCGTATATTATTATAATACTCGGTACAATATTATTATTGCGCGTACATCACTCGCGCTCACTGCTCCCGGATCGATTCGTATCGTGTTATTATTATTATTACTATTACTATTACTATTGCTATTACTATTGTTGGTATCGTCGCACGTACGCGGACAATATCAGCGAGAAGAACGCGGACGACGCGGGCAATACGTGTACGGCGAGATCATTTTTTTCACACTGCGGGACGCGCGCGCGCGCGAGCGAGACGGAGAGAGTTTTTTTTTTTTTTCCCGACCGTTTTCGCGACACGAATGGGTTTCGGGTGCACGACTACGGGTTGTTGTCGCGCCAGTGCGGCCGCGACGCGCGCGCCAAACATCTCTCGGCGCTACGTTCGCGACCGCCGTGCGTTACGACGACGTCGGACGTGTGCGTTTGCCGCTTTTTACGTGGGCACGCAACGACTACTCTTCCTCGCTCCCCTTGCCCTTCTCCACCAAGCGGACGATCGGCGGGGCGGTCCCGCGCGCGAAACGACGACTTCCACGTGATAACGATCACGTTGCGCCTTGTGCGCAATCTGTACGGTTGTCGCGAACGCCGTTGAACGAGCCGAAACTGTCTGTGGACTGGCCGAGGGTTTGACGACGGTAATAATATTAGCGTTCGGTGGGTCGGCCGCTCCTCTGCCGTTCTGTCACCTCCGTCTCGTAATAATAACAATAATGGTCAGGATTTGAATGCATTAGAGAACGAGAAAAATGCTTTAAATGCTACGATTGAAGTAACCTATTGACGAAAAACAAGCTCTTAAAATGATTTCACTTAAATAAGTGCACACTTTAAATTGGTCGGATGATAGCAGTCAAATGTTGTCTTGTTCAATCGGCGAAGACATGGTGCAAGATATAAAGAAGAGTAAGAAATAAAAATTATTTTCTTTTAAGGTGCGTATAAAGTAAAAGGAAAAATTATATTATGTCATAAAAAATATCCTACAGTTATTAGCTCTGATAAAGATATTCTAAAACGGTAAAATAAAAGTTTCACTTTTAATTGCATTTTTAATGAAATTGACTGTTAGGATTAGGAAATTATTGTCTTCGAACATTCAGACATTTTTTATTTGCATTGAAGTCCGCACCCTAATAATAATAATAATAATATCACAAACGCAAGCGCCAAAGTTGTTAATAATAAATTAATATACCATTTAGCGAATTTAATCGATGAGCGTGTCGCGTGTGTAACCAACATTTTTGGAAGGTGCACAAATTGTGAAGAGCTCAAAAATCCGACGAGACCTCGCACTCACCACTATTCCCCTTCATAATATATTATGTAATAATTTATCGGGGCTATATTTTAAATTAGGGGTGCACTAGTCTCCTGGGCACTCCCTAGTTGCGCCAATGGGCATATATAATACCTAACCGCGGTAGTAATGCTGAATACAGTATATCACAAGCAACGGCGCATAATCGATGACTACTCTTGTGTGTTACCTGTTTTGGTGAGGGGGTCACAAATGAACGATTCGTGACCCTTTATCATGGTCCAAACAATTAACTCGATTCCCCAGAGACACAGATGAATAAACTGAACTGGCGTTAAAATAAACCACCCCATGGCCCGGCGAAAGTAGCGTCTCCGGCCAGTGCACCCGGGATTTGTGGTCGACGGCGTTACTGTAGCCCGTCTTCGGGAGTTATTACGACGGCGAGGTGGATTTGCGTAAGCACAAATAGGACTGGATAGGAATATACTAAAAATCTTAAAAATGTTGGAATTCTGCAGAAAACCAATGAGATTTAACTATAGTTTATACCTACTTACCGAGTAATGATTACTGTCTGTCTGGCAAATCGGTATTAATAATGTTTCCCTTCGTGGAGTCGAAAGTGTTTGGATTTCAGTGTCCCTTTTCAAATTGTACCCTGTTTATATTTTAGTATTTTACTATTTGTTTCGGCGATTTCTGTTGAAAAGTTATTCGCAAAACGGTATAATTATAATATACATATTATGTATACATAATAGGCACAATTAATTATTTGCAACTGTAAATAACCGGATATGTCAGCAATTCAGCATGTGAGAAAAACCATGCATACAATCTATATAGATACGTATCTACTCAGTTACGTCTTGGTAATTACGTATTATAGTGTAATTTCAGAACTGGTTTGTTACACTGTTGGACGACAGACTGTAAGTTGAAACCTTTTCGTAATTATTAGATTTATCACACATGTATGTTATAATATCAAATATGAAATAGGCATCTAAGCGTGTTTAACAAAAAAAAAAAAATATTTTTAATTTAAGCGGTACTATTTATACAATTATTACAACCTATACGTGTCGGTGTTGTACATCAGTTTTCCATGCTAATTATAAACTTAAAAATTATTATTGTTACACATTTTTAACGGATAGTTGGCTTTACAATGGTGTTTAAACGCGTTATTTTGCTATAATATTATGGATTTATTTGTGGAGTTATTTCTTTAATATTAATATCTTATACGTACATAATTTGGACGGCAATTTACGACTAAGTTTCAAAGACTAAAATATTATACCCACTGTTAACAATGGCACGTATATATTAAAATCGATATAATGGGGCTATGGCCAACAACGAATAAAACAATAAAATAAAGATTATATGTTCGAAATTCGGTTGGCTCCACTTACATATTATATGATATGTGCGAAATATGCGTTGTACTATTTTAAATTTAAATGCAACGATACGTAATCACATCCCATTGTGAAATGGGCTCTGGAGTCTGGTTAAAATGTAAATAATAAAAAGCATATTTTAAAGAAGAAATGTGAAAATGTTCACATAGGTAAATATAATATGGATTATAGCCGTTACGACCTATACGGGTGAAATGTTCAATTGTTCGATTGTATATACGAGTACAGTATAATATTGTAATTTTTTTAGTTTGATATAAATAAATAAAATAGGTTACTAAAATGTTCAAAAATGTAGGTATAATAGTGAACTCGATCTATTCATGAAATATGTATTTTCACTTAACAATTGTAAAATGTGCAATTATTGTGAAATTATTGTGCAATAAATTATACATTTTTTTTACTGAAGAAAACTTAATCAGTACTTTAAATTTTGTTGGAAATATTTTTTTTGTATTTATATTATTACATCCTATACTGGAAAAAACAAAAATGATAATATTAGAAATAAAAAAGCACATTGTACTTGTAAAACAAATAAGCCTTAAAAATAAATAAATATTTCTCACATTTTCAAAAAATTAATATAATTATAGATTAGTACGAACCTTTGACGATTAACTGATGAAACATGTTTTAATAACTTGATAACCTCTACTTCAGCAGCTATCTTATAAGATAGACAAATTTCTCGTCGGTTTTTGCGAATATTTAAAAATATTACATCATTGTAAATTTCCAATCAAATAATGAAGTAAAACTTGAAGGACTTTACTATAATAATGCCATGAGAAAAAGTTTTTTAAAACAAAAATACATCATTAAATAACCAATATACATTAACATTATAGCTACATTATACTTAGCCGTTAAGTCATAAACTCATACACCATATTTTTGTGTACTTATGTACATTCACCATTTCAAATACTTAAACAATAGGTAGGTACTTATATGCAATCGTATTATATTTTTACAATACGTATAACCGTATAGGTATAATTTTATGAGCATTTTATTGTGGAAATCAACTGTTCATGCTTAAGTTAATGTTTACCCATTGTTTTTACACAGTGTTTGATTTTTTTTTCTACTCGTATTACTGAATTTGTGTAAAATATCACTGTCACCTATATTATATAATCAGTTCAACTAAGTATTAAGTGAAACGTAATACATTGGAAAAATGGCAATAAAACAGTAAAATAAATGGTTCTGCAACATTAAAGAACATGCTCTAATTATGATCATTACTATTTACTAACTATTATCAGCGGTTTTTTTTTAATTATTTAAAACTATATTTGAATAAGAAGAAAAATATGATATGTTTATATTTGTATTTTAATTTTTAATTAATTATTCTGCATTTTAAACTGCGAAAACTGTGGATTCTAATATTTTGCAGAAGTGCAAATTGTATTTTTATTTTGACATATTATTCAGTTTACTTTTATGAATTATTTATTTAAAAAGTATTTAAAAAAAATAAATAACTGCGAACAATTATGAATTAATCGAAGCGTAAGAATAATAATGTTAATAATGTTGAATTGAATATATACTTTTAGAATAACACGAAAATATCTTTTTGAAGCTAAAAATATTTATGATTTTATACTTTATTCGTATGACTAATTATTAATAATAAGAATTTAATGTTTAGTCGTCTAGATAATCTTATTTTTTCGTTATAAAATATTAAGTATACATATTTAAAATCATTAGGTTAAAGTATGTTTGAAATTTTGAAAGTTTGGTAATTGGTTCTACATAAACACTTGTTTTATTTTTTATTGGCTATTAGTACAATCTACGATAGCTTAACAGCTATTAATTACAACGTTAAAAATATAACTGTTACAAAAGTATGATACATTGTGGGTGACTATACGATACAATAAGAAATTGAAATTAATTAAGTGATAAGTGAACAAAATAAGGCAATTAATTACCATAAAAATAAACATTAAACTTTAAGAAAAGATAACTAATAAGTAATTACGTTCATTTATACTCAAATCAAATATTGATATGAATCATATTCAAAATTGACTGCTTCTTATAATCTCTAAATCTTACCAATATTATATTATTAGGCAAATTAGTGATTTTTAATCACACTCAGGAGTCGGGACTGTGCACAAATAAATACTTATAATACGTATGAACAGGTTTGATAAAAAAGTAAATATTTTTTTACTTTTATGGGAAGTGACCGCCCGAAGTGGTGCTCCATAAAATGTGATATGCTTTTTAAATGTTGCTACTCTAAGGATCTGCCTACGCCGCATGTTTACAAATCTGTTTCTGTATTTAGTTCGCGTATTGCTTGTTTTTATACATGCATTTTGTCCTTTTATAACATTATGGCTTTGCATTCATAATCTCTTTAAAAATAATATAAAATATGTAGTTATCTTAGCTACATATAGTTTCTCCATGTCATGCCGTTATGATGTCATATTGAATGGACTCGGTCACTTTAACACGCAACCGAACTTGTCAACATGACTCTGTATATTGCATCTAACACCTAAATGCCAGTGTTATCCGGCTTAAGAATTCTATATTTTACTTAAACACCATAAAACGACGCGAAATACCATTTAGTATAGTTAATAGTATAGTTTATACCTATAAATAACAAAGCATAGTCCAGCTCTTAAAAATTACAACAATAAATGATTCATACATCATACAACGGTAATAGGTATGTTGTGTAGGTACTTGTACGTGTACGTACACAAATTATAAATCAGTAGCTATTGATAGGTACCTAGGTAAAAAGTAGATTGTGTACGCTTAAAATGTTAGGCGGTAAAATACAAATTTATAGTGCCTGATTTATGAAGTGATTGTATACAAAATTCAGAAAGTTCTGTCCAAAGTTGAGTGTACAGTTAAAGGGAACACTTACTCTGATACTCGGACACTCAAATTATATATATATATATACCATTTTACAGTAATATGTCTTTTGTTTCCACATGGTTTTATTGATAAAATTTGAAACTAAATACGTTTAAAACTAAGTGAAGAAGCAGACGGTAAAGAATAAAAATATGTTGAATAAGATTTTTGTTATAAATTGTTTTTTATTATTGGAGAATAGTTAATATCTTCCAGGTCACTGTTCACAGTCCTGTAACAATATTGACCGTGTTTTTAATCTTTAAAATGTATAACAAATTTTACTGACATTATACGTACATACGTTGGTCTTTGATGTCTATTAAAGTAGTACAGTTGTCGCCGTATATTGGACTCACGGTTAATTAACACATTGGCCTATTGAACTCAAAACAGTCTGTCCCGAATTGCGTGTATAGTGTATACGCTAATGCACAGAGAAAAATTCGTCCAATAGACTCTTTACACCGCGCCGGTCAATGGGGCCATTTGGCAGTTGTAGATAATTACCAACAAAATGGATTTCTAACAGAAACTAATTAGGTATTAAACACAGCTATCGTTATAGCGTGATCAGTTGAACATTACGGAGCGCAGTGAAAAAAGTACTTTTTTTTGATCAGCAATATATAATATGTACAAATGTTACTATTTTTCCATATTACCCGTACATTATTATGTTATTTATAAATTGTATTATTTCTATTTAACCCGTACGTTATGTTATTATTATCATATTATACATCTATACAAATGTATTATATCCGAACAAATATTTTAAATTGAAATACATTTTTATAATATAATGTGTATTTATTTTGTTTCCGGGTATGTATATATTTTTAGTGTTTGAGACTCGTCCGTATCGACAGTACCTACCAACGTCCAAAGAGCGTCTGCAATGCGCACACAATCGTGTGAGGTGTGACACAACGACGCAACGTTCTGTAAAAAAATTGTAACATTGTAAAAAAAACGAAATCCCATGGAAATGGCTAATGTTAGTCTCGCACTCACGAGCGATATCTAATTGTGTTTTTATATTTAATTGGCTATAAGTACTAGGTAGCAAGTTTTTCAGTAAGGGTGGATCCCAATATAGGTACACGTAGAAACCGTTCAGCGTAATATTATCAGCGGAACCTACGTCGCCACCATTACCTACACTAGTACAGTAGAACAATACGTCATTACTGCAATCGTCTGTACTCGTGTACACCTACTTTTTTTTTGTAGCCCAGGAGATACAGCTTACACAACGTGGTGTGTAATCGAATCAGTCCTATGGTCCTTGCATATGCGGAGCTTGATAAATTAAATTGAAGAGCCCCTCATCCCGGCCTCAATACCTACGTACACTACTCGTTTGTATTGATACAATAATTACAATGTTATACATTATGAGCTACGAAAATAAAATGTATAGGTAATGCTATATCTCTTGAATATTCCACTTTGAAGGATGTCATGATATATAAGTGTTAAAACATTAGAATTAAAAACCGTAGACTGTTTAATACCTATATTATGGTATAATATTAACGTGAATGTAACATTATCTCTTCTTGGTTTTGCAATAATGTGTGACTGATGAAATCAGAAACAATAATAATAATTACTGTGTAATGTAGTTTTTACATTACATGCACTGGCTTCTTGAAGTAGATGAAACCAATAAAAATTCGCTGTTGTGATCGCAGAAAATTCAATTAAAATTGAAACTTAATTATTCAAGAGCGGACCGGGATATTAAGGGAATATATTTATAGACTATAATTGTATGGGCTCTATTCAAAAACTAAATATTTTGAAAAATAAACAGCACATAAGTTGTTACACTTGGCTACTAATATTTTAATTATTTATAATGAAATGTTAAAATCTTTTTGAAAAAAATAATATTTAAATAACAATTAAAATCGACCATCTATTTTTTTGAAAGTATTAATTCTACATCATCAACTATAGGAATTAATAGTCATTCTCCATACTAATAAGCAGTATATCGTTTAGATTTCCTAGCAATTATTTGGGTACAAGAGCAAGGTGTAAAAAGGAGATGGGGCGCTGTAGCATCCCCGAAACCCAGCCAGTCCGCGCCTGTAATTATTTATTCCTAGTAAAAAATATTTAAGTTATTAATACAAAGCAAATAATAAATGAGATAATAGCTTTTATATTTGAAGATATTGTTTCCCTTCGGAATACTGAAGTTGCAGGTTGCTGGTGCTTATATAACTCGCTATTGTATAGGTACTTATATAGGACTGTAAACATCGACGTCTTTTAATTATTACAATTTATAAATTTATATTTGCAAAGGGAGGTTAATCATATATTACATCTTTTACTTACACGACGCGTTTCGATGATGTACTCGCAAATGGAATACATCATGTTTTTCTCTTTCTCTGTAAAATGTTCATGCATAAATATTTTATGTTACTGCAAAGATTACACATATATAACGTACAGAACTGCATTTAATGACAACACAATTGCATTAATATGTTTTCAGCTCTTACCTCAATATAATTGAAAAAATATATTTGTTGGTACTTTTATTACACATTTATTGTATGAAAAAACTATGTTCTTTATTAAAATTAAAGATTACAATTCGTTTTGAAATACCAAAACAATATTTTAATGTAATTTAATGTAATCTTCATGCAAGATATCCATGTGACATTTTATAAATTACTAGTATCAGCAGTAATATAAATGATGGTATTGCAGAGACACCAGAACTTACTGCAGAAGGTTTGGGATCATTCAAAATGTGAATGTATGTTTCATATTCGGGTGCTATTGGTGTTTGGTGTTCTTTAAACTGATTAATGGTTTCCAATTTCTCGGTATCAGCCTGTGTACAAATGCAACATTTTTATCATTAATTTATTATTCTATGAAAATGAGTGCATTAATTAGTGACTGTATATATATATATATATATATATATATATACAGTCACTAATATTAATATAGACAAGTAAGGGTAACATTGTAAAAAAAACGAAATCCCATGGAAATGGCTAATGTTAGTCTCGCACTCACGAGCGATATCTAATTGTGTTTTTATATTTAATTGGCTATAAGTACTAGGTAGCAAGTTTTTCAGTAAGGGTGGATCCCAATATAGGTACACGTAGAAACCGTTCAGCGTAATATTATCAGCGGAACCTACGTCGCCACCATTACCTACACTAGTACAGTAGAACAATACGTCATTACTGCAATCGTCTGTACTCGTGTACACCTACTTTTTTTTTGTAGCCCAGGAGATACAGCTTACACAACGTGGTGTGTATATAGTACTATATGTATATATATATATATATATATATATGATTATTAAACATTTCAATTAATAATTTTACCGGAAACATAGGATCAGAAAAATCATCAAATGGTCCATATATGGCGAACACCGGTGGTAATAGACTAGCTGTTTTACTTCTTCTTCCAAAAGTTATATCCATATTCATTAATAGAGAAATAATTTCTCTTTTAGCATTTCTAGATATATTTGGTTTCACTAAAATCTAAATTAAAAGTTGAATTAGGTACGGATAAGTTTATATTACATTTAATACGATTTTTTAATTGACCACAGCTGTTGGTTATTTGCTGTTTTGCTTAAGCAGCTTATTTAAATAATATTTTAATGCGGCAAATCGAAAAAAAAACGTGCATTTTTAAAGACAATTAAGGCTAAGAATAATCTAAGCTGTACATAAACTTCGGTCATAAACTTACATGTCCAAAATTAGACCAGGACATCGGACAATCTACCGATGAATGCATTTTGCCATTACAAACAGTTGTGAAATTATGAGAGTTAAAGTTATTTTGCAAATTTAATGGTGATTTTAAAATATCTATAAGACAAACAAAAAAATAATCAGTGTAGTCAGTGCTGTTATATTTTGTTTTTTTTTTTATTATTTCATATTCTTACTTAAATATTGATCAATGTGAAGAGTGTTGATAAATGCTACATCTCCCCCACCTTCAATGATGCACCGAAGTGTTTGCGTTTCAATCCACATCCCATTTTTATTACTGTCTTCTGGTAAAATATCTGAGGGTTAAGAACGATATTTTTACTTATCTAATGTACCATTTGATCACGTTTATACTCAACCATCAAAATCACACTCTGGCATTATATTTTTATCAGAACTCAACATTGCACAACTTTCTCCGAAGAACTTCGTTATTGTTTCATTAGTAGGATATTGTTCGATGCCCTCTAACTTTAATGATAGTAAAAATGAATTCCAAACTAAAAATTAAAATGTTATTACGAGTATATTAATGTGAAATGTTGCGAAAAGTGAAAATTATTTATTGAACTATAAAATATGATTACCATAACCATCGAACAAAGGAAAACATGCTTTTTTTCCTTTTAACTGTTGGAAATCACGTACTACATTTTTTTTCAACATAACCGCACTCATTTTTCGATATAAACGGTGATAAATGGAAGTTGCATAAAGTATTGGTTTTGAGACACCGTAGTTTCTGAAGTTTAATTAATTTTTATTAGTTCCCTGAGTTAGGTTACCATTGTATTAACGTGTACCTTCTATAAATAGCCATTTTATCTACATCTAATATCATCATATCTACTTCGCCAGCATTTAACGTTTTCCCGCAGTCTGTATCCATAACGCAATTCAATGTAGGCTGTATACCATATGCTATAGATATATCTGAAAGTACTTGACATTTTTTTAAAGCAGTAATTGTTTCAACACACATGGAAAATGAACGATCTTTGCACAGTTGGGCTTTTTCCTCCGCGTGCACATAGCCTGGAGCTGCCAAGAGGTAATCTCTGGGACTAATAGTGTTATCAGATGATATAATTTCAGAATAGGATCCAAGTAAGTTGTTTAATGACCATTGCCATGACGTTGCGTTGCTCAATTCTTTAGCTGTATTCAAATAGTTGATCATTCTTTGAATGTTTACAGATGTTGAGCTAAAACGATTTTAATAATTTTTAAACATTTTATTTATTTGTTTTAATAGAATCATTGGATTCGTTTTGCGTTTACTTTTTTGCTATAACTACTGGCCAAGGTCTAGATATCCAAGTACAAGGATTATTGGTGTCTAATGGCTGTATTGAACCATCTGGACACAGAAAACTTATTTTACTGCAAGCATTTGAGCTGTCGCCCTTAAATACAAATAAAACGATACGTGTAGTTTTGGATTTATGACTGAAAATGTACAAATAGCACTGATATATTTACTTTGAAGTGGGCATTCACGTCGGAGAGTCTGGCCCAGCTGATATCTCCATAACAGTCGCTTAAGCATTGCAATGCTCCTTGTCTTCCCCAAAACTGATCATTACCGTTGCATTTCGATGGATTTTTACAGTTCATACACAGCTTTGGGTATTTGTCTTCTAAACAGACAGACGCACGTTTGAAATTTATTTCATTACTTGCGAAATGTTGGTGAAACATTACTGAGTACATTATCCGTATCGGGATCTGGATCCCATTGACCTGGTTTGCATGACTCGCCGAAGAATTGAGAGAGAGATTTTAATTGATTTTCCATTAGACTCGATTTTGGATCGCATTTTTGCGGAACAATAACTCGTTCGAAGTACTTGAATGTTTATTAATATTATATAATCATAATATACACGATTTAAAAATGGTTGTTAGTAGACCGCAACAGTAGCTAAATCGAGCTGTTAAAACATGTTTTCGTATTTTATTAATTGCGATTCGTAGAGGAATATTTATTTTTTACTTGTAAGAAAGTTGTGAACTTGTTTAAATATTTACGTTTTGTCCAGTTATTTTATTTTACTAAAATTTTTTTTTCAACAGATGTTTTTTTTTTAAATTTTTAATTAATTTCACAGGGTGTAAAAAGAAAATAATAGACCTTTGACGAACACAAATTAATTTATCATTTGTATTTTAAACTAAAAATAAAACATTAACTACGAATATTTTATAGGACCACAATCAATGAAATATGAAAACACATTTCTTCTACAAATTCCGCGGTTATAGTGATAAAATTCATTAAAATGTTCGAAAACATCTTATTTTGATAATAGGTGTATTAATTTTTTTACCAAAACGTTTTTAAATCATGACGGTATCGAACACAATTAGACAGTGACAATATGGTTTTTTTTAACTTTAAAAATTTCCATTACGAATGATTCTAAGTTTTTTTGTTTTCTTTTATGATGTTTTAAGGATATTTAAAAAATGTGTAATATCTTTTGTCGATATTGCAGAGTTTATTATGGATTCATGAAATAAGAATTTAGATCATATTTTATATTACATAGAAAATTTATAAGTAAATATAATTCGATTCCCGATGGATTTTTCTCGGCTTTTAATTTATTTTAATTGACATTTTATTTGATTGTAATCGTTAATAATTGCTTTACCTGTGATATTAGACTTGACCATCCATTTCCTGCTTCTCCTTCAAAGAGCCCTGGGTGACACAAGCGTTTTCCTCTTAAATCATTTAAACTTTTTATATTGGCATCTTCGTTAATCAAAACTACCATATCATAATCAAATTTGGCTGTAAAGATTATGATATTGTTTTATAATATTCATTAGTACATAAAAATAAAAAAAAATTTAGTTATTTTAATATTTATTTTATATATTTCTATTGACTATTATTTTAACTATTCGCAATTTCGTATTTTTTGATATCATTCAATCCCATTTTTTTTTCATTTTGTTTACTGTTAAATAAACCGATTTATAGATAAAAACTACAAATAATAGTAGAACAATATCCTCTTAATCATTATTCAAATTACTGGTAACATGTACCTATTCACAAAATATTTTGAGCTGAAATTCGTTTATAAACGTAATTATTCATGTCCTTCTGAACAAAATATATTCTGTGTCCTTCTAAATCATTTCAATTATACACATTTTTAAACTGTAGGTTCTAAGCGAAGCGAGGCTTTTACGTATTTATATGTCAATGAAGTTTTTATGATGTCTTATGTTTTTTATGACAATAATGTCATCATCTCGTTAATCACAAGATTCCAGAGTAGATAGAACTTGTGCTCTTTAAAAGCCAATTTTTCTATTCTCTCAATGGTTTTCCGAGATATATATATATTTTAATAATTATATTATTTGGATAGCGGTCATTTATAGTTTTATATTTCAAAAACTGAACTCAATGCTATCTACTTAAATTTAAAATAATTTTACCTTTTGTATAGATCGATAGATTTTGATCAGCCGATTTATTTTCAGAGTTTTAAATAGTTTAAAATGCATTATAACT
Source organism: Periphyllus acericola (assembly GCA_949715065.1). Classification (NCBI taxonomy): domain Eukaryota; kingdom Metazoa; phylum Arthropoda; class Insecta; order Hemiptera; family Aphididae; genus Periphyllus; species Periphyllus acericola. Next base: position 19,449,552 of record OX454270.1, on the reverse strand, counting down.
GAATATATTCATGATAATTGATTAGCAATGATTGTTGCAACGATAAAAAATTGAATTCAAGAAGTTCCTAATTTTGTGTGTTAAGACTTAACATTTGTGATTTTATATTTATTCTAGCAATTTATTTACTTATATATTACACGATTATATCATTTGAGTCACAGTTATATAAAATAATTAATCACACCAACCTTCACTAAGAATGCATTTATTTTTTAAGACGTAATGTGAGTTTATGTTTTCAAGTTTGTATAAATAATACGATGAACATGACAAAAATCAAATACTCTATCCTGCTGCCGTTTTTTTCAATATTTAGACTCATTAAATTATATTATATACAAAAAACTATTTACTATCTATACATTTGTCTTATTATGTCTGTAATTAGGTAATTACTAATACAGATACTGTAATTGCGGGGAATTATGAAATAACTCGACACGAGAAATAAGTAAAAATCTAGAATACCTATATAAATAAATTTTACATGATGCTAAAATCGGACGAATTATTTATCGTAGATTGACAAGTTTATCAATCAATGCAAGTGTACGCTAGGTTTTATTTTGGAGATGCCATTTTTTACGTTTTCTGTATATTTAGAAATAATATTAAATTTATTTTGGTTATTTTTTGAATTCGAAGGTTTGAAAAACGATTATTTTTAAAATAATAATATTAAAAACAAATTACATGTTTAAAACACAAATAGGAATAGTATCATTAGGAAATTTGAGGTTTATTCTGTCTTACCATAACGGATTTCTTTGTTTTAGATTTTAAATTTGAATACAAGGTTATTTTTATCATATTCTATTGATATAAGCATTATATTTTCCCTTTCACTTTGTACCTATACGTTCAAGAAGACCGTAAAAATAAATAATATTTGAATTTCAACTTAAACAAAATATAATCTCAAAAACTGACCTTCAATCAGAACTTATATTTTATATTCGTTTCATCACAATTTTTTCGAATTTCCCGATAATACAACAACACAGATATTTTTCGTGTCTGCGAATCATTCAAAACAAGACACTTTTCATACTATGTGAGATGAATATCCATATTTTATGTAAACAAATTAAACTCTATTTTTAAATTTCTAATTTTACCTTGGTTTGAATGTTTGTTTTTTTCAGAAGCTAACACATAGTTTAAACTCAGACAATAACCTAACCGGTGCGTCTAGATAAGTATTAATAATATATCTTATATTCGTGGGTTTTAAAATTAAAATATTTCAAATAATACGTTTGAATACAGTTCCTGGACATCGGTACGTTCACCAGCTACGTTTGGATAATAATAAATATTTTATATATGTAGGAAATAATTTAAAAAAAAAAACTAATGTACATACAATAATCAATACTTAGATAATATATACCTTTATCAAATAAACGAACTTCATTTGTAACGGTCAAGTAGTCATTCCATTTAGTAGCATAAGATATTTCTTCCGGCTGAAACACTCCGAAGTCTGCTTCTTCGTTGAAAATTTTTCGTAAACAATGCAGCCTATAAACGTTGTTAGCTTATTATTTTTCTGCGTTCGTGTATATGTTTACGTAGTACAATATTAATAGCCATGTCAGCAGGATTGGCCTTGTGACAGTTGTAATATGTTGTTAAATCAATTGGAAAAGCTTATTTTGTTATTACACAAATGAATACTAAGGAAGTATTTGCGAAGAATTACATTTTAATTGACTTGGGGCCCGTTGGAACATTTTCAATTACTTACATATTATCTATATAACTATAAATGGTAAACATCGATTCAATATATTTTATAGGGCCATGCAGGGGGTTAAAAGACAATCGATCAAATTATTCTCATTGTTCAGTTAAATGCAATTCCGCTTTTAATATCATCAATATGTTATTTTTATTAGGTCTGTTAAATGGAATAATGTTTAAAAATTTGGATTGTATTCAACATTACAGCTCGAACAATTTTATTGTTAAGTACTCACTTATCATTCGCGAACACGCATTCGACTGGACTAGATTCGTCTGTAACCAAAGGACAGTAATATTTGGTCCGGTCATTTCCTCCGCTATTCGGCACTACGCAAATCTTGTCTGGAATCGTTTAAAACAATAATCCTTTGTAATAAATGATAAGTAATTGACCGCTTGATTTTAAAAGTTAATCGTACGATTTAAATTTTATATTCAATCGGTAAAATACTTGGGTAATATTAGTTAGCGTAGCGTTAAACTTACATTTCGCATTAGCTTTGATTAAAATCGGAAAAACGACAAGCCACAGTAAACTCTTGAAATGTTGCATCGTTTAGCTCTAAGAACTATAATAATATTACAAAAATCGAACATTTATAGTTTATCTTTAATGGAACTTTAATAAAGACTTGTAGTCGTAAATATTATGTTTAACCATTTTTTTGGTCGACGGTGTGTTCGTGTGCGAAGCGATGTTCCTGTGCTCACAGCTGAAATTGTACTAAATAATACGCGATTAGATAAAAGCCGGTCAGCTATTATTTACTAAAAACTTGAATATATACGTATGCACGCATGTAGTGTAAAATCGGTCGGGTTATTTTATATCTCGTTTGCCTTGGCAATAAGAAGTACCATCAGCTGCTCGGCTGTTCTTTAAGACACAAACGTGTGGTGGGTTATTCCACATAATTACACTTGCGTGTTGCGTATTCAAATTACCGACACCAGCCGTTGAGTCATATTTTCAGCGAATATTATTATCACTGTAGGTAAAATAGGTATACATCACCACCTATCACCCGTGTACGTATTTTCCACACGGCACCTAATATTATATTCGCAATAGGTATTATAAATTAATATTTATAATACAATACAATCTAATCGTTTATTATTTTTCACGTACACACGTATTACACGGTTAATATTATATTGTACCGTCGTACAGTAACGATATAATATTATTTAGATAATTTATCGGACACTTAGTGGTTTCACCGTTACAGGGGTTATAAAATATGCCATTTAATGTTTTTGACGTGAAGTTAACGTTGCCTATTTAATATTTAACAATGGACATAAATATATATTACCTATTTAGTTTTAGTGTGATTTATGCGATGCGCGACTATACGTCTCTTTTTGATATTTATTTATTTTTTATTCGATTTTTAAAATATTCTGATTAATGCTCTCACTCACATGACTGCATCAGTATTTTCGGCATTCAAAGTATGATAGTGATGGTTAGCATTAAACGAATATGTACCTACGATTTATTTACGGTATGACTCATATAATTTCCATTAATTTCCGCTATTTTTTTGTGTGTTATTTTTAAATACCTTAAAATACTTACGTACCATTATATTAATTATTGTTTAAATAGGAGTATTTTAATTAAGTTCGTTTAGTTTATAAAGCTGAGGCTTATCACGATCCGTATTGTGAACACATTATTATTTTACTATTCTTTTGTTTATTTTCAAGGCTTTTAGTCAGATCAAATTTTACAATTTCTTGTACGATTATCGTTGTCTTTTTATATTATGTTGAAGATGCCAGTACAACAAATTTGTAATAATAAAAATTTAAAAGTCCTATTTTATTTAAATTGTTTTAAATAGAAAAAAAATTCAACTGGAGAAAAAATTGTGAAATATTTTTAGAAATGCTAACTATGCGCATTTTATATACTCGTACTCATATCATACGCCATAACTAATAACATTTATATTTTAGAAGATCAAAACAAATTATTTTATCGTATCTGGGCGGTAATACTGCTGCAATGACTACTGAAAAAAAAGCATTTAAATGTTGTTTGTACTGTTTGCAGTTTGCGAAGTATAATATATATTATATATGATTTAAGGAGCAATATTCCGGCTAAATTAGTACGTTACTATAATAATATTTGTGATTGCTGTTAAGGTAGGTAGTGATTTTTTTACACCGAACACTGGGCGGTACTTATACATTATATTTTGATATTTTTTTATGGATTGGAAATATATTTATTTATTAAAATATTTAGCTATACTTGTTGACAGGTCATCAGCAATGTTTAATTTTAACGCTACTATCAACGGAAGTTGTATGTGTTACTTATCCAACCTGTCAGCACAATGTTTTGACATGAATTCTATGGATAGTAATAGATGTACACGCAATTGTGTAACGAATGACATAATGTTTCATGAAACATTTGATTTGCTTCTCTACTCTTGTAGTAGATGTTAATATGTTATGATACAAATTGTTTATTCGAAGAAAAGCCAATCGTTTCATGTGGAGAATGTACATGTGCTTTGTATCAAAAATAATACAAATTATTTAATATGTCGTGAAAAATATTGTGTGATATTGGTTTTTGTCATTTGTTTTTTTTTTACAAATTTAGTGTTTTGAAATTAAAAATAAATAAAAACAACGTGACGATATAATATAACACAACAATCGTACTGTCAAAAAAAAAATGTAAAAAATGTATGTCAAACTGCCGTATGATTGTACTATTTTTATTTTCCTATATGCAACTTGTGAGTATTTTACACACATTATTAAAATTTCATTTTGAAACGTATATTTCAATTATAATTTCTTAAAGTTTATAATAATTTATGGGGTTATTTGATTAGTGTTTAAGACAATAAACTTACTTTATTTGTTTATCAGTTGTTCATTGTCTACGATTAATTACCATGCATTTATTCTACGGTTAGATTGGAACCGTTTTATTTAATACCACATTCCTCGGCTGACGTTTCATTATTTTTCATTAAAACAACATTTGAAAAACCTAAAAGCTAGTCGACCCAGTAAGTTAATTAGCTTCCATGTAATGTAAATTTTAGTTCAAATAGCTTATAAAATGGTATTCTTCATTTGTACATTTTTACAAACAACGTTTTACTCACTGAAGTTCAAAATATTAGCAAAACCTATTTATATGCAATTACTAATTATATTATACATTGTGTTTGACCTCGTCATAAATTATAATATTTAATGATATCAAGAATAATTAGATAGTACCTAGACCAAGTGAGGAACGCAAAATTATTGCTACTGTGTACTTTTTACACGTATCCATACTAACCTTCAATATCTTATGATTTAACACAATTTTTAAAAATTCATCTTCGAGGCCAATTAAAAAAAAAAGTTTATAATCTAAAGGAGAAAAAAAGTTGAAGAGATACCCGATAGTCTTCATTTCAAAAAACAAATAACCCCAAAACAACATGGATTTATATAATATTTCTTTACGTGATATAATCTGACTAATATTATATTTATATAATGAGAGCAATTTACCTTTGAAATTTGTGATATAAAAAAGTATTTTATGTGATTGGGGCCAAATGAAGACAACGAACCTCATTTTTTTACTTACCCACAGTACCATTAGTTTTTATAAACACATTATACTTGTAGTTTCTACACTAATGTCTAATACACTATGGTGCAAGATAATATATTAGTATTGAATTTGAAATCATAATTACTTGTTTAATGTTTGTTTTGCATGTAAGTAAGCAAATACAGAATATACTTCTAATTATATTATAATTATTATGCCACCCATCCAACAATCCAACCAATATTTAAATGAGATATCTAAAAACATCGTAACTGCGCTGCGTCACTAATGTCTAACATACAATTATTTAATTTTTTTACTGACCTCTATAGGTGCATAAAGGAAAATAATATTTATATTTTCATATAATAAACGCTGAGAATTGTTACATTTTATCATACATACGAGTAGGTTCGACATTTAAATTGTTGTATTATATTTCATTATAACTAATAATTTTTATATCTTATAATTCGAATCAAAAAATATTTACACGTGTAATAAAATATTATATGTATTCATTATAAAAATAATTATTTTACGTGTGACTTGATTTTCGTGACTTTTTAATAAAATTAACGACTATTAGCGTTGATTATTTTATGTTATTGAAGTTTAAAATCACATGGTTAGCACAATCATACATTTATAGCTAACAATAGACAATAGTTTAAAAACGTATTTTTAATTTTAAATGTTATGTAGCTTATACATGCGACAGAATGTCATTCATTATAATACTTTTAGGAGATTCACCCGACGCATTTACGTTTTATATTTTAAATTGTACTTCTACGTACATTTGGTTTTTTTTTTTAAAAAAAAAAGAAAATAATAAGGTCTAAAAATGTGATTTATTATTTTACCCATAAAGTTCAGTGTTCTACTATATATATGGGATCACTATAGCTGCGAAGTTTTAAATCTGATTGGTTTGTTAACGTCAATGATCAAATAATATCACATTATTAGTACCCACTTCGCTGAACCTTCTAAAATGTCAAAAAAATAATTAACTGCAAAAAACGACTTGAATGTTATCGCAATAAAAAACTAATTAAAACTATAAAGTTTGTAAACTAATTGACAAATCGATTCATATTTTGAATTACTCGGAGATCCAAATAACAACTAAGAACAAATTAAAACCTTAACTGAAATGAACCCTAAAATGTAGTGGTATCTATGAACAGGGGTCAACAACATTTTAACAACATTAGTTATTATTTCGCAAACACCAACAGCGCGCACATATAATAAGTACCTTTTTACATTGTAATTATATTTTTGGTACTTATGTCATAATTATATTTTAAATTGTATTATAAAAACAAAAATGGTGTGGAATTTTTGTAATTTATAAACATAGAGGTATTACATTTTTTTTTTTAAAAGATTTTTATAATTGAAACAAATATCCGAACACATTTAATTTTAAGTAAGACTATTTTAGGCCACTTAAATATATAAATGAAAATGAGCAAATATAAATTACCGGGGAGTACCTTCACAATTAACCTATATTAATGTAAATGAATTATTGACACTGCGGAAAAAAGTATGAAAACATTTTGGTTGGAATCGGCATCCAAGTTTTATAAGTTATAACAGGTAATCCTGGTTTTTCTTAATTTTAATTTCACATTTAATCTTATTATTAATAAATACATTTTTATCTATATGATACGTAACATGTATATAATATATTATATTATTATATTTTAAATACTTTTATGATAGTAAATTAAAATTACAATAAATATATTATGTATGTTCTTCTGAATATTTGTATATAGTTGTGTTTGGACATGTATAATAACTTCGAAATAGGCGAATTTGAAAGAACAATATTAAATATATATATACTTAGTAGTTATGATATATTATTATTAATAAAAACATATTGTACTATAATATACGTAAATAAAATAAAAATATAAATATTTATATATATAAAAAACAATCAAATAAAACACATAAATAATTTTTGATCGGTAAGTACAATTGAAATACACACATTTATATATATTTATATTACAAATAATTTCCAAAAAATAAAATGGAATTTTTACAAAACAAACTCCGCGTTTACATTCCCGCTTACAGGATGGCCAGGTTTGATATGGTTGCTGTTCGCGTTTGTACAGTGTTGTTTTGGCGTAACTGAGCCAGGCTGAAACACAGCCGACGTGGGTTGCGGAACGAGCCGTATCCACTTGTTGTGCTTTTCTCTGTCAACCCCTTCTGAAACCGATTAATGCAAATCCAGACCGATCATTTATTTATTAAATTCTTAGTCACGTATATTTTTGCAGACTATATGTATATGCAGTGTTTATTGTTGTACCTACAGCAGTACGGCGCACCGTAAGATACCGTCTGGAAAACGAGACATACTCATTAAAGTGAATAATAATCTCTATTTATTGGACTCGACTGTACATGAGAAATTAATGAAGAATAATTCGCGTTGGCTTTATATTTCAGTTTAATTAAAATTTAACTTCCGCACATAGTACAGTGTGGATTAAGGCGGAATTTAAATGCTTCTGTGTGATAAACATGTTGATAAACAATTAGAACAGAAGTTAATCGGAGACAGAAAGTTCTTCTGTGCAACTAATCGTTTTGAAATAGGAAAACGGTCAAAGGCAGATCGAGAATTACATTGCCAGGTCAATATTTGAATTATAGTTACAGAATGAATATTATTTGGTGTATAAATTTGAGTACCTGATGAATATTATTCGAATTGCAATAAAAAGTATTTCCTTTAAAAGGTAACAAGAAATATTTTAGTCTAGTGACCTCGAATTGATATTTGTTTTGCCACATAATTTTTCATTATACTTCCATTCTTCCTAGCAGACAATTCCCTTTTCATTCTTACCTTCCTTTGGTTATATTACTCCCCACTCTAATCTTCTCTTTAACTCTTCCTCCATTCATATAATTTGTTCCATTCTCAATTTCATCAATTCCTCTGGCTTCCTTATTTAAATTTGTTTGTATAATAGTTGTATTATAGTTAATCTGTTTAAATAGTTATTTTTATGTTTAATTTAATCGCATGCTGTTATGTTTCACAATAAAAGAAATACAAAACTTTTTTCTTATATGTGGATAAATAATAACTTAAAAAACGGACAAAACTCCTAGGTTGGGTGAGATACAGGAATTGGTCTTTACTTGAAACCAATTTACCATTGCTCACCAAAAACTATTCTAGTTGAAAAAGATCGGGTGGATAAATTTCTATTAAAATACCGTGTTATCAAAATTCATTAAACACCCAATTTTGACAAAATTTCATTTTCTAACGCCTATAAAAATTGTTTGCAACTTTCCGATGATATTTTTTTTATTGGCTGCAAAAAAATCTTATAAAAAATCTTGTGAAATATAAGTAAATGGATAGCGCGTAATAAGATTTACTAGACCGGTGCAGGGTTGAAGTTATTTTTGCAATTTTTTCTCTGTTTTTCTCAAAATCTCGGAAATTTTAAACAAGACAACATTTTTATTCAGAAAAGTACCAGGTTTGTATACATCGGAGCCAAAATCGTGTGCAGACACAAAAAAAAACACGATAAAACCAGTACATTCCTCGGTTCAGAATCTAAAATGGTAAACCAAAACATTAGGTCAATGAAAAATAGATAGTATAATAAATTTAATTTATAGACAACCGATTCATATAGCTGTTGTTATCTTTCGACATAAATATATGAGCAATAAGTATATATATAAACACGGCTCGATAGTATAGGGACTTGAATCCTCTGTACGATGACGAGCTTAAAAGCACATTCAATTACAAAGTTGGTGAACAGAAAAAAGTATTTCAAACATTCTTCTACTAAGTATGTTTTTCGAAGGAAGACATAATATCGTTCATAAAATCCATAAGCAGACAATACCCCCACATATTTTCCATATACATTTTTAATAATATCGAAAAAATGTTGTTTAGATATTTTTCTAACGGGAATAAGGTATCGTACATAATAAAGAGCAGTAGTGAATTTAAAAGGTTTTATTTAGGCGACGTTTACGAAATCGTAAAAAATAATTTAGTTAAAAAATAAACATGGTATTTCAACTTTCAGTGTACACCCAAGGAAGTTTAAAAGTATAGTACCATGTCATAGTACTATAAAAACACATTTCGATGAATCGATTTAGATGATACTGCAGTTGTATATTTTTAAGATATTTACGATGACAACGTTTTAGAACAAGACATACAATGTATTGATTTTTAAAGAGCTTAAAAAACGGGTATACGTCAATTGCGCCAGGAATTGTAGCCATGAAAAAAAAAGTATAGGATTCAATGGGATAATACGCACCGGACGATATAAGAGTACGAAAAATGTTATAATTTAATTAAGCGTAAAAGTTGAAAAACAAATGATACTAAATATGTTATTATTCTATACGTTTGATTGTATTTTAGTCTTTATATGACGAAATTCTCAAAAAGTAATTTTACGGTTTTTGACAGTGACTTACTGACTTATAACGTTAACGTATACCTTATACCTTATAACTGATTCAATGTATTTGTATGTTTTTTTGTTGTGTTGTCTTAAAATAAAATATCTAAAACTATTAAAGTGAATATTTTCGTCATACAATTTTCCCGGTGCAATCGAAGTATACGTTTTTAGTTTGTGATAAATTCACCGGCCCAAAAGATTTATGAAGATTTCAGGAAGTCTAGGAAGATTGGTGCAATTGACGAACACCGTAAAAACATGGTAGGTCTATGGCCTGGGATTATCCATCGAACACGCCACAGCTCTTAGATGATAGATGTGTATTTCATTTTGGCATCGAGTTACGTGACCGCATCGAAGTACTTGTACATTAATGCATAACGTAAATTGTACAAACACCATGCGATTTGATTTATAATAACGATCGTTGCGTAAAGTCAACCGTAAATTTGTATACGCGAGCAAAGGTCAGAGGGGAAAGATTTTTACACCGAAACAATATTTTGTACTTTGCGAGTGGAAACTTCAAACATGATATTATACTTTGTACTACCACTAATTCGTTTTTTGCCGGAAGCTTTATTTTCTCGGACCGAATTAATCGCATATTTCATTAAATATTATAAATTATTATCCTAACGAACGTGAAGTAAATTAAATACAGGTGGAATGGAAAAGAAAAAAAAACCACCGAGGAGTAAATGCGGTTCATGTTCGGACGGGAGTCGCAGACTATCAACTTACTTTGCATCGATTTCTTCTTCTCGGTTTAGCAATTCCGGTATTGCACACAAAGCCTTTTATTGTTCTTCGGAAATTCCTAGTCATAAAGCAGTACAACAAAGGGTTGATTGCGGAGTTGGCGTGGCCCAACAGTAGCGTAAAAGGATACCACTTCATTAAATATTCCTAAAAAGAAAATGTATTATTATTGTTCTATACTACTTCAATTGTTGTCTTATATGAATATTAAACAGTACAAATTATTCGTTCGTTATTATTTACACATAGATTTTATGTGCGCGTGTTGCAGAAGTTAGTCGATAAATAATGACGTATCATTTATTTAGGGACTTAATTAAATCAAGTAATTCCACACTGGAAATGGTAACTCCCAGTATTTCGATTCAATATTGTTGTTGTGCGAGTATACGTTCTATCATTCGATACGTATTTCGTGTGCACCTGACAATTATTTAATGAGCTATTATTATGTGAACTGAAAATACCTGATCGAGACCGTATCTGTCAAGTTGTACGTCTAAATCTAAAAACAGCGTAAGCAAGTTATAGGGTAGCCAACACAACGCAAATATCACTGCTAAAACGAAAAGTATTCTCGCCACTCTTCGTCTTTCGCGAACCATCCTGACCTAAAAAAAACAAAACATTTGAAATTCATAACGTACATTATATTATAAGGCGATTTATTAAACGTGTTCGCTGTTTATTAGGGTAGTTATGGCCACTGCGTAGGAAATAGTAAGTATGTTCCATATTAAAATATACTCGAGTTCTTACGCATAATGACGACTATACTCGTACATACGTACGAGTATATATTAGATTTATTGACTACAATAACTAAACTGCTGTCATGCACAGGAGATAAAATTATTACATTTTTCTTGTTATATTTGTTTTGTTTCAAACACGGGAAACTAGTTGACAAAATTAGAAGAAAAAAATTACTTTTGATTTCAAGTTGAATAAATAATTCAGGCAATTAAATGTAAAAAGTTGCTAGGCGTGATTTCAACCCACGAGTGAGTGAGATTATTTATTTAAATTTTTCTTTTGAAAAATTTATCGCACGCAGCTGTTAAGTGAATATATTTTTATTGTTCGTTTCACGATTTTCTACGTATCAATCCTGCGAAGAAATGATTATTTCATTACGATTTTGTAAACGCGAATGGTTACATTATATTAATTGGCGAGTTACTATCAATTGAACGCAGTCGCACGTACAGCGGCGAGTATTTATTTAACTTTCTTAGACTACGTCACCACGTGTGACATAACTCGGGCCGTAATTCATGTGTATATGATTAACCTGTTGAACGCTTATCATGCCCTGCTGGTCGTCGAAGGGTGGACGTACTGCCCATAGCCGCCGTCCCATTAATGTGTAGGCTCCAGTGACCAGAAATCCCGGTGTAGCGTATACCAGAACAAAACAAAGAACACCTGAAATGTTGAAAGTTGTCTCGTCAGCGCGCCTTATAGTTCAATCATAACCCGCTGCATTAGTATAATATAATACACGTACCGACTATATACATGCTCAAGCAAAACGATTACCGTTCGGATTGTTATAAAACCAGACGCTATATCATTATTATGTTCCGTCCGAACTCAAGAATAACGAAAGCGATAAATCTTAATATAATATTCTTATGCCACCAAGAATTTCCCCCCCCCCATAAAGCTTTGTTATTCACGTTTCAGTTTGACGCTCAAGTCACAATGCGAAAACGTATTCATGAAACAATATTAGTGGATTAGAGTAAGCGAATAGCGTTAAACTTATTTACTTATGTGTACCTGCGGCTATTATGACTTGTGAGCCATGCAGTGCATGTACTGCAATATAATACTTACATCATTTTTAGGAAAAAAAAAAACGATCGACAGTTTTTAGCCGTGCCATTATACGTACCATAAGCGTGTTTGGACAACGTGGACTTTGAGTGTGCGTTTCCCCAGTCTTCTATGCACCACGCCAAACCATATCTATGCACCGCGTCGATCAGTATTGGATCATCCCCCAATTCCACGGACTCTGTTTGACGGACCCATAGCACTGGACCAAATATCGTCATCGACACCAGCCACAGGGCAAGTATGACCTGTTACGGGCATTTATGGACAATCATCAGCCGCTTGTGTTGTGTAGACAATATAGATTAAAATTGCTTTTTTTTTTTAATGATATTGGAATTTGCATAATACACGATAAATGCCATCCGTTAGTAATTTTGAAATTCAACGGTAGCTAGCGGTTCTCAAGGCCGTAACTACAATTACAGTCTTACGTGCGTTCTTAAGTTTTCAGTAAGAAAAGTCATTGAGAATCCATGCCTCTCGTAATTATATAAGGGTAAACTGTTTATTATTACACCATTCTTCGCATGAAAATAATACAAACGTTGAGAAATATAAAGATTATATCTAATCATCATTGATCATTGGCTCGTGAAATTAAAATGTCTATCATTGATGGTGTGAAACAATAGTTATCTTTTAACCATTGAAGTTGAGTTGATAAAAAACTGTATTTGTTTCAAAAAATTGAAGTTTAAATAAAAAAAAAAAAAACTACTCGGGAAAACAAATTGTTATCATTTGAAATCCTATAATCTATTCGGGAAACACAGTAAAGAAAAGACAAATACCGGAACAAACTTTTCACTGTTGTTTATGTTTTTTAATGTTTAGCTTAAAATTTAGGTTTATAAAGTTATTAGTTACATAACAGACATAATACAAGCGATTTGGCACTATTTTGGCTTCGTTTACATCATCAAATATGACAGAGAAATATTTATATTATACATCAAAAGCAATGATGAAACATAATTTTGTTCGCCGAGTTTCCTCAGAATTCCATACAACTTTTTAGTATTCAGTTAAATAACTTGGGCTTTTTGGATATTTTTACCAAACAAATTAAATTTATTAACCTTGAAATCTCTATTAAAAATAACTCTTCTCAGTGTTTATTTATTGTTTGACGTTTATTGTATTTGAAGCCGTAGTACAGTCTAAAAAGAAATAAAATACTTTTTTTACTTTATTTTGTACGAATTAGATTTTAAAAAAATATTCTGTAAAATGTTTAATTTCAAACGTTAGGCTTGTTCTACTACAAATTGTATCGGTATTTAGAACGAATATGTATTTACAACACAAAAAATAATTAAATGTTTATTATTTTTTAATAATTAACTTATTATGATCAATATCTGAGAAAGACTCCGAAAGTATTAAAAATTTAATTAATAAAAACAATTAAGTGATTAGTATTACTTTTAGACGTTTTAAATAATGTTGAGTGATTAAAATGTCTCATAATAATGATATGTGAATAATTTATTTTTTAAACAGCAATCAAAGTTTTGGCAAACTGAAAATGGTAAAGAAATATCTGATTGAAGAGGAATACTTTGGATATTTCTGTTAAGTTAATACATTGCAAAATAACGCCCAATCATCATAAATTACTTAATTTTGAATTAACACTAATTATTGCCAGATTAAATTATTTTCAAGATGTTTGATCGTTTATGTAAAGCCAACGTACTATTAAATTATGATGTGTTTTGAAACTGAGCTTAAAATGCACACAATTCTTTATCAATACGCATATAATGACAATAATATACTTATTTAAATTGATTTTCTCGTAATATCATATTTCAACCTTGATCTTCTGGTATAGGCAAATTTAATTACTAGGACGTCAAATAAGCTATTGGTGCGGAAAACGGTTGATTATTACTACATTTTCGTTGACAATAATATAACATTATGCGAAAGTAGAAAACATAAGTAAGAATTATTTACCAGGCGGTTGTATTGACGAAAAGTAAGTTGTGCTCAAGTCGGAAAAAATACATATCTAAACATGATTAAAACGAGTATACCGTGTACGCGTACTTTGTGTTAGATGCCGATGGATATGTCGAATAGGTCTGGGACGAAATGTCCGAGTTACCAGACTTTAATAATAATATCGTCGATTTATTTGCCTACGTATAAAAGCCACGTCGTTGTATGAGCATCTCGAGTAGAGGATAGCTCCTACGAATACTAAGTACTCCGTCCATATTGTCCTTGACCGTATATACGACTGTACTTAATTCATACTCCTCCGTTCCCGAAAACCGAATTTGAACTTTATCCAATTTGTTGCGCGAAACCCTATTGCAAAAGGTCCCGTGTAACAACATCGGTGATACGCATTTCGGGATCTTACGCGAAAGCCAGTGCAAGACCTGCTGTAGTCGAAATGGACTTTTAAACGCCCGGAAGTGACGCGTGAAAATCACAAAGTTCGAATCGCTCCAACGCGGGTAAAACAAATGCTAGCGTTAAATGTTAGTTTCGGAGGAAGACGATAGGTATGCTTAGGTAGTGCCCGCCGACTCGTTATGTTGTCTATAAACTAAAACTATAAACTGCCGGTTCGATGGTCGAATACGACTTTAGGACAATTAGTATAAAAGGACTTTATCTATGGACCATTCAACCCGCACAACTGCGTTCTTGTGTAACTCTACATTTTGTACACATAGTGGTTTACATTAATTAGTAGTAAACCTTTTTATCATGGGACAGTACAGGGTAGTGTATCGTTCTAGAATATCGATAAATATCAGATGTCAAACATCCTAGACTCTAGAGGATACATTTTTAGGTGATCGACAGAAAAAAAGTAGAAGAAACAAAGAAAGGAGAAATACATCTTCTCCTTGCGGAACAACTCTTACAATCGTGATTTTTATAAAATAGTACCTAGTCAATTTCTCCTGAAAATATAGACAGAAATTGAATATTTTTTTATATTATGTACATCAGCATTCATGATAAATTCCAACTCTGTCACCTACATATACCATTATACTAAACGTTTCATCGTATCATCGTAATAACTGCAGTAATCGTAATTTCAAATGAAAAAAAAAATCGATTCCTTAAAAATGAGAGTTATGAAGACAACAAGACTGATTAATTCACTACTCGTCACTCGTAAGTCATAAGGTTACGGTATATTAGATAAGTATTATTACAGTATTAGTCTAAAAAATATTATAAGCTTCATAAAATCATAATATATAGTACAGTATAAACTATTAGTTATATTTGTACATCAATTATATTTTATACGGATCCACTCATTGGTAAATATTAATAATTTCCAAGACCGAATAATATCTAGTTTATGCCAACGGTTACTATAAATATATAAAATGATTGGAAGCTTGAGTGGAGTAATTTTCCATTTCGTACGTCACGCATAAGTCATAATTATTATCCTTTGTCAAAAAAACCACGAAAGCATTGTTTTATGTTTAAAATCAATTTTCATATTTCCGCACGTTTTTATACGAAAATAAAGTTTATTCATTTAATAGTTTCGAAACTAGAAAGTTGGAACCGAAAGATTGATGATCGTGCAACGCCACGGTACATGTTCGTAATACTCGGACGGACACATCATAGAAATTTATTAGAACAGCGAATACACAGCACGTGTATGTATTATGTTACGTTACACTACATGTACATTATACTGCGCTAAGTAAACAGCGTACACAGCGGCGTCCGTTCGATATTTACGTAACGGTGTAATGAGAATACTATAGTCCGATCGGCGGTTAATTATTGTCGATCTAGTTGTTGGTGCGATAATGTGTTTCGAGCGAAATGATAACCGACAAATGTTATTTTAATATCGCGGAACATTTTTACAGCCGTTGGACAAAAAAAAAAAATAAATAAAAATTCGGTTCGTGTACCACCGTACGGCGCGCAATCAAAAGATTTTACTAGATGGACTTCCGGGGGGGGGGGGGGGGTTGGGTCCTTACATAAATAAAGAGTGGCATAAAATCCGGGTCGTATGCTTGCGGCCAGTGTACGGAGTAACGAATACGTGCACCGTACTACAGCAACACTAGTTTACGTGAGTGGCGAAACGAGCAGGTTTCTGAAACGGTAGTTTACTACACTTTTGCGTGGTTCGCGGACAGAGAGGGAAAAGGTTGAGCATCCTTGTCAGTACGCAATAAGTGCGCGGTCCTGCACAAAAGTCGCGATCAATTATTATTATACAAGTCGCATAGTGTTGCCGCAGATATGAGCTAGTACGAGTGCGTGCGTACACGGGAAAGCTGCGGGAATTCCAAATTAACCTAAAATATTTCATAAAAATGTCGTTTTATGTTACGTACGAAGCTCCGCGTGGACCGCATTTGCGAGTCATCGTAAAACGCGTGCATCGGGTTTTCTCGGAACGAACTACCCCTGTCCGTTCCAGTGACCACCAGCTATTTGCGGCTCATGGGGAAATACGAAATCCATTTTTACCGTGCACGCATGCCCGCAATAATTCCGTCGTCAGCCTCGGTAAACCATGACTGAATACCCGCACCGATTTCAAGGCTCGCTGATCCCTTATAGTTGTCAACATCATTATAAATCTTTTATTCTCGGCCTCTCGGTCTGTACGCGATCTCTTCACATTTTGTCAGCAATACAGGCTTACCCATTAGGGCATTTCTCTCTTTTCCACATAGGTTATACGATCTTCTTTTTTATATCGCATTGAAAACCGGGCAATTAGCTTGTGTCTTTAATGATGACCATAACTTGTTCCATTTTCCTTTTTATTTTGTACTCGACAATCCCCCCCCCCCCCGTATTAATAGAGCAGTGTGATTACTATTGGTTGATAATAGTTATTTTGTAAAAAAATACTATTCAGATTGAACTCGTCAGTCGCGTCGATTAGGTACAAATTATTCACTATGTAATGTGAACCGTTGAACCACGGTATTTATTCGAAGGTTTAATACTTAAGTAGATAGAGATAGACTGTTCATGAACCACCGCGTCCCGCTCTGATCCATAGCGAACCATATACCGTCTTTACTTGGGCCGCCAACGTCTCAACTTAACATAAGCCGTCTTAACCTACCCTTATGATATATATATATAATATCAATGGTTTTAACCAGGGGGTCGGGAAAGATAGTTTGCGGTCACCAAAAATAATGAACAAATAGTTTTCTTATCAAAGTATATTATTATTTGAAATATAAACGTAATTATTTTTCGGTATACGAGTGTACGAAGGTGTACGATAACGGGACGAATCTTTCATTATTAATTCTTTGAAGGGGTCGCATTACAAAAAAAATTAGAATAGGGGTCGCCATTAGAAAAGGTTGAAAACGACTGCATTATTATATTACAATAACATTTATTATTAATTAGTTATGTCTATATGTTATAAAAGCTCTGCACACATTATATATAAATAAATATGCATAAATCGCTGTACTACCCGATATCTCTGGATTTGAAATAACTCTATACTTTCACTGCGTGCTGGTGTATTTCGTCTTTGACCTCCTCCTCAGTAATAAGGATGTTATAAAATTGGAGTTTAGATAGATGCGTTGTCATGGGCAATTTTGACCAACTATCGCTGTATTCATAAGGGTACACGCATCTTCCCGAGTAATAAGAGGCATACCGGTAGCGGTGAATACTGAATATTTTATATTATTATACGTTCTGGCGAAATCAGAAGAGTTAAAATCGGGCACAACGATGTTCGAGGCTAGAGGCTGACAGACCTGACGCCATAAACCTGAAAGTGTCTATAAATTTGATGGAAAAATATCTAGACAGATATTTGAAAAAAGATATGAACTCCTCGTCGTTTTTTGTAAGCATATTTATAGTATGAATATCAATTCCCCAATTCTGTAACAATGAAATGTGTATCACAATTTTATTAAATTATGAAAAAAACACGGTATTTACCGGATAGCTGGCAGTGGCCGACAGCCACTTTACAATCAGACGCCGTAAAATGTTTTTCGCATAAATTAAAAACCAGAAACTGTCTATTACTATCTACTATATCTTAGTATTTAAATAAAGTAAATTTATTGTGCCATATGGTTTGTGTGTAACGTACGTAAATTGTTGATTTTCGATTGAGCACCTTTCTGAATGACATTGAATGTTCGATGGCCAAGTACCGATCGATACTCATCGCAGCTATAGTAAAAACGCTTGCTCCCACTGAAACACCTGCAAATAAAAAACGTTTACATTTTTATAGCAAATCATAAAACCTAGTTTTCAAGGCCAAGAATTAAAATATTTTTTTTTCATCACTCGCTGTTATTCGTTTCTAACTGTTCGTGGTTTATACCTACGGTACCACGTTAGACGTTACCATCAAAATGTAGAATATCCAAAACGTGTTTAATAAATACAACATACATGAAAGAAATCCTAAGGATAATGGTACCCCAGGCTACAGCTTACCGAACCTAGAAATCCAGCTTTTGTTTAAGTACTACACTTGAACAAAAATTGTTTTATAATTGTTTTATAAATGTTTTTTTTTGATAGGACAGCGTTGCGATTATAGTAGCTATTACATACATTTTTAGTATTATTACGATTTTGAAATAAACTATTAACATTTAACGTTGATGCAACTTGCTCCCGCGGTATGGTTTTTTGGTAAAAAATGTCACGCGAGCCCCGCCACTACTACTGTAACACGTACTGATCAATCACTTTTAAAAAACGGCGAGTTTGTTGTTCGATATGTTGTACGCAAGCGCGAAAACGATGATAAATAATAAACATAAAACGTATTATAATTGTTGAAATTTTACGATGAAGTATATATTGCTGTCGATAGTAATTCATTGTGCACTGTTTATAGTGTATAAAAAATATTTTGACGTGAATACCACGCGTTTGTTCAAATATTTTAATTTGGTTTTTTTTTTTTTTTTTTTTCACTGGAAAGGTAAACAGTTTTTATACCTGAGTTCTGCTGAACGGTATCTGTGTACTAATTGTTATTCAACAACGCTAGAAAAACAGTGGTACCTGTACGCCGTACGGATTTTTATTCACTGTACTCGTATATAGTGATTATAATCCATGCGTTTTGAAAACTTTATCCCCGTACTTCACCGGCATTACAAGCCGCGTGTGCACGTGTTTCGTTTCAAATTAGTATATTAGTTGATTAAAATGTTCGAAATAGTACAATTTATCCCTCTAGAAACAGCGATTGGAAGTACATTTGATATACATAATAACAACTGCAACGTCGACCGCTGGTCAGGTAGAAAAACATTTACAAACGCCGTTCTTACGCTAAGCGCACGTGTAGCTAATATTTTCACAATCGTTTTTCTTGTCTGGTAATAATCGACGGTTTATTTGCATGCGGTCTGTTAATGAAAAATACTGTCAATAAAAATGCGCAAGTAATCGATTCCTGCCGTATCAAAAAAAAAAAAAAAAACCAGTGTTTAATATATTATTTCAATTGAACACTAGGACGTGTAACAGTGTTTAAACGTTTATAACTTTCATTAAAAAAAAGTGTACGACGTGTTTGTAAATTTCATTTTTTTTTTGCCCAAAAATCGAATAAAAAGTAAAACCGAATATCTCTGGTGTTCGAATTACGTTTGGAAAATCGTAAAATTCGCATTTATAGTAAATATATCAATTTTAGTGTATACGAAAATTCAAAATACGTTCAGAGCTGCAGAATGTTTTCATTTTATAATGTAACGTTATTTATTTTATTTATGTCGCGTTTAAATTGTTTAATATTACTAGATTAAGGTGTGGTACGTACAGTGATTAATTAAAGTGTTTGAAACGAAAATAGCATAACATCAGTTCAATGCAGCGTCTACTTTGTTCATCAAAAGGAAATACGAAGACATTATTTTGTTTGTATAAATATATACGTAAGTACACATGCATATTAGCGTACGCATAATATGCATATGTAACAAGGTCCAATCGAACGCTGTAATTATGTTCAACTATATAATACCGAGAACAATAATTTATGATCGATAAATAATGGATGGTTTCAGGATGCTTACAGCATATTTTAATGTTAAATTAAAAACAAAAAAAAGTTAGCGCACTTAACTTGAATTCTATAAACGAATAAATTAATCTCTTGATTGATATTCATGTTCAGCGTACACATCATAATGTATACAAGCGGAATGAGTATTGTAATTATTCATTTATAGCAACGAGTGTTGTGTACGCGTTGCGGAAAACGTCTTGAAACGAAACGTAGAATTAGATCGATTAGGTATATGTGATTATACTATTATAGTATACTACTATTTTCGACCGGTACTTAGTATCTTGTTTAAATAGCACTTTGGAATAATAAAATCGTCGAAACACAATAATTATACGCGTCAATCCGGTGACTTTTACTTTTTCGATTTTTGTCCGTGGGCGTTTTTTTTACACCTCGTTATCGTAAAATACAAAATCCGAACATTATTTAGCATCGGACCCACGCCAGAAGCTATCGCTGCACTACAAGCGGCCACTTTGCGCGGCGGCCGACTACGTCGCGTTTTTCACGAAGGCCACGTTAAGGAGATTCGGGTTGGACGCGGCAGTCGCTTAGTCGGGTCAACAACTGACGTTCTAGCCGCGACCGGTTCGATAATCGCGCAACGCTGCGTGTGCTGATCACTTTTTTTTTCATCTTTTCTGTTCGACCCGGTAAACGTATAGACTCGTAGGGAGTGTTCAACGGCGAGTCGAACCCGTCAAATGTTGATGAAGATAAAACGTGAAATTCCCATTGTTTCTCGCCCCCTTAATACACGCCCGGGGTAAAATGTTTCACTTAGTTTCGCAGACACTACAGAGAGACGTGCACTGATATTATTTTGATTATTTCCGCCGTTCAGAGGTTTCACCGCGCCGTCGAGAAAATATAACCGAACGGTCTAACGGACTCGGTGACGCGGGCGAAGAATCGACCAGCAGTTACGTAACGATGAAACGATGGACGTGCGCGATGCGCGCGCGCGCGCGTCCGGCGAGGTCGAACCGCAAACGCATTGTCGATAACGACGTAACAAATGATACCGTCGAAAACGGCGATTGCCGCCGAGACAGTTCAGTACGACGGTTCGCCGTAAACGCTGTGTACTAACTATTTCACCGTCAGCACGCGCGTCGCGGACACGTCACGTGGCGTCAACAGGTTGCACGACGGGCGCGTAACCGCCGACAAGGTTTGCGGCCGGCCCGTGGTCGCGGTCGACGTACCGTAGATCGATATAGGTGCGCCAGCGGTGCGATACGGTGTTACACGGATTGGTTCGCGTGACGAGATCGACCAATTATTATACCGCGGTACATCACGGTTGCGATTCGGCGACCATGTTCGTGCACCGTGCGTTCATCCTTCGACCGTCACCAGTGGTAGCTTTCAACCGGAACTGTGCGGGTAGCGGTTCGCGACCGCTGGACGGCGTGCGAGTGATCGACATGACCCGGGTGGCCGCGGGTCCTTACTGCGCGATGATCCTGGCCGACATGGGCGCGGACGTGATCAAGGTCGAGAGGCCGAGTACCGGCGACGACAGCCGCGGCTACGGGCCGCCGTTCGTGGACTTCCGCGGTCCCGACGGCGCCACCGACCGCCTGAGCTTGTACTTCGCGTCGCTGAACCGGAACAAGAGGAGCGTGTGCGTGGACTTCCGGCATGCCGACGGCAAAGCTATAGTGGAGAAGTTGGCGCGGCGGTCCCACGTGCTCATCGAAAACTACCTACCCGGTACACTGCACAGGTGAGAGACGAGACGTCGAAAATACCGCGCCATTCCCGGCGCGAACTTTCACCCCTCGGAAAGCCCGTGACGGGAAACCGACGATACTGATTGAGCGATGTAAAAATATATGGAAAATACGATCGAATCGAAATATTTCAACCAGCACAATAGTAATTAGGATTTCATAAAAATAAACTGTCATGTTTTGCAGGTCCGCTCGGTTAACTCTCGCCGAATATTGTTCTGGCAATACGGTTCAGCCGTCACTGATCCGAATACATTACGGAACCCTACTGAAACCTTAAGTCCGAGAGATTCCGATTGTTGGATCAATAATTTTATTTGAAAATACGTTCGTTCGTCGTAATAATAATTATATCTCTTGTTGCGGACGAGTGTTTCTCTTTTATTTGTTTGCCATCGACACGCCAGTCCGGCAGGATCACCGACAGTTACTTACTTGACTTAGTCCTGTTATGTGTGTTTACGATTACTATCGTTATGAAATCGATTTAACGCCATTACGGTGGGTTTTCAATAATTAAAACATAGCTTCGCGAACGCGTACTACTCGTAAGTACACCAACGTGTATACACATCGTGTGGACGCTCGACGCTAAACCGCAGAATTGATTTAACGTTATTAAAGAGAGTGCTAACATATTCAATAACCAGGTATTCGGTTGTTTAGTTCATTATATAAATTACTCGACAAAGGTAATAATATCTATTTGTACCTAATAACAATATATACGACTCGTTGTTGGTATTTAGTCTTTTTTTGTCGTATTTTTTAACAATTATCAATAGTTCCAGAGGTGAAAAATCCATGGTCGGAGATGGAAGTTTTCAATATCTCGTATACAGTTGAATACAAATTCAAAATATTGCAAAGCGGCAGATGTCAAGGTTTAAAATTTGATATATCAGTAGTGGCTTTATCTGAAACCTGGTTAGTCATCATCGTCTAGTGTTTTGAACTCGTATCGGTTCGATACCAACTATACATTTATGTCATAGTAATAATATCATGGTTGATTGTAAAAGTTCAATTTCATAACAAATTTTCATCATCGTAGGTACCATTATTATAAAACGTTGTAATGAAAAAATATTTAGTAAAGTTTTTTCATATATATTATACGTAAACTTGTGTTTATACATTGTCAAGTTTATTACATTTTTTTTTATTACGCCCCCAGTTGTGTAGAATGGGTTAGGTATAGCTCGACAAAAGACAACTTTACCTCGCATTTATTGCTTACCAATTTTAGAATTCATAATACGAGATACTAAATGATTTTTTGATGAATAATATAATTTATTTTATTTTAAACTCTCAGTAAACGTATTTATCTTTTATGTTCCACTTCCATAACCGAAATCTGCTTTTAAACATATTTGCTTCTCAAGACTCGTAGTTTTTTTTAAGAACGAACACAGTCAGTATCTATGTTTAGTAATTACCATAACTAATAACTACCCATTGTAAATAATGTAAAAATTATGATGAATGTACACTTAAAATATAAATGTAACACAATTGTAACTTTCTAAATTGTAATCAAGAATTACAATACGAAGTGATACATTAAATGTTCAAAATAAAACAAACAAATAAATAGTTTGTTATTTTTAAAATATAAACTGTAAATACAGACATGTTATCTTGTTTACAGACGAGTTTATTGTACAAAATAAAAAAAAATATAAAGAGATCACTGAAACGTTATGAGATAATATTATGTATATATAAAAAAAATAATTTGTTTAATTAGCGATATCGTCGTTATTGTGTGTGACATTTTATAAGAGCTATTTTAAGGTCAAGCCATTTCATCATCGATACTGTATTTAAAATATTAAAACTCGACGATTTCGTTTGTTTTTTTTTTCGTTTTCTTGATCCGTGGAATACGCGATTGGTTTCACGAATATAGAAATTAATTGAAATCAAATATTACTAGGTGCCTAATATTTTGTACTGTTTGTTTTACGTTCCCATTGTAGACACGGAGTCGGATACGAAGACTTGCGCAAGATAAACCCGAAACTGGTGTACTGTTCGATAACCGGTTACGGATCCAAGGGCCCGTGGAACCAGAAACCCGGTTACGACTGCATTGCCGCCTCGGTCGGTGGTCTGATGGACGCCACCGGCGACGCGGTCCCGGCAAAAGCCGCCGTGCCCGTCACCGACCTGATGACCGGCATGTACGCGCACGGTGCCATTTTGGCCGCCCTGTACCGAGGCGTCGGCGACAAAATCGACTGCGATCTGCTGTCCACACAGCTGGCGATGATGATCAATTTGGGATCGAACTATTTGAACGCAGGTACGAACGCTTATCTTACTGCAATACGGTGACTTTACGGGGAAACCGAAGCGACCCGTCCCTCCCCACCCATCCATTATTTTCTAATTTCAATATTGCCCCGTTTCTAATCGCTTTTTAAGACTAAATGTTTCGCCCCGAAGTCGCGATGGACCGGCCACAGGACAAACGGGGGTCGCGCGAGATTTGTCTCGGTTGAAATAATAATATAATTTTTCTGACGACCGCTCGCAGCGCGAAATCCATACACGCTTTGTCAATACTCGACTAACGGGATGACTAATGAAATATTATTCAGAGATCAACTGCGATAACAATAATACTCCAACGCACGACTCCTCTGCTCTATATGTATACACGTCGTCGTCCGTTTGCAATAACAACAGTATATACGAAAAATCTGCATAATATTATTATAATGGGCGCAGAATAACTGGGGGATAACAATAACAATTATACGTATAGTTAACCGAGTCAATTTTGTAGTTAAACTGTAATGTGCCATCTGTTTTGTTTAGAATGATATTGCGCGATGAGACCTATTACAGTGAATTTATTACGAGTTGTAAAATTTGGTTGTGAAACGATTTAACATTCCTACAGGGAATAAGTGTTTTGTTCTAAAGTTTAACAGTACCTTGTAAATTTCACAAATCATAAAATTATTTGCTTGTTTCCGTATAAATCAATTTACATTTCTTTACATTAGTTTAATTTAGAAAACAATTTTAAAACAATGTCGAATGATGTCCAATAAACCTAAGGTAACCTTTGAAACTCCTCTTGTATATACAATTATACGTATATTCTAAGCCTTTTACGAGACAATCCGTTTGCACACAATGTATTCTTCTATTCGTATAATGATATTTTGGTACAAAGGTTTTTCAAAGAAATGTAGATAAATAAGGACCAAGTATAAATATTTGTTTTGTAATGCTGAAGTTTATCTGTACTGGTATTAAGATCGTAAAACCCAATCATGTGACAGTTCATTAAAATGGAATCGATTTTATTCGTATACAATAGTTAGGAATGAATCCCAAATTCAGGACTCTTGCATAAAATACGAATTATAAACAATAATAATCGTCCCTAATTGGCTTTTTCGATTAAAACTAAGTGCACGTAGGACAATATTTTAAATTTATTAGCTTTTATTGTCATACACAGTGTGTAAACTTTACAATTATACACCGCAAATACCCACGTAACGTTTTCGAGTATGTTTTACTTTTTAAGCAATGCGAAATTCTCTTCATTTATTTATAGTAAAATGAGTAAATATTTTTTACCGAATATCTGGTATCTATATTCTGTTCTAAAATAGTTGAACCTACAGAATTGTATAAAAACATGTAGAAAATATTTTCAATAATCAGCTGTCGTTGGTCATGCATCTACTTTATTATTGAATAATATGCACGTATTTTTAAATTAAATATACTTTTAAAATAATACCAAGGTTAAACAAAGCTATTATGGATATTAACAGTGACTTGATTATGTTTTAAGTTTCCACTGACAAAAATATTTGGATGACTCATTACTTCAGTACAAAATAATGGTATTTCGAATTATGGTATTTTAGCTTTACAGATTATGTATGTATTCTATATACCGATAAATTTATAGAAGAAAAAAAAAAGAAAAAACATTATAAGACCGTTTACCGTGATTAACAATAATCGATCAATCCACTTAATACTCTCTCTTAATTGTATAGTTGGTGTAACATAAATGGGCGTTCCCATTTCGATTATAGTATTTCTTTTGGCTACTGTATAGTGTGATGAATTAAAAATATCGAAAATATATAGGGTATTTTATTTTTTTTAATTTTAAATTAACTACAGTACATGAGTCAGTCATCGATATTTATGTTCAAATTTCCACAATCATGAGCGACCGTAATCCTATCATAGCTCTAGGTAAATCGGATATATATATATGTATATTAAATGTATTAAAATAACACATGTTATTTATTTTAATTATATAAAAATAATATCAGAGATTTTTTCTTAAAATAATAAATTTATTTTTAGAATTTAATTTCAGACCAGAGAAATACAGTAGGTAAATGTTTAATTTAAGGAGTGAATTAATTATGGTTAGACATGCTGTATTTTAATTTTTAACGTTCCTGTAAGATGCAAAACAGTTCCGAACAGGCTCCAATTATAATTATCTGATTGTAAGATTAATGCGGAGAAGAATAAATTATGGTAAAAAATTAGTAAAGAAAAGTGTATAGGAGGTGTACACACCAATCTTTTGTACGAAACCAATATTTACAGTTTTCAATAAGTTGCGACCAAAAGCATTTTTAAAGGTGCTATAATTTTTGAAAAAAGCGTCCCTACATTACGCGTGTATGCCAAACTTTCGGTTTCCATGTTATGTACGTGATTTATGGACAAAATATGTATTAAAATAATAATCGGTGTAATACTAAATAAATATGAATATACAGTATATATAAATTAAATATGTTAAATCTGATGGTATTAATTAAACGCATAATACTAACGCGGACAATGACATGTATAATAATTGTATCTCATTATATTAATTAATTTATTCCACATGACAGTGTGCCTGGTTGAAAAAAGTTATAAACAAATTGTTGTTGCTGATAGAAAAAAAAGCGAAAATTAAACATAATACCTAGTATGTAGTCCATTTAATATTTTAAAAATAAAGATATCGTTTTTGTTTTTTTAAATTTTAATTGACTACGCATAAGTTATAGTTATATCATTTTAAAGAACGATACGTTATTTTCTTCCTCATTTGTTATAAATTCCGACTGCTCCATTATTACTATAGATGGGGTTAAAAATATAATGTGCTAATAATTTGAAAAATCAACTTAACAACTTAATTACTTAACTAAAAATCACTTTGATTTAAAACAAGTTTTTGTTATTGTTGTTAATATTTATTTCGTTTTTGTACTAGATATTAACTTTAACATCAGCAGGTTTGTTTCTAATAAAGTAATACCAGTACTTGTATAGAGTAACAAGTAATAGCAACAATATTTTTTGTAAATTGCTAACGGCATGGATCTAAATTTATAAGTAAACGTTTCAAACTAATTTTAAAACCACTATAAAAGTTAGTAAGCCGTCGTCTTATCAATTTAATTAAATCATTACTAGTTTTTTTTTTTTTGGTTCACAAATCGTGAAAGCCGTATTTAACGGGGAGACTGTTGAGCTCGTATGTGTGACAGTAATATAAGTGATTAATATTGACAGTGCACGATATTGCTTCAACAGTGGTATCATTTTCTTAACTATTTTATACGTCAATAAGATCAAAAATAGTTTAATATATTAGGGTGAAAATAGTTCCTTATACGATTTTAAAAATCACTACATATATGTCATGTATATTATTGTTTTTAATCAAAAATCACTGGAGAAAACCCGTGTTGGACAGACGGACCGACTCGACTGAGATTTTTTTGAAATTGTTAAACTTAGCAACAGTGAAAAGTTATAATACAAAACGTAATGTAAAGCAATAAATATGTATTATATGTAATGCGGTCACACAGAAGGATTTCGTCGAAGACAGTCTATTAAGTGGTATTATAGTACTCAAGTTTTTTATTCGTCTACAATTATAATTGTCAACGATACGATATTGATAAAATACAATTATGATTATAAATCATATTATCGATAATAATATACGATCTTAACGAAATGTTATTCTAAATACGATTAGAATAAAAAAATTATTTTGTGCGAATACAAATAACGTTTTCGGACACAAAACTTTTATGGTTCGTTATTTTTACTTATCTTATAGTTATCGTTATTAATCTAATTTTAGATCACTGAATCCTTTTGATACTAGTTATGAAAAATTAATTTACAATAAAAGTATCTATTGGATTGGCGAACACAGCCGTTACACAAACTTTCATTGGAAAATATTTTTCTTCGCGTAAAGTTTTAACGAAAATATTAAATCAAAGAGAAAAAAAGTATTTTCATTATAATCTCAAATATCATCAACACGTGTATTATGTACCGTATAAAAGTTTTCAAAGAGTTGAAGTTGTAAATTTCATCCAAATTGCAGTATGTATAATATATTATACACCTACATAATGCATATCAAATGAACACAAAAAAAACAACCGTAAAACAATAAGTCTTAAAATAATTACATTTCGGTAGAAGTTTTAATGTGATTATTCTTATTCATAATCTGCCGGAAAAGACAACGGGTCGAAAAAATGTTAAAATAAATATATTTTTTCTAATCATTTAACTTTTTATAGTTTTACCATACCTATACCTATCTAAAAACCACTAACTGTTTTCTCATTTTAAAATAAAACGTATAAAACCATGTTTATTATCGTTTAAAAGAAATGTCTACTAGTATATTCACTACCTATAAGGATTCTGAAAGGAGCGTACGAATATATTTGATGTGTGAACAATTGTATGGGACTGACAAAGGTACCTATAATAAGTTTTCGTTTGAATTTTAAGTCATCATACAGATTTATTTATTTTTATTATATAAATATTCAACTACAAATGTATATAGTTTCAATTATTTATAATGTTTTCTTATAGGAGTACAGGATAATCACTTTAATTTAAATATTTCATCGAAAAAAATAGTTGTCACATGCACTTTGAAATATTATTTTTCAAAACTATATAGGATAATAACTATTTCATTTTCATAAGCTACGTAGTATACGTAATCTCTCAAAATCACGTAAAAGTATTTATATACAGTGCCGTGTTTACTTTATTTTATTTTTTGATAAAATAAACACGACATTTTTTTTTTTGATAGGGTTTCATTGTAATGACATTGTTTTATAAATGAATATAAAATGCTCAAAGTTAAATTTGAATCTGTTTTATTTACTTATAGTTTAAAAATTTTAATTCAAGAATTATAAATTATATTATAAACTCTAGCTTTTTCCTTTTATTTGCCAATTTGTCAATGACTTTACCGGTAGGAATATATAAACCACGATGAATCATGGTAATTATTTTCTGTAACAAAATGCACACTAACATTTTCAACGTTAAATTTAGAAATATCTTTTTTGAGAAGTTAACAAATATTTACCTTACATACTCGTATTGTGTTCCTTTGGTATGTTTTAATTCGTTTTAATGTTGTGAAAGATCGCTCAGCTGTCGTAATCGAAACTTGTAATGTGGCCAGAATTTGTAAAAGCTAAGAGTTTGAAAATATTCGGGTACATATCGTTATATATTAAAAGAGCTTCAATTGCGTTCTTAGGGTTCGTTGGTTGTGCATTTATTTTTTAAATCCAAAGTTTCATCTCTGAAATTACAACCTTTTTATGTTATGATCAATTAAGTCTATTTCATAACGATGAATTAATTTATGGGAGTCTTCAGTGCTGGAAATAGTAATTTCCGAGAATTAACTATACAAACCAGACAGTGTGGTTTTGTGTTAAATTAAATAAATCTACACTTAATTTCAGATATAAATATGTTCAAAAAAAAGTATAAAAGTCGAAATTCTGAAATAATCTGTTGGTGTATCTGATTAAATATTTACTCTATTATTTTATTTTTGCAAGTCTTGGTTAAACTATCTTAACATCTAACTTTTTAGCTAATATATACACATTTTGAAAATTATCCTTTAATTCATTTTCAGCAGTATTTTGGAGGTGTTCTTATTCTTTAAATGTGTCTTCGGCCAAAATTACAGCTTTTCTCAAATCAATTTTTGTATTTTTAAAACTTTTCGATAATGGCAACCGAAGCGCAAATATTTTAGGTATTACTAATATAGATCCAAGAAAATGAAATTGAAAAATAAAATAAAATTAAATTATTAGACGCTTATAAATTATAGTAATATAATATTAATAAAATTTTATCATGAAACCGAACAAAAACTTCAAAATAAATAATTTTTATTATTAATTTGTTTTTACAACATTAAAATATTTAAATTTTGTTGTCGTATTTTAAGTTTAAGGTTTTATTTCATTAATTTTTCTATAAAACACTCACAAATATAAATAATATAAAAGTGCATTGTGTAAAGTAAATTATTATTCCAAAAACAAAAATCACATGTTGTTTTGAGTTGCAAAATTGAATAAGGTTTTCGGAACGTTTAGGTTCGACCCTTCGGCAGGTTTTTGACTCATACAATATAGTTACAATTTTCGCGATCGTAAAAGTTTTATACTAACGGGTTTTCGAAATGACTACTGTTAACTGAACAAAACAAATGTTCATGTTCTGAGAAAAAAAAAATATATAATATATATATATATATATCTGAAAGTACTCACATTTGAAGTTTGAACCAGCAGATGTGCTGTGTTCAAGAGTTATACCAATTATCAATTGTATCAGAACAGTGGTTTTCAACATTTTTTGTCCTTGGAACCCTTAAGATGCTGAAAAATCCACGGAGCCCCAAAGACCACGGATGCCAATTAAAAATCACAACTCATAAAAAACGATGATTCAGTGATTTGCTTTTTAATTTTATTCTTTGCGATTTGTGTACCGTTTAAATACAATATATTTAATTTAGTTTATAAATATAAAAACCGTAATGTAAATACAATTTAGTGATTTATATGTTTTAATGTAAACACTGAACAATGATAATGAGTTTTTTTTCTTTACCTACTTCAATACTGTCTGCTCTAGTATATAATATTAGGTAAACGTTACGATTTAATTTATGATAATATTTGAACTTGATCTAACATTCAGATGTGTCCGCGGGGCGTCTTTAGACTATACCCTCGTGGAACG
The DNA here is from genome assembly GCA_949715065.1 of Periphyllus acericola. Taxonomy (NCBI): domain Eukaryota; kingdom Metazoa; phylum Arthropoda; class Insecta; order Hemiptera; family Aphididae; genus Periphyllus; species Periphyllus acericola. Next base: position 19,418,175 of record OX454270.1, on the reverse strand, counting down.
CTGTTCCAGGACCGCTGTATTGGAAAGCATATTGTATTATTTTTCAAAGGTATGCTGGCCAAACGATGGGGGACCGAACACGAGAGTCTGGTGCCGTACAAAGCGTTTCAGACCTCCAACGGTTTCCTGACCCTGGGAACGGGCAATGACGTGCAATTCCGGTCGTTTTGCGAGCGCATATCGGTGCCGGAGTTATCTGCGGACGAGCGGTTCGCGGACAACGCGTGTCGCGTTAAAAACAGAAAACAGCTGTACGCCATCGTCGAACCAATCCTGAGGACCAAGACCAACGACGAGTGGATGGAGATATTCGAAGGAGTGCCCTTTCCTTACGGTCCCGTCAACGACATGGCGCAGGTACGCACCCACGCACGCACGCTAGCCCGCGCGTAAACTGTTGCGAACGAATATTGCGCCGTTTTCTGAAACACTGTTCTCATTCGAGTATACGAAGTAAACACTCATATAAGTTCGTCTAAGGAAACGTACCCAATCATACTTATCCTCGACGTTTTACGCTTTCACCGTCTTAATTTTAATGTCACGTGCCGCGATGTTCTAAACTTCCATGCTGCGCATAGCTTTAATGTAACGTTAAATATGTACGAAAAAATATAAATTATCTCCTTTATCTACCCCTGTCTTCATTTGCTTTTGTTTGCATCGTTATACGTTATTACCGTAATACCGTCTGTCCCACTCTCACTTTCTCTCCCTCGCTCTCTCTCCCTTTCAGACCACTCTCATAACTACTCAGAAGTATACCATTAAACCACGTCGATTCACTTAAAATATTTATAATATCTGTGTTCGTTACGATAGAACTTTGGTGAACTTACATGTGCGCGAAAGAATGAGAAAGAAATGAAAACTTCCTACGGAACGTACGCGCGGAGTACCTGCACGTAATGCCTGCAAATACGTTATTATTAAGTAATTACGATCATGTTCCTACGATTAATTACTATACTCGATCAGTTCCATATGATTTTTGATTTACATCAATGCCGTACAGATTTGATGTGGACCCAACAAATTAATCGTACAACCAATTGCAAGACCTTAATTCAAACAGCTTCTGTTTGAAAAATTACAGCTTTATTTATAAATTTCGTTTTGCTCGCATAGATTATTATGTCACTGGAGTAGTATAATATCAATCGAACATGAACACTAGGACCATGGTGGAGGCCATATTGAGTGAAAAGAAGGTGATGATGAAGGAGCGCCAATGGGGGTAGGGGGTGACTCCAGAACGTGGGAGCATAAACAGCTTTGTACTCCTTACTGTGAGGGATGACCAGATCCCAGCGTGTCCCATCTGCCATCTCAATCTTGATGCATTTTAATTCTAAATAAGACGATGAGCGATCGGGAGGCAGAAATGTAACCTCTCCCCAGGTCTCTCGGTAAAACTGTTAAACAATTAAATACTAAGACTATAACGTTTTGATTTTCGTTTTTCAGGCTTTCGACAACGAGCACGTCAAAAGCATAGGGATTGTGCAAAACGTCGATTGCTCGTACAACGTGAAACTGAAAATGGTCGGGCCCGCAGTGACGTTCAACAACAGCAGCAATAAAATTTATAGAGAACCACCATTGTTGGGTCAGCACACGGACGAGGTGCTGACGTCTTTGGGATACAGTGCGAAAGAAATCGAATTATTACGTTCCAAGAGCGTAATATGAGTGTAACTAGGGCTGAGATTTCGAAGCACTTTTTATTCTTTGTTTCAAAATCTTGATGCGCGATGCTCGTATGGTCACAAATTCGTTAAACGTACTATCGAAAAGAAGACATTTTATACTACATTTTTTTTTTTTTTAACAAAATTCAGTTTTTAAATTTTTTTATAGCATTTTAGAGTTTTGAGGCGTTTTTAGAGTTTTCGCATCCAAAATTCAAATTCTGAAATTTAATTTTAAGATTTTTCACGCTGGTCTGATTTTTATATAAATATAATAATGTCTGAAATATTTGATCGACACCTACTAAAATTGTTAACCAAACATGTGAAGGAAATAATTGTTTTTCCACCGTAAAAGAAATCCAAGTCGGTGATGTCCTACGGTCTTGTCTATAAAACGTTTTGTTTTTTTTTTCAATTCAATTAATTTTATCAAATATCATTTAAAATGCGTACCGAAATAATTGAAAATGAAATAATTTTAGCGCACGTTTTATGGTCTTGCAGGGCATTACATTCCCATCCTTAAAACACATTAGTTTATGTTACCGTATAACGTAATCAATGTATCGTCCCTCACCTGTAATCGCTAATACACAATATTGTATTGTTATTGGCTGTTTTTCACCGCGACCACATTGTACTGACTCTCGAACGTCAACCGATTTTAAACGTTTTTTATTAACAACACGGAAAATCGACGGACTCGCGGTTTTTTTTTTTTTTTACCTTGCAGATACGATGTTAATTTGCACATCGTCTCGCCGTACAACCACAAACCGGTGACGGACTGGCCGACGGCCATCGGCATGCAAATGAACGTCACCAGGAGATCGGCGACGGACAGGTTCACCAAGAAGTAGTTGGTCACACTGTAAACATAATAAATAAAAAAAAAAACTATAACGTTAAACCGTTCGTATGTGCAGTGAATAATTATGCATCGCGTAAACGTCTCCGGGTCTACGCTCAATTTTTTTTCGTACAAATATATCATTTTTAATTTTTAAGAAATATTTTACCGCGATCGGTTTGCAACCACGCGCACTCGTAATGCCCGTCTAGAATACGCACTGCGCACAACGTACACGGGGAAATCTCGCTTTTTTCGTAGAATTTCAGATTGATCGGTTTTAAAAACAAACTATACGCAACGTGCAGGTTCTCCACGTTATAGCGGGATAACAATTTATGGTCGATAAAACGTACAAAAAAATAAATAAAAATATTAAAAAAAAAATACGCAATATTATACATTGTTTGTGCAGGACGTCGGATAGCGTTGTTACGCGCGAATCTCCGGTCTAGAGCGGCTCGCGGGGAAGAAGTTTTTTAATATCATATCGCGCGTACGATAGGATCGGGCTAAGGAACGGCCGAGGTCCGCGGATTGAATGTTTGCGCTTACGCGCACATCAAACAAATCAACGCGAGGAATTTAACATTTACGGCGTTATTGGTCTGTTAAAAAAACATTAACTGAACTAATAAGAATATTTTGTTTTCAATCGATAGTCTTCTCGTCTTGACACGTGATTGAGACCATATTCTCTACTGATATTTACTACGAAGGTCATATTCGTACGATGAAAATTAAACGTCTACCACCGCATCTTTGTCGTGAGTGTGAAGGTATCAGTCGACAGATTTAAAATTAAATCTACCCACACTATTTAATAAATATAATCTCGATGAAAACATTGAAAAATTATATGATTTCGATGGACAACCCTTTCTCCTAATAACGAATTGATCCATTTTGAAATCCTGATCCGGCGTCATATAATGGCATTTTTATGATTCCGCATTACATAAAACGTGTAAAATCTTTTCTTTTTGATTTTATTTTGATTAATGTTTCTTGAAAGTCTAAAGCAAACCGATTAGTTGATAAATGTGAACTACAAAATATTACCAGCAGAATTATTCAGTTTTTCGAGAATATTTCCGAATATTATTGGTTATCACTCAAGGCATCGTAATACTTAAAGTTATAAGTAATAATATATCAAAGTTAATGATTATTATATATTTACAATATTTGTATATTACGAGTTTATTTATAATAGATTTTCATAAATCTAAGTCTTAAAGCCGAGTTGGTTGACGCGGGGATGTGAACAATATTTGTTTTTTGGAGGGAAACTAATTTAATAATCATAAACACTGAAATCGAGAGGAAAAGAATAACAAAAATAAGACAAAATAAGGTATTTAAAAGTGCTAGTCTAAGTATTTTATTAAACACATAATATAACCTATATATCGCAATGTGAGTGATTTTAACAAGTCGTGTTAGATTATAATTGTTCCTTTACGAGTGACTGCTGTGAACGATGGTGGCCGATTGAAAAATATTTTTATATTATAACAAATTAAAATAAACTCTAAAAGATGGATTGAAATGTGTCAAAGTCGACCGAGGTCGATGCAATAGATTCATGGCGAGAACCTGTGACGATTATGAAAGACTTTTATACAAAAACCTTCCTGTATAAACCTCAAATTTCCGAAAAAATAACTCACGACGTGACCCAATGTGGTGTTTAAACTCATGGAAATAACGTTTTCGCGGATATTATACCATTTATACCGCGCACAATTGTTTAAGGTCTATCTATCATCCGCGTTAAACGCGGTACACATAATATTATACGTTTAAAATAACGCTATTTGAACGTCATATAACTTATATTGCGACGTGTCGTTAAACCATGGTCTTGGTAACCGTGCGGAATATATTTCGTACTGCCGCAGCGGAAAAGTTAGCCGTTACGGTCCAAATTGTTTCATTTCACGACCTGGGCAAACACCAGTTATTCAGTTTTCGGTCCACTCGAAAGTATACACTTGTGACCGCTTATTACTACACAATGTACATAGGTACACTGTAACGAGAAAATTTTCTGAACCGTGATTTGTGTATTTAAAAAATGTACATTTCTGCTTATTATTTTAAACAAACTGTTACGAGCCATAACTACACCGCGTTCAGTTGGTCGGAAAAACATCATCTTACGTTTCCACTTGACATCGCTAGTATTCTTTTATTGCTAATGTAGTTTTACATTCACTACGGCTCTTCGTTTATAGCCTATAGAACAGTGCATGTTATAGTTGTAATGCATTTGATTACACAGTTTTTATAGTATTTTACATTCTAGATATTTATTTATGTTATTTTGTATCATATCTGTTGTCATTATTCCCTCTCTCCGTCGATAGAAACATACTTTTCTCACTACTTAAAATATTATAATATATCGCCTATACAATCTAAATATAAAGATGTACGTAATTCCACCCCTTCTGAAGGGTAGATAAAATATTATTGGAAACACTAAATCCCTGTTCCGTATCTATGCATCCGTTTTCGGCGACGTACTATTGTTTCTGTTAATGCGTTATACAACCAATCGATTAATGACGTGATGTATTACGTATAATATTCGTACCTATTGTTAATTTTTTCGAACTATTCGACTAGCTTTTAATGTTATTTGTGTGCGTCGTGTGTTAGCGGAGTTCTTCGCAGGACGATAAAATATAATGTAGACTCTTCAGGATCCCTTTAAATACCAACGTTTCGCGTTATTGGCACCGCCATCGATCCTGGCACCTATTCTCGTTTCGTTATTTTTCAGAAAAATTTAACAGACAACGGATTCAATAGATGAAAAAAAAAATAATAATCGTATGCCCTTGAAGTCGATCGTGTTGCGAAAACGTTTGAACGCGCAAAGCGAGTACGATAATTAAATCAATTTAAATCGTCGATGACCCAAGAGTGGTGTTACTATGGTAATTCTCTTCATCTTTGGTGAGATCTACAGCGGCGGCAACAGTCAGCCCGTATCACTATACCGATAATACGCATGATAAATGCAAACCGCGGGCGGCAGCTTGCGTTTCGTAATATTTCGCTGGCCGAAAAACGAAAAGGAAACGATGTGCGATAATGAGGTGAGGTAAGCCGTACTGATTTTCTTTTTCAAACACCGAAAGTCCTGTATCTGATTATCGTAACAGTACACATGCTACGGCGGATTGCGAGGAGAGGAGCGCGGGCTTATCGTTAACGGATACGAACACAAACGACTATCGTTCCGGTAAGGAAAAGCGAAAGCGTAAAAAAAAAAAATATAAAGTCCGGATTTACTGCCGGCGACTTTAAATTTGAAATCAATGATATCCCGCAGCGTTAAATGTATAGGTACAGCATTCGCAAAACGGTTTTGACCAAAGGTCATACGGTGGGTTCAGTTACCGTGAACAACGCATAATACGGTGAACGGGAATAAACTATACGGAAAAATGATCGATAAAGAATATTCGATATGTTTTAGTTGTTTGGACGTTACCATACGTGTCCTGTTATACGATAATATGAAATTAGAATATTATCACAAGTCTCGAAGTTCATCAAGTAAATCGGTTTATTTTTATTCCGAAAAGTAATCAGTACGAAGAAACGGAATAATGTGGCAGCGGTTATCTCCTTTGAACGAGGAATGCAACACGATTTCACAATTTTTTCAGCTTATTACCACAATCGATTATTAAGTTAGTAAGAAAATAGATAAAATGCACACTACGTGATAACGACTTAAAACTGTTTTCCAAAAACCATACAAAATGACCGAGAAAATGATAGTGTTTTACGTTGAAAAAATCGGGCTGTACGCGTACATACTCGTATTGGTATGCACTAGACCTGCAATATCATACGGTCATATTATAGGGCTTAGAGAAAAGTGAGAAAAATACACACAACTACTTAGTTGTGCAACGTAAACTTTACATAATATGCAGATTTCGGTTAAAAAATTTAACACGCTCAATTTACTATCAACCTTTTTTTTTTTTCGAAGGCCGACATGAATCGTGAACTGTTTTTAGTATCAATACTTCGGTCGAAATATTAGATATTACACGATTTACAATTGGTTGTTCATTCATAATAAGTTAAGAACACATATAACTTACACAGCCGTTATCCAAAACTGTTTTTGAATCTTATGCACTTCGCGGAGCTTGCGGTTTAATATTAAACCATCAATTGTATCAACTAATTTATGAATAAATATAACCGAACAATTTGTTACTAGAAATGTATTCACAATTCTAAAAACACGTTTGTTCAATCTATTAAAATCAGCGATTTCATAATACATTTTTAGGTTTACAAAAAAACAAATACTTCAAATGATTAATTTTATATCTTGTATTCTTAATTTATTTTTCTAATATCCATTTATAGTGCTATAAATTACTAGACAAATGAAGCACTTTATTGTTAATTCAGAATAAGTTTGCAAAAATAACCTTATTGCATCGATTGGAACTCAAAAATAGAAATTGACAACATTACTAATAGATTATTATAGTGTGATTATTATAATTAAACCGGTAGGTAAATTATTTATCTCCACGGTGTAAAATGTTGTATTACGCTAAAATTATGAATTTTATCGATAAATTTAAAAAATGTAATTTTGTCATCATAATTACCGCTGAACGTGTATGGGTGAGTGAAGTTAACAAGGACAATTTTATCCATGAGAGCATAATGAAAGTTTAAAAGTGTAAAACGGAAATAAGTTTTGCGACTCGAACTTTTGAACCTAATCACTTAATATTTATGAAATTAATTAATGTTTTAAATGATAGAACTAGTGGGTTTTTGGTCTTTTGGCGTCTATGGTTTGATCCCTTGCATTTCATGAAATATTTTAAGGGATTAATCAATGCGTTTATAGAGATTCACAAAGGTCGCACATACACACACACACACACACACACACACACACACACACGCGCACGCACGCACACACACACATTCGAATTGTGCACGTTCTAGGTGTTTATACTTTTGATGAATAAAAATAATATTTTCGTAGCTTTTGCGTTATGAGTGCATTTGTTCGAGTTCGAACCCACGTTGAATCGGTAATAAATAATAATATTATTATTTATTTCTGTTATTATTGGAGTAGACATTCACTAATCAACAGTATTTCAAAATATTTATTTTGAATTCGCACTTAATAATATCCACTATAAACGATTACAATAACAATTGTAACCGTTGTTGTCATTATTGATTCCTGCCACGGTCAGAATATGTTGAGCAACGAGCGCTCATTGCTGGTGGTTGAAATAATTTGGTTTATTTTTCTGTTATTATGAAAACTCGCTCGTCAACATAGATTCACGTATAGATATTATATTCATGTGGCGGCGGCGTGCGTATATCACGAGCGTATTCATGATAATACTCGTATATTATGCTGCACGCAGAAAGCAAATGCGCACGAGGAAATTATTTATTTTTTTATCAATCGTACAATAAATGATATTACTTTTAAATTTTTATCACCGTTTGTGCAACAGATTCGTGGCTTACTGGAAGTTCTTCATTATCAGCTTATAAACATTATACTCGGAACCGTTTTTTGCCTTTACGCGATATTATTTTTTAATTCTAGTTTATGACCGCGTGAATATAATTACAATTATTATTACTCCGTGGTGCTGTATTGAACACGCTGAAAAACTAGTTTTATGATTTACACCGTCATCTTTGTCAATTTTATATCAAAATTAAAAAAAAAAAATTAACGAACACACACATATTTGAACGACAAACAATTAGCGGTATTGTGTTCACGGTAAAAACGGTGTGTGATCCCCTTTGAACCGTATTCGGTCTGGTGCCCGAATTCGGTGATTAGCGTTGTTAAACAAATTCACGTCCCACCGAATATATACAGTGTGCAGTCATACACGCATCTGTTCATTAAAGATACGTCCACGGCACAGAGTAAGTACATAATTTGGGTATTGGTTTTATTATTATTTATACATCGCAGGCCAAAACGTATTATACCACAAAACTTTTATTTTATCATAATATGGGGGAAAGGGAATGATGACGATTACTATTACAGTGTAGACCTTAGTGTATAGAGCTTAGAACTTAGATACTATAGGGCACAGCGTTTAGAGACTAAAGGGCATAGAGCTTATAAGTTATAATTGATATAGAATTGTTGTACTAAATTTCTAATTTCAGAACGTTTAAAAATAAAACGTTTACTTACATGACGTTATTATCGTAATATTCGTTCTACATGTCACCTTCAAAACGTCTCCGTTACGGAGCCTACTAGTAATATAATAATAACAACAATGTACAATGTACTGTGCGTGTGTGTTCCCTTGGCGTTCGTTAAAATCATTTTATCGAAAAAAAGCTAAGAAAACATGACATTTTCCAATATCTATGAGTAGCCCAAAACCATGAACACTTTTCGAATATTATACCATCCCTAGCGATATATGCGGTATTAGCATCCAGCGAAAACGTCAAGTCTCTACGATTATTATTTTTTTAAGTTGCGACGAATTTTGTGAATAATTTTTCGTTCCCTTTTTCTCTGCTATTCGGGAAAATGTCGAGAAAATCAATCGATTATTAATTGACCTTAATTAATCATTAGACGACGTCATAATATTGGCGAAAATCGGTGCGTCGTCGGCGGAACACAAATATCACAGTGCATTATTCTCGGGTGTCTTTTGGCCGCGCCTTTTGGTATGCACGTGACAGAACGTGTACGTATGCACGTGGTATAAACACTTTGTCAGACTTACCGCGGCGTAATAAATTACGTTATGTATACAGTATATATAGACGGATAACGATTAATTATACGGTGCGGTCGTTGATGTTGTTTTAATGGTTGCGTGCCCACGAGTTATCGTAATTATTTCCCATCGCGTAATAACATCAATAATGGTCATAATATGATAATAATTGGACCGGAGAAATACACTCGCGGAAACTTTTTCCAATCACCGAACGTATTTGATTATCATCATAATTTTCGATTATACGCGTAAGAATATTTTTTATTTTTTTTTACCACTGTAGGCGTTACACTAAAATGTATTCCGTATGGGAAAAATGAAAAAAAAACCGTACGCGGAGATGATAATATTATCGTACCAATACGGGTTAGTCGGAGACGACGACACGCCGAGGAAGTGCACGCGCATGGAGACCAACGTGTACGCGGTCAATGTATTCCGCGTTGAGCCGATCGCGACTTGTGTGGCGTGCAGCCGCGGGGTTACACTGGTGTCCGACGTCGTCGAGGTCATCGGATGACGTCAAAACACTCTCTTTAGCGGTCCTATTACCGCATCCGCCGCCGCCGCCACGTATACCGGTTTCAGAGGAACTTCACGATGTCGTTTGCCGGCGACACGGTGCATCCTAACGGAAGAGATCGCGAGGGCATACGTTTAAGATAACACGTTATCCGGTTTGTACCACGGTTAAAAATATATTTAGTTCACTGGCTGAGACTGACCATAGACCAGAGAGCGCGCGGAGAGACGACTCGCGAAATCACAAACCATATAATCGACAATCATTGTGCGGATCTATGAGGCCACCATCCCCGGTGCTGTGGTTCAGCTACAGCTATGATCTATTCACCGGGAGCTTAATCCACGGGTTAGCGTCGTCTATATATACAGACGAATTGATCACGTGATCTCCATAGTGCCCACTTGTGGTGCTCGTTGAAAAAACGATCGGGGTCGTCTGAAAGAGTGAAAGAGTCGGCGGAGAAAAAACAAAATCGACGCTGTACAAAACTGAATATATCTAGAAAACATCACAAACGTCGTCACGGATCGCAACTCTGCAGGGCCTTGCGGTCACGGTACGCTTCACGTCAATCCGCTGTTTACGATGATTTTCTTTTTTTTTCGTCGACTCGGCGGTTTATCTAATCTTACTGATTGGTAATAAATCGCATTCTTCGTCTGATTTCAAAAAGCTCAGAAGAGGTTGCGACATCGTGCAGACTGGACTACAAAAACACGTACAATCTCGGGTCGTTCCCAGAGGAGAACCAAACGCTGAAGTGACACGATAGAACGATTTACACAGTCGAATCCGTTAGGGTCAATCGTTCACGCTATCATTTGTTCTATAACTGCGGCGTTAATCGTTGGACTTGACCCGGTGCGTTATCTCTCCTCAGGGATAAGACGCAGATACCTTGCTCTACACAGGTGTAAATCGATAGTGAAAAATAAGACCCAGAGATCGTGCGTTAACTATTTGGACTGTCGTATATTTTTTCATTCGAATTTTTTACACCTATGACGTGGTATCACGTCATCAATGCGGGGCCGTGTCTGACGGATTTCGAGTTCAGGTCGAAAGTTCGTTCGGTACCCATTCGGCCATCGATGACCGCCGTGGCACCGGATATCACTGTGTAGCGTCGCGTCAAAGAAAAAAAAAATTCACTTTTTTTCGTCATCACCACGTCATATACCGAATCAAACGTTATTCTGCAAACGTAGCCCACTACATTATTTTCTTACTAGGAAAATCTATCAATCATAAATATGTTTTGGAGGCATAATATGGAGCGCAAAATAATTTCTTGTAGAGGAAATATATCGAATAGCGCGAGCATTATAAGTTAATATTTTCAACCAATTACGAATGATTGAAAAAATAAAGCCAAATGAAACTATAATATAAATAATAAGTAATAAATAACCATGGTAACGAAAGCGTTACGAAAACCGTCCTTGGAAAAAAAAAATGTGTCCAGCCCAAGAACATATTTATTTTAAAATAAAATCAATCGATATTGTTCGTTTTAAATATAAACTATAGATAATTTATACGAATAATTACATTTATTTCACGATATATAGAGTTGTCTTCTTATTTCGATTTGAAATATTGCCGTCGAGTATATTTTATCGCCGTTGTCGTCGGCGCCTCTCTTACAGTATTGCGTCGCAATCGTTTTTCTTTATTCAATACTTTCCCTACGTATATAAGTACGATTCTTGGTATATTTAGATTTTAATAACACTCTTACAGCGCCGGATCTAGGACATTTGGCAAATAAACTAGCGGTGCGTCCTTAATTGTGCACTCATTTCCTTCGAAAACAACCATTTGTCCGGACGAAACGCAATCGCCACCACTGCTATTCGACGACCATATCGATCGAAAATATAATGCACAATAATACAGGATTTGAGGATAATATTATTCTATATATGAACCGTTTAACGTTTCCATTGTCTCCCGATTATAGCTTCCGTCGAAAGACTTTGCTCGAACAGAAATCCGACACACGAAAGAAACGCACGAACAATATTGCTGCGGTCGAAGTACCTATATGCGGTGATGGACTGTCATAGTACCGCGTAACGTAATAACTGTAACCGTTAATGGAAAATGTAGGTTTTTATTTTAATTTTTCTCGGAAACTTGTGGAATTTGAAGTTTTAATTATTTTCTCGGATATTTACGTTTTATAGAATTAATCTTGTGATGCCTTTATCCAAACGACGCGACGCTCGGTGAAAGGACGCCCCACTTGCCTCTTCCAATCCCCTAGACCTGCGCAAGTACACGCTTATATACACGGTACCTATGTCTGCTTTACAAATCATTTTACGTCTGTGATATAAAATATTTCGTTTATCGCAGTAAACGTGTGTTTCAGATATAAAACGAGTGTAAAATATAATATGTATTATGTTGATGCACGTTTGGCGCTCAATTAAACCCGAGATACAGAATTTCATTCGAAAACCGTCTAAAACCGTAACAATAACGAGACGTTGATTTACTTTCGTTTGATATGGAATTAAAGTGCTTACAGTTTACACACTGGATTGAGATTTTTAAAAACAGTTTATTACGAAACAATCAATTTGCGTACACAACACGAATCTAAAATATTTTGTGTACGCTACCCAGAACTCAGAGTTGACCAAAAGCTAACCGATCCAATTCCAGAAATGATAACGTAATATATGAGTCCGTCTAATATAGTTAAATATGATAGCAAGGTCCCGGAAGTCAATCGGTTTACGGTGAAAAATGTATACAACAATGGTTTGAATATTACTTTAAATTAATGCATTATTTAAAACTAATGACATCAATATTGCAGTCGTTGTTATTCTTATCGTGGTCGATTTTCAACAGTTTTATAACCAGAAAGACGGCTGTTCAATCATTCATTATTTAGCCTAATGTTGGTTGATTATGATTTTAAACGCTCAATAACGATTCAAAAATAAATATGCTCACCATCATAGTTCTGAAGTGTTTTCTTTTAACAGTTGATATTAGTAATTGATTTCACTTCCAAAACGCATAATGATCTGACACTCGATAATGTTAACGTGAGGTCGTTTCCATAATTCGGTTAATTTAGCTACAGTTTACAATTTAATTCGATCAAAGCGTACTTTAATTTTTTCATATAATCGCCGAAAACTTTCCTATTCGGACATTCCATTAATTAATCATTTTCATCTCGTGTCGGTAAAATACACGCCTTTTTTTTACGTTAAATATGTTCCCCTCAAAACGGAAAACGCATTATGTATTGTCTTGGTCGTAAATTTTCGGAAAATGTTATTTTAACCATGCTCTCATGGCGCTTTTTGCGATGTATCTAACGAGTAAAAAAGCATAACCATAGCCGAGGAAAACATATTATTGCGCGATTAACGCACGACCGGTCGTCATCAACAGGACGTCATGTTTTCTTGACATGAAAATATATACTACACAAAGCTTTGATTTCCAGTCGCAGTTTCAAGTCTATCATTACGAGGCCGGAGCACACAAGTTATCCGTACGGGACGTAAACACACACCGTACCCATGTAAAACGTACAGTACATACGTAACGCGTACACCATTTACCTCGCGCTCACTGTTGGGAGACTCGGAGACCGCATGAGACCGCATGGTACATAATATGGTCTATAATATTACGCTCTCGTTGCACTTGTCAGCAACCAAATTTATTCGCTCTTTTCGCGCAACATTCGAACATTTTTACGTACTATGACGTCAACTAGCAATAATGCCGACGAGTTATTTCACGAACGTATTATAAATTATTCTATACCATGACGTAGTATGACGTATTGCGAAACGTTGATTCGTTGACCTTCACGTCGGGTTTACGTTTTTCTTCTGCCTAGGTCTTTCTATCAGATGAATCTCCTGAAACTTCATCAACGGCAACAATGTTCATAGTTATAACTACACTACTGTATATTGATATAGTGCAGGGTTAGTCGAGCAACTTTAGCACTAGAAGAACACTCGCGTTTTTTTTTGCCTACCTGTTTAATGTGATAAGTTTGATGACTCTAAGCCAAACAACAGGGACTGCGCTATCTTCGTTAGATATCATCGTTACGCGCGTATGATAAGTGCCAATAATACGTGCAACGGTAGTTATAGTTTTAGAAAAACATTTTAGATCTTTTTTTTGTTTGTCAAATTTAAGTGTTTATTTCAAATCGAAAATATTTACCATTTGTCGACGATAATTATGTGTGTACGAGTTGAATTTTTAAAGAAAAGTAATGGTGTTTGAATGGTACCTAATAATAACGTATGAATCGAATACATTTTATCGAGGGCGTGAAGTTCTAAACTTGTTATTAATATTGTAACTTAAGTTGCCGCCATACATATTTCTAACTAATTTATTTATATTGAAAATAAACAAATCGATTTTTGTCTTAAATATATTATGTTAAATTAAACACGTACTTACATTATACGTTAATGCTGCATACTATCGATGAAAGTTTTAATAATAACCAATATAAGATACCATCTGTATTGAATAAATTAAAACTAAATTTTTGAAATATATCTCGGCATATACTATGTCTATTGTTGTTTAAAATAAGCCGAACATATAGGTTTTGACGTCATTGAGATAAATATGTACATCCATTTTAAACACCAATTATTTATGTGCACATAGCTTACTCGCGGAACTTTTCGTAAGCCTATACGGCTCTGTACGTGAATAGTTAGATGTCACTTCCATACGTTCATATAAGCTGTCATCTACACAGGGTTCACGTTTTCATACCCTAAGTATTATTAATGCATTTTTCGTTTATTTATTTAGTATTATAATAAGTTTTCTGGAGATGCTGTTCGAGTACTATTCGAATCCTATCAGATAAAAAAAAAACCGTTTGATTGGAAATAAATTAATTTTTTTTTTGTTTCAATTGAAGATAATATATTTATATATAAATAGGGATCAGGTAAAAAGTGTATACAATAATATATTGAAAGTGGTTACGAAGATTCGGATTCAGATGGTGATGATGATAGAGGAGATAATAATTTTTTCCCAATTTCGTAATTGAGGGCTCCTTCAATTGAGTTGAGTCTTGAGTGGAATTTTTTTAAATAAGTTAGATCTATATGTCCAGTTTTTTAAATTTTTGTTTCAGATACGGCAGTCCGTACTGGACATGCATATGTTATCAATGGTTTTATTATTGAAGTACATATCAGAAGTGAACATTTGATTTGTAGTGTTGATCTGTAGTTTATTAGAGGATATAACATCACTAAAATCAAATACTTAGGACAATCCATGGCGTTGAAAACTTGTCAAGATTTGAACTGATGATCAAGTGTGAAAATTGCAACTCATAATGGGGTCACGCTCGTGCCCGAATAAGCCAATTGATAATAGTATTACACTATCGATAATATTTTGTTTGTCAGGCTGTTGAAGATGGTAATCGTCAAATGTACCACTTAAACATAACACGATAATATAATGTATTTACAGTAGACCGATCGAGACTATCGACAAAATACTTTTTATTACCAAGCTCACGAAATATATAATTTTATATCTTTGTTTACCTTACCGACGCGACTACGTATAGCCTTTTCAAACACACAAAATACAAGTTATGTAACAACACATGTTGAGCACAACGTAAGGCGCTTACTTGAATATTTAATAATACCTCCCCACGATATAGCAATTTGCAACGGAGCAATTCTATAAGCAAGCGAAATTGGTTTTCTATACCCTTTTTCAAAATGTTTTAGTACAGTAAATTTAATTATTAATTTGTCCACACCGTTTTGGGTTTATGACGTATGCTTTCTACCGTAGTTTTAAAAAGTGTGATCGAGTCTGCACTTTTCGATTGGGTGAATGGAATAATACACACATTACAGCATCCAATAATAATAGTTATTAAACGTTAAGCTGGTCAAAGGCTTTTAAAAGTACATTACATTTAATATGTTTAAGAATTAACGTAATACTTATAATGTATTGACAGTCTTGTGTATTGATTGAACTTTCTGTTGACTCTCAAGAATTATCACACCGGAACATATTTATTCCGTATTTGGACCGATAATGAAATCAATTGCTTTTACAGTCATAGCTCGACGACCCAGGAACTTTTTCACTGCAGATAATTATATTTTACAATACTAGTGCTAATCTTGATTTTGTTACAAACTTACAAGTACAAAACTATAAATGATTTCATGGGAATTCGAACTATGAACGTGAGCGGAAATAACTAAAATGATTAAAAATTAATAATTGAAAATGAAATAATGAGATACCATTTTTCATTGATTAAACCAATAAATCATTTTTAAGAAATTAGATTATAAGTTATGGATCAAATCGAGGAAAATAGTGTGCCAGGAAACTATGGGAAAATTCGAACGCACTTAATAATATGATATTAGAACGAATTTTTGTCTACGGCTGAGATGGGACAAAGAGTTGAATTGGTTGAAGTATAATAATGTTGGAAAAAGTTATAATATACCTAATTGTAATGCGAAAGGATCGGTATCTTAGAAACGGATTATGCTTGATTTGATGTTGAAGAATGGATGCAGTCTAAGAGTAGATGAGTTAGTTGAAAACCCTAAAGTTTTTCTGGACAGTTCGTATTACGGTGGGCTAAGTCATGTTCGGCACGGTTATTAGTTTAGTAGGTCTAAAAAGTTTCCATCCGGTGAAAAGTTACTTTAGCAGAGGATTGGGAATACATATTTTATTTGTACGTATTCATGAATCTTTTCATTACTGAAATGTGTTTTATTGATTGTGTTTTATCATGTTAATAATATTAAAATAACAGATATTTACTTTAAACAATTTTTTTTTTTTGTATCGATTTCAATAATTACATAACATTAACCACTCGTTTAATATGTAAATGCATGAAAAGTCGTATACAGCGTGTGTTAGAAAAAATTAGTTATTTTTAATTTTCTGTGGACATCACGCGCCATCACGTTTTAATGGTACCGTGCAACGAAAGATAATACATACAATTAACGATTAATTTGAACGAGTGCCATCGGTTCGTGTTATCGTATAACGTGATATCCGCTTTAAAATTTCAGTTTTCCAATATTCTCTAGACACGCTGAATATTTTGTGTACGGTATTATTCTATCACTCGTCAGTAATTTATCAAACCTCGGACATGTCGACTTTTACACTCGATATCGTAGGGCATTCTGCATAATTCAAACGGGTTATATTTATTAAAAATAGATCGTTTACGAAACACACTATTATTATAAGCTAATGAATACTTGGTAATTTTTAATGAATAAAAAAAAATATTTATAAATATCACTCTTGAGGTTAATATAGTTAATATACAGTTAATATGGTAAATTTTCAGTTTTCCGACAGTGAAGTGTAAATAAATATTCAAAATAAATATATGTTTATTATCGTCGCGTCGCGTAGTAAATATAACAAGGTTAGTGTTTATGGAAAACCAAAGACATTTATTCACACAGACTGTATTGCATACATTACGTATAATGGCCTCTAGCCTACGTAATAACCAAGAGTTATCGTACATTTGATCATACATTTATATGCATATATTGTATTCAATATTCATGTTCAGAAGAATAAATGGATTGGACGTGAAATATTAAAGAATAATCGCCAAGTTTTTGTCAATTTACTAAAAGCACGAGAAGTGTCGTTTTTATGCCACAGTTAATCTCCATAATAATTCTAAATACATAATGTTGTATATGAATAGATAGGTACGTCGTAGATTTTCTTTAGTGGTTCTGCTTACATAAGTAGGTAAGTGTTGTTATAAATGTAAGTACCGCACTGATCCCTTGACGTTATAACGTAGTTTTTTGGTTGCATTAAAAAACATTTATCGAAATATTGTGACCAAATGCTTTAGATGTCCATAATGTTATTCCACACAACGAATAAATATGGTAATTTAAAATTGTTTGTTGTTTGCCACGTCAAAGTTGTTGTTGGTACGTTGAAAAATTGATGTTATCACTTGTATGTTTTCTCTAACCGTTGTATAATTCTTTACGCTTTATGTTTTAAATATTTTCTTGAGATATTTCGCCTTAAGCCTTAAGCTCCGTTAGACCCATGACCTGCCTTTTAGAGAACCTTCAAATACTTATATTATAATTTTCGAATGATGGAACATACTCATCGCTCATCCAAAGTATGTTTAGCAAATAAAATGTATAGAACATTTTAGTGAAAAGTATTAAAAATATTTTCAAGTCAGAAATACATTACCATACCCGTGGATTTCAGTTGTAGTTGTAGTTGTTTAAAAGGACTAATATAAGACAAATTTGTTCAACGATTGTTTCTTTATCGTTCACGTAACATAGCTAATTATACTATTATTCTGCAACAGAATATAAGTATTAATTAAAATATAAAACTTTAATCGTGAATAATAATAAGTTGTGTACATTTTTTTGAAAATTATATTTGAAGTGTAAACACTAATTCATTATATTCTATAATCTAAAGCGATCTGTTTGAGTTTATTTTAGTTAGTTATCCTAGTCTTTTTTTAGTTTTTAATGGGATTGAATAACTTTCAATAATATCTACTCAAATGCTACAATTTTAAGGAAAATGAATTGCTGGCTTCGAACGAGTATGTACATAGAATATTTATGAAAATCATTTTTTTCATTGGAAATGTTGATTTCCATAAACATTTATTTGAACATGTAATCCGTTTGTTTAAATTTTCTAAAATATTTGCCAAACTTTGTTCTTTTCCTGGTCTAGTATTTCAAAAAATATTCGCGTGTCCCGTGGGTATTTTTACTTTCAAGATTGTCTATGAAGGTCAATTTTGGACTATTTGTCTTGTTGACATTTGTCCAATGACATTGGCTAAAGGGATTTCACCTATACAGCCAATTTTTCTTATACGTCTTTTGCGTGTCGTTTGATTGATGTCTCTTTACAAGTGGCCCGACACTCTTTTTCTATCTTATCGGAAACCATTTCGTAAAAAAAAAATAAAAACTCGAGGTGTGAACGTGTTATAGTGTACATATTTTTTTTGTTTTAATTCAATTTTAAAAAATCTGTAAATATAGATTCTTACAATAAATTTAATTTCTGTATGTGGTTAATTGTCTGCAGGCAAGAGAGAAGAATCCACCCATTGATGGCACTTCGCTGTAGATAATGGTTTTTAATCATGTATGAGGTCCCAGCACCATTTACGTTTCAAACGTCTTCTGGGGTAGTGTAATTATATAATAATATAATGTCTATTCATACAACATAATTGATTAATATAATCTAATGTAATGTGATTTATGCATGGTTTTATGTGATTTATGTTTTATCTTTTCATATGTTAGGTAAAATTAAAATTAAATCAAGAAATGGTTTAACATATTGTTGTGAATAGTTCAGTGAAAACAAAGATTTTTAAATATTGAGGACATTCAGTTTAAAGACAATTATGTCATATATTCTTTATTTTACACAGAGAAGCAAATAATTAAAACTGAACATGCTAAAAGATATCTTATTTCCAAACTGCTTGTTATTCTTTTTACTTCACGAATTATTATTAAAGTTTTACTGTTCTAACTATGCTATCTTAGTTAATATTATACAGAAAAAAAATGTTTTTTTTTTTTTAAATTTTGCAAAAAGTATCAATTAGAGCGTATTAATGGACCTCCTAACATTCTACAGTACATTTTAAGAAATATTTTTATCAACAACAACTATATGGTCATGCAGTAAAAAATTTTAATTTTAAAACTTTCTTAGCTATTTACTTTAATAATACAATGATTAACATAAAAGATGCACAGTTTAGTTGTGGTGCAGATTTAAAATCTGGTTACTTATAGTGGGAATTAGTGCTTACATGAAATATATTGCAATACAAATATTCTGGTTCGATATATTACACGTGGTGTGCTTGGACTTTGGAGTCAGTACATTTGAGTAGGGAAAAAAATGAAATTAGAACAATAGTATGCTTGTAACTCGTCAAATTTGATATAGTAAAACGTGACCCCAACGAGTTAAAACTTAAAACTGTACGATTGAATCGAAATTTTTTTTATTTCTTATGTTTTTCATGGTCAGCGTCTTCTTTGACGTCGGTGCTATTAAAGTAGCCTGTCTTTTGGGGCCACAGGTGCTATGTGGAAACGTAATAAACGAAGTTCCGTATAAACGAAAAGCAAGAGATTCCTAGTAAAATATAGAATAACACACTGTCACCATATTTCGACTTGTGTCGTTGAACCACGCAAACATTCCGAGAGCTCCGGGCGCCGGGTGAGAAAAAAAAACCTGTTTCTAAGAGCTACAAAAAAATTAAATCAATCCGCGAAGGTGGATCGTGGACATTATCGGGTTTTAAAATATTTCTTTTACATTTTCACGTGTAATAGCTTCGTGGAAATAACGTTCCGCGAACAGGCGATGTTTATTGTTCTGAATCATTTTTCCACAACTAATTATTGCGATGTCAGATTCTTCCTATCTCGGTGCTTAATGTTTATCGGCGAGGCGAACTTCCATAATTCTATCCGCTTGAATATTTTAATAACGTAACTCATCGATGGTTTTACGATTTCTCGGCACACGTGGTGCCCAGTTCATGAATACTTCCAATTATATTATTTCGAGGGTTCAGTGATTACCTACAGCTAGTTTATTGCCACGTGCGGGTGTTCTTTGTTCGCGTTTTAATTTTTGGCGTACGTGTAACGTATAAGTATATTTTATCGTCTCAAACGGAATCGCCGTCAAATATCACCACAGTACTAAAGTTATATAGATTTTGATAAAAAGAGAGCGTAACTCAGAACAGATTAACGTTTTATTTAAGTCCGGATTATACGGACACGCTTAAAATTAGAAATTGATTCTAGATTTTAAATCCTAATTCTTAGTTGTTTTATTTTTAAATACTTAGAGTTCAAAAACTTAGAGGGTGGTTCCAGGGAAAACACAGGTGTTTAGCAATTTTTTTTGAATTCGAAACACAATGATAGGACAATAGCGTACGAAGAGTAAAGGAAAGCCCCACGCCACTGCCAGGTAGTCACTGTTCAGTATCCCGCCTGTATATTTTATATTCCAACTCACGTATTTTAAATTGTTACAAAACAATATAACATTTGATTACAAGGAGAATTATTGATTTATAAAATTTTCTAAACAAGCTCGACTTGTTATACACAATAGTAAAATGAAACATAACGAATTGATATTAAATAACAATTGTAGCACTATCATTTTCCAAGAAGAGCTTAATCAGCATTATACACATATTTAGAGAATCAATTTGAGAAATATTTTTATGTTCCTACTCTGAGAGAAAGACGTTTTCGTCAGATCGTACAAGAATAATAAATACGATTTTTCCAATTGAGATAAGTTCTGTATGTTTTTCCCTATAAACGAATTGTTCGGTGCGTCACGAAAACGTACAATTTATTTAAAATATTAAATCTCTAACGGTTTTGTTTTCAATAACTTTGATTCATGTAACACAATACTATATACTTAGATTTCAATTTAATTTCGAGTTTTTAATTATCTTATTTTTATCGTTTTTAAAAATAGTACACCGCTCGTAACGTTGGCACGTTTTACGTACGAAGGTTGACTCGTATTGCGATGGATTTTTTCTCGAAAACAGTCCACCTATTCCATTACACCACTCGTTAAATAGAAAAATCGTTATAACACGAAACACAAACTATATTTTGAAATAAACGTGAATAACACAGGAACATTCATATGAGTAAGAATTTGAACATAAATCATTACTTTTTTTTTCTACTGTGTACTGGACGACGACGCACGTTTAGACCCGTTAAGTTAGTGTATGCGTGTAGAGCACTGTTATGCTATTCTCATTATTCTGACCTTAAATGTATTGTACTCGATCAATTTCGTTGTTACTGCACGCTGATTGTGATATTATTTTGTTCTTTTAAATGGGATTAGTAAGTCAGCTGTTTCCGAACGTTTCTCATTCAGCCCACCTTACAAATAAGACAATTTATCACGACCCCCTCGAATAAATTTTATCAAATAATGGTTCGAAGATAATTTGACTCTTTATTACCGGAATGCCTATTCAAGTAATTTCATTTTTTCCACCAAGTGGTCTAAAAATAAATGTGCACAGTTTTCACTTCAAGCCTCCCCCCTTGCTGCACAGTTTGAGTATCGTAAGTGCAAGTTATTGTTACGAAAATATTTACTGAAATTTCAATGGAATAATTTATTAACGACAGTTTTGGGTAAATATTTTTGTTTAATAATAATTAGTTGAACCGTTATGTGTAATCGTTGTAAAACAAGTTGGCTGCAGTCTATTGTACGAATTAAGGACGTTTTTTTACTGTTGTAAAGTGTGCGTGCGACCTAACATATCAGTACGGTTTTTATGTTTTTATATATTAAATTAATTTCACTGTGGATATAAGCTATTAATTATAACAGCGAATAGTAATTTGTTGCTTGAATTGATGATCATTGAAGATGGATTTATTTGATAAAATAGTTATAAACATTTATTTTTCACTGAACATCAATTTTTTTGAATACAGATATTACAATTACTTTTTAACTGAATAAAAAGTTTCACGTAATCCAGTATTTTGACCGATTAAACAAACGTTGTTCTCTTATACTATTGTTATCAAGTTTATTAACCTTATTAATAATTTTTAAATTTATTTTTCATTTAAGTTACATGTTAATAAAGAAGTACAGTTCTGAAATTAATGTTAAACGGAAGTAATTTTGTTTTGAAGTTCTGATAACTTTAAGTTTTTCAATTACAAAACATTGTCAATGTATACGTATAAAAATATGTAATCGTAATCCTTATGAAACTCAGGATCAATACACTGATATTTGGTGCATTTTGACCAATGGTTTTTTATAATCTACTCGTCACACTGCGTTTTAAATTATAATGACGCTAATCATTCAATTGATAATCCTTCTCAAGCTTTCTCTAAGCTTGTCTATCAGTTAGTTTTCATAAATATTACAATAAAATATCCATTATTGTTACATAAACGCGGAAGTAAAATAAAAATATAAAATCGGAGGAGAATCAAGTTGATTATTTTACGAATAAATCATTAAAATTAAATTGTAATACATTCAACAAAGAAAGGAGAATTTTTTACAAAAATATTATAACAATTTAAAAAAATGATCAGACATTTAAAATATAAATAAAGTTAGAATTTTCAAAATGATTAACTTTTTATTAACCTACGGAATATTTTATCACAAAATAACTGATCTTAAAGAAAAGCTGTTTTCTCCAAATTTTTATATTTATGTATTCGTTACGACTGATTATATTCCTAAATAACCTCGTAATTTCAGAAAATCTACTGAATGCTAAGTGATCCAGTCAATCTCTGTAAACGTTCGTAAATAGCCTAAACTCATTAAAAATATGGCTCCATTTAAAAGTGTATAGCTTTTTCCCGTTTCAATTTACATCAAATGGAATAATTGACTAGTTAAAAATTGAATTCTGCATTTATATAATAATTTATTGTAACGCCCGTACAATTTTTTTTTAAAATTGTGTTATATTTTATTTCGTAACGATTGAATACAAATTTATGTTTATCCATAACACACAAAGTAAATATGGTGTTTATAATGGTTGATTGTGGTATAATAATTATTAATAACACTATGTTTACCAGCCGACAGTCACAAGGTGTAAGGTTAAATTATATCTAAATTCGGAATTGGTAATTTAAAATTTTCGTTAATCGAATTTCAATGAAAACACATTGTTAATTATCAATTAATTTATTCATATATGACTTGATTAAATAATTATTCCCATTATTTAATAAATATGCGTGTATACTAATAAAGCACAAATATAATTTACATGTACCTAAATAAATACGGCACGAGCACATGCGAATTACACATATTGTAATAAGTAATAACTCACTCCTGCATTTTCAATTTGGATAGTAATTTATAACCTTTAGAGAACAAAACATTTATTGAGAATTGTTTGGCATGATGTATACAACATTGTCACTACGCTATAGTTGAAAACGTATACGGAATTCAGTGTAATATTAAACACGGATTAATGTTTAATTTAATTAAAACATTGTATTTTCGTTTTTTATTTTAAACCGGATAACATAGTCATTGTCTAATTAACGTAGTTATTTATTTTATTTTCGTGTCACTCAAGTTTCACAAAATTATGATGATTCAAATTTCAAAGTATACGATATACCGAAAAATGTATACTGAGCTATGATGTTTATTTGAACTCGACTTTCTAGAAGAACTTCGAAGGGGGGGTGGATAAATTTCAGTTCTCTACAAACGAGCTAGTATATAAGGTATCTAGATCGAGTCATAGAGCATAACTAGGTTTTCTATTTTTAGCAAATATTTTGTATTTTGTTGAAATTTTGTTTTCTCGAACAACGGATTCTAACTCCATGACAACACCTACTCACTCTCGGAAACGCTTTTTAAAAGAAAAAATAAAAATTCGTATATGCCAAATTTTAAACGTATTTAGCGCCGTAGAGTTGACAAAGATTAACTAAACAATCGACATAGTTGAATTTCTCAAAACGTTGTGCGATTTGCTGCGAGATTTTTTTCGCAATGGGCCAAACCTAAATAAAAAGCACTAAACACTTCAACCGTTGCCAGACGAAGAATATTTGCATAAAATTGTCATTGGATATACGTATCTTAGCATAAAACCCGTATTATATTATCAACCTATATTATTATACACCACGACGTCCGCTCCCTAAGCCCGACGGAAATGTTTGAAATATTCGAGTGTGCATCAACGATATGTGGATTATTGTAGATCAGTATATAGGTATATTACAGGATATAGTATAAAAAAAAAAAAACTGCGCTCGAGGAATTTTATATAGCGCCAGAAAACGCATTCGAGGGTATACGCTGCAGGTCATATTTTAATTTCAATCGTCCAAACGTTGATGTGCTATAGACGGATTCCGTAACGTTGAGTCGTGTACGGAATAATGGTATGCTGGTCACCGCAATAGCCAGAGGAGAAAAAATAATAAAATAAATCACGCGGCGTTCCGTTATAGGAAAGTCACAAGGACAGTTAGACGTTTCCCCCCATAAATCTGAAACCCGGTATACGACAATTAATAATAATCACCACGGAGATATTTTTGTCCGACACCAAAAACTCAGTACGCTTCACCTTATCGAAGAACTCGAAATCACCAAAATCCACCGATCAAAACCCTATTCCCACGAAAATCCTAACATACGGCTAAAAATATGGTACCAATGAGCGCCGACCTCTCAACTGCCATTTTTGTTATTGTAAATATGTCAATGAAATTAATTATTGTAAACAAGCATGTACAGATTTTAACTATATTTCAATGTAAAAAAAAATCGAAATCTTACGTCTGTCGAATAGCAGTTCCACCGTCGAACTCGTATACGTGTAGCTGTGCCCTTTTACCGTGCTGAGGGTTTATGGCATTTTTCTTTTCCAAATGATGACTTTACCCACTCTATTCCTCTACATTTAAGTGGTCAATTCGAAACTACCAGTCTTGTAAAAGATACTTTTTAAGTGCGTGACAAAGGACTTAACGTTATTAAGCGCATACGTTGACAATAAATATTTCCGACTAGTATTTATTTTTTATTTTTCTCTCAGTAAATCATCGTGTGCGCGACTGCACCACCACGGCCGGATCTGACAGCGAACCAATAACGCGGATATCCATCACAGCATCACACGACCGTCGGGAAAGCCTAAAGTCGATGTGAACACTCGCAGAACACCGACCGACTACCTAAGTTTTCCATAACCTACACGACGCCCACGCGCACGGACCGTTCAGTTCCGACGTGCAGGCGATGGTGGACTTACATCATACGCCGCGGCAGATCAAATAAAACCGTTCATCTACCCCCACTGCTCTCATCTCGTAGCTCAATTTACGTGATGACTATGTCTAAGCGTTAAAACGTTCAATATATATAATAATATGCGCATACGCTCTCATAAATTTCCGTGTAGGTATACCGGATTAAAACTGATCTTCTCAAAACGCACCATGGAGTTCGAGGATTTTCACCGCAAATCTAAGCCTTTGCGTGTGCAGGCTACGTAGAACTGACGGGTTTTAGGTTGCGCGTGCGGTCACGGTTCGATCGGTCGTGACGTAAATTAATCAGCAACATTAATCAAAAAATAAACATCCGTGCATCAGGGGCCTTCCGCATACAATTACATCGCACGCGTACGTACACTTCCCGTGAACCCGAGCACCCTGTACACAATGTGTGGGTTTAAAGGGGGGGCGGGGGAGACGATGACCGTACATCGTTATTTCATTATTCCGGAGATTGAGCCAGCGCGCACGGCTCGCTTTGGTATAATATTTTATTCAAACACATATTTTAATTCCGTCGTCGCCTGTCCCCGCGGGTCACTGTCTAGTCGGTTTTCAACCCCGTAAGGTCACCGGATCAAGTACTCGTCATGTGCAGTATTACGCTTGATAACGACGCGGAACGAACGGTTTATCACTCGAAACAACCACCGACGATGACCGGGCGAGGGACGTGACGACACCGTATCGGATCGCCGGACGGCTGGCGTTTTATTCGAGAACGTGAACGACAGTTTTGTATATTTTTCAGCGCACGCACATAACGTACTTGACAAGTCGACGTGTGCAGCAGTCGCGTGCAATTCGATGTTATTCTAATCGTTCGAAGTGGATGTAGACGTGAGTGCGCGACGGTATAGGGGTTTTTTTTTGTTCAGTTAAACAATTGGCGCAAAGTTGTTTTCTGAAATCCGTGTTCCCGGGATGATAACGATTTGATTACACTGCCAGCGCTTGTATTTCATTAATTTTGTAGTAGTACAACTTAGTTACTCGACTTCGAATTCGTACGAATACATTTATTTCAGTCGTGTTTTCGTCAGCGACGCGTAACGTCCACCGGGTCGGTCGAATGAATGTTCGTAAGTTCACATTGAAACTATACGCGTATGTGTAAAATCATTTTTTCCAATTAAATTTAACGATCGTTTTATGTAACACTCGTCTGTACGACCTAGGATTTTCGCGTGACCCGGTTGCAGTAGTGCGAAGTTTGAGAAAGACTCGTGCAACTCATATTATTGCAATCGCAAAAGCGAGAAAGTCGGGTGTTTACTATGGTCGCAACTCCGTTAAAAATCAGAGCTAAGGGCGACCCTTGACTGTGTATTACATTATACGTCTTGCAGAATGTTTATCTTTGGATGTGTGTTGTGACTGCTTCGCGAAAACCGCTTGGGAGTTCGGCGGAAGTTCAGTTCGAGTGTTTAATCTCGATTCCGTAGAGATGTTGCACAAAACTTTATTACCACGCGAATCGTGTGAGCCGAGAAAAAAACACATTGTTGCAAAAACAAAGCAGCTCCTCTGGGCACCGCTCGGCAGCATCTATACAGAATCCCGAACTAGCGTGTTCCCAGAAGCCGAATTAAACATAATTTATGCAAGAAACGTCTGCGGCTTGATGAAATCGGTAGTGCAAAATATTCGAGTTTGTTGACGAACAGTTTGTATAAATTTAAAAACAGAAAAAAAAACCGTATTCAATTTTTGCGTTTTGTCTTTATGTGTGTGTGTTGATGCACAAGGATTTATGATCGAATTTGTTGACGGAGCAAGTTTCCCGCACGAGTAAACCCTCAAAATATTAGCGATTCTTCGGTTCTCCATGCGATTCGGCGCTAGTGTTCAAACTGACCAGAACGACGTTAAAGGGATAACATTATAACACGATGCATCCGCCGTAAAAAATGTAATAAGTATTGAACTTGGCCATAAAAAATACGGAGACAAATTATCGCAAGAATAGAACGCCACACCGTGGACGATAGGCTGTTTTGTTTTGGAAAAAAAGTAGCCTCAACCGTGAACTTACCACTGACTGAATGGTTCGATTGCGCGCAACACAACTCGCAAGCACACACGGCCGTCGCGCGCAGCCCGTGCCGTCGTCGGTTTATGGAGCGTACGGTTACACCCCAGATATAGGTTCGCTTTTTGACCCTTTCAGCATCATTACGTCCTCCCCTCGGAGGAGTATTCGGAAAGTTCCGACGAGCACAACGCGTTTCCGTCACTTGTACGTTATGTGCGTATTGTGTTTAATTTTCCATCCCCTCGGTCGCCGTCGGTTTTGATTCCCGTCCGGCAATTAATAAGCTCGTCACGTCATTTGTCGGATATAATATTTCGCAGTCGTTCCCGCGTCCGACCATGGATAACCGCGGGTATTTTCTTTCCGCCGGCTCACATTATACACCATCGGAATACGTTTACCCCGAACCCATCAATCATTTGTTGTAAATCAATTGTTTTAACGGTCGGTCGGTCTGTTGCCATTCGCGGGTACATTATATATTATTACGGCGGTATTAATTTCTTCCGCGACGAGCGGACTCGTAGCGCAAAGCTTTCGTCGGAAAGACTTAACGGAATTTCGCGGCTTCCGTCGTTCGCGTAAATCGAATATTGATCACCAGCTATGCCGACATATTACGTGCGTATATTATCTGCTACCTTTCAAAGTCCAATAATTTATTATTCCGTTTTTAAGCGCGTCGGCTTTCGCGTTCGATCGTTTAATATATTCCGTCATATCGATCGCGCCGTTTTGTTATTGTAATACGATTATATAAATTATTAGGTTATGTTATTGCATTTTACCCCTCTTGTGTTTAGCCCTCCGAAGCTGTGGCCATCGTGATATTCCGGAGGAACTTTCTTCCGTCCGTCGGTCAGTACACACTAGGTTGGATCACGTGGAACGACAACCGAGTATACTCATCGCGCCACGACCGTACCCCTAATATAATAATTATATTCTACGGAGTTATTGTTTCGATAAAAAACCAGCGACTCGCGGATGACCGTATTGTTTTCGGAGGACAAAAACCCCGTGAAACAATTTTAATTTTCAACAATAAAACACGTATTTCAACAACTATAATATGATATTGTATTATTATATCATTGCCAGCGACAACCGCGTCCAGACCGGTTATACCACGGAGAATAATATTAACACATAAGTACCGATTAAGGTACATGTATTTGTTTAACAAATTTTGTTATCAAAAAGTTACACATTTTATATTGTGATTTAGGTGTGCTTAGTAAAAAAAAATTAGAACAGAGTAAAATAAATGTATACAGACAATTAATTATTTAAGTTGCTTCTTATAATATTTAATTACGTTTTTACGACTGCTTATTGTAATTTACAATTATTATTGATATACATGGTTCATTTATTTTATCAGGTTAATATTATTGATAATTTAATTTCGTTTAGAACTGAATATCATTAAAGTAATATCATTAAACTTGTAAGATCATAATCTTTTCGTAGTTACTGCCTACATTGTTATTTGTCTTAAAAATATGAAATTATATACATTTTGTATTCTGAATACTGAAAAAATGAATAAATCGAAAATTGTTATTCGTTTGAAAA
The DNA here is from genome assembly GCA_949715065.1 of Periphyllus acericola. Taxonomy (NCBI): domain Eukaryota; kingdom Metazoa; phylum Arthropoda; class Insecta; order Hemiptera; family Aphididae; genus Periphyllus; species Periphyllus acericola. The sequence goes on along the minus strand of OX454270.1, from coordinate 19,388,706 downwards.
AAAGAGTAACTTAAGTATAAAAATAACGTTTTTTGTATCATATACTGATATAATTTAATTATTTATTTTATTTGTTAATGGAAATCTACCGTGTTATAAAACTTAAAATTTGATTTAAATAATGAATTCCCGACCAATTATTTTGTAAGTGATTTAAGTAACAAGATGATTTTTACACAAATCATGGCATAATAATGAGGAGTTCATTTAAGCTGTTAAAACTATATTTGTGTGTATTTTAAAGTCGTTACAAACTTTTTATCTTTTTAAATACTGCTTTAATTGGATGAAAACTATCATCTGTAAATCGAGATATGGTTTGTAATTAAGGCAGGTTTAAAAAAAATTAATACACCAAGAACTAAATAAATAATAATTAAAAGTTAACCGTCTCGAATGAAGTTTTCTCTTTCGTCAAATACATACTTGATCAGAATATCAGAGATCTACTAACGGATAGTAACGTGAGTGTAGTTTCCGGTGTCTGTACCTAAGTATGATAGAACATAAATAGTGTGAAATTTCTGAGTATAACATTAGTTCGGACGAGTATTTTAAGTGAAATATCAAGGCAGTTTGTTGGTTATTTTTAAGTCATTAAATAGATAATATTTTCCATCACCGTAATAACATAATAATATAATATCCCTTTTACGAGTCTGATGCGGCGACAAGACTATGGGTTTATCCGTAAGAAAAAAAATCGGTCTGTTGCACCAGAAAACTCTTCTTGGCCGATATCCCTGTTGTGTTAAAAGTCAATCTAGCAAGCACCGGTTTTAGAGGTCATTTCCGACGGTTCAAACACATAATGACCGTGTTTTGTTCGTCTTCTGTCTTGTGAATGTTCCATGTAGTCATGCACATAATATACATACTATATATATATTTAGATATTCGGCGTATAATTGTGCGATTTCGGTCTTATACTTAATAAATTTGCCGACTTAGCTCAGACGATGTCGAAATTGGTTTTGTGCACTTTACACACAACAAGTTAGTCAGCAAGTGTATAAGTATAGTGGCATTTAATTTGATACGTGATTTGTTATTCGATTTATTTTTCAGTGTGGGAATCAATTATATAATATTTTACATAGTCATATACTATTAATAATACCATTGTTAATAAATTAATTTATAATAAAAATTTTCATCAATTTGTATATGCTTTCTATTTGTATTGTCTTTTGTAAATTTGTAATATAATTGGTGTCAATAAATACTATTATTTTTTTTATTATTATTATATATACGTATTTTCTAATTTCGTATTTCAAATGATAACGCGGTGACTTACCTATTGGGTTCTCGTTTTATCAGGATTCTTCGGGGTGAAGAGGGACATTTTTTATTTTGGAATATTTTACCAAACGGTTCATTTAATTTTAGAAATAACGTGGGAGCTTTTACTGTTTTATATCTCCGATGTTTCTGGTTTGTTTTTTCGTTTTATGACAAAAGTTTGTACAATTTATTTCTATCAGAGCAAAATAGATGGCGGTGTAGTAGCTTTGGTTTTCGTCTCGTTCGCTGAGCTAATAGGCCGGTATTTGCGATTTGACGCAACCAGGCGATAAAAATCTTTGAATATTTTTACAACGCTATTAGGGAGAGAGTTTTATTACACCGAAGAAGACAGATTTGATCGAACCACTAATGAAAAATGAACATACGATTTTGTCGTTATTGGATAGACACGTCTTGTGCGATTACTTTGTTTCCGACCATCGTTACCGTTGGCCTGGAAGTCATATCACGAGCTTGTCTCGTACATATGACTGTCTTGTGGTAGTTATTATACAAAATTGTCGTCGGGGTGGTTTTCCTTTAGGCTTTGAGTATCCTTATCGTAGCCGGTATTCTCGAATGTTGCGGGGTACACGAACAAGCTATAAAGGTGGTTATCGACTAAGATATATAAAAAAAGGACGTCCGTGAGGTCACGACACAACACCGGTGTGTTGTGTTTTGTAATAAATTTCAATAGTTTAGTCACAGAAGACAATGGCGTGGATTCCACCTAAAATATTTAACGCCGAGAGTGTTCTATAATATGCAATTTCGGTTTCGGTGTAAATAAATCAGGTGGTCGCGAATGCAGCGTCGGTTCAGATGGTGGGCATGAATTTACTTTTATAAACTAAAGTGATAACTTTCGAGATCTTTTAATAAAATGTAACGCAGTGTTAAAATTATGTGTAAAAACTTAAAGGAAATAAAAGTAAATGGAGTAGTACGAGTATTATCATAATATCAAAGTTTGTTGGTAAAATAAACTTTATTCGCGGTTCATCCTGTTCTAAATTGTATTAAAGACGTATAATGGATATACAACAGCTGTTTTATTTTCAAGTTTATTTCACGGTGATTATAATTTGCGCCTTCGTACACCATATTTACATTTAAAAACCGTTTATTTAACGCTATATATTGATATAAGCATGGTCAAATGTAAAATAAAATGTATTTCTTATATAATTGTGTTCTTTGGAATATTTGAAATACGAAATTAATTTGACACCAAAGAAAAACGTTAAGTTCTTTTGTTCTGGTGAGTCATTTTAGAATATTTTCTTGAAATTTTTTTTTCTTCATATTTTCAATTGCAAAAATAATCATCGTAGAATAATACATCATTTTTTTTCATACATATTAATCAATTTTTGTATTATAAAGTTCATCACAGCTTATATTTGTACCTACTCTGCATGATAGTCGCTGTTAATAATATTGTTATAAAAAATAACAGATTTAGGAATTTTTTAATCCTCACAATCTTTTCTTACTATACGATTGTATGATTATAAAAAATTATATTAACTATTTTATAACGTATGTGCGGTATACGTTTCAAGGGTCAAAAATTAGACGATGGCCGATGGTACAGTACAAATACTGTTGGGGCGATGAAAATTTAGCGTTAAACCATTCTGATGGGTCATGACTCTAAAAATTCCAATGGAATATTCAATGTCGAAAATGTCCACAAATTTCTTATTACTATATACTATTCGAGTGAAATCGACCGCACGAGGCGTTCGTGGTAGTATGTAGATTTTAGATCGGCTAATTAATATATTTTAATGAACCATTGTGGCAGCCGAACAATAATAATCATTACGGGGTTTTAATCATTTATTTGCGCGAAACACTCATATTAATTGGTTCTTATACTTTTTTGGTCTTGCGAACAAGTCGTACAACTCTCATAACTTGACCTGGGATGACACGATCGTTATCAAACAGGCGGCAAGAATGACGGGTTTTTTTCACGCGAATGGTCCCAAATGATAATACTTATAGTCTACCAAAGGTATTAATTTTTTAGCGCACGCAGACTGGAAAGTCCTATTAATAAATATAGCGACACGATCGATTTTGACTTCAAAGTTTATAAGCCGCTGACCACTTAAGACACCCTTAAGTTGGTATGAAAAACAAGTTGTAGAAAGCATGTGTTTTATGGGAAAGTTTAAATGAAAATCCAAATTTAAGCATTTCTACGGCCGAAAAAGGGGGTGTAATTGGTTAAAAATCACCATGTACATCATATTCATGTACATGAATGGTTAGGTCGAACACTTCGAATCAGGTATAGAAAAACAGGACCGGGCCATTCTGTATAACTGACCACTTCTTTCGATTTTCAAGTACCTATCTATGAATAATATATCTACTATATGAGAGTTTGCTCTTTTTTCAAAATCTATGTAGCATGATCAATATTCTTCTCATACCGGCACTTATTACAGATCTTCTTCGCGTACAATTTTCGATCACTTAAATGTGCGGTTGTTCACACAACAGTATTATCATTGTTATGATTGCCGTTTTGACTAGGAATGTCATGATCGCATCTCGTATAATCGATGTAGTGTTTCGACTTTCATCCGAGTTTTCGTTAATAATTTATATCGACAATGGGTAGTTGATAAAAAAAATCAACGTTATCCTATTGTATTAAGACCGAATTTCCGGTCATAACGATTATCATTTTACGGTGTACGAACGGATTTCTCCGTTTGTTTCATTTATTCAATTCCCTATTTGAGGTCACGACCTTGAGTTGTACTCCAATATAAATTTGAGGATTTTCCGATGAGCGGAAAAAAAAAAAAATGCAAACAGTTGGACAGTTTTTACGATTTATAGGGGTTTTAATACCTTTTGCTCGTGTATTCGCATTAACGCAACGGTGCGGCGAACAGTGTCCGGACTTTTCGTTTTCGTATCACGTAGAACGCTTCGAAATGACCGGAATTTTTCAAATTAATTTCAGATATGTGTTGTACAATATTTCCAACTTAATGGAATGAAGTAATTCGAAATAGAAATACATTATAGAACTATTTCTTATTATCTATTTGAAGAAGCCGGCGCACGTGTTGATTATTTGAATATTTTCACGTATAAACGGATGTCCTATTATGGTTTAGGATTTATGGCGTTCCAGTTGTACGGAAAAAAATTTCTTAATTTAAAAACAACAGAAACGCTCGAAATGTTTGTTCTCGCTCGAATTCTTCCCAGAGATAAAAAAAACCTTTATTGTAGAGCCGAAACGAAACTCAAAGATTTTCGATCCGATATAATTCACCCGACAATTGTTGTTGTTTATGTGTTTTTTTTTAATATTCGTCCAATTGAAACACCCTCGGCAGCACAGCGGTCATTTGGCGATTAGTGAACGGTTGTATAGGTACGCCCCTATTGTAGTCTTGGGGATTCAACTCTTATGGTTAACTTATTCAATTGCAATTATTACGTGACATTAGTTTGTGACACATTTTTAAGGGCGAAATGAAATGTTGGTATTTTCGGTGGGAAATATCATAACGGTGTACCTATTTAATTGGTTTCGAGCTCACTGTTCGCAGTAATGAACTGCCCGGGGGTGTACAATTACAGTAATGTGCATGTGCAATTTACTTTTAATACCACATTTGTGGGTAAAATCCTCTTTGTAATTGGTTAGTTCACTTCCTAGAACGTTATATGGTTTACTGTCGGTTTCACAAAGCGCACTTTCGTTGTGATTCCATTAGGTATTAGTTTAAAACGTGTTAAATCAAAGGTATATTCGTTTCAGGATCCATTTTAATCTTGTTTCTACTAAATTAACAACAACAATCGTTTTCATGTAAAAATCAACTATAATACCGGGCCAATAATAACCAACAGGGCTTAAGACACCCGTTCCACTCGAGCAAATGAAAATCTAACTTTTGGAAATTAATAATTTTATTTATACTTTTTCATTTACGTAATAATGACTGCGGGCATGTTTACTTATCGTTACTCCTAAATCCTAATAGTGATTATGTCGATTATTTTCGTGATTTTCATAATGTTTTTCGAAATTACGTCATTTCTGCTAGGGTAGAAAAAAACATTTTATTTTATGGTTCCGACATTCACAAACGCACAATGATCGTCGATAACACTGCATTGTCAAACGATTTTATACTTATTGAATACTTTATTTTGATCCAAGATAGTCCTATTGAAAATAAAAAAGGTCAGAAAAATGTAAATGTTTTCGGAGTTAAACAAAATCTCATTCGATTTAATGCTCTGATGACATGGCGTATATCACGTTTTTGCATTGAAAACCAAATTCAATCATAAACCGATCACCGTATCTAATAGTTAAGAATTAACTAAACTGTTTTTATTAAACATTTGTGTTAGTAATACATGCTTTTGAAAAAGTTTAATGACACGTTAAAAGTTTTCATATAATAATATGACTTTCATATACGAATTATCTTCCAGTGATCATACAGTGAATTATACATATTTCTCTTATTTTTCTTTGTCTCGGAAAAAGTTCTATACTTTCATTGAATATCTTCAAAACAATTTCTTTCGTTAAAAACGCGTATTTATCATTTAAAATAATATACTTTCATTTTGTACATTACATAACTTCTATCCTTTCCACGGTAATTGTTCTTTAGTAAAAGTGCTTTACATTTTGTTTTAATCATGGTTTATAGTAAAGACCCTTCAGGCTGGATATAACATTTACTGTTCGTGATGTAATGTTTTTGGTTCATTGTGAAGTCTTTACTTATAGCAATCACAATTATTATTAAGAAAAATACACACAAGCAGTATTATAAACGAATCTGAATGAATACAATAATTGCTATTGTTACTTATCGTATTGTTATATTACATCGTTTAATGCATTTAACGTCATATTATTCAAATAACGTACTAAACAATAATTTAGGTGCTGTAGAACGGATTTGTTAGGACATTTATCAAGCTTATGGATGATATTATTTTTCGGTTTCAATTCGGTACTTTGCATAATATTCCTTATCCAAAGCAGGCGGTTGAATAGTACACGTTAAATTCATAATTTATTAATCTCGTTCCACGTGAATAATTAGATTTTTTAATTTTATATTTTAAAATATTATACTCGGAATGATATTCCGAATAGCATACGTATATGTACCGATATTGCCTACACGAAGCGCCGTGCTACCGAACATCGGAGGGTGCAGTTACATTGTATGACGTTTCGACCGATTAGTTGCGACCAAAACGGTTCTCTTTACGGTATCGTTTTACTAACCTGATGGCTGAAAAAATCAATTTTGACGCGACACAATGTCAACAATGACGTATTCAAACTAATGTTAATATTCGGTTCGTAAACAATACAGTTTATGAAGTCTATAAATTATTGAGCGAGTTCGTAATATAACATAATAATTCTTTAGACAACTGAAATTACTGCAAGTCCTTTGGTCGTATATTATAAACTAAACCGTAGCATTAAATCACGAATCCACGACACTCGCGACGAAATAGTTTCGTACCAAATCATGTATGAAACGTGTCAGTTTTGTGCGTGCGTTCACGACTTTCTCTTCACTAATGAGACACATTATGTAATTACATACACTATGCAGGGTGTTCCATCAGAATTTACACGTAGCAATATCTCCCGTGTTAGCCAAGATAATTCGGTTTTTTTTTTTTTTAATGAGATACCCTGAGCCGAAGAAATTATTCATTGCCGATAGAGTTTGAAAAATAAAAACTCTTAATTAAAAAAGTTAAAAAAATAACTATTTATCTTATAATTTTGTGTAAAGAGTTCAATATTTTCTTGTCAAGTCAAAAAATAATTTGAATTCAAGAATTCAATGAAAATTGAAAGGTGAACTGTCAAAATTTCCAAAAAAAAATCTATAAAAAGGCAATATTCGAATTTTATAAAAATTGAAAAAACATTTATATTTACAAAACTAATTTGGACAAGATATGTTTAGCTCCTTGAATTTTATAAAAAAAACAGAATTTGATTATCTCTATTAATGTGGGTTGTATCGCTTTGTGTAAAACCTGGTGGGACGCCTTTTATTTTAATTATTAATACATACGTGGGCGAATAAAGGGTTAATTAATTTGAATATATACTGAAGTTTAAAAGGAAAACGGCTTTTATCCAATTTTTAAATTTGTTTAGAAAAACAGATTCTTGTTCAATGCCAACTTTTTTAATTATTAAAAAATCAATCAAGACTATTTTAATAATGTTAGAATGAGCATTCTGAACGTGTCTGCGTAAAAGTTGATCACTGTAATGTGCATGTGTACTCCCTAAATATTGCTCAAAGTACCTAGCATTAGTTTTAAATGTTGAAAAAATGATATTCAAAAGAATTGTTGATTATTATTTCTTTGACGCCCTTTTGACATAATCGATGTAACTCAAACAACTGTACACCACGATAATGTAAAACTTCATTATGTCTATGGTGATATGACGTGGGCTAAATATTAATACGACAGACCAACGGAAAGTGAAGGTCATTATTACTAATTACTAATTAGTAATTACTACTAAAATTGTTTCCACTTCACAGAAAACATAAAATCATGGATACGCTTTTAACGGAAGCTATATGGTTACTTTGTAACTTCGATCATGTTCTATTCACTGTATGTCTGTATCGGTAGTGCTCTACGCTTGTGCCCGTAACAAAAACATATCCGTGTTAAAAAAATACAAAATCAACATCGATGAACTTTATGTATGCGTACAAGAATAAATTGTATTCTAAATATTCGAATATTTTACTACATTTCGTTGCCTTAGAACCATCATTGCTAATATCAAAAAAATTCGAACAGCAGTTTTATATAAATCGATGGATTCAAGCTTGAAACATATGAAAGTGTTAGACCGATAGGTTCGCTTTGAAATCTAACTAAAATATGTATACGAACGTTAAAAACGACCATAAGCATAAATTTTTTTTACTTATCCCGAATGAATTGGAAAACGGAGATTGACTATGAATCATGATGGTCCATAAGTGAAGAGTTCAATTCACTTTTACAAAACGTTTCGTTAAATCATAGTAGTATAACTACGTTTACGTCGAACTTTATAATTATTCTTGCACGCGCGTTTTTAAACTGCCAATTTTTTACATCTATTGTGATAACATTTGAAATCCATTTTATTTCTTATTTATATTTATTTTTTACATTTTTTTTGTATTTTCTTACTCCCACGTATAATCATCGCAAACTTTTTGAAATGACAAGACAGGTAAACGTACTGCATTCGAATTACAATATATTATTCCTTCCCTCGGTGTACACGTATTTGTAAAATGGAGTTTTGGGATATTTCATTGCTAACTGACGTGTGAAACACTGCCGTGGTGTAGGTAGTAATCCGATTGGATTCGGATAATACGTTGAATAATAAATGCACGTCAATTTGCGACTACTCACCTTAGATAGATAGTTTGATATTTAAGTTTTTTTTTCCCCGTACTCCATTATACGCGCGTCTACGTGGCAACGGGACACGCATCAACGCTGTTGTAATAAAATATTGCCCACGTACCATATCCTACTACGCGAGGGTTGTTATTATTATGATTATTATTATTATTGTTAATACGACGAACGTTGTTTATCAGAAAAAAATTGTTACGTATACAAATGCGAGTCGAACAATATTGTCAAAAGCAGTATGTATAGAACGCAAAAATTAATTGTATGCAATTTTATTTAATTTATTTTTGAGCACACTACAAACATATAGGTACTTCTTTATGTACATGAAAATAGGTACGTGAGTTGTAGGTATTCGTCTTAAGTACGTTGTAACTTGTTTAAATTTACTCCGATGGGATTAACGAAATTACTCTGTTTCTACAGGTACGCATTTTAACGGGGATATTCTAGACAAGTTTCTATCCATGTATTTACTGTATTACAAAGTTTCTTCTTCACGAGTGGGTTTAACTTGTTTATTTTTAATCACGTTTTTCAATTATCATTTTTACGATCAAATTCCTTGCTCATAATATAACCTCGACAGGATACTTGAAATACGTATCGTTATAACAAAACCAAATAATATCAACTTTTAGAATTAGAATATTCCCGATTTATCCCTCAACGTTTTCTGTTCGTTACGATGTAGGTATATTTAAATTAACTTATTGAATTTTTAAACGTTATGAACATTTACCAACAGTTAAAATATAAAATATTGGAAGACATGGCTTTTGACTTTTTGTGTGTAAACCACTGTGTAGTATTTGAATAACAATGAATACTACGAACAATAAAAAACAATGATACTACCTAAGTTAAAGACGTTCATTTTTTCAATGAAAAATACATAAATGCAGACAATACAATATGAATATCTTTTAATTCTTAAGACGATTCGGATGGAAAAATGGTATTCTTGTTATTATTTAAAGTTGTAACCGTATACATAGTAAATGTAGTAATATGTATTATTTGTTTAAGGAAAACACCTTTTTTTTTTTACGAATATTTTTTAGTTATTGTGAAAGTACAATGTTATCAAACACCCATAAATAGGTTTAAATCCATTTTAATAAAATATAATTAGTACTAATATTTGTAACCAGATCATCATTGATAAGAACTGAATTAGTAACGTAAACTGTTATGCTTTTAAGTATATCGGCATAGTTTTCAAAGAATTGAGCACATATGTAAAAAAAATACATGGTTTTATTGTTCGTGGTCATGTGAAATATTGATCTGCATTTAAAGGTTTAAACCTGAAAAGTAATAAAAAAAAAAAATACATAACGTAACAAATTATTATTATACCACACATATACATTGTGTATTATTTATGCACTTAGGTCATAAAAATATAACATATTTACTTGGCACTTTTATTTGAATTTCGAATGCACACTAACGACGTTGTCCAACGAACGCTATAAACTTCTAAGTGTGTAATAAAATATGATAATGTATTATGCTTGGCGCGAAAGAGGTGGAGAGGTCAGCACCGATAATGTTATTAAAACTCTGTAGGCGTTTAAAGAGAAAATTGAGTCGCAGGGTAGTAAATCGTGTCTGATAGACAAATATTGACACTTTAATCGGCAGATCGTTGTTCAACGAAGACTGATGGACAGGCTTTAAAATATACGAAATCCACATTTTTATTCACGCCAAAAGAAATCCATGAAAGTGTAAGTACAATAATACAGTGGCTTTCGTAGACATTAATATGCTTATAATAGATTATCATCGAATTCCGATAAGGAACGTCATTACGAAATAATAAATCAAAATACACGCGTGTTTATTTACGTCGAAGTTCGTAAAAAAAAAAAGTTTCTGCTTGACTAACAATCGATTGAAAAAATCGCTCGGCCGTTGTTCTCGTAATAATCTCCAATCGCATTGAATGAACGCCGGTTAATGGCACAGTCGGCGTTCGGCATCACGTCAATTTCGGGTGGGTGTTGTTTTAATTTTGAACGCCGGGGATCGGATTCTGTTTTGATTAATCTTCTGTATTTGTTTTTAGCGACGAAATTTGGTAACCGGGGGGGGGGGTGGTGGTATTTTTTCCCGTTTTACGTAGAACGAAATCGTAACACCAGGAATAATGTCTATTATAATTCGGTTCGACTTTCATAGCGCGCGGAACGTCACCAACGCAGCGTAATGATTATACAATTTGTTCAAAACACGTTTTCTACGCGATTCGGAAAATCTAATTTTACAATCACTGACGGGCGTTTAGGTTGAACAAAAAATAGACACGCTCACAATATACTTTCATTTTCTATGTTGCAGCTAAATGGGGAGTATCCCAATGTTCTATTGTTAAACGTGCGTCGTCGTCATTATACGGGCTCGTTTCATTAATATTATGTTATGAATAAGAATGTGTCATGCTAAGTGTGCGGCGAGAGCTCGGCTATTTTCACGCTTGGTCGAACACAAAAGTCGCATGGTTTTGATTCGATAATTTCTGCGCACCCGCCCTTATTTTATATATACCGCGAAATTGTTGGTATCGTGTCAACGGAGTGCTCCACAATACAACGCGACCACAGCGGGCACAATAATCGAAGCACGGCGCGGTCCTGTACACTCCTATAAATCACTACCGTATGACGTAGAACTGCCTAGGCACCCTGTACACAGTCGTGCTCGAAATTCTCGACTTTGGGACCGCACTACAGAACAATATCAATACTCGTGCCATCCCACAGAGCTTCTCGGCCAAAATCTCAAGGAATACAAGTGGACTCTCGACTCGACTGGAAACAATACGTTCGTCAGAAAAAAACTGCAAATTAAGGAGAAAACGCGACAGCTATCTTGGCTTATCGGAAAACATTGTCGACAACATATCAATACGTACGCGTAACGTGATGTTTGATTGGTTCGCGTCGCGGTTTCGATCTCCGCGCCAAGCGATGACGGAGTGGTGTGTGCATCCACTATATCACAAACCGTACATCTGATCGAATATTAATCACGTTTTAATAACACTCAAACGGCGCAAGTCCAGCCCCGAGAATTCGACACGAGTGTAATATTATTGGCGACGGAAGAACGAGCTGTCGGAGTAATAACCTTACAATATGTATAAATCTGTTCCACCGTTAACGATGTACACACGCGATTTACAATATCGATTAACTATTATTATTATTTTTTTTAATTTCGAGACTTTTACGTTGAAACGTTATCGGTGGAATGGTACATTTGTTTTGTTTTCTATTCACGTATCGTTTTCCGCGATCACCTATGATATAACGTACCCTATCTCCTCACATTTTTAAGCGAAGCCCGTTTTTTTTTCGACACTTCGTTTACGTTTGAAAATCGCATTGCACGTTTTTAATTAAATTTCATCACGTGTAATATTTGTACTGATAATATGAGACCAGAAGTCGAATGTGTGAACACTGCGAACTACTTAAAGCCGGGTACTATTTGCTGCAGATACTGGCGCATACATCGATATCGTCTTCTTCCGCTATCGAGGCGCGTTTGTGACGTGACTTGAAAACCAGATAACAGGTGGTTTATTATATTATAATACATCCATAGTTTGGAAGGGTGCTTGCGATCGGTTATGGAAATAAAACGGGCCGTGTAACGCTACTATCGTGTAACTCGAATAAATTTTGTGAACTTTACTCGGCGTATCGGATTCAGAAACTAACATTGTTTTCGGTGAACGAGTACGCCAACAGTGATCAGATGTGAAATTGCGTGCAGTGAACGAAACGGTACTTAGCAGCGGTGGGCAGCAGCAGCGGCAATGGCAGGAGTAATAGTAGCAGTGTAATTTTATTACTTAACCTTAATCGTTTTCGAATAAGTACATTACACTATTGCGAACGAATGCACAGCGCCGTAAGTGGGTAACTTTTCAACGCGAACACGTGTTCCAGGTTTGAACTTCAAACACATATTTGACCTTGGCCAAGCAGGCTGTTATACCGCCGAGTTTATCTCGTAAATTAATCAATTCGTTTTGAACATCTGAAACACAGTGCAAACGAAACAATGCGAAAAGTTTTTGGCTCATTGGTCGTTCTTGGAACGAACATTATGCTGAACGCCCATGCGATGGAAATCGTGATCGCGGAGGTGGACGTGTATATTAGTGTTTTACGGCTTCACACACGATTCATGCATATAAATCTCCAACCGTTTTATCTTAAAGTCGAGTTCGGGTATTTTAAATCCTGAGAGGATAAAATAATTTGGGATTTTAAGATGAGTTTATATTAAAACACATTCAAAGGGGTCTAAAATGTAATGCGACTTATCGATATTTGAGTTATCTCGAACCGTATATTTATATACGTACTTCCAACATGACGAAAAAGATAAGTTTTGTGTCTTATGGTCGTGGTTAACATTTCCGGAATTGATAAAAATCCATGAACACGGTTACTATACGATTTGTAACTGGTATGATATTAGATTATTTTTATTCGACACTAAAAACAAATTTTTTTCAAAATAAAACCATTTAATAAAATATTTGGACGTAGTAAATGCACATCAGTTACAATCGATTACCTATTTTTTTTTCAATAAAGCACATATTTGAAATATTTTTGGCCTGGGTTCAACTATGGAACAAGACAAACTAACTGTCGAAATGGATGGCGTAATGGAAGAATTCTAAAAAGGTTGTAATAACGCATAAATATGACTGTCTCCTAAGCTTTAAATCCGTTTCATCTATTTCCTCACGTACACCGATGAAAAAAAAATAAAAATAGTCATAACGTTAATTAAAACAGTATTATTTCATAAGTCACATTTTATTATTGCTTTTGTTAGTAATTATGTATGTTATATTATAAAAGTTACCTTTGAATTTTCTCCGACGTGAATATAAATGTAATATCATCGGATTAGATAAAGTCAAATTTAATTTTCAATTTAACTGTACAAAGTTTTTGGTTGTATTATTATTTGTATACGGTATGATAGTGTTTCACGTTTTAAAATATTAGGATATTCGTATTTATGAATGATTAATTTTTTTTTTGTGTATCTTGAATGGATGGAAAAACGTATTTTCTAGCACATGTGTTCGATTGAGCGTACATACTGAATGATAAAAATGCACCATCTGAGACAATATTTTTTAATGATTTGGACTTTTCAAATTAATTATAAACAAAATTCTATCTTTATTGATTTATATCCATGATTATGACCACACATAGAATAAGTACTAAATAATACTAAATACCTATTCTATTGCATATTAGTACTGACGTAGGTTCACAAAACGACGGTAATAATGTACGTACATTCTCCTTAAACGAGTATACAAAATTAGATATATATGTTTTAAATATATCTTGTTTCATCATATTGATCATTGATGTGTAATGATTTCATACATATATATATTTATTTATAGTAAGAGGCTGTAGGGGCGGCGAAGCCTCGACGACTTGTATTCACAATTATAAGTATTTTGCACCTAATGCGAGCTACTTCTCTGCGGGCGTCCCTGCGTGTACGCACTATACAGAAGATCCGGAAGACGACTGGAATCTGGCATACTTGGGTTTGGAATTCGTTTTGGTTTGATTAGTTTACCGTAACCGTGGGTTTTTTTTGTTTTTCACTCTCCAAATCCGATTGATGTGAATTCGATTCGGCGAAACCATAGCACTGCCGGTATCCCGTTTTCGAGCTGGCGATTTCAGCGGGCGTTAATTTATCATTTACAAACATCGCTAAGCAATGCGGATTGATTTTAGCCCTCAGCCCGTATTCGATTAACTCAAAGTTCCCGAAACGCCTCTTCGAAACAGGGTGCAGATAATTTTAGCGGCACCGGCTGCGCCACGATACTAGCCGTAAAAGATTCGTAGGTACGTGCCAGAAAGTGCGGTTCGTTGCACGATTTTGTTATTAACTTTGAAATAATGATATTGCGTAAGATATAATATTTCAGATCACGACACGTGCGATGTGTTGCACCCCGTACTGTATCGAAGTCAATCGACGATTTTAATAAATAATGATATTGGTGAAATAACCGAGCTCTGCGGCTGCGTGTGTAATACGATTAACTCCATAGCGAGAGAAGTCCGAGATGCTTCCTTCAGTTCGGACTGTAAATAAACTATGTGTATGTTCGCCGTCGTTCTCGTGAGCAAATACGATCGAATGAAATAGAGAAACATGATATCTCCGTGCTGCGAAACATAACTGTATTCTTAAAAAACTCGAACCCTGTTCGCCCCTCATCACAATAAGCGGCGAGCATGGGCTCAGGGTATTTATAAGACGATGCTAATGTATTTATTTACACTATAATCATGAGTAAACTTTCGACCGGCAAGACGGTCACATTATGTACATTATGCAGATCGGAAATTTGCAGTACACGCTTTAAAATTGTTATAAAGAACATTTAATCTACTAACAGTTAATAAATAAATTATATGAAATTCAAAAAAAACCGTATTTATCGTTGTTAGAATATTATAAGAATTCAATTTTTTTTCGGTGGAATTTTAGAGGGGGGAAGGAATGCCTACATGCCTAACCCGCTTGTGTCAGCCGGTGATACTCGTTCGCGCACATACTGTATTTTTTACCTGAAAACTGACAACTCGATTCGCGCACAACTATTATTTAGACTTTATCGATTTCGAGAAGACGGCGGTTGAGCGAATTAACTATTAAGATACCGACCGAGCTATTGCAATTTTGCAGGTGATAATATCAGCTATGTGTACACTACTATAAAATGCCTACATGGTTCAGTAGAAACAATTAAACAATGTTTTAAATTCATAATTACATTTTTAATTATATAAACAAAGAAAAAAAGAAAGCACTTTTAATCATGCCTTACAGATAGGACTAAGTCTGTAAAAGTGCAAGAGAAAATGTTTGAAAGCAATCGTAGAGTCATGCTGAGGTTTGTGTACGCAAACACTTTCAATTTTCGGGTAATTTTAGCGCAGGTGTAAATACTCGTGTGCGCGAAAAAAGGTAAAATGTGCGCTTTGCAGGCGCCGACACGGGTGTGTTTTGTAAATGATTAACAGAGAATTTGTGTAGGGCGGTAAATATTATGGCAGTACGCGTCTGGCGGGACGGGATAAAAATCCTATTAGGCATGCTGATCCCGGTGGAACGGAACTCATACATACCGCGACCTGTTACATTGTCACACCAAGAGATTGAATGTACGTCAAAAATGACTCCTGGACATATTTAAATCCTTTCCTAACCATCAACCCAACAGGTTCGCATTTACCATTTCCGTTTGCTATGGTCACATAATAACTATTATATTTTTCTTTACAAATCGTACGTCTCACCAGCAGGTACCTATAGTTTCTACAATTTCGTACATACATTTTCCAAAGGAGGTTGACCCACTGATAGCAATAAAGTGAGATCTTCGGATCCGCACTTAGTGCATTTATGTTGGATTTTAACAATATTTATCGGGTTCGACATTTAATTAAAACTGTTGTCTAAATAAATAAGTAGTTATCGGGTGATGAAATTTGTACACAGTATATTCTCTCTCTCTCTCTTTTGTTTTCTGAATCCGCGGTTTAGATTTGTTAAATGTTCAAAACGTTCAACAAATAAGACGATTTACAACTGCTACGAGTACCTTACATTTTCGTAAAAGAGAAATAAAATATAAATGTTTGCAATTTTTTCACCCATCATACAGGTTCTCGTGTTATTTTTATTTTTATGTTTTAACTTCCGTTTACGGCGATAATTCTGTAACTCGTTCATTAACGTTTTCATTCGTTGAAGTAACTCTGATAAAGCGTTACATTTCGCTTCGAGTATGGATCGCCCGAGGTGTTGAAATTGGGCACGTTATAATTATTATACATCATAATGCGTAGCGCAATAGCTATATGACTACTACAACGGAATGGTGGTAGACGAGTACGTTCGCAAATCTACCATCCGCGGTCTTATGTTTACACTTCAAATAATTAATCCGTCCGCGTGCAGCGATTCGTTTGGCATTGTTACAGCAATTATTATCCTACTGTCATTAGTAAATTGAGAAAACAGCTGTGTAGGTGCGATGTTACAAGCTTTATACTGTTGCCCGGAGGGATGAACATCTCAGGGTTGCAGCGAGCAGTGCGATTTCCGGCCGAAATGGCTGTACGTGAAAAAATGTATCGACAAACGCTCGTCGACGTTGAACTTTCGTGCGTTGAGCTCCAAAAAAGTTAAGCCCAATATTGGTTTTTACAGTTTTACACGGATTAGACTGGAAAGTTAAGTCTGGTGCGCATAATTGAAATACGTGAAATATTATGAATTGCAATTCAATTCGTGTTAACTCTTTTAAGATCCTCGGACCGTCCGGTTAAACGCTTGTCGGTTAATGTCATTCCATACATAATGAGATTTTGATGAATCGCAGTGTCTAAAATTACCGAGGAAAGTATTAACGAAACTGTAAGCTTTTCAACATTATAATTTAAGACAATATAAATCATATTGAAATCAGTGAATGTATATAATTTTTTTTATTAAAGAGAAGAACCCTCGGCAACATGGGCCATTGGGTTTATAAATGATTAGATAAATTTAGGTATTGTGGACTTTTTAAATTTTGGTTTGAAGCTTGGCGGCTGTGATGAATTTAATGATGTTGGCTATGGTTTGAGCCTTTTAGGGTGGTTGATTATATCTACACAACAATTGTATATATTTTTATATTATTTCGCAATCACATATTATGGATACATCTTTGTAACCCTTAATTTTTTTTTAATAATCTTAGCTCTGAAATTGATTTGAATAATAATATGTATAATGCGCATACAACATTATACCATTTTTGTTGTTGTAAGAATTGCTTTTATTATAATACAATATTCTGCTTTTGTGTCTGTTCAATATGTTAGTTGTAATTTTTTAGCCGTATGTGTTTTGCTGATTAACGAATGCCGTGGTTTACATGAAATCAAAAATCAAAATAAAAGATCAACGAAATGATATTCAGTAGAAACAATTTCAAATAATCTGCGTACACTATAATAATGAAACTTTCAATTCAATTTAATATCGAGCATGATCGTTAAGACAAAGACGAACAGAGGGCAGAGGGGTCCTAGTGCAGAGCATGATTATAATACGTAGTTATATATTTTAATTGTTCATTAATACATTATTATTATTATCATGCTGGCTGGTAAAAATCGCCTGCTACACCGGTCTCGAAACCATTGCCTAACCGTCAAGTTAAACCTGTTATTCTGTAATAATTTTAAATGCATTAAATTGTGCGGAATAAAAATAAACTGAAAACCATCCAAGGACCGGGTAATTTTGTCTTGAGCAAAGAATACGTTTGAAGTTTAATAATTTTGAAATCAACAATAATTCAATCGAAAAACCAATTTCAAATAAAAACAAGTTTATCACGAAAAGGTTGGAGGAAAGAATAATGATGACAAATATTTTTTTAGATTATAAAACAGCTCCGATCGGAATGATATCAAATTATGAATATATATATACTATTAGATGGTCTTAATAAATTATAATATTAATATTTATTAAATGTGAAATCATGTTTTTTTTATATTGAATCCAAACATGTCTAAAGACTGGGTGATTTATTTTTTATTAAACTTGCAATTCATTATGATGAAATTACTACGTGCCAAGGAGTAGTAACGCATTTGAGAAAAATACCGTTATAAATGTTAAATGAAAAATTATATTATATTTCATGGAATTGATGCATTTATCAACGCAAAAAAGTAAAAGCGGACACGGATAATTCAGAAAATATTATATTTATTCGACGTTAAATTCACTATTGTTATAAAGGTCAACCAGCTGATTGACTAACAGATGACAAAACAATACAGTTTGTTTAACAACTAAAACGATCAACACAAACTTGGGTTTTAAGAAAGACTTAAGTAACAACCGATCCGAGATCCCGTGACCTTGCACACCTTTTGCGGACTTCCTTACATTGTGCTGTCGATTTGACAAGCTCTGACGAGTAACAACTGAAAGTCTATCCCGATTAAGTACGAAGGAAAAAAAATATTTTATAGTATTATGTAAAACAAATATTAACAAAAAAATATATTGTAATTATCGAAGACTGTCGATACGTTGCGAGTATAAAATTGAATAAAATGAAATTATAATAAATCTACATTTCTTTTTTCTTCATAGCTATAATATTTTTTGGTTTGAATGTTTATTTTTAAATTTTATTTTATTTCAATAAAATTATGCTGAAATGTATATTTAGTCAGTATTCATAAATTCATTTAAACAAAAAAAATCTCAGATCCCATTCCGATATGTTTATTATTCGAAAACGAGTTTTAAGGCAGCAGTAAATTATTCTTCGTGCAAACAATATTGTTTTTAAACCAAACGATAATAAATTGCCACGAACGTTTATGTAAAATATCGCCGATCAACGGGACGGATCTTTAACGAATCTGTATTGCCGTAGTGCTGTACTACCTCAGTGGTACTGGATATTTTCCCTGTAACGGTTTAACCTCCCTTGCAAGTTGCAACGTTACACGTTCAAGTGAATACATAATATTTGAATAGCGCTGCAGGGTCGTGAAAGATAAATAAATTTTTTTGTCACCTAGTGCTCGCGTGGCTGTAAGAAGAAGTAAAAAGTTATGAGAAGTACCCTGAACTCGCAGACATCACGTGAACAAAAATAAAGTGTGCTGTTTTCCTACGATTAATCACTCTTTTGAACTATGTAAGTATATAATACACCGGTACCACCGGCGAGGTGTAACACTATTTAATTTCGTCACTAACTGCGGTTCCATTAGGGCGACGGACGGGACTCGTCAACGGTCTTAGACACGTTCGTGTCACGTAGTCGTATAACAACTACGATCGTACAATATTATACAATATTGTTAAATGCACGCTGCGACAGACGGTTAACATTTAAAAGCCGAAAAAAAGAAGAACGATTTAAAATGTGAACGCGACCAGGACGGAAATGTTGTGCAGTCAGGTTTTCGACTGTCGTTACACTTTTTTGATCGTTTCGTCGCACGTTTTGCGGACGCATAAGCGTTTTCATACTTGTCGTTTATTTTGCTGATGTCCTTCCGTCGATTTGATGGGAGAAGTTCCCGAAATCGATCTGCGCGCGCAGGCGGCGGTGCACGTACATTCTCAACTTACTCACGGTGCGGCCCCCTTTGATCCGGAGCCGTTCGTCGACGTGCAATAAGTCGCATACACCGCTCGGGGGATCGGGGGAAAAGCCTGTTAGGGTTGATTGGTGTACGCGCGTCCGCACGGAACGAGTCGACGACCGGTCTCGCAATAAAACGCGGTCTCGTGTACGCGGGCTAAAGGTATCCAGGCTTTGAGGGCGACGACGGGGCATTGTTATTGCGTGAAAAGAGCGGTGGAACGTTCGGGACCGTCGTTATAGCCGGATCGCGATCCGATTTCGCGCTCGGGTCGTTCGTTATAATCACACGATATGCGTGCGCCGTCGAAGATTACGTCGACCGTTGAAATCGTCCAGTGATCATTACTACCGGCGACGGTACGGTTCGAAATCAAAATCGAATCGCCGCGGGAAAAGACGCCGCAGCGCTCGGCGAACGTCATTTGGAAACATTCGTTCGACGTTAAATTGGTTATTAGCCGAGACATGATTTGCATTTTGAATCCGGTCCGTAATGAACGATTGTCGTTTTCTACGGCGATTCGAAACGCATAAAGTCCCGCGTTATTCGATACACTACGCGCGATGGTCATAAACATATTTTGTTTTTTACCTTCTACTTCGTCCACATCAAATCAACGTTCCGGTTTGGGTGTATTTTTAAAACGAGTTTTCTATTGAGCTATTTACTTATGTATAATGTATACAGGCTTAATGTGATCTACTGCATTTAATTACAATATTGAGTAAATGTTGACATTTGAAATTTAAAACTTTTATTTTAACGTCGTACACGTAAATATAATTTACATTTCGTGTACCAACAGCAAATTCGCATCCGGCCGCAGCGTTATTAAATTACAATTTTGAATAACGATATCGAAATAGGAAGCTTATCTTCATTACGTAAGGATGTGTGTCAGCGGAGCATCAAACGGAATTCGAACTAAATTAAATCAAAGAATTCGCTTTAGCGCTAGTATATATATATATATTGTACATTCGAGGTACGGGTTTGTGTTTATCTAAGGCGGATGGTATTTCTTATATTTAATTTAGTTTTACGGCCTCGCTGGATCTATCGATTTGCACCGTGTCTATGTTTAATACGAGTTTTATTTAAGTTCATTAAACCTTTTGCGTACACTTTATAGTCAAAGGATAAAATATACATTATGCGGTCTAAGTGGGCGCACGTGTAAAATAAAATGTTAATGAAGATGTTAATTGGCCGATTACGTGTTTCACATAATTATTATGTTACGTATTATTCGAACTTGGCAATATTCCAAGTAAGTTTTAACAAATATTTTTTCCTTACCGTAAGGTTCGTCTCACACGGAGAGCAGCTAAGCAACTATACAATGCATAATATTGTAGTATTTACCAAAATATATCAAACCAACGTTCGTAGCAATAATATTAAAAAATTCTCATAGCCGTCAAGTCGCGAATGCCGTGACGGCTAAAGAGAGATCACGCAAAACGTGTGTTTTGTCGTTCTATAAAGTATAAGCTCACGAACATTTTGACACGTTTAACCGTATGCGTTTATAGTTTATACGTACATTTACAGCGCACACACATATCGTAAAACTAAAAGCCTTTTTTTTACGCTCGAGCTGTTTCTGGTGTCTCGTACTCATAATTTGGTTTTAATCTATTCCTACGAAGCAGTATGTAAACTTGCTACGGTTTAAAACAAAAACGGTACACGACGGGCGGAGTCGAATATTATGAAAATATTATAATCGCCTTCAACGTCGTTTTAGACGTGAAATGTTTATGTAAACGTGAAATTCAGATTTCATGTCTAAAAACTCGAACGAAAACCAACATGCTCTGTGAAGCGAGTTTTTCTTTTTAAATTAATGCTACTCAAACGATTTTGTCGAGAATAATGTCACGACATCTGATTGCACAGGGACCGATTAAACAGCAGTGTTCGGTTAACGTCAACGGAACACGATTGAGGTAGGAAATCGCAATGTTTATATCGAATTATGACGGTGTTTGTTTAAAATAATTCACTCGTCTGTGACGTCAGAGTTAGTACGTAATCGTCGAATAAATTCGTAATACATATTTTAGTTAAGTGTACGTCTGAACTCGTAACATTGTAATAATATTACATTACCGCGGTCGTGTTTCATCCAATGCAATGTTTAATGCTTATATTTTTGAAATTTCCGATATACGACTAATACAGATCCCAACTACCTTTGATACTTAAACGATAAAAAGTGAAACTATCGTAGAGCATAACAAGAGAGAGAGGGAGAGAGAGTGAGAGAGAGAAATGTTTTATGTGTTATAAGTTGAAAGATGAGAATTTATACTTGGTGTTTTTTGAGCCGCAATGTTGCGGGACAGCGGCACTTGAAAGGTTCCACCGTATACCGAGTTTTAGTGTCCGTCATGGTGAAAAAAAAGACCGTCTCGTCGGCGCAGTGTGAAGTGATTAAACGCGTACTCAGCAAACGCGTGTGTGTAACGTACGGTTTTGGTTGACTTGTCTGTCGTATCAAAATCGTTTTCGTACCACGAGAAATTTGCAATGCGACTGTACATAGACACAAAGTATTCATAATTAATGGGGGTTTTAAAGACTTTTCTCCGACGGTTCATGAGTACCTATTACGTCGTTCGCCACACTTTGGTCTGCACAAGAACGCATTCGTTTTCGGTTACATCAAATATTTATAAGTCAAAAGATAACCTTTTGGTTTTCCAGACCGTCACACACTTATAAGTTACAGCTAACGGAAAGTTAAGCGAGGGTTTAGGCAGAGCGTGTGGTTCACGATATCGACGACATTTTTGTAACTATTAACTGGTACTGGAATAACAGCAATATTTGTCGGAGTCAATCGTAGCAAGAGTATCGTTTTCTCGAGTCATGTGACATTTAGCATAACCCACGAGTGTTAACGATAGTCGTGAAGGGTATTGTGCGTTTGGAAGAACAGTTACGAAACTATAAAAACGTGAAAGAGCAATTGCGTGGATCCGGGTAAACACTAACGGCCTGTAGAACCGTAATGCGAGGTGTCACATGAACATATTTTTGCCAATACCCGCTGCGAACCAGTGCCAGTGGATACCAAAAAATCAAATTTGTCTAACTATCGGATCTGAGAAGAAAAAAAGAGCACATTATCATAGAGTTGAACGCTTTCGTTTCCGTCAGTTAGATTCGACGCTAAGCATCAGATAACTTACGGTAATACGGTCTGCGATGAATAAACATTAAAACGTATTTTTATTTTTTTCATCCTTCGATTTTCGGTGAAAGAAACGATAATGTTGAATGAGACGATTCGATGAGATGATACTGGGTAGTTGTGTAACGTTGAAACGTTGTGTTTTGTTTCGAGAATTTTAAACGTTCGCCGAATGGATAATCCACCGTTATTGGGGCACTGAGTTCTCGTGGACCTTAAGTTAATTATCACATACGAATAATTACTAAGATTTGGGCAGCACTAAATATGTCGAAGCTGCCCGAAACCGTGGCAAGTATAGCCAAAATACCGTATAATAAAGGTATAATCGTTTCTAAATATTCCAACAAGCCTTGTGCTTTGGTTTCGTCGATCACACAATACAATTATATCACACGACATACCACGGGGTTCGTCGAAAAATTTAAAAAACACAACAACGGTCACATTTCTAAGCCCAATCGGGTTCAATGTAAGTTATCTCCGTCGTTTTTGTTTTTTTTATTGTTCATGCAAATATGAGCGTTTCGCGGGAGAAAGAAAACGAAATATAAGTCATAAAGTACTGCAGTTTCAACGTGTTTTTAATTATTCACTAAGCATTAAACTCTACGTGGTTCCAATACTAAACGTTATCGTATAACGACTTTTAAAGTGTATTAGGTGCAAATATTGAATTGAAGTACCAGTGGAAACTTACGTGGAACTTCAATAACGTTTCACATAAGTCAGGGGTCGCCAACCTTTTCAAACAAGTGAGTTACATTTGAAATTTTAAGTCCCTGGTGATCGACATCCAGGAGAATTAATTAATAAAGGTCTTTAGGAAGAGATTTGTTTGATGAGCAAAAAAAAAAAGTCCAAGCTCCAAAGAATTCCTAGAATACAATATAGCAATCCACATTATCCAATTATTCATTA
This sequence comes from Periphyllus acericola, assembly GCA_949715065.1. Classification (NCBI taxonomy): domain Eukaryota; kingdom Metazoa; phylum Arthropoda; class Insecta; order Hemiptera; family Aphididae; genus Periphyllus; species Periphyllus acericola. The sequence continues at coordinate 19,364,541 of OX454270.1, read as the reverse complement.
CGCGATCGATCGATAATGGTAAAATTAATTTTTATAACGATCGACCTATATTCCTAGAAAGATCGACCAGTCAACTGCGATCGACTAGTTGACGACCCCTGACATAAGTAATGCGACGCGTGTAATGATATTTGTTCGTTTTTAACTCGTGTCCACGACACTGTTTGGTGTAAATCACATCTCGCGCGTTGTCTTTAAGCTGTTTTTTTTAACTAGAACGCGTTCGTTCATTAAGCGTTCGCGAAATCGTTTGATTGTTTTTAATGTTTTCTTTATTAACACAACATCAGCAGTACACAAACCGTCTGTGTCGTGGGCCGATGTAGCGCCGGGTGGTGGTTCTATAAGGCGCGTGTTGAAACCATCGAGTTTGTCGTTCCGAAGCTATTATAATAACACTATTATTCTGTTTGAGATATTAAAGTCGAGTGCGTACATGCGGAGACATTTTCCTCGTCCTTTTGTTCACATTAATGTCATTTAAACTGATTTCCGGCGTTCAATACTGTTATTGTTGTATTTTCAAACTATACCTGTCTGGAAAATTTAATATATTTCGAGTTTTCAGCAATATTTATGGGAATACCCACTCGAACTGAAAATAATTTTATACTCCATTTTATGTATATTATTTTTTTTCAAGATTGGAATAGTTTATGAGTTCAGTCGAGGAAATACCTGATATCCGTTTTCCAACAAAATCGACTAGTTTTCAAATGAATTATTGAAACGATATTAGTATCGCAAAGCATACTTTAGTAGTGTTAATAGATTGTGATTTTATAGTTTTTTCTTATGGTTCTTCGGTTATAATATTACATGTTATTGTTATAAAACGACTCATTATTTTATAAAACATCAAAAGAACAAATGATTAAATACAAACGATTTCATAGAAGTTTAAATTGTATGAACGACACGAACGTAGTAAGATGTAGAAGTAATAAACGTATTCCAAACAATTTAAATATATTATAGAATTTAATTATCATCCGTCAACACTACACTGGATAAATAACTTGATTCGTTGGCTTAAGCTCTACATCATTACTTTCTCGGTTGACAAACAAACATATGATGAATATGTACACAAGTATTTTATGGTATATAGAAGATATGTTGTACACATAATGTGACTTGACTTGTTTTCTCGATTGAAATATGCCTAAACATTGATTTTTTTATTTTAAATTAATAGGAGACCTATTTTTTAACTATTTTTTAAACTGTAAATATTTTTATCCTATGTAATTAATAATCAGGTATCATGATAACTATTAATTGCACTTTAATGATATTTTGGCTGCATTTCCTGTGCGACGTATTATGATTTATCAATTGCTTTTTGTGTCATGGGGGTCAGCGAAATGGGATGTCAACGAATTGGTGGGGTGCCCGCGGATCGGGAATCGAAGAATTGGGATCAGGTGACGTAGGAGTGCACTATCACGTCGAGGTAATCTCGGGTGGGGGCGCGTGGAACGGGGAAAAAAAGTTTGCACAATCCGGACAAGAACATCGGCCGCAAGAACAGTAACCCGGGGACTTATGCGACTCCATTATTGGTGCGCATAATACACAGCGATGATGCGTGCGCCCTTACCTCCTCATGTAGTGGTACTTGATGACGACCACGATGACGACGGAATTGGCTATGGCCGCGACCAGGAACAACGGGACGTACATGCCGATCAGCAGTATGCTCCTGGCTTCGGTGAGCCGCATCTGCGACGAAGAGAACTCGGCGATCAGCTCCTCGATGACCGACGCCTGGCCCATGCCGCCCGCGTTCTTCGTCCACAAGCTGCCGCCCTCGCGGGCAGTCGTGTTGTTGAACATCTCGTGCGTGCTTCGGTCGCCGGCAATACGCTACGCTGAAGCCGCGTCCCGTACGCCCGATGTCAACGACTGGAAACGGAAAAGAAAAAAAAAACGTAAATTACGAGCCTCGAGAGCGTGGAACGAGGCGAAAGGTCTATTCGATAAACGCGTTTTGGTGTTTTTTTTTTTCATTTTAGATCGTTGCTCTTTCAACAATATCTAATGTTATGAAAACTTCTTGATTTAACGATCAACGATTCATCGGGCCAATTGGCTATACATTTACAACAGTTGTACAGTTGGTGGCATCGTTTTTAGACAAAACAACTAGCTAAGAAGGATTCCCAACCATCGGACTTCACTTTTCGTCTAACTGTTTGGTGTGAAATCTATTACGCAATAACCGTCTAACTCGGCGGTTCTCAAACTGTGGTACGCGGAAGGCCGAATGTTGGTAAAACGGAAAATTAAAAAAAAATCATTAGATTCTTAGCGTAGCCATGATTTAACAATGTCGTTTGTGTGTTTTTAATACTCCGATAGTAAACTCAGATTTCACGGGAATTACGTCAATAAATAAGATATCGTAATATCGTATGTAATCGTTGATATTTACCGCGTATGTACGTAGATAAATTCTGATTATTTTATATCAGTACTACTATATTTTCTCTTCGGCCGTTAAGTGTATTGGTATTTGGTGCTAGTCAACGTAAATACTTGAGTTTATGTCTTTACATTTGTGTTTATAATAATTACAATACACAACGTACATAATTTTATATCAGTACTGAAACAGTAAAAACATGGATAAGCGGCTAAATAGAGCAACATACAATAAATCTACGTCTGAAAACTGTTCAGTAAGTTTTAATTCAAAATCGGAACGCGCTAGTCAAGATGTGAATAATCATATGAAAATAAGAAAATGTGTAAGGAAATGTGATTCTGAGTATATTAATATTGGATTCACGGTCATAGACGTAAGCAATGAGCCTCGGCCTCAATGTGTTATCTGTTTTGAAATTCTTTGTAACCAAAGTATGAAACCATCATTATTAAAACGTCACCTTTGTTTGTATTATTCTATTTTTAATCATCAGCGGTAAGTGACTGATTGATAATAATATACTTAAGTGGTACGCGAAAAAAAAAGTTTGAGAACCACTGGCTCTAACTACATTTAATAACTTCTTATTGTCAACGGCTGACGATAATTTTATAATGCGTGGGGTAAACAATATACGGTCTGTTCGTATTACCTGGTATACGTATACGGACTCGCCGTGCAGTAACAAAAGCACTCAACGTTTGCGCGCTGCAGTTATTTCGCAGAATAATTAATACACAAAGAGGTCTTATATATGATCAGTCGTAATGACCCGGAAAGCCGATGTGTTTGAATGCCGATAACCGTAACGAGATCATATGAAAATTGTCCGGCTCGATTGGTATCATTATTTGTTTATAGTTCACGCGGAATTAATACCTACTACGCTGAGATGCATTATTGTGATACAGTCATACAGAAACGAGTAAAGACGAAACTTCAAACCGTTAACGATATGTTGTTATAATATATTAGCGGGAGATACGTCAAAAGTAATATAATATGCACTCGTAAAAGTATTGTTATTCACCAGTTTCAGGATTACTTCAATCATCATATTCTATTTTTTTCTCTTTATACACACAAACACTCACACACATTCAAATTTGTATATGTGTATATTATACTTGAAACATGGGAAATACATGAATTTCGTAAGTGGAATCAATCGATAAAATGAATAATAAATTACGCTCATCAATAATAATACGTTACTCACACAATCATAATAATATTTTTTTTTTATACCATTATAATGTTCGAATAATAATACATGTAGTAGAGTAAAATATTTAACATATCAAAGTATTATAGATTTGATGCCCATGAGTATCAAAAATATTGGAAAAATTTTAGAAAAATCTCCAAAGTTGGGTAAGTATTAATGTATAAATGTTTTTGAAGACCGAGGAAATAAAAATGTTAAACCATTTAATCTAACTAACTAATTTTTATATGATTAAAAACTATTTGCGAAAACCAATTAAGAATTGGAAGTAAAAATACCAAAAATGGTAATAAACTTACCAATTTGATAAGCTAAATTATATGATATAAAGTATATAAACTTTAAGTGCAAAACTAAAAGAGTTTGTACAACATTTCACCGGTGTTAATATTTTTAATGAGGGATGCTTTTAGAGGAGCAAGTGTTAAAAAAAAATTAAATTAAAAACCGTCTCGAAGTCCGTAGGTCCGGATGTTGGATACTTGTCACGTTTCGCTTGTCCTGACGCAAAACAGTGTTGAATAATTAATTTTTTAATTTGAACGCAAATTAAGACCAATTGTCGGATTCAAAGGACTACGACTCTGAGCGACGCTTACATAGTTAACCGAAACACGCGCGTGTAATCTTTCCTATATCGAACATTCGCGAGCAAGAAACGTATATGCCAAACACGTGCGTTCAGACAACTTTATTTGCGTACGTGGGGCAATTTTTACCGTTGGCGGAAATTTCATTACCATGTTAAAAGTTGTCGTAATCGGTATGCGCGCATTGTTTGTTTAAATTTATTCGTCGCGTGTGTATAGTACCTATCAATAGTCGCTCGCACGAGTACGATTTACTAGAATCTGTCTAACGGTGAATATACATTATTTACAAGCGAGAATCTTCAGTTCGAACTATCAACACTTATCTGTGCGTACGTTGGCCATCGTTTGATAAACTTGAAACAACTTGAAACACGACAACGAATCAAAAACTTTAGGTCGGAAATCTGGTCGGAACATTTTCGTTCGTGATTTTCCGTATACACACTTTGTTGCCGTTAAGTGCATCGGTGTAGCAGTTGCGCTCGTTTTTTCGTAAGATCTGACGGTAAATCAAAAAAAAGACTGGTGTACAATGATATTTTGATCTACAGTCTGTGTTCCGATAGTTTCATGGCCATGTATCACTGCGGAAAATCAATCGTAAACGATCCCACTCTGGGACACCACCGTACACGATTATTATCATAATATTCGTGACGTAGCAATGTCACTCCTAATAATTAAAAATATTGCATCACATCATCGTAACAATAACACTGATTGCTCGCCAAAAATATAATAACATTAATTTTCCATTATAAGTACATTGCCCAACGTTAATTGGTAACGTGGACGCGGCCACTGAACGGCGCTGTACAATCGTTTGCATTCAATTTGATAAAACTAGATCAGTTTTAAAATACCCGGAATAGTTATTTTCTGTTGTTGGTATTATGCTTTCATCCAGTTGAACGCAAACGATCACGGTGACGTCTAGTAGTTGCGTCAACATTTGAGCTAACAATATGATGGCGTATCAGATTGTTCTTAAATCTATGGTAATACTTAGTTTACACATCTTGGAAGAGCGTACATACCATCGAAATGTCCAAATATAGTATAATATAATAATATGATATTCCAATAATCCGATCATGCCGAATCGCACGTGAACTCAGAACATGACTTAGGAAAACGATTCGACGTGATTTTTCACCAACTATTTGAACAGATGACTATTTTTCAATAATTTCTACGGTAAACCCGCGAAAGGTTAAGCGAATACGGTGAACTGAAATGGTAGTGACGGACGTCAAATGAACGAAGGTTTCAAAAACATGCAATGACAATATACAAAAAGGATTCATAACAAAATCAACACTTGCGTTTACGAATCAGAAGCTTTTGAAATTCTTTGCGTCGGGCTGTCTAGAACATAATATCATGCCACAAAAAAGGTAAAACAAATGGTATTGAACGAAATTGCTTTAAATCCTTCATTTTCCGAGAAACCGAGAGACAATACACCGTGGGCCTATTGAAATCGAGGATAAATGTCACATAAAAAAAAAATGACAAAGAAAAAGTTTCAAATTACACTTTATCGGAGACGGCACCAACGTCATTTGGTCTTCCGTCTGTCGCGCCCATCTTAGAAACTATCATTATGTTATACGAGTAATTCTACATTTTTTTTCTCGGACGCGCTCTAGGTTTTCCATCAAACTTATTTGACGAGTATTTTGGCAAAGTTTGTCCAAACCTCGGACAAACTTCTGCTCGAGCAGAACGTTATTTGGTTACCATTAAACATTTGTACTCTACTATCAATTGCCTTTTTTCTTGAACCAATGAGAATATACGGTCCGGTTAACTTTAAGCCTGTACATTTTTGTCGTTTTAATTGGATTTATAACATTTCCACAAACATCGATTCAAATGCTAATTTAAAGAAAAAGATAAGTTACCTGAATAATACGAATGGTTATTCCTCCGAATGCATTATATATATATATAAATTAATGCTGACTTCAAAAATATAATACGACCGAATGCATTTCACTGTACAGATCTGCGGGCTGTATAAGCCGCTGCTTACAACCAATTTTCGCGTAATATTTACATTCGAGAAAAAAAAACGAAAAGAAAAAAAAAAAGGCTCAACGTGAAATATATGTACCGAAAATTTCACTAATCCTTTATAAAAAATATGATTACGTAATAGTATATACAGCACTTAGACTACTAGAGAGTATCTGCATTGAAATAACAAACGTCATACGATTCAAATAAATTACTGTAATAATTATTATACTCGTCTCGGCGAAAAACATAACATAAATTCAAAAACAGGCCGTTCAGACGCGTATCTTGGATTTAACCGTAATTTCTCCGCGAAAAAATAAATAAATAAATATCATAACATTCATAACTATTCCACCAACGCTTCCTGTGTGTTCTCGGAAACCCCTTATTAGAGTTTTCGAAACGTATCACATCCCGTCGGCGTTATAATATCCTCCACCTGCATTACCCCGTTTGCCCGCTAAACGTTTTCTTAACAATTATAATACCAAACCAGGTATGGAAAAAAACAGATGGATAATACTAGAAACTTAACAACCGCAATTGCAGCATCTTGACTTTAAATTTCTAACTACATATTACGTGACGGTTATAAGTTTAGTTAAAATTATCAAGACTGCCGTAATTATGGTTGAACTTTTGTAGTTATTTTGATAGCATATACTTTCATGTATATTATAATTTATATTATATCATAGTGTATAGTTTAACTCGTGTAAAAACTATTTAATTATTACGGTACTAAATGGGTTGCGGGGTTACCAGTGACTCCACCCACGATTTTAAGGAAAGAACATTTCTCTTAAACCAACACTTAACAATCAGCGTAGGCGTAGTATATTAAGTGTGCATGTTAATAAATATTAGACAGATAAAAGTGACTGAACCAAATCTCCCGGCGTAATTATAATTTTTCTACAGCTACAAACGGTAACATTACTCGTTGTTATCGTTCACTGACAATGAAAACTCTAAAGCCACTCAGAAATACGGGTTTTGTGTACGCGCTCGACCGGCCGCGGTGGTGTAATATAGCTGCAGGCTTACAGGTCCGAGCGGAACTGAAATATTATCGTCGCCTCAGAAACGTACGTTTGTTCGCGTAGCATAACAACGGTGGACCGCGGCCGCGTCCGGAAACTTCCGGAAACCTTAAGTCCGCGCGAGTTCACGGGTCAAAGTCAACAATAACCGCGGAGATAAATGCTATTACTCAAAGGTCTGCGTCGATGATTTCTACTCGTTGAACCGATCGTTTAACCGTTGTCATCGCTGCGAGCCGAGACGATTTTCCGAACCTTTTAGAAAACCTTTCAGTGTTACGTCACGACACGACTGTTCGCTCGAACGGTCGCATAGTCGAAATCGACCAAACAAACTACGCGGTGGCCGTTCTCAAAATCAGTTTGCCGTAGAAAGTCCACACGAAACTTTGGAAAGTTTGTCTCGTCGGTTTTTAACTGCAGAACACGTCTAAACTTTATTTGAAATTTATATTGTTTATAGCCGGGTATTTATTTCGATGTGCCCACACACCGAACTAATATTATTGAAGTGCATACAACCATAGTGTCATTAGTTCATTGTGAGTTTGAAAGCTGCACCGATGAGTTATTTAAATATAAGTATAACGGTGAATAGAAAATTATTGAAAAAGATAGAAACGATTCCGATGAGCTGAATTCGGATCGTCCGAAAAGTGGTCAATATTTGTTTGCTGTTCACGTATTTTTATAATCTTTGGGAGTTTTTAGATATTTTTCAAAACTATTTGAAACTATAAAGCTATTATAAATATTGTTGAAATAAGCTGTTTAAGATCAAATTTGTGTTCATTTTTCAATCCATAAAAGTGCTGCGTGAAACTTTTTCGGAGCTCAAATTGTGTCAATGGAAAACAATTCAAACAAAAAAAGAAGAATATCATGAATAACCAATAAACATCCTCCTCGCAGCTCGGACTCTAAAAGTGTTTTTTTTTCTTTTTTCCGTTATAAAACATACTACTTTATCATAAATATTATATAATAATCTTTGTACACAGCGTATCTCTTACGATAATTTATTGAAGTGAACTTACAAGGTAACGGAATCTACATTACGACAAAAACAGTTGTCGCAGTAAATTAATATTCACTAGTTTTTTTCCTGTGGTCCATCACTCGACGACAGTCAACATTCAACATTACCACTTAATAATTGTTTATGTTATGACGTTTGTGATTTTAACATACAAATCTCAGTTAAAACTTAAATGTAAATGCGTACTCATTGCATTGTTATTTGTGTTCGTGCTGAATAAATACGAATAATTGCAACTATTGGCACTAGGAATTTGATTGTCTCGGTAAAATTCAACTAAAAAATATGAATATATACATTTTCTGGGTAATATATCCGTATCCAATGTTTGATAAATAGCTGTCTTCATTTACAACAAGAGAAAAATAATCAATGAATTATTTGATTTATTGCAGTTCACATTAACTATAGTTTGCCGAGTTCGCTCGAATAATATGATAAAATAGGTATTCAGGTGCATTGTAGCCGAAAAATTATAATATTGAATGCATTAAATAAAAAATGCGATAACTTTAGAAACCTACATTATCAACATTAATTTTAAACGTGAGCAAACTGTTTATCAACAGTATAGAGTATGTTTCATACTTCTAGTTATTTTTACCAGAAGTATTATGAAAATTGTATTTATTTTGTAAATGATTAAAGGTGTATTATAATTATACGCAATTCGTTAACACACTATCATAATTTATAAGTAATGCCTGTTTATCTAATAAGTCGACCAAGTAAATAGTTGATACTTTTTCATGGACTTCTTAATGTATTAGTGTCTACGTTTGTAACTAATCCGTAGCAAATAATCAAAATGAAATATTATCATTTCGTCAAATAAGAAAAAGAAAACAAAGTGAAATCATTACCATAATCATGAAAAATAATCTACACTTAAGGAAATGCCTAATTTAAATAATTACAAACGCTTTTAAATCTCTGACATATTTTTACATTGCAGGTACATAATCACAACTGTTCGAAATTTGAATTTGTCCATATACTCGAGCGGCCGCGTTCTTTGATACTTTTTTTTTGCCACTCGGGTCATTATCATTTCAATGACTTTGACATCAAACAACACTGAGGTATAAATGGTATAATAAATGTGTGATAACTTCGGGGCACTTAATTTCGTCATAAAGTACTGCATGCAAATGTTATAATAATTTTAGAACGTAATTTCATTTTACCAAAGACCTCGAGAACATCTTAAGTGAATATACATTGTCTTTGTTCTGAACGCTTTGCCCACGGTTCGAGTAGTACGATGATGTTATTTTTCACTCGGTCTGCGCGCGAAAATTTGAGTGACGCGGGCGGACGGCGTTAACGGGAAAAGCTTTTCGAAACAGTTTTGAATGTTTTGTTGCTTGACCTGTTGTTGACGACGACGTTGACGCGTGATGCGTATACATTCAACGTTTCCAATATCCTTTTGTGCTGTAACATTCTTCTTTTTCGCACTGACCGTTTCAGTCGAACAAAATGGTGAGCCTACCATCTGTACGTTTTTATACGAATATCATATTGATTACAACGAACACACGAACAAAGTGCCGTGAGGTCAGACATAGACAACGATGAGAAATCACCACAACTACCCTCGATCTACTCGTATACGTATATATTCTATATTTTCCATAACTGCAATACGATTTTATTGTAACGATTAACGGATTTTTCTAATCATTGCTCTGCCATATTTAAGTTTCGTTCTCGACATTAATCGTCGTATTCAAGAAAGGGCTTAGCTCAGTTAGTCCCAACGTCAGTTTAGACACATATTGTGCACGTCAAATACCGAACACACTTACTATACGAGCAGGTGTAAAGCGTTTGGAATTTATGTGAATATTATCCGGGAAAATATTAAAGTTAATTGCCGGAATAATATTATAACATTTGTTCGCAATATATCGCCTTTTACCCAAACGTGTGTTCCGTGTTCATCGAACGGACGGTCGACGCCGTTGTTTGAATATTCGTTCCACCGATTTCATTTGATGTAATACCGTGTTGTAATATTTCAGGAAATGAAAGAGCTGATACACTTGCCAAAAAATATCGTTTTTAAACGAAATTAAAAACCATATTCTCCCTTGGCCGAACAACACACTCACTAGAAAAGAAGAAGTAGTTATCAATAGGCTCAGAATAGGCCATACTAGATTAATCCACGCCTACCTAATGAAGAAAGAAGACCCACCCATGTGCCCAACTTGTAACGATCCCATAACAGTTAAACACATCATCACCGACTGCAGAAAATACGAATTACAACGGAAAAAATGCCATCTAACTCACCATCTCGCTGAAAACCTCAACATCGATACAACCAACGTTCTGAAATTCCTAAGGGACACAGAACTTCATAAAGAAATTTAATTTAATATATATTATAAGTATAATGTATCTACCATATTTAATGTAACCTATATATTATTAATGTAAATATTATGTATTTTTGTAGCCAATGGCCCATAGTTGCCGAGGCATTTGTCACAATAAAAAAAAATAAAAAAAAATACCGTGTTGACAGTCCCCGGTCTGGAGCATCCTGCTGTTGAATGTACACCCGTCACGCGAGTTTCGTAGATATACGCGTGTGCTAATGCCTGATATCGGATTCACGACCAAATATAACGTGCGCAACACACGCGCGAGTAATAATAGTAATCGCATACCTGTACTAGTGTACGCAATAGTAATCTAAACGATTTGCACATGCGACTGTCGAAATAGTGTTTGAATAAATTAAATAGTTAATTTAACCGTGTATTACAGTATTTTAAACTGTAATTTATAATTACGCACAGCAAATGGCTATGAATTTAGTTAAAACTATAAAATGGAAATAGTTAAACTTTTGTAGTTATTTCAACAGCAAAATTGTATACTTTATTGTAACTATAGTGTTTAATTATAATACTACTGTAAAATGTAGTTACTTATTATTGTAGATTTTACTATTCGTTAGGTTGATTCTAATAGGTAGGTAATTTATTGCCATTAAACAATTACGGTAAAATGTACAGTTGCTATCACTATTTTAAATCAACTATTTGTGTCGGTACTGGTTTTTTGAACATACAATTGTAGTTGTTATAGATAAAATATGATTGTTTAAACTATAAATTATTCAAGTAAAATATTACGGTAAATATTTGTTTCCGTGTATAATACCGCATCAACTATCCTAGAGTTTACCACCAAAATTAATAAATTAAAATTAACCGTGTATTTCACGGCATAACAATTGTTGTTTGGTGTTACGCATTTATTTATTTTTTTGAGCAATTAGCATAATTCCATTTTATCGCAAATATATAGGTTAATATGGCGTTCGTTTTATGAGTTGATGGTAACACGAAAATACAATATTTACTCAGGTACGACGAATAACTATATAAAAAGTTACGGTGCACATGAAATATCTTATTAGCTTTCAGGAAACGAGGTAAAATACAGTGGCGTACGATGGTAATACGACGTCGAGAGTAACGTATTCGTTTTATGCGAGTGATGCATTTTTCAAGACAGCGAAATCCTAGACCAATCTATGTGCAACGAACATATTTTGCGTAAAAGTATGCAACCCATAATGTGTTTAGTAAATATCGTTTAAACAAGAGCAACGGGTTGTACGTTGTATCGCATCATCTTGTAGAACAGCTTTAGCTTTGGAAAGTTATGTTCGCTGAATCATCGTTTAAATGTCAAAAATGCAGCATAACGTAAAAACATCTTAACAAACAATTAATTAAGACGTTAATTGATTAAATTATTTATTTATATATACAGTTATTTTTGTTATTATACACTAATTGCGTTTCATTTTCTCATCTGACATTATTTATCGTCTTTATTGTGACGTTATGAGATTCCATTACTGAAACTTTACTTATTGCCTATGTCAACTATTGTTAACCGTGTAAATCTTGAAGTTTTAAAAATAAATAAATAAAAAAAAACATAAAAACAGCGTGTACATTATTGTTCAATCCGTATTGCTTCGCGTACCTATATCGATACCTATATTCGATACTTGTATCATCTGCCTAGGTCGATAAATCGGCTTCATCGTACACGTACGCATTTTAATCCGTCTCGGCATGATTATAATATTACACGTACAAATTCATTACGTAGGTACACCGCAGCGGTACGGTACGTGATACACACGCACGCCGTAGTACCTGTATTAGTATAACGTCGTATACATATATGCACATATACAATATACCGTGTACAATATGATAATTCAATGTTTTGAGGCTCTGTGCGCTACAAGCCGATGCGTTTCTGCAATACGATTATATTACACGCGCGCGAAACAAGACGATACCTGTACGATAATCATTTTAAAGCGCCCACCATGTCGTAGGCAATCGGTGCGCAAATGGTCGATTAATAATAATTGTTACAATACCGACGGCGCGCGCACATTCCGATGATACACCGCCAGTACGTACCGCCAACGCGGGTGTTTTGTGGTTTTTTTTTTTATAAATAAATGCGTAATGCAATGGGACCGCTTGAGATAAAATTATCATTGTCAAACACGGAGATAAAAAATAGAAATGCGAAAAGAAGTCGGTTAAACTAGTCAACACGTTTAAAATGTAATATCAACGTTTTATTTTAACCAGAACGGATAAGCGCGCCTCCACTGTTATTACTCTCCCGGTCTAATGTAACATTAGTTTTCTTTTTACTAAGACGGTCCGAAACTATAAAAGTCTAAACCGTTCGTACTGCAGTAAGTATGATATATTTTTTAATTTCCACTATTATGCAATGTGTTTTTTACTGTTGAGTTTATTTTATGTATGAAAACACAAATGGCTTACCGTCCGTAGTCATATACATTTAAGTAAGTCCAAATTCGCTATTTTTTTTTATGAATTCTCAAAACTTGCTGGTTATAGTATATTATCTATATATTGCATCCGACCAATGAGCCGTGCGTGAAACTATAAAAAGTAAAACGTCAAGCAAATGTATACGTAAACAAATGTAACAGGAAGGGGAAATAATTTGAGATATAAATGATCTTTCAAATAGGGGATTTTCGAAAATCTGTTGGTCTGATAAAATAATTTGAAGTCTTATCAAATAGGATAAGGCAATTATGTAAAACAAGTGGCGAACGGAAAACCCTTTTTGCATTTGTATTACATTCTTATCAAAAAAGTTGAATTCGAGATTCTTTCGAATTGAAAAAAAAACCAAATAAAATGTGCCGCACGTAGATGCACAAATATCAAATACCTGTATATACCTATTTTTTTTTTATAAATATATATTTACAAATATGAATTTGGTAAGTATGTAAATCAAAAATCATAGTAAATAATATATTTTTTTAATCTTAAATAGTCTTTTTATTAAAATTACCTGCATCACGAAAATAAAGTTATATGTGTTAGTTACAGTGTAGGACCAGTTGGGGGAGGACAATAAATTACATACTAAAATTTAGATAAGGAAGCCAGCACTAAGGATGAAAGAGACAATAAATAATAAAATAATGTCAAAACATACAATAGAATCCATTAATTTAATGAAGAGAAAATCTTTTCCGCTTTGTTATGTTCATGTTTTTTTTTCAAATTTAGTAATGGAACTGTTTCAGTTTACTATTAAAGTATGATCATTAGGTCAAAGTACAAAAAAAAAAAAGATAAATTCGTGGACACGCCTTATTATTACAATGGATTTAGTATTAAGCTAATGATTAACAAAACAAAATTTGACAAAATTATCATCTCGGCATTTTCGGTGATTATATATATTTGAAAATTACAGGAGAAGGGTCCAGTTAAACAATTTGTTAGATAAATCTGGTATTCTTTGATACGTTCTTCACTGAATATAAAAATTATTTAATACAATAAAACGTTTTTATCTCAATAATTTTAAAAGTCTTTACAGGTCTGAGCACACGTAATATCGTTGTTTAACTTTTATAATAATTTATAAGCTTAAAAACTGAAAAGTCTGAAATGCACCAAATTTATTTGAAAATTCGGAAGTATTATCATAGCAATAAATATATTATCGGTGTAGACTGTAGAGTAAATGATTCTGTCATGTTTTCACCAACTTTTTGTCTTACGATTTTCTCGCGACAACTGGCAAGTCGAAAAAGGTCATCTCAGTATAGGATTCGATGACATCTGTTCGACTCTACGTGTACCGTTCTGGGAAAATGTCTGAACATAATTGTAAAGCCAATCGGTCGACCGTTCGGAATCTGAAAATGAACACTGCTGATATTAAAAAACGTCCCGTTCAATTTTGACGTCACACGAAACGTGGTAATTCCCGTGCGATCTTGCGAGAGACATGGAAACATTTTTATCGGGATCACGCTTGACACTCTAAGTGAGACGTGACTGTAGGCAAAAATCGCGGACGTCAAAATACGCATCAAGTGGGCTTGTGGAAAATCGTTAAATTATTACAACACGTTCTATTCCGAGACGCGCGTTTGTTTACATAGTTTTCGAAAAGCTTAAGTTTCCGGGAAAACGCAGCTTTTAACGTTCGGCTGCGTACACGAGGTTAAGGAAAGTCAAGTGAGGTGGTGTGAGGACCAGTGTTTCAGAACTAGGTTTTGTGGAACCCCTGCGCGAACAGTTTTACGAGGCCCCTACCCTGTCGAAAAAAAAATCATTTAGATGAAAGTCATTTTTTACACTATATTCTTTCTATACGTGGATATATCCATTCAGCAGCTAGCTTCCACAACTGGAATTGTTTTTGTTACCTACAAGTTTTAGCACTACTTATGTTATTTAGAATGAAAATAACATTTAATATTACAAAAAATGTGACTCTACCTATTTTGCCAAAATTAAGTACTATAACATATTATAGGTGTACAGTATGATTATTTTAATATTAACCCTGTACGGTCAATGAGAACTTTTGGTATTTTTTATTGACATTTTATCTTTTATTATTTACTACCTACTTTCAAATGTACGTTTTACTTTTTCGACCTACAGAGTTCCCGAAATTCAGGACCCAAATTTATTCTAAGCTAGAAGGTCCTTTGATGATGCTGTGCTTTTCCGGTCCACCCGCTGGCCACGGCATCGGTGTGGTCAGGTAGACTGTAGATTTGTAAGTTTTTTTTTTTTTTATTGGTAAAGAAACAGTCAAATGTCGTCCCTGCACGCCATACGCGTAATATATCAATGATCCACCGCGGGACGGACCCTCGAGAAAATCTTGCGATGACTATATAATCGCACAGGGACTCGACCGATGACGACGTGCTCGTGGTGCGCAATGGGCGAAATTAGCCAAAGCGTATGCGCGCGTTCTTCGCGAAAACGATGTACAGTGCGGTCTCCCAAAACCCGAAACATCTCGATAACGGTTTACGAATAATGCGCGACGCCGTTATTCTCAATTAGGCGCGTTCGTCTGCAGTGTTCGTCGAAAGTATTAAACCGTATAAAGTACGCGGTACAAGACGTCCTATCTCGCAATGACCGTTATTATTACAACACGTCGAGTGATTTACGTACGATTCGCATACGGTAGGTCAGCGGTTCCTAACCTTTTAGTTGGGCGGACCACCAAAAAAAAAATCTTTGACGCCCACTTAAAGTAAACCTATAAATGTATATACAAATATACACGTCGGTCATTAGAAATAGAAGAATTAAAAAAACAATTATTGTTTATTCAAAAAAAAAAAAACTCCTTATTCATCTTAATCACGAGTTAAGCAATTTATTACGATTTTTGACATTGCTTGTCTTTCACGGGAGAGTCAGTATCTGGATTGAAACTGGATAGTTTCAGTTTTAAATCACTCTCAACATTCAGTTTATTCTTATAAATTTTTGTTTTAAAGATAATAAAACGGAAAAAGCTCGTTCACACATATAGATTGTCGAAAAGCTCATCAAGTTATTTTTAATGTATACGTGAGTAATGTTAATATCACACGATTCACGGCCCAGTACCACTCTGCTCGCGGCCCATGTGTCTGGAATCTCTGCGTAACAGTATAAAACTTTATTTGCCGTAAGCTTTTGCAGTCGTTGTGCGTCGTGTATTCTACTGTTACCTGCGCTGCGGGGACGCGACGAGGAGCGCGCGCGCGGACGTGTCGGATTAAAATTTTGAAAGCTTTTCAACCACCCCAATCACATTACGTTATAATATGATAAATCGTCGTCCTCGCACTTTCGCTGATATTCAATTTTCATACCTCGCAATAACCATGCTCACTGCATACCGCGATCGCGGTACAGGACCTATTGAGGTGTACTACGGTCACGTTTATGTTAATGGCGTTGTCGTGTACTCGCGATTGGACGTGTTTTTTTTTTTTATTTCAATTGGAACGCGCGCGAGTCTTCCGTCGACGGATGTCGTCAAAAAAAGAAAACGTTTTTCTTTTCAAACCCATTCGAGTCCCGGTCGTCGCAGTCGTCGCTCGCTTTAATTGCGTTGTTGTGTTAGCGACTCGCCCCCGTGCGACTCGTAATCATTTCTAATGCGCAATCCTTTTACACTAACCGCGGAGAAACGCACGTCTTCCGAGCACCGCAGTAGACAACCGCGAAATATACTTTATAACAGGGATGGCCAAACTTTTTCAAGTAGAGATCGACCAAGAGAACATTTTTCTTAAGATGATCGACTTGAGCAGAGAACGGCGACCAGAGTTTCAATGATAAAAATGATTCGCAAGTCTAAACCGCCAGAGACAATCAGTGTGTACTGCAAATACAAATTCTAATAAGATGCCAAAGATCAACTTTTTAATCGAACGCGATCGACTGGTAGATCGCAATCGACCGTTTGGCCACCCCTGCTTTATAATAATAACTGATATAACTGTAACAGATTAGCTCGCAGGGTAAGTTAAATACACCTCCGTGTTCCGCGTAAAATGTGTATATTATAATTTATAATATACTATACAGATGTTAAACACATGAACTACAGCGATCAATACCTACGTACATTATGTAATAATTAACTGTAACGATACATATAGAGTTACATAAATCTTAGCACGTACAGTTTTGTATTCAGTTCGGAAACTGCCGTATGTTCTAGAAAATACTTTCTAATTATTCGTTATTCTGTATACATTCTCGCTATCATAAACTGATATGTATACAGAATGATTTTTTAGACGTGCTTTTCTGGCCGTAAAAATGAATTAGTTGGAGTTTTAATATCCATATTCGAGTAAACATAAAAACCATGTTTTGCACGGTTTGTTTTTATCCTGACACCTTAAGTACGTCCTGTGGCGATACAAAGTTTTGTTTTTCAACCAATTCTCACTACAGTATTTCATTGGGTTAATTTTTCTGTGAATTTTGACGTACCGAAATCAAAATTCAAACGAGCATTTGAATTTTTCTAATATAAGTATTAAGGAAAGTATTATACATTATAATATCAAATATTATGATATAATTTATAATAAAATTTTATCGATGGTGGCGACTAATTCGGGATAGTACGAATTTTATACTTTTCGTACTCAATTTTAAATTTCCATAACTTCGAAAGTATTGGTCCTAATTTTGACTTTGTTACATGAAAAGTTCCAGAAAAATTAATTGAATAATATTTTGCGTTAATACGAGTATAGTGTTCTTATTTGAAAAACAAAAATTCGGTCAAAAAAGGGGAGATCACGTGTAAGAAACCGTCCTGTATATATGGTAACATATACGTATTGCAGGGAGTACTGAAAACTTCCATTACCTCATCGCAACATCGAATCGGTTAAATCCTCGCGAGATACACTGCAGGTATTATATATACATATATATTGTGTACCATTATAATATCATAATGTATCTATTGGTATCAGTACCACGTTGTACACGCTTAAGTTGTACTCAAAATAATAAGCTAATATCGACGAGTGTCAGATTATACAAAGTTATAAACGCACGAAAACTAACACCGAAATGCGTATTATATTTGCGATATAACTTTAATCAACGTTTCCGTGTACAGGTGATGATCCGATACTAAATAACACTGTCATTTCTTTGCATTGATAAATTATCGATAAGTGATTGATTTTGTATTTATTTCTTATTATAGCTGTTTCCTTACAATATTGGCTAAGGTTACGTACCATGGTCGCATCAAGTATTCGATTGATTCGAATTGAATATTTGAACAGTGAATATAATATTATTTTCCATTTACTGTTTCTACTTCAAGGTATACCTCATACTTTTTATATACCATCACAGTTCTACTAAAAATACATCGAATGTACGTATAAAGTATATTTTTTTGTACACATATTGCAATAGAAAAAATACAGTATAAAAATCTTGTAATAAAAAAATTCTAAATTCATGACAGCAGATAGATACAATTACGAATGAAATTTCAGAAACATTTTATTAGGTACTAACAACTTCGATCCGATGTATTTTTATTTAATATTTTTTTACTATAATCATTATACTTTTCTATATGAAAACAATATCATTGAAATACTATATAACAATATATGAAATATATTATTGTATATAGCTAAATTTATTATCCTACGCCTACGGAGAATTATGAATTTCTGTATTTGTAATGAACATAATTTTATGATGAATGATCAAAGATAAGGGCAATACCATGCGTACAGGAACACCGAATTGATGAAGGTAGTAAAATTTATGAGTCACACTAAGAAGCCAGCTATAACTAAAATATATTGTTTACAAACTGCCATTAACACAATTACACAATTAATAGCTAATACTTAACATGTACCGGCGAGTGTGCGAATCAAGTACAATAATTTATTATTAAAGTTGTAATTTTATTTTTTATATCATTATATTCATTTTTTATTGTATCAGATGTTAGTTCATTCGAAATATTTATCCTCTTCGGGTTCATTATTCTTATTGCACGCTGCCGCTCTTATCCGCGTAAAGTCCCCGGAAAACTAAATCTAGTCTTACACACGTGCGGGGTAATATAAACAAGAGTTTTTATTTTATTGTGGACCTCATGTTTAGATTCTGGTAAAAACGACAGAGTTATTGGTTTCGCAAAAACGCATGTGGCTTTTATTAATATAATAAATTCTTCTTCCCGTGTAATTTTATCTGAAAAACACTTTTAAAGCCACGGAATTAAGTCGAAAAGATCCATACGATGCTGCCATACCAGAAACGTATACAAGTAATCAGAATAAAGAAGAATTGAACAGAATAATGGCGCAGATAGTAAGAAAGATAATTTAGACGATTAAACACATTTTAGCGGAGACGTAGGCTGTTGTCACGGTCAACGCGAAAACCAATGTCTCGTTATTGACATGGAAATATTATGGTTCATACACCACGAAGCCGCAAACGTTATGTGTATAGGATTTGGCAATAACAAAATTTAGTGGAGGCGTATGTTGTTGTGACAGAAAACTTAAGAACCGATGTCTTGCTTCAGGTGCTACAATATTGTTACATGTGACAGTTATTGCTGTTCACTAGTTTGAAAGCAATGTATGGTAGCACTAACTGTAATCACATTGGTCTTTATCAAAACAACCGCGGCCTCTACCCCCAAAACCGTTAACGAGTAACAGCTGAATCCGAATCCATGAATTTATATATAATGGCGCATCCTGTATAATCTCGTACGAGAATAACGGACCTTATATGCTGGCTGTATTACGGCCACGTTGCAGCTGATCAGTTTTCCCTCATGTTCGACGAGCCACACAGCTTTCATGATACGTCAGGACGAATCGCATGGAATTCGTAACTAGTTCGTTGGGTATTTTTAATCGGTCTTACTCCAAGGATAGAAACAGATTTAAGAACATAAATTATTCAGCGAGTCGAAAATCATACGAAAACCTTGGTTTTCCTGAGGCAAATGCCTTTCAAATGGTAATTACGAGGAAACGAGATATGAGGCGGGAGGATTATTGCACTTTTTGAGGGTTTTTGTAATTCTATCTAACGTTAAGTATACTGTATAGTCTCAATTTATATTATATGGTATAATTTACGATGACTAGGCCGTGACTTTGTATACTGGGAACGCGACTTGAGCGCGTTTGCGATATCCTATTATGTCACTGTGTCGTATTAAATTACGCATGCTACTGCAGCTGTTGTTTGATGTCTTTGTACTTTGTAGTTTTTATCACGACAGAATAAAATGAGCTATTTTTTTTCACTCGTCTGATTGTAATATATGACAACTTTTTAACCGCCACGTATTGAAGAATAACCGGCAATAAGTTTTCCGCGGATAAACGTAAGCATAAAATGAATAGACACAAAGGTTTTCAATTTAAATCAATCGCCAATGACAAGCGCAAGTGTTCTTGAAGGCCGTTTAGTATAATATACGCGCCTAACCAACACGCACAAGTACGGCGCCGAACCGCTTCAATATTATTTGTACTCATTAAATGTAATTATATATTAAATTGAAAGCTTTTATTTTATTTATCACATTTTATAAGACGCACAACGATGTGAATTTTCAAATCAATTGTTGAACCGTCGATGGCAGTTTATACGAAGGTTGATCGAAAAAATAAAATTCAAAACATTTCCATCGTTTACGCGAATACAAAAGCGTTTTTATTTCAAACTGTTAACATTTTATTGCTCTGACAATGCGTACAGGACATTATTCTAATCGTTGGTTTATTACACCTCTACGGTTAAATATAGCCATAGAACTGTTGTTGGAGAAGTATATCACGTTGGAAGTGTGTCAGCATAATAATATTATCTCGCGATTGCCAGACAGTCAGAGGAGATATTAACGAGTTCACTATTGTAAGGTTCTAGAAAAATAAAACATAATTCAAAACAAAGCATTCATCAAAATATCCTACCTACGTATGAACCCCTTGAAAAATCTTAACAGTCGTGAGTCCTTTAAACACCAGTAATTAGTATGTTAATTTTCATTTTTATTCTTTTTCATTCCCAGTTAGTCATTTCAAGATTATTCCTCATACATTATTTAAATGGTTGTACGCAATTTATCACACGATAAGGAAAAATAAAAATAAAACAAACAAAATAAACAGCGCTCTCGTCGTTCACGATGCTTTCGTTCCAACGCGTATATTTCTACATCGATTGACGTCGCGGTATAATGCGATAAGTTGTACAGAATAATCACGTATAGCCGCGCGTTTTCAGAAAAACGATCATTTCCATAATAAATAACGCGATTAAACGTCGTATGATAAATGCAACGTGCTAATACGCGATGCCGGAACATATTATTATGGAAGTATCGTTTCCGTGGCTCTTAATCTTCCCAATGTAAACGCAACATAGCCGTTACGTGATTCACACCGCGTGTCACAGTTACAATATTATAGTGCACCGTCTGATACCATAAATGACGTATTTATCTCGCGACGGTGAGTACTATTTATTGCATTTATGGTTTATCCGATGTAAATATGAGCATTTATCGTTTAAGATGTTCGCCGCGGCCTTTTAATAATTAAGATGTTTCAAGGTGAATGTGCGGCATCACGCGGCCATATACGAGTATATTATGTTATACAATAATATACAAGCTGCTTCTTTAGACGTGCTCACCACTTTTTCGACCGTAAAAATGCTTTAATTTGAAATTATTTTTTTTCAATGTTCATGTTACGATACTATGTTTTCCAGATTAGGTTTTTTTCATACCACCACAAGTGCATCCTGTGGTGATACAAACTTTTGTTTTTCAGATAGGGCACCATGGTTTTTCATTAAAATATTATGCAATACATTTTTCTCGAATTGTTGACCAATACTTTCGGAGTTATTCAAATTGTAAATTGCGTATGAAAAGTATAATATTCATGTTATCTCGAATTAGTAGCGATAACGAAAAAAGTAGTGTTATTACAAAATCAATCATAATCTTAGGTATTATAATTTAAAATGCTACTATTTCCTTAATACATATATTAGAATTATTCAAAAACTACTCGTTTGAATTTTGATTTGGGTGCATCAAAATGTACAGAAAAATTACACTAATGAAATACCGAAGTGAAAACGGAGTCTTCCTATTTGAAAAACAAAACTTTCAATAGCCACAAGACATACTGAAGGTGGCATGAGAAAAACAAATCGTGCAAAACATAGTTTTTGTGGAAACTCGAAAATGGAAAAAAAAATTCAAAAAAAGCATATTTTCGGCTAAAAAAGGGGTGAGCACATTTAAAAAAGAGCACATTTATCGTTCGAACCACCACGGATCTTAACTAACAAATTATATTATATAAGTGATTTACATTTTTAATAAATTCCGAATATTTGAGTCCCCGAAGTTTGAGGTCTGATTTAACTTTCGCACTTTGGAAACTTTTTTCTTTTTTTTTTCCAAACTTACACCATTTCTCGCTGATTATGTTTGCGATTTAATTTTAGTCGTTAATATTATAATGATTTCGATTTAGTTTTTAGCAAACTTCTTAATTAACGCGATGACTCGAAATTACAGTGTTACTTTCGAGCGCCACGTGCCGCAACTACTTCATAAATCGTAATACTATATTATTATTACTGTTAAAGGTAGGTAGGTAGGTACGGGACGGCAGCGTTCGGCGAAATCGAAATGTTGAGTACTGCGGATAAACAAAACGGAAATCGTCAATTAAACCGTGTTTCTCGCGTATGGAAAATATATACGTACACAACAATATCGTCTCGTATCATCCGCGCACGTACGATACGCGCGTACCACTGCACATGTACCGTGCGTATTGTAGTGAATTGATGGAACTAATCCGGCTTTAGATTTGCGCAGCGCGTCAAACAATAGACCGAACGAAATTAAATACATTTCCGAAACTGCACGCGGTACCATGTATACATACGAGTATATACATACTGCAGGTGCGCGTACAACACGTATTGTTTCCGTCCGATACGCACGCGGGGCTGGTAGGAGAGTTTCGTCGAAAACACTTCGGCGATCGCGTTTTACGTGATATTTCGTATTCTCCCCAAAAGCACGTGACGAACTTGATCGTTTCGATTTCGTACGGATACGACGGGTACAACTCGTAGGTATATCGCATAAATTATGTGCGCGATCGTAGCCCAAAGTTGCGCGCGAAATATGGTATTTTTCATTCGCTACGCGGCTCTGGAGACGTCCAGTTAAACGTATCGATCACGGAGACCGTCACCAGTGCTGTTAGTTCGATATTTGTAATTTCTGTCTGAAAAGACTTTGGAAAAAAAAAAAAAATTACAAAATATCACCTCGCATCGTTAGATGACGATATGGCTCGCGTAATTCTATATTATTTAACCTTTCACGGACGATATTAGTATACATGTGTAATGTGTATGTAAAAAACGTGTAATACAACGGTACGGAAGTTTACATCGTATACGCGCGCCATGTCGAGTTTCTAACCTTTGTGGCTAACTTTTTACTGCCCGCTTGAAAGCGGTAAACCTATTTCATCGCAGCTTTACCTACTATTCCGATCGTTTATGGCATTACGACTTGTCATAAACACATTGTTGTTTTATTGTTGTGGTTTAATCAGGATTAGCAGACCAGCATTATTAAATTGGCAATAAACTGAAATCCACAACGTCGGGAAATAACTGTGTTCGCGGTAGCGACAACATTGTTTCGTTACATCGGTAAGCCCCGATATTATTGTACGCATGGAAACATTAATATATTATCTACGAGATCGGTCCTGTCCCCGTGTATGGTTATCCAAACAAAACGCATAATATCGAGTGTCTAGTAAAAATGTTCTGTACCCGCAAGTACAAAAATACTAATAAGCATATTGTATCCATGCAATATAATATTTATAATTACTTTTTCATTATTATTTCGATTGCGTTTTCAAACCGTGTAAGGCACCATAAAATTCAAATACATTTATGATGATGAACTTTGCGCTTGTTTATACGATAAATACGAATATATTTCGACGTTTGTGCGCTGTTTTATTTCTTATTTTTAGAGTTCGCATGAAACGAAGGACGTATTGGTTTTAACATGATGTGTACTTTTTTTGTGTGTGTCTGTGTATACATTTTGACCTGCAGCAGGATTGCTTCGACGTATACAAATATGGTACTTTTCTGAAACAAAATGTCGTCTTGTTGGTTCTCTAGAGAGGTCATTTTTGAATTTCTCAACAGTTTTCCGAATAATTGAAAAAAACAGAGAAAATTTACAAAACACGAGATCGAGAACCTTATACGTAGTATGTTCGTCACGCGCTTATACCACTTGCTTATCTTGCATAGATACAAGATTTTTAATAACATTTTATTTATTCGGTTGTTCTATAAATATTCTTATTTGCAGCTACTCGAAAAGTGTATGTATTATTGATATATAGATTTAAGCACTTAAATAGGAATCCTATAAGTTTCGAAAACATTTGTGTAATTCGTGCAAATTATATCTAGAATAATACGATTTGCAATAACTAGTTTTGCTGAATAACAAAAGCAAACACTATATCCAGTATTTTGCGTAATTGTACAACGTAAAGGGTTAACAGTTAGTGGTTAGTAAATTATGATTAATGGTTCATAATAACAGTAATTGGTGAAGTATAATGATATTATGGACTATGTTCGGTATGCATTAAATTTGCTTAAATCGCATTGTATGTACGTTATCTTTCAAAATATACTAGAAAAAAATAATTTAGGTTTTTATACAGTTGGTTTTCTACATTTTTTTTGGATTTTAATTTGTATTTTATATTTTGTTTTTTAGATATTTATCATATCATATTTATAAAATAAAATATTTCACGTTTTACTGTTTAAAATGTAGGTACCCGTTGGTATGTTTATATTTATGCGTCTAAAAACGTATGTCGCCAACAAATATAACTTTTATGAAGTGCACAATAAAAAAAAAAAAAACACGTTTCACATCATACAATATCTTGTAGTTTATTATTAAGGTTAGTGATTCTATGCTTTAAAAAAAACCCTTTACGTTCTCTAACGACATGCGTTAAAAAAACCCAAATTATTTATTTAAATTAACACGATGTCTTTATTATAAACAATAATAATAATAAATAATAAGTAAGTATAGACATTTAAAATGTTGAATTTATATCACAGATACAATTAGCTGAATTTATTTTGACACTTGCAATGTGACTATACATATGTCGAATGAATATTTTCAAAGTTAATTGAGCAGTTTACCAATAAATGTTCACCAATCAATTCTTGCTCTTCGAAAATATTTCGATACAGATGAAACTGGAGTAAATTTATAGTACTGTAAATATTATTTTTTTCCTAATCCTCTAGTCTGCATTTCAAAATCTTAAAGGTTATTTAGACAGTTTTTCTATAATTGTATACACTACAATTTTTTCGTTGGGGTTTTGTAACTCTTAAATTTGTCGTATACAACTTGTTAGTTGTTATGCTTATTTTATAGGACTTAGTAATTTATCTCCATCTCCAGCAGCTCTGACATAGGATTAAAAGTTAATATAGTTAGTATTTACCTACACTTCTACACTATAAATAAAATGGCAGGATATAATAATTTCAATTACATTTTATTTTGTTTAATACCTATAACATATTAACATTTTTAATTATTTTTTTGAGATATATTTCTTGGAAAATTATACACCAATTTGAAACCATAGAGAAAATGTGCACATTGAATGGAAATAAAATAAAATATACACTTGCTATGTGACATAAATCCAGTATTCTTCGAAAATTAATAAAATGGATTTTTGGATTTTGAAATCCAATGTCTGGATTTATGGATTTATGGACTAGATTGAGTTTATACTATACAACCTACATGTTATTATGGTTTCGATATTTCGTTGGTTGTATTAATTGTATTAGTTGATGAAAAATAATACTCTGGGTGTGACTGGTTATTATAATAATTTAATTATGTATAAAAAATAAATAAGTAGTTATTATGACTATAGATTATTATGTTTATGCGTAGTGAATATAAGAAATTGAATTCAATGTTTGAAATCCGAAATCCAGATATAGGCCAATATTAGGTATTCAGAGTTAAAAGATCTGATTTTTTTTGTAACACTATAGTAGGTACTTGCACGCAAAACTAAAAAATATAAAAAATTATGGAAAAAAAGGGTGAAATTCCAAGACTCCTTGGTCGTGTGAGATACAAAGATAGGTTAATTGCTGTATTTTTCATTTAAAATAAACAAATGTACCATTGCTCTAAAAAAAAAAAGATTCTGAGGAGTAAAAGAGGTCGGGTGCATCAGTTTCAACTTTTAAATATAGTTGATATGGTAGTTGAACCAAATATATTAGTAAGACGGGCTTATTAGTTCTATAAGTATCGTCTTAAAAGTACTTATCTAAGACCTGAAAATTAATAAAATTATGTACGACGATAATGGTCTTATATTACATGTGTATGCGCCATGATTTAGACTCTAAAGATACATATTTTTAACAATTATTCTTGAATAGTCGCTAACATTTGATCACACGGTACCGAGATGTTTCGAAAACAAAAACGAAAATATCCAAAATATTATGTGTAAGTGTTCTTAAGGACATATAATATATATATATATATATTAAATGTTAAGGACTGAGGTATGTAGAAGCTACGACTTTTTTTTATCAGAAATTTATGATGTCGCACAAAGGCATCAAATTTCCAGAAATGGTACTTACCAAATGATAATTCCAAGAATTGTCATAAATGTTGTGTTTAGGCTGATTAATTTTCGTTTATGCAAATTTCACCGCCAGTTCTTATACTGTTTATCGCAGCGAATTTTTAACCAATTATAATCTATAGCCAAAAGTAACTTCCTTAACCAAACTTGGCTAAGATTTAAACAATGTAAGGTAGAAATCCGTTAAAACTAATGCCTCGATCAAGACTGATCCGTGCGAAGCCGGGTAATTCAGCTTGTATATATAGAATATATAATAGATACAACTATGCAAGGTACACATGCATTTATTCACATTTATTTACGCTAAAAATTCTTAGAGGTCAATAAATGATATAAAATTCATATTATTATCTCACCTCAGAAAAAAATATGTTATTACGACATTGCCGACATTGCGTGTCTAATATTTGAATAAACTCGTTTTCTTATAGCATTTGTTCTTATTTTTTCATCGAATTATAAATCCAAACAGAAAGAAAAAGGCACTCGACTATAATAATTGTGTTGTGTTTTTTTTTTTTTTTCATTCCTTGTTATCGTTATTATTTTCTCTCCACGAAATATGATTCTCGAATTATTTACCACTATTTTTCCACTGTTATTCAATTTATATTTTTACTTTTTTGACTACAACAACTTATCAAAGAACAATTTTGTCTCGTTGCAATTATCAAACATTTAACTGTAAAAAGGTTAGAGCAACAATTTTTTTTCGATCAAACGTCATCACGGGGCGATAACAGAAACAGTTATTGCGCGTGACAAATAATTTTCCTAAGCATCACTTACGCATGTAAGACTGCCTACGCACGAATCGGTTAATTTGCGACTCAGGCACAGCGTCCTATTTCCTATGATATCGTAATAATTATTCCTACCGTTCGGTGCATTGATGGACTTACTTATACTAGCGTCTCATGGCCTCCGTACACACTATTCTTGGAACAGCATGTAGCAGAGATGATATTTTTTACAATTATTTCACATTAGCACGTATGATTTTTAATGCACGGTAAAATAGATAATGGCGGGATGTGGGGATGGTCGGGTGCCGAGAGTGTTTGCGTGGCTATCTCAAGCCCTTCTTATGCCACCTTATGCGGTGCACGTTAAGTTTGTAAAATGATACGAGTTCGTCGTCTGAACTAAACACCCGTCGACGGCGCTGGGCGGGCGCGAATAATAGAAATCGATCGAACGTCGAGTGTGATTTATGTGCGGGGGGGGGGGGGTACGTACATTACACGCTCGCCGTTAAACCGTGAACGCATTCTCACCGTGTCCCAGCATCACACGCACTTGAGTCCGAAAGGGCATATGACCCGCGAATCGCTTGAACTCTGGTGTAATAACAATAATCCGACCCGCTCGGAATACGGCTAACTCCATGCGCCCGATCGGCAATCATTACAACATACGGTAACGCACGGTAACATTGGTCACATCGGTAACACCCGTCGAGTTCGGACCGTCGACCGTATTATAATCGGTAACATTATGGTCGTATTTTTTGCTTTGGCCGTAGAGGCAGGACGAAAACTCGCCCAGCTCAGTTACGTTTCGTCAAGACCTCGCACTTCCGTTAAAAATGTCTGTTCGTTCGTGTGACATCGGCTTAGCCAAATAGACCGCAAACACGGTTTTACGTCCAAACACGAGAACATAACTCCGAGCTGTATCATAACGACTCGTATATTTACCGGGACATTTTCTAACGTTTTCGATCGTGTAAATAGCACGCGTCCTTACGTTGATGTAATTCGGAGTCGTCGCAATATGACACGTCGAACAAGCGTAATCCATTGTTTCCCCTCGACGCGCTGCGTATTTCTAACTGTTCACGTGCAATCGTAAAATGCAAATGCAATAGCGTCTGACAGCGATAAACTTGGGTCTCATTGCCCCTCATAACGCAAACCGCTTTTACTGAACTGTTCTTGCCGTGGAAATGATATACAATGAGTAGTTTCATGAACGTTATTATTTCATTAATTTGAACGGTTTAATTTAACGGAATAAACGAGTTATTCGTTCACTCGGTAAAAGTACTATTATTAATGTACGTGACTATGAAATGACGTGCGCGCATCGAGTATACGAGTGGGTATTGAAATGCAATTGGTAAGTTCACGGGGAAGAATCAACGTGAAAAAGTTTGACAATGGCATTGGTTGTATCTCTTTACAATTCATCAATCATCATCATCGTTAAAAGGACGATGTGATGGAAATAGGGAGAAAAACGTGCGAGACCCGGCGTACGAGAGAGGCTTAAAAGTATAGAGAAAGAAGGTTGAGCATACAAAACGTTCAGTAGTATATTATCAAAAATGGGCTCGAAACCAAAAATGATCGGTCAAAGGGCACGTTCAAATGAACGCTGATTCGGAATCAAAGTTAAATGAACACGCGGTTTATTGGGACGTCAATTAATTTCAGATCTGTGTACGAGTACAAACATATTCTCCACCTGACCTTGCAGCCTTCAGGTACTCATTCAATAGACCCGGTTTTTTATAATTTTTTTTTAGATTCTGGAAATCGAGGTATGTATTGGTTTTATCATGCTGTGTTTTTTTTTGTCTGTATACACAATTTAGACCAGAAGCATTGTTCAAAAGTATACAAGCTTGATACTTTTCTGAAAGAACATTTTCTCTAGTGAGTAGTTTGAAGAGGAAATTGTTTGTATTTCTCAATAGTTTTCCGATAAATTGAGAAAACTGTACAAAAACCTTTAATTAATTCCTGCATTGTTTATTTTTTTCGTCATGCACAATCCGACTGTTTATTTTTCATGGGTACAAGAATTTGGTTGCTGTGCTATAAAAATGTAGCGACCAAAACATACATATATTATCGATATATCGATATTTAAACAATACTAGTATTTAAAAGAAACCTTATAATTTTCAAAACATATCTTGATTACTTGATATACTGCTTGAACTTAACACCAAGATTGCTAAATAAGTTCTACGCAGGGTGACCAACTTCTCACCCAATATTATAAACCCCGACGAGGGATAGCTTAAGGCGCGTCATCCTGGAAACACAAATCACGTGCCCAGGCCTCATTATCCATACCGAAATAGTACCAGATAATAAATAATAATCAATAATCATTGGTGTGAAGAGCCCAAGACGGACTCGATTTATCCGTCACGGACATACATCAAGACCGTAATAAGTCGGCAGGCGTCTGCAATGGAAAATCAACCAAATTGATAACAAATATTTGATCAAAAGTTAGAACATTAAAATTTCTACCGATCTTATTAAAAAAATTGGGTTTTACTTCTTTATCAACCAAGTTCACTCAAAGTTATTTTTTTTTAAAACAATAATACATAGGTTTCAAGTTTATATGACAAATATATCAATTAACCCATCCCAGTATTTCGTCCGACCATCAAGTCTCACCCTACCCAGGAATTTCCTATTTTTTACTTTTTTCTACTCAGAACACTACATTATTACACATGACATAAAAAAGTAGGGCGACAGAGGCTATAATAATCTATACACCGTACACACGCATCAAACATGGGTAAGCGATACATTGAAAATATATTTTTTCCAACGTTACGTCGAATATTGAATCGCATCCTCATGATGTGATTTAAAACGAGAAATGTGTGGTGTAAAATGTTGACATTTCAGACGGCAAAAATGTAAACCAACACAAAACTGCGTTGATAATCGTTTAGTTCGAACCGTGGCAATACCGATAGAACGACGATGACAATAGATTATTATGTTAGCACACATCAGACCGATGTTGTCGAAAAAAAATAATTTAACGAGACACCACGTTTACCGGGCTACACGTACGATATCACATCTTGGAAGTTGCGAAATCGCGCGAGTCGCCGTTTAATCTAAAACCGTCAACCTCTCGCGAGCGCATCGTTCGGTGGTATTTCGAGCATTCGACTGGAGACGAATGTTGACGGCCGTACCTTCATCACTCACCGATCACGTATGCACGTATAATACGCGCACGATTAAAATAATTATTACCGCACGGCGATCGATCAATAACGAGACGAGACGGATTTCTCCGGGCCGCCGGATGACAATCAACCGTACCGCCGACGCGCGCTCGGCCCGAACCGAAACGTTTTGCTCGCGCGCGGCTGAAAATCGCGCGACACGCACAACACGGCGTATTAATGATATTTCGGCTAATCGATTCTCGTGCGGAATCCCGTCTTCGGTCTGTGTACACTGTACCTATTATATTATACGGCATTGCGAACGATCGAAATCACATTTTCTACCGCCGCACGAAAATGTATCGCGTGCGTCCGTATACGTGACAATTTCGTGTGCGAGGAACCGCGGTCCCGTTGTACCGCGTACCTTACACGTGTCATTTATTGTTGTAGACTACGCGTGACGCGATCAAATGACGTGTTCGAAATCGAATGTAAAGTAAACGCGGCTCGCGTCGACACCCGGGGAAGTAACCGCGGTTATGTATGTATCTTGTGCGACCGAGCGAACGCGATAAGATCCCGAGCCGTTCGTGTTACTAACCATTACCGTGCAGATGACGAGACGTCGAGAACGAGGACGGCCGCGGCCTGCTCTCGATGTCTACTCGTCTGCGGATCGATAAGACAATACCGCCGACACCGCGACGGATTTACAATGCGATCAAAACGAACGCGGAATAGATCGACTCGATCAACTCGCCATCATCGTCGGGTTACGATGACCGCGTTTTACATGTTAACGCGCCGTCATCTATTTAAGAAAAAAAAAAAACCATTTCCTTCCGAGCTCGAACGCTTCCGAAAACGGTCAAGATTTTATTTTCTTTCTTTAATCGTACTCCACAATGGCGTATACGAACGCAGTTCAAGATTACTGGGAAGTCTGAACCGAGCAGTGCGCTTATGTGTGGTGTTGAATTTTCAATCGGGTACCCAGCGCTGCGTTAAACTTTTCGATTTTTCTTATTGCTCGAGCACAACCGACGGAACGCACAAAGCACACGGTGCCATCGTTATAAAAATAAAAGTTCTCTCGTTTCGCTCGCCGGGTCTAAAATGCAAACAATGGTTCGTTTAATGTACTACTCGTTTTACCAGGTACACGGTAACAATCGCATCGGGTTTGTTACAGTATAACGATCAAGCTTCAAACGTAATCTGGCAGGTAAGTAATTATCATCCACGAGAGCGTCGACCCGACGCAATAATTATATTACACCTAGTCAACAACTATAGCGGCGGTGTCGATGCATATTATAATGCGATCAGCTGTCAGAGGTAGGTCACAAGGGTCAAAATTAGTTAACCTATATCGGTTGTTGTCACCTTCTTGACCGCAACAAGATTCCCCGGTGCAATCGATATCGTGCGCATGAATTTTCGCACAGACTGTGAAGAACAATTTTAGTAGAGTTTCCTTATCCCGCTACAACCCGCAGTAAGATAAATTTCCCCTCTGAAGATATAATTATAATAATTATTTAGAAATAAGCTTATAATTACTATTTTTGTAGAAATGGTTGTATTGATAACGAAAAAAAAAATACTAGGTGTAAATTTAATATTTTTTTTTTTATTTTTTTTCGTAATTGTTTTTCATCGAAACGACCGTTAGGTCTTTGTCAATGACTTGTCACTTGGGAGGGATAGAGTGTAGCACTTGGTATCCCCTTCTCTAAGAAGAGAATTTGCACGTGTGTAGACTTCACTCCCAGTGGAGTGAGTCCGGTGAGGAGGAGTGTAGAGCAATCAGAACGGTGGCAGGGGGAGAGACTACAGAATTAATTCTGCAGAATATTTTTTGCACTGAGCCGGGTACGAACTGATGACTGCGCGCGTCGTAGCCAACTGTGTAACCACTGCACCACACTACTCCTCAATATTTTCGTTTATAACTTAAAAAAAAATTATTAATTCATATGCAACCAATTTTACACAATATATGCGTATACTACACTATTATAGTATGATACGTGTTGTTTACTTTAATTAATAATGATAATAGTGTTTGTAAAATGTAAATCGTTCAAAAATTCAACCAAAAGCGTAATTTTATTTTTTGCACGGTGTACAACTTTTCACACCGTGCGCGCACGGCTCAATACTGTGTGATGGCTAAAAAGCATATAATCGAGCTTGTGCAATTTACTGCAATGTGCTATCGAAGTTCAACTTAAAATTTGCTCGTACACGTAAAACACACTCTTTTGGGAGTTTTTTCAAGTTCAACGTGACTCTTTATCATTTGTAAACATCTCACCGTTCAAATTATACGTAAAAAAATGTAAGACTTGAGGTTTGTATGGTAAAATTCAACTATTTCGGTTCTTTGTAGAACTATTCTTCTCACATCGAACAATCACGATCATAAAGTCGTTCGTACATCGTTTAGCGACTATGTTACTGTTTCGTGTTCATTAGACATTAGTCTGTGTCGTTATACATTGTAGTCGACTAACAACCTATCGTCCCGATTTGGATCGAGTTGACCTTATACATCTTCTCGGAACCAACGTTCTCCCGACGATTATTAAACCGTTCCGTGGATCGTAAATCGTGCTAATATTTTAATCCCCCACCTCGGCTATCGTAAATTACGGGATGAAACAATCTGGACCGGTCTTTTATGACAATAATTCAACAGTTAGTGGTATATGAAGCAGCCGGAACACGTATCCGTCCACATATAGGTATATTGTCGTGTTTTGTATCGTATTTCTAATCACTAACGGTAATAATTTGACACCTGGGCAATTAAATGCGCATTGATTAAAATAAATATTTGTTGATTTATCTGTGTGTCAAAAAAAAGACCAAACAATTACGATTATTTTGGTACTAATTCCGTGTTTATCCTTTATGCATTTCAAGGGCTAGTATTTTGTTAGATGGCCAGGTGACAGAAATTATGAGATTATGAGGATACAAAAGACCGGAACTAGTAAATTGAAACTTGAAATTTTCCGTATGAATAAAGGGATTAAAATATGATTGGTGGTCAGTCAGACTGCGCGAGGTCATGTGCACTGCTAACGCGTAATTACACCGTCAAAAATTTTACCATTACGAGATCTATGTTAAGGAGAAATCGCTATTATAATTATATTAACAATCCGTTATTTTGTGACGGTTTCCACTCTATCTACTGTTTTTTGTATTAAAACAAGATCTAAATATTTAAAAAACACAATTTTGGGAGTAAATAATGTGTTTGGATGTAAAATAATAAAAAAAAAAAATAATGTAACTAAAAGTGCAAATTTAGTTCAAATAAATTATTCTTCAAGGAACTTAAATACGTTTGAAAAAACATTTTTATCGCTGAAATATGAACCACGAAATGATGAAGAAAAAACAGTGGTAAAAGTGAGAGGAAAAAAATCATAATTCGTTAGAAACATTTACTTTTATTTACATTTAAAAGGAATGAAGATAAAGCGATTATGATAATATTTCTCCATAAAACAAACGGTGTTTAAAAGCCTGGTGCGAGTGCAAATATTAAACACACATACACGAGTGAGAAATTTGCATTTTCGACAAAATCAATTCGTTTACGTCGTGTATTTTTTTTTTCTAGCAAACAATGCACGCACACAAGGCTCATATCAGTTATTTCGAATAACCTTAATTTTCCTCCTGATTTTCGCCTACCCGAGATGTGAACTGAAACGAAACAAAAGCATGCGAGTGAAAACATTTTGTTTCAAATAAAATGTATTCACGATAAGCTCGAGCACAAACATACGTTACACACACACACACACACACACACACACACACACACACACACACACACACACACATCAATGTGGTTTTTTTTTACTCTTTCGCTAAGCGTTTCCCGATATAGACCGCATAGGCTAAACCAGTAGTTCTCAAACTTTTAAACTTCACCACCCACATAAAAAAAGAAATCCAACAGACCCCTTGCTTTCATGGCAATAATCGTTGTCAACTTAACGATGAAACGAGAAATCCTTGAATGGTTAACGAATCAGAGAGGATGTGATATTTAGTGGTTAAATATAGATGAAATATGCAGCTGTTCATCATCTCTACGTATCGGCTGACATCGTGCTTATTTCAAAATAACGTTAGCGTGATGTAATTAACATCAATAATGAAATGCTATTTCGGTATAAATTTAACGAGACCGTAAAAATTCGATTGATTCCTGTACACAGCAAACACCATTTGACTTGTACTCGATATTTGGTTTGACAAAACTTTAACAAATTAATTAATGCATGAGATTTTTAGAAATAACTGGGAAAATTAATTACAGAAAAAAGTTAGAACATGTTTAAAAAAAATTGTACAATCAAAAAATCAATATATTCCTCGTTTTCTTCAGTATAATACCAATTTATAATTCATAAAGACTTAAGACGGCTTTGAAATTTCCTTATAGTTAGAGTCTCATCTATATACTACGGATATTCGGTACTTATTGAACTGAACTGTTGGATCAAAAAACAATTACAATGAACTCGCAAAAACCATACCTAATTCGAAAGAATATACTACTGTACAAAAAAGGTTTGAACATTCTTTGAAGTCTGAAGCCAAGATTACTGCGGAACATAAAATATTTTTTAATCACTTAAGGTGAGTATTTATGTTTTCTGGATTTTTTCTATTGTATGGAGCTCGAACGCTTAGTTACGACGTATGAACAGTTCGAATGTCTTTTAAAGTTTTTTCGCGATTAGTTAAACGAATTGATTGATATCCTGCCAACCACTAACAAATACAACCATCAGAGTATCAAATATAGACATAAAGTGTCTAGTATTGTCCTATAGTCACTAGCCTTTTTTTATATTTGTATTTCTTGTTTGTAACATGTCATTAATTATTCATCCGTAATCAATTGCTTACAGTGAAACTGTTCAACGAGAGCGGATCTTATCTTATTTCAGTTCAACAGATCCTCATATAAATAACTTATTGATATAATTATATGGCTGAGTTAAATTATTACTTATTATATTCCGTAGGACATAGACCCACTGCAGTAACGTACGTAAAAAAAAAATATGGTAAAATCTATAAAAATGATTTCAACAAAGTACTCTAGAAGTTTTTCTGCAGGCAACGTTACACAGATTATTTATAATATTATATAAATTAGTGTAGTTTTTCACCGGCCTCCGACGTCACAGGACTGGTTATCTAAATTATTTGGAATGCACATGTAAAATACTTAAGTATACTGTTTTCAATATTACCACCACGGTAACTGCAGCTAATAGTCGGTTCTAATATCGTCCCGTGTGTCCCATTAGTCTTATTTTCGATAAGCTCTGGGTCTACTATTCACTCGGCCTACGGGGAGGCTTTGTACAGGATGATTATACCGATGCACTTATGTTTGCACGATAAACTGATATATAAGCACAATATGATATTACAAATGATACATTGTACGAAACGTGCTACGGCGGTATTTCGCGTACGACTCACGTTATTCCGGTTCGTTTATCACGTAGTCTCATAGCGGGTTCGGTTTATTTAAGAATAATTTAGAAATCATAACCACTCATAATCCTATAAGTGAAGACCATTTTGGAACGAGAGATCATGTTGTTGTATATGCCAACTAGGCCAAAATTTAATTATTATAAAATTAGTAGAATTGGCCAGTGAAGCAAATGAGCTGAGGTAGCATATTGTAAATTAATATTTAAGACAGCCGGACGGACGAGACCGGGGCAGAGTGTGTGTGTGTGTTTTTGAAGCACGTATGTGTAGAGACTACGACGCCACGCTTAATTTTTGTTTTAATTAAAAATTGGCCTTTTGGTGTGAATTATTGTTTTATTTTGAAAACCCATCAACTCTTAGTAATTGAACTAATATCTATTAGCTTTGATTACTAAAGAGAGGATAGAGCGATACCCACGAAAGTGCGGTATACGTCATATTAATGCCTTTACGTTATCGTGTGATCTTCACACCGGGGCAAGACTGAAGTCCTGAACAATCACAACCTACCATGTATTATGAGTCATAATGCGAAGTGCACGCACTAACGCGACCGAATCGTAACGAAATGTCACATGGAAATTTGTGTCGGAAACAAAAACAGTGGACCATCACGAATATGGTGGGCAGATCGATCAGACGACACGGCGCGTTTTACACTTCGTCTTTTAAAGAAGACATTTTTTATCCCCCCGTTTTCGGTTTCAGTCCGAAAAACGATCCACGTGGACCCGATTGAAAATACTTCAAAATACGTGTTAGTCTTTGTCACATAGACTGAAATCTCATATCCTTATAAGTGGACCCCCTCGTAAATCACCCGTAATTATTTTCGGCCGTTTTCAGCGTTATTACGAGTACTACAAAGGCAAAAAAAAATCATGATATCAATTTCATTCGACGGTCGGACATAACACTGATGCTCAGTTTACGTCAGCCAAACATTTATGTGTTCAATAAGTATTATTCTTCATTGGCCCATGTACTAACGCTGGCGTATTCCGTACACAGTTTTGATTAATTTTATTGACTTATGACATGCGTCGGCGTACAGTGGTCCAAGTGACTGCGACCATTTAAACATATTTATCAGCTTATGTAAAAACTATGGTTCTATATCTTAAATTGCGAAAAAATAAGTCTGTTTTTATAATAATGGTTCAATGACCACGACCAAATATCACAGCGATATACTCATGGTGGTGTAATGTATCCTCACCGAAATGCGGAACTTTTTTGAAATGTACCAATGATTTATGAGTAGGCCAGTGAAGGTTAAAAGGCTGACGAGTCTCGTGGACGTATGTGTAAAAGGAGTTTCTTTTTAAATTAATTATTCAAATTAAGAGTTTGTTAAGTTTGGCTTATTCAGAAATGAATCGGTTATATGTGCTAACGCGAAGATAGCTCCTATATCTAACTGTTAAACGCACTAATTTCACTCTAATAACTTATTACTTACCTAATACTTATAACTTAATATTAATAATGATCATAATAGCCAATGTATACACAATATGTTACATGTAATTAAGTGTATATCCAGTACGTGTTGTCCCTCCATCGTATAGTTGTAGATCGAACATTGATTAAATAATGATTATCGATACCCAACTCACACATATTCTGTGAAATCATTTCATAAACACTAGTGCTGTGAAAAATTTCGACATTCTATCTTCAATCCCCTCTCCCGCATCCGTCGAGGATTAATGCGTACTCTCTCGTTCAATAAGTCGGTTATCGAATTGATGTTAAAAGTTTTTATCCCAGGTAATTTAAAGACTCTGTTAAAATACGTCTCGCTCTTCGAATAAAAGTCTACGGGATCAATCTATATGATGTACGCGCATTACGGTTACACGAAAGGGTCCGTTTAAAAATGCTATAGGTATTAACCTTCAAGACGCCACTAATCAAATCAAAACATTTTTATATTTTTTTTACGCTCATACGAGTACGGAACTTTAAACGTACGGTTGTACAAGTAATTCTGTTTTCCCATAATGCGAAAATTAGTAAACGTATGCTTGAATATTTTAAAGACAACACGTCGGCAATAATCTGGCAATAAGATTATTGCATTTAATATACCCGGGAAGGATGGAAGTGAAGCAAACCATTAACGTCCAATTTCATTATTAAATAACTGTTACAAATTTCTAGAAACTAGAAAGACTCATTTACAATAGGATCGCCCCTCTAATAGAAAAAGTACTGCCAAAGCAACAAGCCGGCTTTTGTCCGGGAAGATCATGTTGCGAACAAGTTAAAGCACTTACCACCTTTATTGAATCAGGATTTCAAAAGAAAATTAAAACCGCTGCAGTTTTTTTAGACCTTACAGCAGCATATGATTCAGTATGGCGAGAAGGACTATTGCTTAAATTTAGCAAAATTATTCCTTGCTTAAAATTAAACAAGTTACTAAATTATTTCTTAGTAAATAGAAGAATCCGGGTACACATTAATGATTCACAAAGTAGCTGGAGAAACCTAAATAACAGACTACCTCAAGGTTCCATCTTAGCACCGATTTTGTTTAATGTGTACATTTATGATATGCCAGAGAATCTCTCATCCCGCAGATTCCAATATGCAGACGACACAGCTTTAGCAGTACAGAGTATTGACTTTAAAACATGTGAAGATAAACTAAGAATAATACTATAAGTTTTTTAATTATACTAAGTTTAGAATATTACAAAAAGTGGAAACTGAAGCCCAATCCATCAAAATCGGAATCAATAATGTTTCACTTGAATAACAAATTGGCTAATCAGAAGCTCAACATCAACTTCGACGGAATTCAAGTACAACACAACATGGCGCCTAAGTATCTTGGGGTTAATTTGGACCGATCATTAACGTTTAGAGCTCACCTAGAGAGAATAGCTTTGAAACTATCGACTCGAAATAATATCATTACTAAGCTAGCTGGTTCTGGATGAGGAGCGAACACCAACTCTCTCAGAACAGCAACTCTTGCGTTGGTTTATTCCACAGCCGAATACTGTAGTCCTGTTTGGCTAAACAGCTGTCACGTATCTAAAATAGACGTGCAGCTCAATCGGTCAATGAGAATTATCTCCGGGACACTAAAGTCAACTCCTCTACCTTGGCTTCCAGTCTTAACAAATATTCCTCCTCCACATATCAGGCGAGAAGACTTCTTAAGGAGAGAATGGGAGAAGTACACTAAAACTCCTTCCATACCGATATATGATGATATAAAAAATCTATCACCGTTGAGATTGAAGTCACGAAATCCTGGCTGGCCGGATAATTCCGGCACATACCTTACCATCAAAGATCGATGGAAAAAAGAATGGAGTACAAAAAAGCCTTATAATTACGAACTTGTTGAGGATCCGGACCTTAAGCTTCCAGGATTTAACCTCCCAAGGAGAGAATGGTCGAGACTCAACCGCTTTCGCTGCGGTCAAGGAAGATCAAACTATCTAATGAAGAAATGGAAACTGACAGACTCAGAACTATGTGAAGCTGACGGAATGATCCAGACTATGAAACACCTTGTAGAAGAGTGCCCGACATCTCATTTTCCTGGAGGTATGAAAAGTTTGCACTTATTGGAAGGGGACGCCGTCCGTTGGCTGTCCGAATTGGAAAAAGAAGTGTGAATTCGTTTTGTTTACTATATTTATCTTTTTATTGTTATTGCTATCTATAATGATTCATATTTTATAATTGTTGTCACCTATATCTATATCTATATGCTTGGTTAATATTTTTGTTTCTACTTGGATTATACCATACGAATATATATAACACGTCGGCATTCGTTAAGAACGTGCGCTGATTATTCTGAAACAGTTTACTCACTCGACGCGAGTTATAATCCCGTTTACGACGATTTACTATCATGTTTTATTACTTCGTCGGTGATTTTAGAGCGGCGTAAAAAGCGAAACGTACCTTCGGATTTTCATCCCCCCCAGTATGATATGCCTAGGATTATAATATCTTCCGGTACTATAAGAATCTAGGATATCTTTCATCCCCTGTTAGATACTAAAAACCTAGAAATACGATACCCCTGGAGGTATGATGATTCTAGGATTCTGATAACCCAGAACTGAAAACCTTGGATATCTGTCACCCAAAGGGAAGTATTTACCTCCTAGGAAAATTACACCCCCGGTAATAAAAACCTAGGATTACGATAGGCCCGTGGTAAAGTAATTCTAGGTTTTCATTAGTATCTTCCAGGGGTTGAGAGATATTCTAGATTTTTAATATCAAGGGGAGAGGGTGGGATATTATATTTCTAGGAATATATTACTGGGGGGGGGTCTTATGTTTCTCAGTATGAATTTTCTGGCACTCCGGTATGCTGGTGAATAAAGTTTCTCATTTTTGATCGCACAAACACTTATAGGTATAAACGTTTTCGTTGCCAATAATTAATATATTCGTTTACCGAATCACCACCGCCTTCCCGTGGCATCTACGCGTAGATCAATTGCTGCATAATCCGGCCGACAACCTATATCCAACGGATGTATCGGGTATGGGTATCCGAAAACGCTACCCGTTCTCTAAATCACGTGGCCTCCACGTTTAATTTAGTTTACACTTGTGAACTCGGAAGCGTGTAGCACGGAGTGTTTACGAAATCAAAATAAACCGAGATTCCGACCGATTGGATCGCGATGACCGTCCAGAAATGATAAATCAGTACATGCGTACGCGGAAAAATTCGCGTTCGACGCCCACGCGATTTCCATAACGGTCGAATATATATTCGCGTCGGAAACAAGGCGTTATATTAATAATGTATAGTCCCAGACTCCTAGCTATGGATTTATACCTTCTTTTACAATCTTCAAATGTATTAAGATACCACGCATAAATATAACTGTTTTTTTTCCTTCAAAAGATATAATGTTTTACTGACTATATTGTCGTCTAAACTTAGTTTTAATGGTACATTAAGAACTTTTTTACAATGAACATGGTATTTACTACTAAAACGTAAACATACATAATGATTATTAAACAATTCATGACGTAGAGAATACTAATAACAACTTAAGTGTTGAATTACTGCCGAGCTTAAATTTTTTTTTAAATGTGTATCGTAAATATTAAAATTGCTGATAAAAATATAATAACAATAATTAAGAGCGTTTTGTGAAAGTAGTTGGGATCTAAAATCCTATCCGTGTCAAGCTGCAATAACTGGTCATTTTAGCTTAAATAATAATAAATTTACTTACACGTATAGTTGCAATAAATCAAAATATGCGTAATAGTCTTAACCATTTTTGATTTATATATAGTATAATAACATGAAAATTATAATAATTGCATAACGAGTTATAATCAGAATATAAAGATTTTTATGGCGTCTAACTTTAAATTGAGGTGCCAACTTCAGGTACATTAAATTAATTTATTAAAACTTTAATGTGTATTTTATTTCTTCCTGTCTGCGGTTTCTTCTATTTTTGTTTGCGAATTTTATGTTAAAACGTCAAATTGTTTTTTTTTTTTTTGATTCCGTAGAGTTAACGCTATATCTCTATATTTGACTGATTTATATTGTCCGCAATAAAATAACGCGTAGATGAACATTTTTATAATTTAAGTGAAACACAGATAACTTGAGTTAAAAACATAAACATCAAACATTTAATATGGAATGAGTAATACACATATTTAAATTCGTAATATAAAACCAAAACTATTCCAATTTTTTTTTTCTAAACGCAGATAAGCATTTGCAACTACGCATACTTGTAAATTATAACAAAATAAGTTTGAAGAATAATACAAATAATATAATAATAATATTTGTAATATTTATTGCTTTTGGAGATTGTCATAGTGATGAAAACTATATTACGTCGAATAAATAATTTAAAATTCATAATATACTTCATTAGGTATAATTTTATATATTTTAATGGTTTCTAACTACCATGTATTACTTTTTAAGATACTTTATTCATATAAAAATTCATTGAAATATACATACACGACATACGTATATCATGTATTTTGTGTGATAATATGACGTAGTTTTAGATAGATTTATATTTATACTATGTGGACCGCAGTCGATTGAATAACAATTTGACATTTTAACCACCGTTAACTTACAATGAATTAATTTTGGTCGAGTACAAAAAACGAATAGTTTTCTGGTATAAATATGACAATGGAAATCTAGCAATAAAACTTTTTTCAGCGGTTTTTGGGAAAATATGAATCAGTTTCTAGTTAAACACTATTTCATTTTATTATATAATTTGGACATGATCGTATCATTTATCGTATAATTGAAAAATATGTAGGCACGTACAATGTAAAATAGTATTTTATCACTGAAAATTCGAAGGTTTATCCATTATTCTAGAAAATTAGAAAACAATAACGAACATACTATATACTTAGTATAAAAAGGTTGGTTTCGGTATATTTTAAAGTTTATTTCGTAATTTTTCAAAGAAATGCGCCTCTGGAGCAGTTAAATAATCATATTGTATAATTTTGTATAACATTGGAAAACCGATCAGTTGAATGGAAAACGAATGGAAAAGAATGTGACCATAGAAAAAAGTACATTTGCGTCGAGGGACGCGACACAGTATTAGGCCATTAGGGGAAAGTAAAAAGGTAATCTCGGATAATATTATAATTTAAGTTTCTATCGAGAAAAAACTAGTTGAGAAAGAAAATCACATACGACCATATCATTAGCTTTGAATGACTAATAAAATAGTAATATAAATAGCTGATTCATGAATTGAACCTTAAACGGCTTCATTGCTTCATCCATTTTGTATTATAAAAGAGAAATCACATATTACATTTTGTTACAAAATATCGTAACTGTAAGCTCGTAATGTTACTGATTTGAGTGATTAATGATTGTTGTTAAAAACTTAACATATGTTTTATAATAACAATTGTAGAACGTAATTATTCGCTCAGATAAAGAAATAGCATAGGATGTAATTAACTTTGGAAATATTATCCATATCCTTAACAATCTAATGCAATTCTAAGCATATAATTTTCAACTCAGATGATTGTTCTATCGCTTTTAATAAAAACAGTGCATAAATTAAAATATTGAATTATACAATTTATTTTATCACTTTTTAATAAAAGTGTATAACATTTCCAATTTGTTTGTCACAAAGTTTCTAATTTTATCCGAGTATAAGTAAATTGATGCGGAAAGTAGTTTAACATTATCTCCAATTTTTTTCATCTTTTTCTTACATTAAGGAAAATTTCTAACGAAACGATCATCATCAAACATTTTTTATGTTCAATTTCCTATTTAAAAACACCTCTATCATGATGCAGAATAACTATGTAGAGTGTTTACAGAAAATAAAAACACTTAGCTATGCTCAGTACGTAAAATGATCGATAAGTAATAGGATATTTATATATTTATATTATTTATGGAACTTAAAAAGTTATAAAAATTATTTCGAAATTAAATATTGACGTTTTTGAAGATAGAACAAGCAGTGGGTGTGATTGAATGTAAAGAGTAGACTGTATAATACTTATTTACCAATACAATTGCATGCATTGTGTATACGAATGTACAGTTGCATGAAAAAAAATCATCACATTAAACATAAACAACTTTAAGCCTGATATTAGATAATTAAAGAAATATAAAGTATCATATATTTCAGGATCAATCAAAATTTTTTTTAAAACATTAATCGCGATTTGGGCAATAGTCAATAAACAAGACATTTTAGTTATTATTTTATAATTTTATTTATTTTGTTGTTGTTATAGTTGCATCAAATATTAAAATATCATTCCAGCCAAAATGTGCGGGGAGTTGTATGGAAGTTGATAAAATATATACGTTTTATTTTTTACATGGATACTCGCAGACTGCAGGCGTTGAAGTTCACGTATTTGACAAGTGGTGTTTACAAAAAAAAAAAAAAGTCAAACACTGTCAGATATCAGAACGCCGGTTCACTACACAGTTTCTTACAGGAATTCAGTCTTTTTTACACCACGGGCACAAGGCAGTGAGGAATGAGGATAGGTTTTGAACAGCATATAGAAGAAGATTAGATATTTTTTATTTTTGTAAAAAAACCCCAAAAAACAACGGATATATTATACTGAAAAAAAAAAATTTAAAGAACAGAAACTAAACACAATACAGGAAGAAAACTTTGCTGC
The DNA here is from genome assembly GCA_949715065.1 of Periphyllus acericola. NCBI lineage: Eukaryota > Metazoa > Arthropoda > Insecta > Hemiptera > Aphididae > Periphyllus > Periphyllus acericola. The sequence continues at coordinate 19,319,793 of OX454270.1, read as the reverse complement.
ATATATATTATAACAGCAGTTTTTTTTTATATTAGTGTTAAAAATTTAAATAGAAACATTATTCCGAAATTCTAAAAGCTTTCAACCAGAAATATACGACTCAGGTGTAGGAAATCTCATGTTTACGTAAACAATCGTATACTAGACAATTTGAAATGGCATTTTATTGAAATGTACTTACGTACGGATGTAGCCGCCGCAACGTGTAGATCGTATGAACGAATAGAAAAATCATTAGCCACGAAACATGCGTTGTCAAAAACAACGAAAAATAAATTTTAACGGTATTAAAATGTTGCACGAAAAAAAGGAAACGATGAGGGTGAAGGGATGATGAAAGAAGCGATATACAATTCGAAAAATGCTGGGAAAACTCGAACAGAGAAGATAAACGAAAAATACGTAATGCGTGGAAACTGATACATTATTATTATCTTCGAAATAAAATGAAATACGAAAGACCAAATTAAATCCATCGAATAAAAGGTAGCAATAATCCGTCAGACAGAAATTTCATCAAATGAAACGGACGCGAACCGTAGACGTTGAATATGAAATGCATCAGATGCAAAAAAATTCCGGCGACTGTGATGAGTAACGATCCAGAAAGTAGTCGGCACGCGTAAAGATAAAAATGGGTGGAGCCAGTAATGTTAATATAGGCGAACAGAAACAAATATAGGGACTAGTGGTCGGTAACTCGAATCTTCGACAACAACGGTTCTGTAAAGTGTAAACATACAATCTGAAGATCGAATCTAAATTGTCAGCACATTATAATGAAGACTGAAGTGTTTAGTAATTTCGTTATTTCCAAAAAAACAAATACAGGTACCTACTATATAATGCTTTAAAATTATTTATTAATTGCTCTTTCGCCGTTTTTTACACCTAATACTTAAACGCCCGAGCTTTAAAATAATATCACATTTTATCAAAATCGAAATATGAAAATGATGACATTTTATGAATAAGTGTTTTTTATTTGTATGGTGGTGTACTGTATATAGTATAATAATGGTCGTCCAGCGGAGGGGGGGGGGCAAGACGGGTCATTTTCCTATCATTCCCGTATTTTAAATATAATTTATAGTTTTCGAAATTTGAATTTTTATTATTGCTCAAGTAAATATTTCTTTGATATACTGACTAAATTAGTAAAGATTTAAAAATTTAAAATTTACGAAGAAAATAAACAATACATGCGTCGCGTACTGGAAGCGTATTCGGACCTTCGTAATAATATGATAATATACATTTTTTCTCGATGTAATTTTTGATATTTGATTTCATTGTGCCCCTTCCTGATAAAATTTCTGGGGCACCTCTGAGCGTAATACAATTATACGAGTACCGGAGTACTTATCGCTATAGGATGGAAAATGACTTAACAACCCGCTAATGACGTGTCAATGTACGGTCACACGATATGACTATATAATATGAGTCATCGAAGATTTATAAGACCACTGCCGGTTAAAATACTCGAACGCAGGATTCGTAGTGCGCGGTCCTTTGTACGCGGAATATGATTCGGAACAGACGAGTAGAACTGTACTACTACTACGCGTGTTAATTCTTAACGCAATCGCGTAGAGTAAGTAATACTTAGTAAGTATATATACGATATGATCTAAACGTGCGTTGGTCAGGTCGGCGTTTAGACGAGCCGAGACGCGCGTTGAAATATTATGCGCACCGGTGAGCGTGTGAAGTTCTCGGTAAATTTAACTGCCACCCGCTGCGATGTGTTCGTACACCTGAGATTAATGGATGATGCGTCCGCGGCGAGGAGATGTGCAACGATTAATATTCGCGGAACGGCCACGCGGTATAAGTATAAGACTATATAAATATAATTTATGTAGGTTCTCATGATACCAGATTATTGTACCTTTACGTTTTTCAACTGAAGAGATAAGGGAGTAATATAAAAAAAAATTAAAAAATTAACCCGATGATTTTTCTCTTCCACAAAACGACAGAGGTTTCGCTTGCGCTTTATACTTCGATTAATTTTTTTATATAATCGCTATCTAAGACACTACATTTCACTAAATGCAGACAATATATAGGTAGCAAATATACCAATACGCATGCGGTTAAAAACCAACGGAAAAGTGTATTCAGCAGACATAATATATAAGTTATATTTATTCACTACGAAGTTCTTATAGAAGTGCATTCGTTTGCATATACACAGTGGCCTAATTTGAGCATAATATCAGGGGTCACGAAATATAGGTACCCAAAGGATACACGGACCAAAACGTTGTAAAAAAAATAGTTTTAATAAAAACATACTATTATATTGTTCTGTAAATATAAAATATGATTTAATATATTAAGTTATAAAGTCTCTTTACACGTAGCCATAAAGGTATATGTAACTATTTACATAATATGTAATTATTCAAAAGTATGTATTTTAAGTTTTCACCACTAAAGTAGCTTCAGCCATCACATTACGTACCTTTTTGAAATCACATAATATTTTACCCACACTAAAAAATACAGAAACTGTAACCGTCTCATTTGATTAAAGCTAAACCAAAAGTATGGACATTTCAGGGGTATCAAATAAATACTTTGCAGTCCCTATCTTTTATTAGGGGTTGCAAGTGCGGCCCCATTGACGCCACTGCGTATACGCTCGTAAAGTTCGGACACGGACCGAGTAGTGGTTTTTTTCTCCCATCAACCGCCGTTGTGCGAAACTTTTTAAAAAGTTACACGCAGGAAAATCATCGTTGTGCGGTTGTGAAAATCAAGTGAAAGACGTCTCCTGGCTGTTCACGAATAGCGATCGCAGGTCCGTAAACGTATACATTTAGCACGCGAACGGGTGAAACTTTATTTGTGTCACCGGTTATTAGAAAACAGTCCGTGGCGTGTATACATGTACTTATTGCAGCTCGTAGCGGGCGAAGTTTAGAATGAAAACGTGTACGCTACCCCGGGGTAGTAATAGTAGTAATCATAATGACGATATTATTACGTTCGCTATTTTAATATAAATGACTCGGGGCGATTAAACTCCGGACGAGCGTGTACCTGCTGTACATAGCTGATATATTATAATATATCATGTAGACGTAGCCGGTATCGGGTATACATGTATATATTACGAGGACACCGACGAGAGCGTGTATAATGTCACGATATCATAATATAATTTTAGGAGGAAATAAAGACTTGTCGATACATGGCAACCAGCTTGTTCTATCCGATTTTTTTCTTTTTTTTCCCCCCCGACACATAATAATTATTATCACTGCGTGACTGTACGGGAAACGCTTACGTGCGGAAAGTAACTAAAATTTGCGATTTATTTTTTTCCCCTGCCACATTTTTACGTAAAGGACGCGTGCACTCACCGCCTTCACACGTTCGCCGAGTTGATCTCGCGGCTGCCGTATCGCTGACCAAACGCGTTTAGCACGTGAGCCCTCCTACGGTAGTATCGATTGTTTAATTTTTCCGAAAATTCTGTCGCAGAAACGGTCGAGTGCGTATACGCGATACATCGTCTTATATGTTTCCCTTGAGCAGGCTTCGCGTTAGGTCTAATCGCGCCGAAGAGGTGACTTTAATCCACTTTTGCGTCTGGATTTCGTGATGAAATTAGAAAATTTAAAACTCTCCGCAGTGCCGCCCGACGTCGAGCCGTCCTGCTGCGGTCGACCGCGATAAAATATCAACACGATATTAGATGCACACTCGTGCTCAGTCGCTTTCGAGATTTCACCGCGCGAATACTGTCGATGCGTAGGTACTATAACGCCGTAGATTATACAGGGATTGACCGGACCGGGACATAATGATAAATATCGAATGAAAATTTATTCCGCCGTCAGAAAGTTATTTCAGTTCCCTGCATCGGATCAGTTATTCGCGAACACTTCGTACTATTGCCAATAAATTCATCATACGACTGCGAGCACAATCTGGTAATTTCCTCGTAGCGAGAACGTTGCGCGCGTCCTAACTTCGTATTCCGCTCTTGAACTTCCATCAGGTCTGTTCGCGAGTCACGCATCGTTATAGGTGACGTACAATAATCTTAGGCTTTCCTTTCCATGGATGTTTATAAATAGAAACCGGTGCATGGTGACATCGGGTTTTCCCGTGAAAGCATTAACGAAGTTCGGTCACTCGCTGAAAGTTTACCTCTAAATCAATGGTGAAGTTCGAAATTCCACACGAAAATTATCACGCCAATCACGGTGCAGCTTGTACAATCGGACGCATTTATATTAGATTTGAAACCATCCCGACTCCGAGGTGAGTCGATTCGTTTTCCGTTTTTCGCAAAAGCATCTCTTGCGGCCATATTACCGTAATAACGATTTTAAACAATACAAATACATAATATACACGGTGTATTAGTTATTTTTATTTCCTTTTTATTCGTTCGGACCCTTGTGACATCGCAGAGCTGTAATAACTTTATGTGGAAAACTCGATAAAAAAACAAAAAACCCAGGTATACAATATCACGATAAAAATGTATTTTATATATTTTACCTGCTTCGGATTTTTTTTTTTTATCCACGAGTTGTGCCCATAATACAATAATGTAAGTGAGTTTGATATGCACTCCAAAACCTATTTGGGCAGATCAAATTTGCAATTCTCGTCGACCTGCAGGGGCTCCATTCTGCAACACGTATATGCTCGAGAGTACATTGTATTTTATATTCGTTCGAGTACGAAAATCGGACGGTATACTGGTGTGAAATTTCAATTGGCTATTTCCAAAATGTTATTCCGGTAAATATGCGAGTATTCGGTTTTCGTGCAGGTATACTTTGCGCGCGGAGTCCGTCCGCGTACATGGGTACGAGTGATTTACGTGTTTTACCGCGGATAATTTTCATAACGAAAATGGCGTTTTGCATGTCGGACAATTGATGTTTGAATACGGAATAAGGACACGTCGAAGCAAGCGATTTCCATATTGTACTTTTATTTCTTACGGAAACGACTGTTCGTTCGGCGTAAAAAAAAAAAATGTTAACGACCACATCACAAGCCGTGTGCGCGTGTTCGATGGGAAAATTATGAAAAAATAAATAGAATACGCTCAACCCGATCAAACAAATCGCAGATCGTTGATGCAGTTGGTTCTCGACGTACGTGTTCTCCGACATCATGTCCGTAACGCGTATGATTCGAACGATCCTGCAGCGTATATACGGGAATGTTTACGAATTTAAAAAATAAACATTCTCGCGAGAACGCAAAGCTATTGTAGGCATGGTCTTAACGGCGGCGGCGGAGATTATAATTATGTATCCACTGAGAGGTCCAGTGATCATGCCGGCGGACCGGGGAAGCGATTGTTAATGTAAGATTGAGGTTAGAAGACGTCGCCTCGTGATACGTAGTGTTTAAAAAATTTCACGTGTTTAAAAAATTGAGTTAAGCGTAAATTACTTGTATTTGAGAGCGATAATACTACGCCATAAAATGTACTCGTGAGATGTAAATAAAATACATGCACTGCTAAGATGGATCGATCGAGTACTTTGAAATAATTTGCATTTTTATACAAGACATTATTGGATCAATATCTATTTCGATTCAGAGCGTCTTAAATATCGTCAATGTTGGAAAACACTAGATTTAATTCAAATAATTTTGGGCAAAGTACAACTGTTCAAGTTTATAAAAAAGTAATTAGAATCAATGGCACATCAATGATTTATTTTTATAAGAATTTTTTACGCTAGATCGGAAGACGGTGAAAAATACTTTTGAGTTCTTGTGAGCATATTTTTTTCATATAATATAATTCAATAATTTGAAACGCCAAACTAAATCTTATAATAAATTATAATTGTTTTCATAAAAAGCGATAAGTATTTTAGACGTTATTGGAATCTAAAAATACACACAATAAAACTATACTTATATTTTTTGGTTTAATAAAGAAATACAAAAACTTTTAAATTAAAAACGAAATTAAATTTAAAAAAATTAAAAATTATTTTTTTATGGTTAATACTATTAAATAATAACAAATTATTATTGAACAAAAATTTTTCGGCATTCTTTTTTCGTTAAAGATTATAAGCAGAATATCATTAAAATGATGTTCGTTATTTTATTACTCTAAATACGATTGCGGGACGTATAAAATAATATTTACGCGTGAGTAATACTTAAACGCTATAATTGCCCGGACAAAGTTCGGAGGAAAGAAAAAAGTTGCGCTAAAAATGTAAAACCGTCTTGTGCGCAAAAGAATCGCAAGCATTTGGAGTTCACAGTAAGGATTTTTAATGGGTCTTGGATTGTTAACATTTCACAGACAAATGTACAAGGAAAAAGTATTTTTATAATTCACCAAATGTTTCACTGTTTATTATTATTTATTGCAATTAAAATACTAAAAAAAAAACCGACGATCTTGTGTTATGCTCAAACATAATAAATAATTCGGCAGACCGCAGCGCTAATGACTGTCGCCAAACATGCTAGTCCGCGGTGAACCAGTATAATGTATACCGCAGTCACTATTATAATACTATTACATCGAAAACGGTTGTTTAGTGTATTTTTCACTCGATCCATGAACGTTGTATTATTTCCGGAGATTTAAGACCGTCTGTTAGCCGCCGACACAATAATATAATATATAAACAACGCGTGCCTACATTTAACGATTGCCAAACACACATGTTTAGCGGTTCTCACGGTCGGCCGTAACACTAAGGATTTCCGACCAATTAATTCTTGAGAAACTCTATTTCCTATACGCGCTTAGCGTCTCCGCGCGCGTTCATCCATAGTGCGGCTGCTACGCGTGATCACTACGATTGTCATCGTCTGACTGCCGCGGTGACAAATGCACAGGAGATTATAACGGTTCTAGCTCGGATTTTTCGCTCTCCTACCGTTTAGCCCAGTAGTTCTCAACCTTTTTTGATTCATGTCACCTTTAGCCATTAGAATCAAACACTGCGTCACCCTAACATCAAAATAATAAAAATCTTAGCTGTATATTTTAAAATTATTCTTTTATTAAAAAAAAAAAATACAGTACACAAAAAAAGCATGTTCAAAACATTGACACTTTAAATTTAAACAGATAAACTTTAAATTAGCAAATAAAAAAAATAAAATAATGATTTGTATAAATTTAATGTGAAATTTGACCCTGGTGTTTTTTACAAAGTTGGTATATAGTGGTATAGGTGTATAATATATTTATTATAAGAAATAATATAATTGTTTTCGGAAAAATTAATTTTTTAAATTGTTTTTCTTTTCTTGTTAAAATTCTGCGTCACCCCTAAGCTAGGTCCATGTCACCCTAAGGTGACATGTCACCCCGGTTAAGAACTACTGATTTAACCTGAAACGAAATATATTTTTTTTTCTCAACGGCAAGACAATATATACCAATGAACATAGTTTGTAGTCACAAATTCAGACACACACTGGACACATGTGACAGCGAATTGTTTGTTGTCTATAAGATTTTCCAACGAGAATTTATCTGATTTAGTGCACGTGCAAAGTATTATCAACACGTTCGACGAAAAAAATCCTCGAACACGTCGAACGTGACGATTGTTGATTTTATTTTTTTGCAACTCACGTAGGTACAGTGCACAGCGCTCGGGCATGCCTATTGTTTTTGTAAAACGTTCGAAGTTCGACGAAGTCCAAGTTAAGTATTTAATTCGCTCACTCGAAGGTGTATTCCCGCGCTGTATACGTATAATTGGAGAAACCGTATGACGTCTTAATGATATAGTAGACTTTTTTGACAAGTTTATTGCATTGAAAACCGTACGCACGGGGCTTCGAATATTTCTGCCATAAATAAAATTACAAGGGATGTGCGTATCCACCCTTTTACCAGACTTTATACAGTGGAGGATATATACACCGCTTGCTTATGATTATTAAGTATTATATAATATATATTCATATATAGTTTGTAAACCTCAAACTTCTCTCCATCACGGTACTTCATCGAGGTATGCACCTACTCCACGTGTTTCCCATACACTTTTACGATAATAATATATTGAACTTGGCAGCTGTATACACATTTGATTGCGTTTACTCTTCAACACTTCGAGGTCATATTTGCTCCAAGTTCCCTTAAAACTCGATCGCAGTCTTCGGTGTCACCAGCCACGTTACCGTAGGTTGTCGCATTAGCAATGCATGACTTGTGTTTATTATCCATTAGAACATTATTATTACCGATTTGGCAACGTCGCCGCACTGATCCACTTTTGTTTGCGTACAACTTTTCCACAGATCTGCGGTTTGCTGGTTACCGCTCCCTCGGATATTTGAAAAGTTTGTGAGTTCAACTGTTAAGCCGCAGCATCGTTGTGCTGTTCAAGTTTTATTTTGCGCAAAAGTCGACTGACGGGCACATCCCGCCTCGTTCTAACGTCCCACTCGATCAACGTCTTTCAGGAGCGTCTTCAGCAAGGACGAAGAACTGGGAACGATACCAAAAATTGTAATCGAAACGTTGCACGCACGTGCATTCCCTTCGCCATGGTCAGTATTTGTGCATCGGTCAGCACGCACTCACCGCGGCACGCGTATTATACGTCAACAACCGGTGCCGCACTTGTTAGGCTTGCATTTGGAGATCTGATTTTCGACAATTAAACTTATTCGGGAACAATAAATATTAGTTCGCGGAACGTCAGTCGTATATTTATTCAAGTTTGTTCAGTACGCGGATAATACTCTTAATACCGTATCATCTAACACGAGTAAATACTGAATAACCAAATGCAAGTTATATTACTATTTACCATTGGAGTACATAATATATGAGACTACAAGACACTATAACATACTCGAGACGTTCAAATAAAGCTTTGAAGAGTTATTGATTTTAAAAAAAACCCGAAAACAGATTGTTATAATTTTTATTGTCATTAGATTTTCTGTATCGGATAAGGTGAAAAAAATGTGTTTTCTCGATATATTCCAATTTAGTAATTCGCATTTCGTAAAATCTTTAACAACGCTACCGACGTTATGAAATACCGTCGTATACAAGTATATCTGGGAAAAAATAAAAATATACATATATAAAAGAAATTTACCCAACGAATAGATGTAAAGTACCGATGGCGATAGCATTTTCATATATGTGCGGAAGTCGATACAAAGTGCAAACATTTAAAGCCGAGTCGTTGTAGAAATTATTTTACTAAAAAATTGTATTAGCTGTTATTTTTTATAAATACACACCGCTGAATACTGGATACAAGTTATAGTGTAGACAAATGCTATTCGGAGTATAGAGTCGCACAGTTATTTGAATTTATACAAGGGTAATATAAAGTGGTGTCGTTAAGTGACAAAATATATACATACGTTCAAACAATGAAATATTTAATATCACCAATAATTATAACATTTCAACCATGTGTGTCAAAATAATATTACTTCTGTTGGAACCTTATACTGTGAAACCGTATTATTATTCTATTATTCGACCCAATTTGCTGAAAAGGTTGATTATTCAAACGACACACGTTATGCACTCCAGATAATGGTTACTCTCCAAACAATCACCAAGTGATGGTACATCAATAACATTTAGAAGCACTAAAATGTTTATATCTCTTTTTACCCAATTTCAGTATTAAACCGTAGATGTTGTATTTTATCGCATATGATTATTATTCAAAAAAAGTAAACTAGCGGTTATGTCTAAAAATATTTTATTTGATGTTCACGATCAGCGAAGCTAAAAATGTTTAAGTATTTGCATACTTTTTCTAGTCGATCGTATTATACTGTGCTAAGTAAGCACGATAATATGTACGCTTCATAACGTTATGAATAAAATACAAAAAATATGTTAAGAGAATATTTTAGCGAATTCCGGCATTTTTATAATATTATTTGGGTATATTTCATTTATTTAACATACAATTTTAATATTTTGTTTGGGTTTATTTCATTTATTTAACATACAATTTTAATATTTTGTTTGGGTATATTTCATTTATTTAAAATACAATTTTAATATTTTGTTTGGGTATATTTCATTTATTTAACATACAATTTTAATATTTTGTCTTTGTGACAAAACAAATTGATTGGTTCGAATACACACACGTCGAGCGTAGATCAAATAAGGTATTTTTTTAATCCTAGAAACTTAAACTATTACTTTTTTTTAAAAAAAGAATCCATCAGTGAAGTTTCCAAATAGTACTTTTTAGTTTTCATTTTAAACCAAATTCCTCATGATTACATTGTCATTCTTTAATTATTAAAGTGTTAAGTCACAAGTGTGCCATGGCTAATAAAGTTTGGGAAATACTGCCGTAATACCAAGAATTCGAAACTCATGGGGTCAAATAAAACACAGTTACATGGCAAATTTTAAAATTATGTTCAGAATATTCAATTAAAGAAGTATATTGTTAGATTTCAGTCGCAATAATTCGTTATATATAATTCGTAATAATATTGTTAAATTCAGTCGCGTGCTGTTGGTGCATTATAGATTCCTAGGGGAGGCTATGAAATAATTATATTCAATAGATAAAAATTGTGATTGTATTCAACTATTTTCATTATTTGCATTTAGAAACAAGTACTTTGTATCGTAGTCATAAACATTTTTGTAAAATATATGTTATGAATTTCTATTCCATTCGAATGTTGATACATATTATAACCTCGTTGATAATCTTGCCGTATGCATTGTTTTGTTAGTTCATAAATATAATTAGATTAAAAATAATTTATCAAATTAAAGGAAATGGAATTGAAATGAAAATACATTTTGGCACGTCACGCGGTAAAAGTTAGAAGATGTGTTTTTAGTTCAAAAGTTTCTACACCTTTTATCGTTACCACACAAATTGATCGAATTATTACTAGTTATTTAGTAGTAGTATACAGTCTATATACAATAATCAGTAATTATTGCGATGAAGTGAAAATTAAAGAAAAGAAAAAAATGCACAAACCACAATACTAGTTAAATGTACAAATTTTAAAAGTTTATAATTCAGCGAATTTTTTTATCGAAATTAACATAACAATGGTATTAAAATGAGATATATGTGTAATTTTAAAAGGGTATGATGATAACTGCTAGGTAACTCTAGTTTAACCATTATATTTAATTATTTTTTTGTACGTTGAAATGTAAAAAAGTACCCATCACTACGAACATATTTTAAGGTTGTTAGATTAATGATTTTAAACTAACGACTTACGATAAAAAAATTATTATTTAACCAGTAAAATTATGATTTGGACAGAGTCTGTTTTAGATGTGTTTCACAAGAAAATAGTTTTAGTTTTATAAAAGGATAACATTTTCAAATTTCAAATTCTCTTTCTACTTCCATATTATATTTAAATGTATTGAATATTATGTAAAATGATAAGTTATCTAACTGAAAACAGTAGAAATAAGAATAAAAAACACAACTATCGGAAAAATAAATAAAAAATTGTTCATACCTGTTTATTGTTTCATGGTTGAGATTTCGAGCGGTCCTCTTTCCCTGACAAATAAAAAGTCAAATTTCAAATATCTGTTGTAAGTTATTGTAATTTATACATAATATACATATTTTCTACAAAATCATACATTTCCAAGTTGGATGTACGATTATAATACTATAGTCAATAACATTATAATATCACAAATGTGTGGACTGAGGTAAGGAATGGGATAATTGTATCTTCAAACTTCATCAAACTTTAGACTTATTGCAGAAACTATGCACATGAACTGTGTACACGTTCTTTTCTCGCAGACATATTATCCTTATACATTATAATATATATGTATTTTTTTCGTTTCATGCACTGTCTGTTGATGATATTACGTGTATGGGGTGATTTCTTTTAACCATATTCACCCCTTTTTATAGGCCGTAAAAATGTTTAAATTTGGATTTTTTTATGTTCAAGCTACCATAAAGGCTATAATTTTAATTACTTTATTTTTCATATGCCACCTCAAGGGTGTTCTTTGGTGATACACATTTTTATTTTTCAAATTGGAACACCATATTTTCTACAAAAAATATTATTCTGTTAATTTTTATGGAATTAATTTTTCTGTAACATAGTCTGAATTCAGACCAATACTTTTGAAGTTATTCAAATTTAAAATCGAGAATAAAAATGGTGAAAAAACATAATATTAAGTATAATACTATTTTCCTTAATACTAAGATGAATTTAAAAACTACACACTCCAATTTTGATAAAAAAATACTGTAGTTAAAAAAGGACGTTTGCATTTGAAAAATAAAATTTTACACTACCACAGGATACTCTGAAGGTGGCGTGAAAAAAGTTATGGAAAATACAGCTCTTATGATAACTTGAGCACTAAAAAAAAAATTTAACGACTTAACATTAAAAAGGTGGGTGAATATGGTTAAAAAATCACCCTGTACATATTTATGTATATATTTTAAGCATTTATCGGCAGGAATATCAAATATAGTCAAATACTAGAACTAGAAACACTAATTAACCTTGATGATATCCAATGGGCAATGGGTGTGTATTTATGTACCTATACTTGTATAAATATATACCTACTATCCATTTACATAATCGCCTCTCAATGCGTCGCTGATTAGTTGGAAAAAGCCCAATCAGTTCTCTATGTGTTTGAAACTTTTGAAGTTCCAGACTATATATTATTTACTTTCTAGAACTTTCGAACTTTTGTCTCGAGTTATTAATTAACTAACGAACATCGAAGTTTCATCTTTGGCAACATTTGTTACGCATAAAGTTAAAAACCAAACCAGCAAAACGTTTACAGACCTAAGTGTTTCAAAACCATATTTTAATTCGTCCGAGAGCGAATTCGGAATCACGAAATGTACTCTGCACTTCCCATTCGACGTTAATTATTGCGTTGCCTTAAGTTTTTAGCCAAAACGGAGTGTTTTGGTGTCTACATTTCAGTTTATATATTAACTTGTATAAATGGCGCAATATTAGACCGTGTTACGACTGAAAATATGGATCACAAATAGATTGACAACGATTTCAAATACGTTTCAAAATCTTCATTTCATCACTAAATCTACGTCGAACGAAGAGGTTTAAATTAACTCGCAAACGCGTGCGATGAACGCAGATACATCAAGTAGCGCAGTACCTATAGTCTTAATATAATACATTATTCGAGAAGCAAATTTCAGCAAAACCTAAACGGTAAAATGTCAGAATATGACTTTGTATTGGATTACCGTTATTTATTATATTATGTAATATTGCGATGGTGGATACTACGAAATGTATTAATTGTAAGCTAGCGACGAAAAATGCAGTTGGAGACTAAAAGAAATTACTTTTAGCGTTGAAAACGGATTCAACCCTCAGCGGTGGTAATTATACTCCAAACAAAGACTCTTAAGCCAATTTAAATCTCAGAATTAGTAGGTATATACAGTATTATGTTGTCGACAAATTGCTCAGAACACTGCACACGTATATAAATAACATAATTAAGGAAAGTGTAATTTGAAATATTAATAATCGATAAAGAAAATATGATAATATATATATATATATATTATAATTTATAACCTTTATACTGCTTTTGGTTGTTTTTAAATCTTTAGCTTAAGGGGTTTTATGCGAATATACATGCATTTTTTAATCCGAGCGCATACCAGTTTAACAATTTACAACCATATCGTTAGAAAAATCGTAGAAAACTCCACTTCACCTGTTTGTGAACTTTATTTTGGTTAGGTTGTAAAAAAAATGACATTTCCTCAATAACCAAAAATTATAACCTTTTGCAATAATTATGATCGTTTTTAATTTTTATTACAATTTTCATACATTAAGGTAAAAAAACCTATTATTTTTACAATTTCCTTTCAAATGAAAAGTGTTTTATTCACATTTTTTTTAGTAATTTATGGGATTATCGCTTAGGGGTGGGTACTGAAAAATTTCCAGGTCGGTAGGGTCCATTGGAGTCTCTCACTTGGATGCATGCTCAGTCGGAATCACTATTAGGCCGTTACATAAGCTGTGAGTCACGTGAAAACATCGTGTAGTTGATGTGTGGGTGACTCGATATCAGGTCGGTACACGAAAAAAATGGACTTTAGGCAAACTATATTGAATTGAACATAATCGTCGAAGGTACATGTCCCTGGCACTCCACCTAAGGTTTTTTTACCCGGGGCGTCGTTTATGCGACATTTGTACCGGTTTGTTCCGTAAATCTCATCGCTAATACCAAAAGAAATAAAAAGTTATGAGGTTTTTAGTGTGGGGGTGCCAGGAACGTGCCAGCACACCCATCCCGATTTATTGATTTTTTTAACACTCATTTGCACTACTTTAGTACCGGTTTGTGTCGTTAATTTCATTGCTTGTACCCAAAAGATTAAAAGTTTATGAAAAAAAGTCGATAACTTCAAGTGGGGGTGCTGGTATGTCCCTAGCACCCCCACAGTAAAAAACTCTTAACTTTTTAGTACTTTTGGTACAAAATATCAGATTTACGGCACAGACCGGTAGGAATAAACGTGCAAGTTCAAACGATCGCTCCGGATGGTTTTTTAAAAAAAAACTTTATGCGGAGGTGCCTAAGACATGCATCTCAAACACCGCGGTCGATGGGCAAGTCATTTTGTAATTTTCGACGAGAATATCTCCGATCGCAATACAATAAGTCAATTATTACGGTATGCGGTAGTGCTGTAAATTTAAATTTATTCTTTTTTTCTTCTCCTACGAACCATGATGCTCCGCGAAAAAGTGCACTTCCGTTCTCGCATGGTTGGCATGTTGTTTTCTCGACAAGCCAGCGCTGCAATAACCCCGTCGTCGTTCCCTCGAGGCACCTCCCGAAAACGCTGGCCAGCGGTATAACTTTTACGGTCGGCAATCATCGTATCACATGAAAAACTGACCGGTGTCTAATGAACTACGGAGAAAAAACATTTTTTTTCCCTTTTTTTCATGACGTCCCTACGATGTAGTACACACTACTGTACACCATACAATAATATATACACGTTGACTCATGACTTCGGTTTCTTTCTCTCCGCGAACTACGCGACGTTTCACCGTTCTCGAAGTTTATCTCCCGTCGGCGCACATAGTGCACACTGTTTAGACGTAAAAAAGAAAAAAAAACACCCTCGCAGCCTAGCGAACGAAAATGTCCGAGAAAATACGGCCTCGACTCTGTGAAGCTCTCTCACTACCCTTGTAGCTGCGCGTCCTTTCCCTCTTCGTGACTTGACCGCGAACGATAATTATTTGTTTTGATATTATATACCATAATAATATTATTCCAATAGCGTGGGCACGCGATCCGTGCGTTTAACGCAACGGTATATATTTATTTTAACGATTTACCCACGTACATACTCTGCGAACATCGTGCACGATGGCTTTACGAGTTTCTTTTTTCCCTCTCGCACACGAATCGCGCGAAATCCACCTTTTTCGAACGACTACGTGGCGCCGCGTCGTCTTCCAGCTTGAAGCAATATATACGTACTCCTATATTAACGGTCTCACGAGCTGTTATTCCTTAGCCTTCGTTGCAACAACACGACGTTATAATTATTAAGTAAAACGTCATTCATTTGGGGCACAATCGCTCCGGCCAACATTGTGCATTGTTGATAAAATATGAAATAACAACAACGCATCAACGTCAACAGATAAAAAATGATAAGTACATTCCGTACAGTCATTTAGTTTTTCAAACTTCAAACGCAATTAATAACTGTCGTTGGAATATTATATAATGTTAGATTCGAAATGAAAAGCCTCCGGAGAATACTGCGAGATCAACCGTTTCTCCGAGGTTTAATATTATATAAACCTCGTAACCTAGTTTTAGACTCACAGCGTAATAGAGTTATCGGGACCAAAAAAAAAAAAAAATCTCTCAAAGGAACTAAAATACATTGCCCGAAAGCCGTATTAGGTTTACTTTGATACCGAATAATATAATAATATAAACATACGAGAAATTCATAGTTGATAATTAGTAGTACGGTTTGGAAATTAAGACCAAATGTACCTATAGGTAGTATACGTGATTCCAAAGTCAAACGATATTGCGGAAGAGTCAATAATTATATTAAATAAAAAAAAAGTCTGCAGGGCACCTATCAGTTTTTTGATCTTTTACGCAATGCAAGTTTCATCACTGATAAAATATTTAAAAAATTTCTTCGAGTTTGTACAAATAACCATGTTAGTTATGAATATATATACTCGTTCTGAAATTATGACGCTATTTTAATGTAGGTACATCGCGTGAGTTTTTTTTTAACGGCCGATTACTTACATATTTTATAAGACAGGTTGGTGAGTGAGTTAGGTACAGCTTATCTCGACGTTTCTATATTCGCGTATGTTACATTGCTATTATGTACTTCCGACGTTATTCAATACCGTCCAAAAGAGTCAGAAAGATAAAAGTCGTTAATTTGCCCGTCTCCGAGGAAAGGATTCGAAGAAATTGATTCGACCAATTACGCCGAGTACGGGAGAACGTTATGACCGACTTCCGAATGCTTTGTGTAATCGACAGAGTATAGCGATAAAAACGTTTATTCCAAAAATAATTAGATTATGGTCACTGCTAATATTTCGGCGGGGGAGCTATTGTTTATTTACGTGATTGGATAAATAGGGAATGTATTTCGAAATGAAATATTATTTGCAGCTATATAGGAGATCCCGACCCCGACGAGATTAAAACCAGACGCGAGGCCGACGACTGTGAATAGTATTATATACGATAAAATATATACATAGAAGTGAATAACGATAAAAGTGTTCTGGACTTTTATGGTAGTATTGTATGCACAAGGAAGACGGAACGTGATAAATGTTCAACCCAACGACTTATTTTCAAAGGTCAATGTCCACAAGTGCATGACACGCGGACTATGACGTATCACGAATAGGCGGCACTCGCTGTACACATCAACTCAGATTATCCATTATAAAATAATACGTAAACGCGGTCCGCCTGAAGTAAAAATATTAACCGTATACCGGGTTAATAGCATTGCGGTGTACGGTGACGGGAGGATCGTCGTATGCACTGGAAAAATATAATCCCGCACGGGTCTTGAACTATAATATCATAACGTAATTCTCTATACCACGATAACAACATATAGGTAGGTATCGTGACAATGGACAAAATTATCGCAAATGAGTCTTAGACGAGACAACATCATCAATTGCAGGGCGAAAAAATCCTTAAAACCTTAGCCGCGCCAGTTTTCCATCGCAGCACCGAGATAAAGGACGATTTAGTACCACCCTCGATACCGTGGTCCCTGTCTCTCGACGACGAGATGGAGACCATCGGAAACAACGTGCACCACGATGTCTGTATAATGACCCTCAACGATTGTAAGAACGTGTAGTAAGGATTTGGTAGTAAAGGAATTAACAAAATAATTCAATATGAATATACAGTATTAAACACACCACACAGATAATAATAATAATAATAAATTGTTATACAAAAATAATACTGTGTGGGTGTCCCTTCGACAGTGCTACACAATTAAAATGTTGGAATAATAATAACAAAATAACGATCTATATTCTATATAATAAACAATAACAATGATGACAAAAATGATGACGCTAAAATATTATCAATGCGCCCTATCGGCACGTATCGTGGTTAACCGCTGACCGCTCCTCGGTTGCATACCATACCATTTTATAAACATATCCCTCGAAAAACGGGTGCGTTATGGTATATCACGACGAATCGGTATTCGGTGGCGAAAACGCACAGCGGCTGCGAGGCGACACCGCGCACCGGCGAAATGATAATAGTAATTAAACAGCACGGATCACGGCCGACGACGCGCGTGATTTGATCAACCGACTAAATGTCGCGTATAAAAGCACAAAACGACGAAACACATACGATACACTAGTCGCGAAACAACGATAGAACAAAAACGGTGCGAGCGACACGAGGACGTAACGACGCGCGCGGACCACCCGAACGACGACTGTTAAAGGTACGCGTCCATAGGTACGCATCGTACGCATCGAACGGATCGTATGAAACGGATTTTAGAATTATTAGTATAGTAAGTTATACATGTGCGTCCACTGACCGGCAACGGGCGGACCGCACGTGTCGGACCGTCGGTAATGCCGACGAAATTGATCGAAAGGGCAACTTTTCCGTCTGGTGCTGATGACGTCATACGGATTTTATTGTGTCTTAATATATGAGGACTTAAGATGTCAAGAAAAGTTGTGAATTTGGCATGAGACATACGAAAATACTGGAAGAATTTTACATCGTCGTTGAGCAAATCAGTAAACAGTGTATGATATTCTCCAAATTGTGACCTTTTTTTGAATATGTCATGTATCCACATTTTATGTTTTCTCTTATTTCCTCTTCTTTCTTCTTCATCTAATAACAAAGCAATAATGACGAGTTCTTCATCACTTTCCATGTTTTCTATTAGGTACTATTAGGTCTATATTACACACTGTAATGTTTCCGATCGTCCACTCGCAACGAAAATGCGAATGTTACTAAAAAAATCCGACCGTCGCATCGGCAATCCAATCGCTACGTATACAGTGGACGCACTACCACAAATTGATCCGTTTCATACGGTCCGTCCGATGCGTACGATGCGTACCTATGGACGCGTACCTTAAAAGTGCACTCAACGCATAGCGGCGGCGAAAAATGTGTGGTAACACGGCGGACCGGTCCGGAACAGTTACCACAATGGCGGGGAATGGGGTGTTCTCACGTTAACGCGTCGGCGATTCCGCGAATCGATCGGCTGATACCGGTACCGAACAACGGTTGGTGGTATGTCGGTTGTCACTTCTGCCTAAGGTGCGATTCCTATGACGCGTCAGACACAGTGTACTACTACCATGTTGTTATCTAATGGTTGCGTTTTATCCCTTAATGCGTCAACAACTTTGGGGCTGCCGGTAACCGCTATAGACGCAGCCGCACAAGCGTTCGTCGTTTGCGTTTTCACCATGCGACGTCTCAATCCCGGTTCCCGAGTTGAGCGCCCGTTAACAACCGCCGAAACGGGAATCGGGTCGCCAACAAGGTACCGAGACCTATTAAGGCCGGAG
Organism: Periphyllus acericola; assembly: GCA_949715065.1. Taxonomy (NCBI): domain Eukaryota; kingdom Metazoa; phylum Arthropoda; class Insecta; order Hemiptera; family Aphididae; genus Periphyllus; species Periphyllus acericola. The sequence goes on along the minus strand of OX454270.1, from coordinate 19,300,653 downwards.
TACCTGGATTTGCATACCTTTTATGATCATTAATAATTGAAAAAAATAAAACTCATAGACTGTTGTGGGGAAAAAATATATGTATTATAAAAAACAATTAGTTGTGCTTTTTGTTCGGAGAAAGCTTAACGGGCGTAACACTCCGAACTTGATGAAATAAAACAAAACAAAATAGCTTATCAAAAAAAAAAATGCCTATATGGCCATACATCGCACATGAGTATTTTTAGCAATAATAGTAGTAGTTTGGTTATAATACCGGCCAGGTAACATGTTCATTAATTCATCTTTGTATTGCCCATACTCCACTCCAGCTCGTCCGCAGCTAGGCAAACGCAGCTGGCATAACGTTATATTCACATATTGACACTGTCAAATAATGTTAATGACGTGGGATTGTCATAACTCATAGGTGTGAACATTTTGAGCGAAAAATCATACGACCGTACGGGTTTTGAACCCATCACCTTACGCAGAGAATGTCATCGCGCAATCACTTGGTCACCAGTCCCTTATCCCTTCACTCGTGAGCTTACACCAATGTAGTGGAGCCAGTGGTGGGAATCGAAGTTGTACGCCTGAGGAGAGATATCATATTTCTACCCCATGCCCCAAGACGCTCAGTGGAAGACGACCTGGGTCCGAGTTGGCCAGAGCTAGTAGTAATATGGCTCGTTAAATAATCCGTCTTAAATAATCGTCTATTAAAAATCAATGGATAGTATTCAAATTAAGAAAAATTTCAATTTTTATCTAGAAAAAACTATTTTTTAAATTTTTTATAGGGGTTTTAATCGTATTTTTAATACAAAATAGTTGTCGGCGCCGCGTCGCCTCCAAGGTTATGAGTAGTTATGATAGATAATGAGCATTAATTAAACCACCGACCGTACCACACACACATTTACATATACACACGTGAGTTATTTTTGTTTTTTGTATATTGTGATTTATGAGGTATTATCAATATTGTTATGCAACCGATAACCATTATACGACAATTTTTGTGGTGTGTCGTTCTGTCAGCGGCCCAACAACCATCGTCCTAATGTTATTACACAGTTCTTTTTTGTGATTTTTATATAATTATACAGTTTTAGTGAATTTTCTTATTATACAGTTTTAAACCGCCGTACACACACGGCGGCGTTTTTTGCTATTGCAATTATTATTATTCTTTTTATATAAAGCATACCGCCGTACACACACGGCGGCGTTTCAGCTATAGATTATTTATTATTATATACATTTTACAGCCGTACACACACGGCGGCATTTTGTGAATTTTAATTATTGTATTATTTTATTAGCCATTTAGTTATAGTTTTTGTGTGAATTGTATTTGTAACATAGGTAGTTGCAGCTGGCCAGACTGCGCACCGACAACCGTGAGTTTTTTTACATTTGATTTATTATTATTATTATTTATATCTTTGTCGGGCCGGAAAGTCCACAACCTTATACTTATACTACCTGTCAATTTATTATTATACAATAAGTTAAATTAAAAGAGCCTATTAATTTAGCTAAGCACACACACACACACACACACACACACACACACACACACACACATACACACACACACACACACACACACACACACACACACACACACACACACACACACATATACACATTTACACACCACACCGCACACTAGCACTCGTCGGTTTTGCTCGGCAATCCCGTCCACACCGATTGAGTTGTTATTACATTTATACACACATAAACACATAAGGTCGGTCGGTGGTATAAAGCGCAGCACGCGAAGTATTTGATTGCCCGGGAAGCGCACCATAATATTTGGTGCACCCGGCCCAAACAATAGTCGTTGAATATTTCCGTAGAGTTGTATATCTTTTCATGATATCCGCTATTGAAATCATGTTTAGAATACAATGATAAATCACTGTCAGATTTGAAAAATGTATATCATTACAATTACCGCGACATGATGCTTCCCTACAGTTGTAGGTAAAAATCAAAGATTCGCTGGCTAGACGAGGCTAGATCATCACGTATTCATTGGCCATATAACATACAAAGAACATCAAACGTTTCAAACGTTTTGGATTTATACGAATATAAAAAAGTTTTAACTTTTTGCCACTTCATTGGCAGTGTTACTTTATCAAGATGTAATGTATATATTATTATCTAGTATGTAAGGCGAAATTATTTATTAAAGATCTTTGTAAAGACCTTTGGATCGTTCAAATAATGAAGCCCCAATGGTACTAAAAAAATGGGTTCCTTGGAATTGAGCCACAATGAACATTTTTTTACAAAAGAGTATAAGGTTATACGGTAATTGGGCCACTATTTTCAACGATTTTTATCACTGAATCTGGTAATTGGGTTGCTGTATTTTAATAAAATAACATAATATATTTTATAAACACTGGAAGCTCCATTGTTCCACTGAGCGAAGGACCATTAAAAGCCAAGAAAAGAACTATATTATTCTAAAAAAATTGAAAAATTTGAAGTATGGTAAAAACCAGATTTGAATGAATTATGTATCGCGTTGTTTAAAATAATAATTACATTTTTAAGTTATTGAAAAAATATTTATATATTTGACTAATTTTGAGTGCGGAGTATTGTGTTCAATGATTATTCAAAAAAACATTTTTAAATCATACATGTGTTGTTATAATCAATACATATTATACCTATATCAATATATTTTTGAGTCATACATTTGTAACCCAATACCCTGGTAATAAAATATAAGACAATATTGCATACGAAGCAAGCAGCTGAAATGTTGCTCAATTATTGACCGCCCAAAAAAACTACATCTTAAACTTAGGTATTCACGTATAATAATTTATTTTACGAACACAGTGCCTCCAAGAATCAATTGGTACATTTTGTTTTTTTATTTCTTAGTTGCTTAGTGATTATCGAATATTAATTAGATTTATTAAAATGACTGCTTTGCTAAAGTATATCTGTTGCAGCAGTATATAGTCTTTAATCAAGGATACATATTTTGTTTTTATAGTTCGACGTAGGTTGTGTTGTATTTCTATACCTATGCAAAAGTTATGTATTTCAAAATTGAATTATCTATCAAGTGACTACTCTCGCCTAAGTGCAATGAAATTCATCGTTTTCTATTTTAGTTATTTTTAGTTACAATAATTATCAACGATACAAAAATCATATTTTGTGAATGACGAGATATATTTATGACGTGATTACAAAAATCGGATTACAAATGTACTGGTATTAATTAAAAATCTCAACGCGTAATTATTCGGGCATCGACGTAGCTTTACAATTTTATTTCACAGAAAAAGTTCGATCGTCATAGGTACCCTCGTGAGGTTAAGACCGGGGAATAAATGCATTTATTTTCCACATTGTTCGATATAAGTATTTATGTATTACCAAGAAATGTTCAGTGGGCCAGACGTCAATTAGAATAAACGATAAAGAAATTAATCATTTTATAATACGGCCGTTTAATTTAGGTATTAATTAAGAATAAAACACACGATTTTCGCGTCTTGTCAAAAACACTAAAAAGGTGTTCGAGTGTATTGATAAAATGTCACGAAAAGAAACAGAATAATTAACCTTTGATGAATTTCGCGATAACTAATGTTTACTTAAAATAATTGGTTTTCTATGTATGCGTCCCTGAGAGGAGAGATCTCTTGTGTTTACGGTATTACACTTTCTATCTAGCTTTTTTTCATCAAATTGTCCTCCTTACTACGTATACTTCGCAAATACATTGTCAAGGAGACTGCTGCAACAGTCAGTTATAGTCTTATAGAGTTATTATTGCCATCGTTATTTATCATTAAAGTGTTTGGTAACTTAGAAGCCGACAGGAGAAAATAAAAATAACAAAGTTTCTGGTTTAATAAGGATCCATTAAACAGAGAACGAAAAAATAACTCTGATTATTTATTAAATACAAGTCTCGGCACCCAAACGGGACTTACCCGTTTAAGATCTTAGAATAATTTCATTACAAGTTTTAGAGTTTTATTTTCAAACCTATTCCAATCGTGTTAAAAAATTAATTTCATATCAATCTTAGAACAGACGGTATTCACTCTATTCAGAGTACATCATGTACATTTTCTTGGTATACTTCAGAGACCTAAAAATTGTCTTACTTTACGTCTATTTTTCCTTTCAACGACAATTGACGAATCTCAATGTACGGTGTAAAATATTTAATCATCAAAACAATCTGTAAGTGCATGGATATATTATCAAATATACTATATATATATCATGTGTAAGTATTATTGTATCAATCTGAGAATGACGCTATTGACTTAAGCTCCTCGTGTGACAAGTATAATTAATAGTTTTGCTTATAAAATAATAATAATTAAATGTTAATCGAGATCACGATCCAAGATCTCACAGTCAAACATCGTATCGCCTAAACTTTATAATAATATTTATATTATTTTAACTCATTTATAGCGTACACTTTATACGTTCAAAATTTATAATTTATCAAGTTCATTAAAATCCATCGATTTCTCGTAAACACCTTATAGCGTGTTTCAGAACAATAGTGGTTCGTCATCGTTATAAATACTTAAATTATACTGCAGTAATAAATTAATACCATTTTTATGGTAATCATGATTCGTGAATATAACGATAATAACCTCCGTCAACTGACAAGCTGACTTTTTGCTTCTCCTGATTTTAGTACTATCAGAAACAGAGTGTTAAATCAATAAACACATTTTCAGTTAGAATAAATGTATATATTCAAGAATTGTTAAATACATATAAATAAACATCGAACAAATCGCTCACACTTTTTATGCCGGTAGATATTTTATAACAGATCATAAAAGAATAAACTCGTATACTATGAATACAACAAATTATTTATTCATAGTTGTGCTGTATTTGCAGTAAAATGTTGTATCACAGGATTATTGGGTATAGCGTCAATTTTTTACGAAAGTGTTTACATGATTCGAGATGGGGAAACTGAGTATTTTTTTATTTCTTAAGGGTAAAAGTTGTTTTACTTGATGTTTTTATGCTGCTGGTCCAAACAGTTTTTGGTTCGGAAATAAAAAGTTGACCTGTATAGTTATCAATTGGCCCGGCGATGTTGATCGGAACGTTTGAAACTTAAAACGATTAGAATACATTTTTTCGTATCTGCCGGAGATCACGTAACTCCACGTAGGCTTAAATAAGCGTTGTTTACAGAAGTATATGAAGTTCAGACTCAAGGTTAGGATATTTTTTTTATCACCAAGAACTTTTTTGGTGTAAGACTTACGTTTAAGTTTTGACGAGGTGCGCCCGGCTAAAACACTCATCTGTGCAGGTATATTTGATGGAATAAAGGGAGCACTGTTTGATTTATGTATTATATTTTATAGGTATTATTTTATTGAGCGCAAACATTTCTGAAGATGCGTTCCTTATCATCGATGAACCGCAATCATGAATATTTGCATGCTTCATTACAGCAAAGCAGAATGGGAGAAATGATTATGAAGACAATCAAACACGAACTTGTTAAAAACGTAACGAATAATTACGTAATAGGTGATACTATTATAAAGACTTAATTGTTATTTATGGTTATTAATTGATAATTGTACCACCTCATTGCAACATGAAAAGAAGTTTCCAATCAAATGATTTACCATAAAAGGACTTTCATGAATGTCATGAAAAAATAATTTCACAAAATGATTGCCATTAAAAAGTTATTTTATTCTTAGTTCTCTCAAAACATAAGTACTCGGTATAGGTGCTGTTCGCGTGAAAATTTAACTACGTGTTTCGATCATTGCCAGTGTTTTTTCTTGCGAAATGTTTAAAAGCATGATCATAATAAATGTACGTTCAACTTTTTCTTCTTCTTTCTACTCCCAGCTTCGATGAAATTCAAATATTTTTTCACTTCAATGGGACACAATTATTTATCGGATGTAGTTATGCACTAATTAATGGTTTGCAAGGAGTAGAAGCATTAGAAGACGTACGTTTAAATGCGTAACAAAATCTTTATAAAAGTAATAATTAAGAACGTCTGCAATGTCCGCAAGGCCTATGGCTGTCTAGGAAAGTGACGTTAAGCTCTGATCAAATACTACGCCGCTTAGCTCGGGGGTGCGAGACAAGTTTAAAATCAATCCAATACGGTGGACAAAATATCGCGTCGTTTGACAGCGAACGTCCATGTTGTATACAAACAATATTTGGATCGCCTAAAACATCGGTAATACTACCGTTCTGGTGAATGCTAAATGCCATCGGAAACGTAGCCGTGGCGAGTTTATACGTAGCACGTGTGTATCGGAATCCCTAGTTTTCCATGACGGAGCTGTCGCGACGATGAAACACCGGGTTTAACGAACTGGAACGCAAAAGTTCCCGTCATCATAGCTCCAATGCAGTTTGTGCACTTGGTTGTTATGATCACGGTAAACGCGTATGCAATATATACACGTACTACATAATATCATTACTATTATTATTATCTATTCTATTCGTATCAGAATTGCCATTATAAACGATTTGTACGCTATGATTGAAATTAGTGAGTTGTAAGTGCAAACGGTGGTTTAATAATAACGCACGCACGACGCTCGAACACATTTACATATATATATTTGATGAGGAATTTAATGAATATTCCAATGTTTGTGGGCAGGTCAACGTTTCTTTCGAGTGACATTGTTGTCGACGTCCAGTTAAGCTTGTGGCAATGTTTAATTTATTTATTTCAAAGGCCCGTAGGGCAGGGAGTACACTTTGCGTTGTATAGTTACATAACATAGTGAAATATACAAATCAAATATCATTATATCAAATATACAAAACATTCCATGTTTTAAGGTATAAATAGTCAAAATAATTCACGAGTGTTTTATTTAATATAGAGTAATTTTTAAATATCATAGGACTATTTAAAACAAAATTGCGTTTACAATTCTCAGCACATAAATGGTATTTTTATTTCTAGTGTTAATTTGTGTTAATAATATTTTGATGTTATTTAATATCTTAGAACACACTAGTTAATCGCTAAGTTAGTTGCATAAAAATAGATTACCATTATAATTCCTCCTTTAGTGTTTAGGTGTCATTATATTATTCCTCTAACCGTATGTTGGATTTAACCGAACGTTGTCTGGCAACACTTTGCACTATGCGTAAGCGATAAACTACATGACTTTCAATTGGAAGGGTTCGATAGATAATATCGAACTTAACAGACACGCAAATCACGTCGCTTTTAAAACGTATAAATGAGCATGAACAAAATCAGATAGGATTTTAAGACTTTGTACGGTACTAAATTTAAGTGGTTTTAAATTAAAACAAATTTACAGATATTGCTACACAGACAGTAATATTGTTGCAGTTCTCATTCGAAAGTAGTAATTTTTTAATAATTTACAATGAAAACGATAGATGGTTAACAATATTTACGATTGAAAATATTTAATTTGATCATCGCGAACCCTAAACATATAATTTGAGTGAGATTTCAAACGATTATTCAAAGTTTTTCGAGAATAATATAAATTTTATGAGGTACTCGATGTGGTCATTAAATTTAATGGAATAAATACATAAAACACAGTTTATTTCAACGATGAATTTAAATACAAGTAGAAATCATTTTTTCCTAAAAATTATAGAACTGAAAGTAACAAATATGACGATTAGTACTCCGTTACTATAACTAGTATATATAGGTATTGTCATAAATAACTTATTTTCCGGTAAAACGCTATGTCGTATGTAAATATTTATAAAAATGTGGTTTACCGAATTTATCATGTGAATTTTCTAACCAATAATCTGTAAAATTATAACATACAATTAAACAGGAAAATAACTGTCTTGCGCAATACAGTAGTTAAATTGAAATATAGAACATAATTTCTAAGAAAAAAAGCACATATCTATGTTGAACAAGCCATTTACCATTAAACTTTGATATAACGATTTAATTAATTTATTTTTTAACATTAACATAAGTCCAATAGTAGTTTCATTTTAATATTATAAGATAACGATGAAAAAACTTCTGTAGATATACAACTTGCTTATGTTATTTAACCAATACTCAATCTATGTACATAGGTACATAATACCTACACAGTACAAATGTAATAACAGTTAACCAAATTTTTTAGAATTCTATTATTTTGCAGATACTTGTAAATGGGTCTATAAATTTAAAAAGCAATATTTTGAACATGAATCATTTATATTTTAGCAAAACACCTTACTTCTTACAAGATTGTAATTATTATATTATCAGTTCATAACTTCCGATATTTATTTTATGATCAATCTCCATACGCCCAATTATTACATTTTAAAATTACAGTGTTTTATTTATTTTTAGTTGAAACGTTTATTTGAAAATCAAAACTTTACCAAAAACATAATAATATATTATTTAATTATATTTTATACAAGACGATCAAACAACTATATGGGTTCAAATATTTCTTTTGGTAACGATTATAAAGGAGCGTTTTAAGTTTTCGAGTGCATTAAGTAAAAATTAAAATTCTCGAAAAGAAAAATCAAATAACAAATTGCTTTAAGTATTTTTCATTAAAGTTGAACTAGGAAGTATAATTAAATTACAAGTAAGGTATAACTGTGGTCTCAATCGTAAACAGTATTAATATTAAAAATAACATACATTTTAAGTGCTTTTAAAATACCTGTTACTACCGATTTATAAAATATTACGAATATGCGGTAAACGCCATGATTAAACAGACAGGTTTTTTTTCTATAAAAACGTCGTTCAATACGATACTTCAGACGTAATACAATTTAATAGCGGGGGCGTGTGTTTGATAGATTTTTGATGTGATTATTTTACAATTATTGACATCCAAATTCGATCGGTTTTATTTTTTTTCATTGAAACATTTTATCCGGCGTTTTGAAACAGGTCAGAAAACCGTTAAACGCTCGAAGATATCAATCATAATAAGTCATTCTATAATATTCTACGCGAAGACGTGGAGATAAGAGTTACGCGGCGGCGTCAGGATTAAATCCCCTATATTATAATCGGCCGTTCTGCCGCCGGTGAACAGGATGGAAAATCCCGCGGGAAACCCGGAGGATAACGTCGGTGGTGACGAAGGCATAAAGCTAAAGGTTTAATGCTGGTCACGTGTTCAATTAATTAACATTTAAAAGTCAAACAAAAGGTTAACTCGTTTTTAACCGGGCCCGTGTAGGAGGCGGCGGCTATATACTTACTTGAACACAACGGTTCGCGGCGGTTATGTACGCGGTCGATCTGATGAGCTCGATATGTTTCGTAAAAAATATTATACGTGTACCCGCGCTGTAAGCGCACAATGATTACTGTTCGGCGTGCGAAACGTGTTCGATAACGAAATCGTATTGTTATTATCGATTACCGTCTATGCTGCGAACAATACGCCGTCTCCGAGCGGGCGACCGAAGAGACAAAAATTTTAAGTTTCCTATATCGATTCGTCGTATAGTCGATTTCTTCACCGAGCCCGCGTGCCATTTTATCGACATTTGCACATCACATGTATTGCAATCGATTCCCGAACGAACAGGATCCGATACGGAACGCAGACGACGGTCGTACCGTGGGATCTCGTGGGAAATCCTTGATTCCTTGCGCCATCAAGAGCTTTTACGTGGCTTATGCATGCGTATACATGCGTGCTAACAAGAGGCGATTTTAAACCGTCGGCGTCGTGTGGTTATTATGGTTTTTGTCACGCGTGTGTCGAAAGTTTAATTTTCGATGTTACTTGATGCGGAGGAATGTGACTATTTTTCGCCCAAGGGCGGAAAAGACTATTATCGCATGGGGAAATAAATAAATATTCAAAGACAATAAGTGTACTTGACGTAGCGGGTTTTACGGCCCACCGCGTTATACGATCTCTTTGCAAGACGTGCAAATCTTTGAGTTTTTAATTTTCAACGTTCATGCGTTTGCATTTGTGTACATAGCTTTATTGTGTTTTTGTACTCGAGTTCGTTAAGAATCAACAGAAAATGAGTGAAAATGAAAGTATCTGCAGTCAAATTGAGTCATTAACACCACCTTCTATCATTGAAACGGCAAACGCAATACCTAATAAATTATATACGTTCAAAATTCCATAACATTTTTTAAATAACAACTTTAATTAATGATAAACGTACATAAGCATAACAAACAGATTGTGTTAATAATTTTAGAGCTGCGGCATTAATAAAGCTGGGAGCCGTGACAAAAAATTGTACGCGTGGCTCGTGCGGAAAGGCAATTTCAGTCTTGTGCGAAACGCGGACCTCGCCTACGGCTCGCGCCGCGCCCACCGCGACTGAAATTGCTCACTTTCCGCCCTTGCGACACATTATACCATTTCGATCGGTGTATACGATATAAAAATACAGTCTCCCGTGAGCGTCAAACAATGCGGTTGTTCGTATATTGCCCCGCGTCACGGGTCGTCGGGATGTGCGTTGCAGGACGAATGCAGGCGATGCACTTAATGGCATAGAAGACATGTACATGTACCTGTATCTGTGGGCTAGTGTGTGTTTGTGTAAAGAAGAGAGAAGACGGCAGAACACGCATACAATCTTATCTTGCTGTTTGCGTTAGAGATTATACGCCGACGGTCGGCTCGACATCGAGACAAATAACGTGCGAATGCTGATTCTAAGACTGCCAATAACATCGTACATACAAAATTTACATGAATAATTTTTAGAAAAAAAATTCCGATGAACACGCCGACGAACGTAATCATATAGCGGTATGTGATATTTTACCTCCACTGCGAACAAAAACATTGAACCATGTAGTATATCAGGGGTTGCCAAACTGCGGTTCACGTCTTATCAAAAGGCGCAAGACATTTTTTTAATGAAATATTCAGTAAAAAACCGTGTTATTGATTATATAATATGTTTTTAGTATAAAACGTAATTACTTTTTAAAAATAAACGTGTTTTTTAATCGTTATAATTTATATCTAACTTAACCTGACGTATTTACTTCGTTGCGCGATCATTCCACTTGAAGTTTTTGAAGTCTGGACTGGATTATGGCGTATCGTTAGAGCAAATCTTAACAATTCCGATAAATAATCAACTGTTAAATTTGAGCTATGTTTAAAGTGTATTATATTCATTGTCAAGTACACATGCTCGCAAGAATATGTTATCCCAAAAACTTACATTAATTTTTTAATGTTTTATAGCAGACTTATGTTTCCAGAATTTTAACAAAGAATGACAACGGTATTTGAACGTCTTCAATCCTTCATATTCCAATAATAGTTCTAAGAGTTCAATTTCTAAGGCTGCAGTATTTATTGATTTAGTTTTTACTCTCGGGCATTCATTTTCAATAATATTTAATTACAAAGGGATTTTCTAAAAACTCAAATGACGATTAAGGTAATTTTAAGTCTTTAAATAATTAATATAATAATAATATGAAATAAATGTTATAAAGTTATAGTAGTATTGATCTTCAAAATCAGCTCTTGGCTCTTATATTTATTTCATTATATTGTGCGGCTCGTGACTCTCTTGTCTCTAGCCATCCCTGTGGCCCTCCAATATACTAGTTACGGTGAGTTGTTGTTTTTGGCTTTGGTCAGGTCAGGTAAGTAGATATTAAATCAGCTTTATTAATAAATGATGTTGATATAAATTGAACACGATTGCTAGGCAACATCACTTTTAAGACATATCGAAACTTTCAACAAAAATAACGCAAGACCACGAACTCGCTTAGTGATACACGAAGGGTCTTGGCCAAAATAATGAAACAAACAACCGTGAATGCGAGAATCACAAAAATAGCCGTGTAAATAAAAATAGCGAATTTTAAAATAAGTGTTCGTGCACAATAGCGTAAATATATAAATAACTCGGCTGTAGAAGGATTGCACAGAGGATTTACCTATCTTATTGGTTCATATTTTTTATTAATAATTAGTATCTTTAATGGTTGAATATATTGTCAGTACGAGCAAACTACCCTACTCTCTCTATGGAAATTCATTGGTGGAATAAAAAAAATTCGATATTTAGAAGAATTTAAATGAGACCAGAAAATGATGTTGGAGAAAAATTGCAGAAAAAAAAGATGCTAGAAGAATTCATTCGTTGATTACAAAGTATAATACTAACGATTATAAGAATTATTTAAAAGTTATAGCATATATAATTTGTCACTGTAAATACCTAATTAACTTCACGACATGATGATTATAGGTGACCGCATTAAAAAATGATAATACTGTCGCCAATATTAAAACGCGATTTTTTCATTTACTGTTTTCGGCGTCTTTTCGCTATTTAGGCCGGACACTCACGCGAAATCGGTGATGGAAAAAATAAAAATGTTCTATCCGGCCCGTAAACACATTAATATCAGCAATGTTAATTATTATTACGGTGCGTGTCGGAACGTGTACAATATACAAATATTATTATTATCACTGCCTATTTATACACTGTCATCGCATCCGATCCGTTAGCGCCTCTGATAAATTATTACGTCCATGCAGCCGCACAGTGCGTACAGTAATATTATAACCGTTTAGCCGCTGACACGACTACGATGTTATTACGTCGGCACACTGCGGTTCCAGGCTGACGTTTCGATCTCGTCACGTGAACGTAATAATAATATTATCATCGACTCCCGAGTCGCACCTTACTGCAATAATTACACCACGATACGGCCGGTGGTGTGTACGCGTTATCACAGGGTTCAATCGAAAGTTCCTAATTCGTTTGGAAACATGGGCGCCCATTGGATTGGGAGGGGGTGGGCGGGCAAGAGGGTGTAACGGGGCGGAATATCATCCGCTCTCAAATTACCACAAAGTATGACGCTGTAAAATGACACATTATCTCGGATGGAAATCACGATCACCTATCGTTATTTCACAGTGTCGTCGTATAAATTAACCGGCCAATGAGATACGCCCGTTTGGTAAACCGTAATCCTTATGTAACTACTTATTTGTAAACACCTATGGCTATGCCTGGGAAGGTACAGATCCTCCGAGTTCCGACTGCCCTGGCCGCCAGATTAAAGCCGTGCGGTGGATGATCAACAGCCCTAAAATTGCGTATATATTTTTCAAGCATTAAACCTAACGTATTTAACGTAACTCGAGGTATTAATGTTACTACGAAAACCATTCGACGACCAACCGTCATTTTGTTACAAGTGAGACATATCCCCCCATGGAAAATATAAGATCCACAAAAAATTATTTTTCTTTAGCCTTGACGCGCGCTTTTAAAAAAATTTAAAATAATTTTATGACAAATAAGTAGGTAATAACTAATAACGATGACCAGTGAAAACATTAAACCACAGGGCAGATCTTCTCTACATTAAATAAACAAAAGTTATTAACACGTTTGCTCTGAATAAGCAAAGTTTACCATTGGATTTTCAGATTAATATATTATTATTAAAATAATTAAATAAACACATAATCTGGATACTTTTATTGATTCACCCTATCGCAGTGGATCTATTATACATCAATAACATTTTTTACAGGTCTTGTATTTATGATCTATCTTTTTATAAGTCTTTAAATGTATGTTTAGAAACTTAGATCCAGCGTACTCCCCTCACGTGAAAATTAACTTAAGTACGTCCATGTTTGGAAATGTCTTCTATTTCACCTAACACAATGAGACGTTATTCGACTACTCGCCACTGAAATAGTCGGTCTAAGTGCGTATGACGCTACTGCTATACACAAACCACAGCTGCTGCTTGATATTACTCACTGTTACAGCGACGACGTTTTATCGAGTCTATCATCGCACGTCTGATCCATTAGCACGTCTGTCGATGTAGTATTATATTGTGTTCCGGAATGGTTTCGGGCACGAATTATACGTATTATTGTTACATACATCGGAACGTTTATTCGACATGACGACACGGTTATATTCTGTTCTCGTAACTGACGTTTCACTCTCTTAACTCGAACAACGTCGACATATTAAATACCACAACGACTAGGTGTCATGGGCGTGGGTAGAATTTATTTTGAGGGAATTAAGAGTAAAATCTACCACCATTGACCAACCCTCTTTAATTATTCATAATATAATCGTGGGTTATGTATTACACTTCGCTAATCAGCTTTTAACTTTTTTGATTTTTTCAAAATATATTTGGGAGTAGGTAATTTAAGTTTTTTTATATAGCATATTAATCTTTGATATAATGTAAATACCTCGTATGTTGTACATATGGTAAATATACATTATACATATGGTACACAAATGATAAAATACACAGACAAGTGTTATCGCCTTATCGACATCATAAATTAAGCTCGTTAAGATAAACTGTCAAAAATAATCTCCAAATAATAATTTTCCATTTGATATACTTTTAAATGTTGACCGTTAATTAGAGTGCCCGTTATTTAGAAGTATTAATGTATTTTTCCCATAACACTCAACGGGACCAAACAAATTGACCGTTACATAGAGGTGACCGTCCTATAGAGGTGACCGTTAACGGAAGTTTTACTGTATGTATAGTTTATTAAAACAACCAAAAACCCGGATTAATTCAACGTTCTATATTTGTAATGATAAATTATCTTGTGATAATAACGATATTGTGCATTTGTGTTCAGTCGTAATAACCGCTATACGGCGCTTATATGTAGATCAAAAGCATAAGAGATATGGAAAAAACCATGTAATTTGATAAAATCAAACGTTAAAAACAGTTCTCCGATGAAGGTACGCATTTGCATAATGAAATTTAATTGTAAACCTTGTTCCATTCTTCGCGCACGGTTTGATGTGTTCAACTATAAATATATGTCGTCTCATGCAGTGGTGCATGGATGGTCCACAGCTGACGTAGAAATGATTTTCAAGTGAACGGAGTTTTCGTTTAACTTCCGTATTATTTCCTAGTAGTACAAGATCGCGGGGTACTATTTATCCCTCCATTAGGAAAACTAATTTCTCTATGAATGCACCACCAGCCGAAATGATGCGTGAATACAACCCATTGTGATTCACGCTTCTGCCACAGTGAACAGTATTACATTATTACTGTCTGTTTTTTCAAACTTGTATTACGTATGATTATCTTGTCCTTCTTGCTGTTCGCTACTCCATATTGTTTATAATTTTATTGTACTACTTATCTGATACCTAACCTAATTTTCTTATCTAATACGATTCATTATTCAAATTGTAATTACCTGTATTGATAATTAAGTAATATAATCGTAGAGCTTTAATAGTATTTGCTGAAAGCTCTTACAAAGAAAAAAAAAACCTATCGGCGTTAACCTTATTAAATAAATGAATTATCCATCAATCATTTAGGCCGAAAATCAAATGTCCAAAACGTAGTGCCATCGTTTATTTTATTCCCGACTCCAATTAACGTGGTATGACGATATGACGTTACGTCAAATGAAACCTTTATCAAATACACCCGCGGACGGAGTTATTGCTGGTGAAAAACAGGTCACCGTAGACATTTCACTAAACAACTCGCCTTTTACGCCCCGAATTCGCTTATCTTTTTCATAACGGTACTATCTACCCCGAATAATATAATGTTCGCGTACTATTGCTATACGATGGTGAACAAACGCGGAAAACATGTAGAATACGGATTGTTATCGGCGAGGCGTTCGGGCCTTACAACCGTATCGATCTAATGGACGCATTATTCTATTAAATTCGAAAGCTGCTATATTCCATACTCGTACGTACGTATTATCTTTTCCCGTCGCACGAATAATATACTTTTGCGAACGACATCGGATCCCGTGCGCACATATTATGCGTGTTTTTTTTTTCTTTATTTTTTAACAAACAATAACATCCATGTACGCATAGGTTTTTTTTCGGTCGTAGGTACGGATGGAAACGAGAAATAAAAACACCCGAAAGAATCACATCCCTCGACGAGTCCGTCCGCGTCTGCTGTATGCACTAACCTTGGATTAGCACGAGACAATGGAGTCGTTTCCACGGGGCTGTATAAGTATAGTAATATCTTCACGCGTAGATTACGCGCATTATTCGTCCTCTGGCCGTCTCGTCCGATATATGTGTACAATTACATTGCGCACAAGTTCCTGCAGGAAACTTTTTCCGAAACCCTCGTGACAAGAGATCATAAATCGTTGGCGTTTCGCCGTTTACTCCTGCGGTCCGACCCCAGCGACAGTATCATAACCCGGCGGTTTTTAATCACGCTGTTACTCCGTCCTTCACCGCGGCCTCGCATTGTACATCGTTCGGTCTTATTCCAGTGCCTATTTACATATCGCGTTATTCATTTTATTGCGTCGACATTTCACCAGCACTAATTATTTTAAATATTTTGCACACTTCCGGTTTTGTTTTTGTTTACGGAATTTGGTGCGCGTGGGAATGATGGTAACCCTTTTTTGGCCGTAAAATGATTCAATTTAGATTTTTATTTTTCAATGTTCAAATTATCATAAAAACAATGTTTTCGCTTTTTTCTCATGCCACCTTAATGGTATGTCTTTTGGCGGTACAAACTTTTGTTTTTCATTAAACAACACCATATTCTTTATGCAAAATATTATTCAACTAATTTTTCTGGAATTTTTGATGTAACGTAGTCAGAATTGGGATCTATGATTTTCGGAGTTATTCAAATTAAAGATTGCTTATGGAAAGTGTAAAATTCGCGTTATATCGAATTAGTGGCAATTAGAGATAATATGTAATTAAAAGTTATATCATAATATAAGGTATATTATAATTATATTCCACTTAATACTTAAATTAGAATAAATTCAAAAAATACTCGTTCGAATTTTGATTTCTGAACACCAAAATTTACCGTAAAACGACCCCAATGAAATGTCGCGGTGAAAATGGAGTGTTCCCGTTTGAAAAGGAAAACTTTGCATCGCGGCTGAATATACTTGAGGTGGCATAAAAAAATATTGTGGAAGACATAGTTTTTATTGTAACTTGATATTGAAAAAAAAAATGTCAAATTGAAGCATTTTTATCGCCAAAAAAGGCGGTGAACACGTCTAAAAGATCACTCTGTACATAGACATTGCGTTGACACCCACGCGATCTCATATGAACGACGATGACGTGAGACCGCACCATTTAATATTACGAGTATATTATATCGCGGGAAATCAAACATTGTTAGAGTTAATAATATTACTTTACACCGAACGTGTAAACACAATTATTATCAATCATGGCGCGTTGTTACGGTGCGTGTGTTATTATATAATTGAAAACGATAATTTCCGACATCTTCTCAGCTTATTTAGCGCTCGTAAAAATTCTACGTGTACGCGCGCGTATGTGCCCGCAGTGTACCATTATTAATTATGCTAATGATTAATTAAAAGTAAAATAAATTACAAAAACTCGTAGGACGTGAATGTTTTTCAAAGTGAAAAAAAGGAACTACATAATACGTCGGTATTGACACTGCGTTTCGCCTTTTTAATTAAAAGCCACAGTGCGGAAATTCGACACGTGACTGCGATATGTAGCATACGGAAGTGTACCGTTATCACCCACTCGAGTCTTGCTTTACAATAAGACGTATTCTAATAAAAACCTAACCAGTCAAGAATAATGAGCAGTCCGTTTGATTTCAATAACACGGTGCGTTATCGATGCGACACAAATACGAGTAGAAAATCGAGTTTGTCCGTTGAACTTGTCGGGAACTTTTTTTTCGAAACTCAATTATTACGATTCGGTTCGATGTTTCTACGATCTGTATCGTATCGTACGGTAGGTACTCGAAACCGCGGCGGAGGTAAGTCTATTTATTTTTTGTTTTACCGTCCGGTCGCTAGAGCCGACGACGTCTGGCTGTCTCGGACCACATAAACGGCGGTTCAGCAGTTATTCAAGTGTTTCGAACGTCGAATCGCGTATTATGTCGTACACGTCCTGCCAAAGTGCGTTATAACTAAGGACCGGATTTATATGCAAATGCATATATGTATTGGAATAAGCTTTTTGAAATCTGATGAGAATTGTGCCCGATTTAGATCATTCTTATTAAAATAATACTAATTGTATTTTGCATATTCTGCATATTTCAACGTTTTTACCTATTAAATGCATATTTGTAGCCTTATAGCGCATATTACTATTTATAGCACATATATTTATTTTTCGTGGTTTTCCTAACCTAACACATTAAGCAAATTCTGATAATCCAGTGCAATAAGGTAAAATATGAATTCAATTTTTGTTTTCACTTTTTATTAATGTGGGCTAATATTTTATATATTGAAGATAAAGATTGTCAAATGGCGAACTTAGTGAAGACGACAAAATACTTTTTTATGTATTTAAAACCTTTTTATACCTTTTTTAATACTTAATTAGTTAACACTTATTTTTAAATAATTTTAAATAAAATGTTTTCAATTCAATTTTAAGTGCATATTTAAAAATAAATGCATATTTTGTAGCATATTACAGCATTTTTAGAAGCATATTTTGAGGATTTTTTGCGCATATAAATCCAGTTCCTAGTTATAGCGCGGCGGTTAGGTTCGAGTGTACACTGACGTTTTAAACTGCACACGTTTACTGTACTCATTCGTTACTGGGCTTACGAATAAAATATTGTTTTATAGGCACAGTCAATCGGCGACGCGGCTCGACCTTTTTATGCCGACCTCGTCGTCCGCCGCGAACGATATTTCACCATTCGCACGCGAGCACTACGTGTAATACCAACGTTCCGCCACGTTTCTAAACAGCGCTCGTCCGCGCGTGAAATTATACAAACGGTGTTCGGCCTTTTTCGTGTAAATCAAACGGACGAGACATCATAACTACTGGCGTATGCATATATCGAATCGGTTATACTTGCATTTTATTAGTTTTTTTTTTTTTTCGCAACTACTGGAATGACGGTCATATCGCGGACTTTTGAAATGTACACCCGACTAAGCGAATCGTCGATATAACAGCTGTTTGGCAACACAGCCGAATCGCATTTTTCCTATAATCGCTTTATAAAACATACCGAAACGTGTTCGCGCGGGTTAGGTACTATAACATTATCGCTTCGTACTCCGTAATCTATAATAATATTATCACACTTGAAATCCTTTTGTTACGAACGTGACGGTTTTTAATATTCCGCTCGGATCGGTGGTAATCCATTACGTTAGGTTAGGCGCATGCACTCTATCGCAGGTGTACGAGGGAATCGGCAATATCATGCTCAAAACTCTTCGCAGTCACCGTTCACGCACCCCGTCGGTGTATTTTATTCGCAGAGCAACGAATGATCGGTTTCATAATGACTTGTTTTCGTTTGCATATGCATAACGTACAAAAGGATTTTTCCATGCGCTACAAACGCTTTTAACGACGTAGACAGATGAGTACAGGTGGAAAATGTTCATCTACTTTAAGCAGATTATACGCAGAGAAATAATAGGTTTTAAACGACTTAAGAAAAGTAAGGTAAAAAAAAAAGCCCCTAACATTTACAGCAAGTCCGTTTTTTTTTTTTTGCAAATTTACCATTATTCTGCATGTTGAAAATATTCAAAAACTATTGATTTAAATAATAAAATACTACGGTTCAACTTTTAAAATTTATCAGCAATATTACCGTGTAGTATAATATATTAACAAATAAGAGTTTTTAATTTTTTTTTTTGATCAATACAATTAAAGTATTTGAAAGACACGCATATGTATACAATTAGCTAATTCATGTGATATCAAAAATATATTAATTCAACGGTTTCAAAGGTTACGGGTCATATTTTTACGAGCTTTAAAAGTTTTATGTATACGCTTTAATGTATTAATTACGATGATTGTGTAAAATATTAAACTATGACTTTTGTTTATATTTATCTTAACCATAAATTAATTTATTTTACGCGTCATTTAAACGTACTGTAACTCATTCCCACATCAATTGAATTAAGTATATCTATCGAAGTTACCGAAAAAGTTCAATTATATTCGTACACTTTTCGTATTAGCCTTTGATGTTCACCTTAATTATTATTATTGTGAACACAAGTTGTGGCATAAACACATTGAATACTGTAATTATATTTTATTGTATATTTTGCACACTTATAATGATATTAAAAAAACCCATCTTTTACATGTCAAAAGAAAAACAAAGCCCATTATACGTAGAAATGTATATTTTATCATTATATTCATTATATGGATGTTATAGCAGAGGTCTAGCGAAAGTAATGCGGCTTCGTAGAAGCTTACAATCCGAAACACAACATAATGGGTACATAGTAAACATTCGTAAATTTAAAATTACAATTTTTTGGTTTTGTGAACAAAAAGACGATTTCAGCTCATTTTCGTCGTATTTTTATGCAGTGACGTTTTCAAAACAAATTGTGTGTCGCACATTATAAATAATCGTTCAAACAGACGTCATAAAAAAAAAAAAAAACATCTACCAACGTCCCGTACGGTTACGCGCATAAAATGTTGATATGTGCTTCTTTTACTCCGAAATGTTGTTTAATTCTATGTATGAAATCGAGAATGTTGGGCTATAAGTTATAACGTGAAGCGCACCTGTACGAGTTGTATGAGCGCGGCCGCAATAGATAATATGTGAACGCTCGGATCGTTGACTAGTTTCCATATAAATTGCGAGCACGCCCATCAGTCCTGGTCGCTCTGATAGGTCGAAGACGTCTGAGATGTTTCCTTTCATCTCTCATTCCATGTCTGCATCACTGGCACGTTCAGTCCGTGTGCACGCCATCACACCTTATACTGTATATCCTCGTCAAATGCCAGTCCGAGTCAATGGTTCCTGGATTACGCGCGTACGGGTGCGAACTGGACAACCCGATTAATTGGTACCGAAATAATCGATTACGCGCGAACACAACTATTTCGCAGTTGGCCTAAGCTTGTCCGTGAGCACTTTCTGTTCTAGGTATGTGTACGTGTCAACAAATTATACCCGCCCGAGTGCACTCGATATCTCCGAAACGAAATCTTACCGCGTTCTTAGCGCCCACACGCGAATGTTATCTACTAATCCTACCCCATGTATAGTCGATGGTCGATGGTAATGCGTATATCCTTGTTCACGGATAAAACGGTGCGTAGGGATCAAAAGGAATTGAAGCCGCGAGCAATTAATATTATAGGTTACAATAAACGATGACTGAGAAAATATTGTCCACACTCAGTGCTGTTCATGGTTGCTCCGAAAACATAAAGGACCTGATCATAAAATGTATAACTCTAGAAGCAAATCCGGTTAGAAAAAAGTTCGAATCAATAATTATAAATCACATAAACGTATTTTCCGTTTTTCTGGTCGATAAATAGTGAAAACCCCGTGATGGTTAACTACATGGTAAACTATTCCTTCTTCCAGTGCTTGCCGTAACAATACATTCTATCGCAACAAATTATATGATCGAAAACCAATAAACTTCAGCTATACGAAATCAACTTCAAATACTTATTAATTTTCTAATTTTTCCCATTTCCCACCTTAACAAGAACTTCATTAATAATACAGGAAATCTTCTAACATCTGCACCATATAATTATGTCAACAATATTTTTACCGATTTTATTCATAATAATTTCCCAGTTTTCATCCTAATATTCACGGACGGCTTCATCCCTCCCTTATCAGCTGGGTTTCACTTTACATACCAGAGTTTCACATTTCTTTCTCTAATAACCTATCACCCACGGAATCGTCATTTACAGCTGAATGCTACGCTATAATTGAACAATTCAATAAAATCTCATCTTTACTACTGAATAAATTTCTCATCGCCACTGACTTACTTTCCTGCCTTCAAACCCTCTCTTCGAATTCTTTTAATTTACATATTTTTTCGGTAACAATCACTAACAGACCAATTTTTTTTTCCCAACAGAATCGGTTAATGACCTTCAATTTGTGTAGGTACCAGGACATACTGGTATCGTGGGAATTAATTCATGGACAAACTAGTAAAGTCCTCGGCTTCCTTCAGGTATCCTCAGAGTTCAACAATTCTATGGTCTAATTTTATCCCCAATCTTTGGATTTGCACAACCATACTCTATGATTTAAACACTGGGAATCACTCCATCCTCACTTTTCCACCGGGTACTGAAACATACCTCCAAATATCCCACCACTACCCTGATTTCATAACCTCAATATCCCCAGGAAAAATAAAGTATCGTTTTCCCGTCTCCGCTTTTACCACACTCTAATTCCTTCTCATTTCTTTAAACTTTCAATAAACGATTCCCCCTTTGAACACTCCACATTGGCCATATAGTTTGTGATATTACTCAACTAATATTCATCTGTCCCAGTCTATAACTCCACCTATTATCCCTTTTAGATTCTTCAAACATTCATTTTGACACCAAAAATATCCTTACAATCCAAGAAAAATATTATACTTAATATATATTATCTTTGTTTTTAATTTAATTTAATTGTATATTTCTGTGTTTGCTTTTTGTAAATAACTTATATTGTATATTATTTCCTTTATGTTTTTCGCTAATACTTAACTGTCGAAACTAATATTGTTAAAAACTTATTTTATAACAAAGTTTAAATAAAAAAGTAAAAATAACCAAAAAAAATACGTCAGTTACGTTTTATACACTGTTTTGTTGCTGTTTTCCGGTTTCAGTGCGAAACTTATGAAATAGGGGACATTTATCTTCTCATATCGTTTTAAACACTCACAATTTCTTAATAATTAAAAAACTTCTAATAATGTATATCAGAATAAATGGTGATAACCTAACGCGCGTGTAGTGCAAAATAACAAACAATTGATTTTTTTTTCTTTTTTTACAAACTGTAACGACTACTACTCTAACAATATTACTTGTATTGCTATTCGGAAATGCGTCAGAACTTTGAACGATGTTTGAATTTGAGAACGGAGCATTGTTGAAGTATAAAAGTGTCAAAGAAAGGTTTAAAAACTATGTCGCTAAACCGTTTAATGATTCGCGGAAGAAGTAACGTTCAATACCAGCAGTTTATTCATAAGGAAAGTTCTTACATAACAATATACCCAGTTCTTCAGTAGTTACTTTACTGAAATAATATCTTTTTCATGATTCAGGACTAAATAACCAACCAAACGAATGTCCAATTCTTTGACGGCTATTACCGCGGTGTAAATCTAAGCTTTATTTTCGTCCAAATGGACACTACAAATCGTGTAGAAGAACAATTATGTAAAAAAAAAAAGGCGTAGTCTATAAAACACACCACTCTTCCGCATAAAAAATACGTAAAATAAATATCTTAGTTGGTTTATTTTTTATGCAATTAGTTGACCAATTAAATTTGTTAATAATTAGTAAATTGTTTGATGATTGAAAAACGAACTCGTCAACTTATGGTGTAGCTTTAGCTGCGGCCGTATCGTTCCGAGTTCTCTTTAAGTTTTCCACTTTGACGATTTGCACATTTTATTTATTAGTGTGAGTGCACTGAATATACTAACACCATATAAATTGTAGTACACGAGTACACGCGGATTAATACGAAGCACGTATTGTATTATAATATCGATTTCCACTGTATTATAGGAATTATTAGAAAGTGAATTGGATTTCAGATTATTTACCATGTATTAATAAGCCTACGTCTTAAATTTCTGTTTCTTAATAATTCATCATAACGATCACATTTCATGAAATATTTCAGTAAAAGTGACAGATTTGTCGAAAAACAAACAAAAAATAATAAAATAAAAAATCAGTTAACTGTATGAAATAATAATATGATTACAATTAATGAACCCAATGTTTTTATTTTATCCTGAAGCATAATGCACGAAATACATTTCAATGAAAAGAAAACCATATGGTCCAGATTAGCGAACAATATGGTTTTAGTTTGAACTCGGTTGTGTACTTTGTATACCTCCTTAAAACCGTATAGTAATTTTATCGTGTACTATGAACTCACCTATAAATCAATGTATTTAACTATTTCTTATAAAATATATAAGGAAACGTGTTTATCGCTATGAACTATATTGTATTTTAGATAACTTAAAGTATCAACAGCTTATTTTAATTAAAAATTAAATTCATTTAACGGTTTGTTTTATTTACATAATTATGGAAGTAAGTTAAAATGATTACTAATATTTGGTTTTCTTTCACCAATCGAACCTTAATCAAGTGATAACCGAATATATTTAATTAAAAAAAAAATGTTCCTCACTTCACTCAGTCTACAACACTATTGGACGAGGTATTATGCTGAAGATAATTGCCCGGCCATAGCAACTTAAGGTAGTATTTTTAATGTTTTAGGAAAAAATCATAACTCTAGATAAGTTGTAGAATGCGACGGGAATAAATGTTTTTATTTTATTTTTTCGTCATAAAAGAATAAAATATGTTAATAATAATAATAAAAATGATTTCTACGCCAGATACTTGTTTTCTAAAAATGTCATAAGATTGGTAATCAAACTAGTACCTTATTATTTATTAACTTTATAAGATTATAAAAGGGCAGAGTATAGTGGAATACAATTAAGCGAGTATCATATATTACTTCATTCTTTCTATATATATATATAATATATAATATAAAAATTCTTATAAGTAATAAACAAGGTAAATATTGATTCCATAGTTCAATGGATATATATTATGTATAATGTATAGGGAAATGTTCAGAAAAATATATTGATCTAGAATATGAAATTAAAAATAATCATGCTGGTGAGTTTGAAACCGTTTTATTTTTAATAACATTTTATCAGACACAAAGAAAATTGTTAAGTAAAGTAAAAACATCATGTGTATCCATAGTTAGAAGTAAAAATTATTCATAATTATAATACTACTTTTTACCACAAGTATCATATGGTGAATGTACTATTTTAGTAGCAATTCTAATTAGATTTATTTTTAACGGACGTCATACCAACGCTCGTGTGCCCACTCTAGTACGCGAGTTAAAAAGTATGTCCGTCGTACGTGCGCATTTTGTACGCTCGTGTGACACCAGCCTAAGATAGTAAAAATCATTCTCCAATGACCCTAGTATACGCAAATCATATCAAATTTTCAAGAAAATGAAATCATACGTCCAAAACTGTAAAATAATTGGTTAGTGTTTGTTATTAGTTTAACTTTTCGCTTATATCATAATCAATTCCGGATCACTGGTAATAAAGCCAGTTATGATAGAATGAAGGAAGACTAATCTGTGTTGAAATTTTTTTTCAATGCATATTCAACAATGTCATTCAACTGTTCTAAACTTATATTTTAAGCAACTTCGGACCGTTTAGAAAAACAGGAACAGTAAAAAAAACTAACCGAAAACCCCTTTGCGTTCAGCAAAGGAATAACCCGTGAACAAAAAGTGTGGATAAATAAGTTTTTGTTCACTATCCGCACGTACATTGATATATTATGTATCGTTCCACCTCGAAAGACACGAGGAAACTTATTTTGGGATGATCGATGGCCAGAAAAAAATGAATACGAAACAGTGTCATCGTGAATGCAAATCTTGTAATATAAAAGCGATAGAGAATTAGTCAATTAGGAATTGGTTATGTTTATGTCTATATAAAAACCGGTCGAAACTCCTAGATCCAGTGAGACTCCACGGTCGGGTGGGATATACAGAAAAGGGTCTTTTGAACTTGAAACCAATGTATCATTGTTCTTGGAAAAACAGTTCTAGCAAAACAAATCAGGTGCATCAGTTTAAGCAAAAAAAAAAAAAAACATTACGACATTATTAATTATTGTTAACACGACACTATAGAACTGTGGGCGTAAAAACGTTACCAAAATATAGTTTCTGGAGAGCGACAAATTATTTCGACCTTTGACTATGGTTGTGTTTTTTTCTTCATAACGTTGATTTAGATAAATATAATATTTAAATCAACCAAAAATCAAACGTCAACAGTTCGCTATGGAATATTTTATCCGCTCGATAATGAATAGTGGAAAACCACTACTCATCTATTCATGTTATTACACACAATCCCAGGTGAAACGTCGAATCTCGCGGTCTTAGCTAAACAATTGTTTTCGCCCCTACGCAAATCCCGCCCTATAGAAACCAATTACTTTGAGTTCACACAAACCCATGCGCTACACTGATAAATGTTGTGTATACCTATATGAATTGTACCTAGACAACAACTGCGTTAAGTTAGTACTGTTTAACATCACGACTACAACTATGACGTGTAAAAGCATTGCAGCGTGCCGCAATAATCAAATCTTATAACTTAAGTAATAAAGTAACCCCCCCCTCCCCGATCCTATTTCGTTTTGGAAAAAGTCGCTCCATACCGATCATAAGCACTTTCAATTCAAGTCAGGCCATATAATCGTGATTCTAAGAAACCCGGACGATCGGCTGCATACGTTGTAGGAAATTCTCTCGTAATGTTTTTGATTTTATTCTCACGTAAGAGAAATAGCGTCCTTCTTACGTAGGCCGCGATGACACACCGCGGCAGTGTCGAATGGTTCATTAAGCGTGCAGCAAATCTAATGAAAAATTATAATCGTACGAATGCCGGAATACGCGTATTTCATCGTCAGACATCGGGAAACGCTGCGCTGTGTTATAGGTTGACGCAACACGGATACGGTGCGCAGTTGATAGATCGTGGCCCAATACCCTATACTCGGCTCTTCGGAGTACACTTCAACGAGGAGTATTATTTTTCGGATTAATTAAATTAATTGGTACTGGTAGAAATCCGCGGTCGCGGGGGCGAACGAATCCATGCGAAGACGATTCCGCCGCGGTAGCGTTGAAATAAAAATAAATCATAATGGAAACATTCGCACGAACTGCGATGCATAATAATAATATTATGAGATTCGCCGGGAGATCATCCGTTAACAATATCAGAACACAAGCGTCTGTATACAAACACAGTGCCGCGTATAAATAGGCATACGAATATACAAACGTACCGTTTCTTATTCATAGAAATAATGGCATGATCGAGTGTGAACAAAAAAAAAAAAAACTTTAAGCCGTAGCATAATATAGCTTATGTTATTAAAAAGAAAATTTTCTTTACAAGTCGTACGGAATGGGTTCCGTGGGAAATCTAAATAATGCGTTTCACTACGCATGAAAATATTAAATTTATCGTGTACGGCCGTCGGTGCATGCGGGGAGCAAACGTGGGATGGCCGACTGCGCTGCAAGTAAATGGCCCGAAGGACTGTGCGAAATTAAAAATTGAAAGAAAAAAAAATAAAAAAATAAATTTTAAAAACACACTTTTCCATAAAAACATTTAAAAAAAAATATTTTAAAAATTGCACTAAAAAGACAAAAATAATTTTCTGTACTTAAAAATAATGAAAAATTTATTGATGAAAAATTTAGAAGTGTGTGGTGCTCTTACACTTGACATATATTCCCAGTCACTATCTTATAAACATGATTGAACAAAGAAGTGTATGTGAGACTTAGCTCGGCTTTTAATGTTTTGTATGATGCACCACACACTTTTAAATTTTTCATTATTTTTAAGTACAGAAAATTATTTTTGTCTTTTTAGTGCAATTTTTAAAATATTTTTTTTTAAATGTTTTTATGGAAAAGTGTGTTTTTAAAATTTTTTTTTATTTTTTATTTTCTACTTTTTGGTTAAAAGTAAATAAAAAAAAACTAAGTTTTAAAATTTTTAAACCTAACTGCGTGCGATAATTATTAAAATATTGATATCGTGCGGCGGGAGGTTTCGCGACGGGAGCGCGGACAACGGCGACGATGGCAGCGAACTTGACGATCAGCGGCGATTTGGTAGCATAATACTGTGCGTACCGGCGATGATACTCGGCGGCGTAAATTCGGACGACCGTTCGCTACTGTGTGAGGTTCTTTGGCTTCAACAATACAGTCGTAAGCTGTATCACTGCAGAAGCACACAGTGGAAACGGGGTTTTTACGGCGACGTCGTGGGGACAATCCTTTGCTATACGGGGATCTGCAGCTTGAGCTGTACATTCCTATTCTGCTGTTTCACTGCAGAATCCGTGTAGGGGGATGCCGGGAGTTCCTCTGCAACGCTGATTTTTTTTTCAGCGAGTAATGGTTAGGTTAACCTGCCTTGACCCAGGGAAACCCTTCGTACCTTTACTTCCTCGGAGATGCCTACCTGGAGGTCCATGTCCCAAAATGACAACGGATTATTGTATTGTCATCCAAGATCAAGGTCTATACCAATTTTCAGAATTTTTCATCTTCAAAAAGTGCCTCAAATCGAGCGCGCAAGATTTGATTACAGACGGACGTGAAAGCGAACTTAAGAAAAGTGTTAAAAAAGGATTTCGATTACGTCGCGTAGACGTAATTTTTTCACGTTTCATTCGAGTACCTGACTACGACATTGCTACTTTAATACGGGGATTGTGATTTTATTTACCGATGCGTCACACACACGGTGAATCGCAACACGGTAATATTTAGACGAATTCTCCGTCCGACTTACCGATTGATCTAATGACGCGAAGAGGATTTCGAATAAGGATTTTTTTATTCGGCCTCAATAGCTGCCTATTTGAGATCGACATTTTTCGCTACTCGTGCTCTACTACTATTCTCCGGTTTGCTATAACGGGGTGTTTTGATTTGGTGTTTTTCGATTTCAGTGGCACACTGATGATGCGAATCCAAATAGGATGCAATCTAGAACGTAGAAAATCCGTCCTGAAATATACCTCAGGTGTATCAGAATACGTTTTCCAAATCCTAATCATACCATTAAACCGATCGGTACGTTGAACAAAGGATTCGTCAGAATTCTTACTACGTCTCGAGTGTGACATATACGGATACACCGAAACACGGTGTCCAATCGTTTTGCAATACGTTCGACAATGGCGGCCGAACAGCTCTCCTCTATTGGACATCTAAATAAAAAATATAAAAACCAGACGTTTGTCGAGAGTCGAACTGACTGCTGATTTTTGGAGGGCCACTGTTTAGGAAGAGCCATATGACGTCTGCAGGACGGGTAGGTATAGGTACTTATGATAAGTACGGTAAGGATAAACGAAGAACGAAGCGAACTGGGATGCTGTCGTGACTTGAGATGATGATGACGCGGAGGAGGAGGAAGGAAGTAGTACAAGTATCTCCTCTCGGATTTCTCGAAGCCGTGAAACTCTAAAAATGACATCTTTAAAATACCATCTGCGTCCAATTTTAAATCGACGTAGAGGTTATATGACACTTTTGAAGTGTTCTTTCCACTTTAACAAGTATATGCATAGGTGTATAAGGAGGAAAGACGCTCGATTATTATGAAACAAATAAAAACAGTCGATAAACAAATTATGGAGCTTGTTTCTTTTTACCATCTGGAATTACGACGCATTCGAATCTTGTAAATAATTGATTAAATGTACTATGTGACGTTTTAATACAGATGCATACGCGTACACAACATTTAACGTCTTAGCTTATGTATATATATAGCGGAAAAACTAAGTAATTTTTAAACACTTCTTTATGTATTGAAAAAAATCAAACAGTACAGAAATTATATTATTTAATTACATTTACGATATTAGGTATTCTCTGTTCTCCATTATAACTTTGGCCGTTTCTAGGTAAACTAATTGATTTTCAACAGTCTCAATTTTTAACACGACCACAGACTCGGAAGAAATCCAAGCTTAATTAATTAATTGCGGTAAGTATATTATATTGTCTCTCATTGACACGAGTGCAATAAAAGCACGGAAAGGTAATCATTTCAAGCGGAACAGCTGGTAATGGTCTTGGAAAATGTTTACGACAAAATCATTTAGTGGATACGATTTGTAGTAATTAAAATCGCAAATAACACTAACAATGAAATATACATTATCTTCTCACAAATACGTAAACAATGAATTAGTAGAACGTGGAATAGTACGCACGAAAGACGTTATACGCGCCAAGGTTGGAAATACGTCGATTAAACAGGAGAAACGTATTGTTGATTTCATTTACTATCCACATGTATTTTATTCTTGGTCAGAAAATCGAACACGTTTCTAATATTTGTTTTCTAATAATAATCGCTATGATAAATAAATAACTGTAAAAAATGTGTAACGCATCAGATGTAAGTAATAGATGAAACTACACTATTTTATTAAACACTACGAGTATAATATACATGTGTTATTTGACATTTAAAGTTCAAATAATAAACGCTAGTAAACTATATGGTTACAAGTGAAATTCACTGGGTTTTGAAATTTATTTTTATTTAACTTCAAACTTTTGAAGTACCTAGCCAAAGTAAAATTACGTCAACAAACTACTTGGTAATAAAATGGAAAATTAAAAATAAAACGAAAATATTTATCCCACGATTTAATCCAATAAATAAATCCAATCAGGAAATCACTAAAACAATTAAAAATATCGAAGTTAGTATAATTGTTAGAAAATATTATATTTAATATTAACGGAAAAAAAGTAACAAAATTATAAATACGTGTCTGGATTCATACATTAAAACCTATATCGTCTGTAATTTATTTAAAAACAATTTCATACTCAATATACAAATTATATATATAAGATTGAAATTTTTAGATAAACAGTAGCTTATTTTTAATTTTAAATCATCGCATTAACTATGGAAAATTTGTTTCATCATTCAGTAGTACCCCATGTACGTAGAATAGACTATTTATACGCATTATTTGAACAAAACCCGGTATCAAAGGATTTCGTTTCAATCAAACATTAAAATTATTAAAATGCAATTGAAAAAAAAAGTAAAATGGTATATTTAAAAGGAATTTATAGTAACAAATATTATTTTTAAGTTCTGTTTTCTACTTGTAGAAACTCGAAAAGCCAGAAACAACGGGAAATCTTCATCTTCGTTTTTATTTTTTACTACGGAAATTACAAGTTACAACGACCCAAGTCCGGTTGATTATCGCACTGGACGCGTAGTTAATTGTTTTGATTTAGTAAGAAGTATAGGCATGTATTTCATAAAAATATACTCACAATATATAGTAAATGTTAACGTGTACACCATATTGTATACTCGTAGAACTTGTGCAAGGTCAACTTTTAAAATTCCTGGAATGATAACAAAATGCACCAAACTGCCCGTCCCCAAAGTGATATGATCTTATTTACGTAGTCATTAAATACAAAAAAAAATTCGACAAATAACATCAAGCCAATAAATCTAACCAAGTCAACATCGCGATAATATGTACTGATGTTTGTTGAGCCATCTAAATCGAATTTTCTCATCTTAAATTGTCATATTATACGTCAAGTTTTTTCGATTCGTTACATTTTCTGTACTCATAATTCATTGCAACGTGCAATTCAATCGCGTAAATTTTTAATAACATCAGTACAATGCCTGCGACTAAGACGAGTAAAACGATTAACATGCATCGGCCGAGTACAAGCCGAACTGCAATGCAAGTGTTGACTTTTTTTCGCATACAGAACACGGTGCACCGAGTAATACCGAGAACTACCCATGTTATGTAATATGTCAGTGAAGCCTACTGTTCTCTAATCAGATTGGAAATAGAAAAAAAATAGAAGAAAATACGCACATCTTCATAAATCACAACAGACGATAGATAGACAATTCACACCGTACTGGTTACAATATATACAGTATATATACGAGTATATACTATATTTTAAATTTAATATTTACAAATTGTACACTTAATTCAATATATGGTTCTAATTTTTTCCAATTACTCTATATAGACTCATATCATCCACCTTAAGAATTTATTCTGTTACACTAACTAATCTTACTTTTGAATCTATTTATTCTGATATCTTAAACTTTAATCCTTGCAGTTTTAATGAAGTTTTCGCTTTGTTGTCGGATTTAGAAGTTAAGACTAATATTATTAGGTACTTAAGATTTTAAAAAAGCTGTTTTGAAATTCCATGAAATATATTATCATTCTTTTGATGTATCAGTTTCAAGAATAAGACCTTAACTCCGATCCTAATATAATCTTGGTTTAATCATAATCCAAAAAAGTTATTTAACTTAAAAAACTAGCGCATAGAATATAAAAAATTTCTTATTCATTAACAGATTATTATTTATTTTGTGTCGATCGGATACTTGTTCACGATTTAACCATCTTCGCATACGTCTAACCACACGAGGCCAGTCGGAACCGCTGCACTCGAGTCGTTTGGCAGGATACGCGAAGTGAGTTATACAGCCGTATAGCGCCCCCGACATCCAAACACATATATCTCCCTAACCGCTCTGTATAATTGCCTGGATCCACGACACCGTTGTAGCGAGTTGTACAAGTGGTCTTGTCCTACGGAGCGTACGAGCACCGCGGGGATGAACATTTTGGCCGGACAGTCCGTGTATAGCTATAAATACACGCAGAGCGGTGCACGGGCTCGGGTAATATATTAGAGCACCCCACTTGTAGTTTCGCTATCGTGTGCGAAACAATCTAAAAATTATGTGTGTGTCCTTCCCCCTCCCCCCCATCACCACCGCCGCCACAAATGTTGTTGTAATGAACCGTTTGATAGATCGTGTTCACACGTATATTTGAAACGTCGAATTAAAAATAACACGTGCTCAAACCGTGTGAGCGGATCGGCGGTCGATTCTACGACGTTTTATACCCCAAGTCACGTGGTAAACAAAAAACTCAACGCACAGCTGACGACGAAAGAACGGACGCGTATTGTCAACAGTGATAAATTAAATAAGCCTAGGCTCTATGGAAGCGACATTCTTAGTGCTCAAAAAGCTCTCAGTAGATAATTGGCTATCCAATACACCTCTCACACACACACACACACACACACACACACACACACACACACACACACACACACACACACACACACACACACACACACACACACAATATGTTTAGTGTTTACACACTGAGATGGTTATAGCCACAAAAGTTACTTAAAACACCGCACGAAACATTCAGCACGCAAAAGAAGACGTCACACGCTAATTATTACTCTAATTATGTATCTCTTATATGTATGGCGATGAATAATGACGATTATTCCGGGATCTATAGTAAATTATTACCAAACCTATGTGCACGTGTCAAAACGAGTTAACAATATGGTGCGTTACGATGAAAAAACCGTATGACTTGGGTTCGGAGTACTTACGGGGTAGCCCAACACGCGGTGAAGTTGAAATGAAAATGTGCAGCGCTGCGAACGTTCGCGATGATCGCACGTGGCCACCGAAGAGACCTGCAAACGTGAACATATATCCCCCCCCCATTGAACTTATAATTATTATTAAACGTTGATATGTAGATTCGTGTATTTATTCGACTTCCACGACGCGACGGGGGATGAAAATATACTTTTGACGAAATTAACGAAGCCGCCGGGAACTTATTCATTTCATCTTATAATATGTGCGGTGTATTATTAAAAAATATGTGATCGTGATAATGATTAATGTATTAAATTAATACACTTCGGATTTCGTGCCGGGCGAGGACTGTTTACTCGGTTTTTCAAGTAAAAATATTTTACCATCATTCGATTTTAAACTAAACGTGAAACTTTTTTTTTTTATAATACACAAAAGAAGTTGTGCTACGAACTTATCAGTAGCTTTTAGGAAAACTTGGAATACTCGTCAACAAAAAACAACCTATGTTTTTCATAAAATCGATGTTTTGAACATTAAACCGACATTTTAAATCTGTGACTGGCCCTTTTTGTCCCTACGTTTTAGATGTTTTGATTAAGATTCTATTTTTCATTGACTGCTAGATGTGTTTGCATTTACGAGACAAAGCGTTTGGCTGGCTGTACTGAAGTATTTTGACAACAGTGGTACACAAAAATATTTTCTCAATCCGCAACACGAATATTTTTAACTAAAACAAATAAACACCACCGAAGAACGTAAACAACGTGATTATACTGAAACATGATTTTAGACTCTATTTACAAACCGACGCCAACTCAACTATTTCGACGCTTCTTGTAAGTTTCCAAACATCCTAGCCGGTCGGGAAACTCATTATACGAACAATAACTAGTCATCGGAAACAGTCTTCCTTGAAAATTTCAAATGTTCAACCGTACGATTGGATTATAGCTTATGCTTTTTTACCTCGATTTCCTCGATCTATTCGGTACCTGCATTGAAACGACTTGAATTAAAAAAAAAAAAAACTTTTAAAAAACGAATTGATAGTGAATCAAGTTAATTATAAAAAACAGTGTTATATAAAAGTATCTTAACAGTGTCTGATAAAAGTAACAGTGAATTATAAAAAACGCTATGGTAGAATGGCTAAGACTGTCAAGTCTAGCCATTAATGCTCAACAACAATACATTAAAGCAAACGCAAATACGGTGTCAACTCGTGTAATATACACTGAAATTATAGAAGAAAGTTTTGCAATATTATTAATATGGTTTTTTGATAAAAAGCATTAAAAATATGACGACAATTTGCACAATTTTATCACGTCTGAAATGAAGTAATAAAAATAATATGTTAGGTTCGAGAATAGGTAAATTCCAAGTACCTAATATTCTATGAAATTTATCGTATTAGAGGTTCTCGTGGGAAATTAAATGACGGACGATTACTAGGAAACGTATTAAATAATTTATGTCAAAGTCAAAACTAGTAAACTTACGTCCAGATGAAATAATATAATGAGCAACTGATTGAGCCATGGTGCCGTTGCGGAGTTCGTTCTTAATTTACACAAAATTTACTGTTTTCGAATGATACAAATTACCTACTCCGTTGACATTTTAAACTTCACTGCAATAATTCAAACATAAATTACAAACGGTTATATTAGACGATGTACTATGGAATTTTGCAACAGAATTGTTTTGATGAGTTCTTTGCACTTTTTGTGAAACTTTTTCGTTATATTTACACAGTTCTCACCGCCAGAATATTCACAAGGTCGAATGTATAATGCAGGCACGTCATAATGATGAAAAATTACTCCAACTACAAGTTTAATTTCAAATCTGGTTGCAAAAAATAAATATCAAGGGATCGCAACACAAATTTATTCAGATATCCAGTGAAACATTATTCGGCAGGAATCGCGCTAGTTTTATAGTCGGTAGGCGGTCAAATAGAACACTGCATTTTTTTCGATTTTTATTTTACTAACGAATAAATATTATATGTACATTGTACATTACCAATTCGGTTTTTGAAAAATTTGGTCCAACGCCCCGAATCCTTTCAATACGATTAATTATAAATTATATTTTTGAACTCCATTATAAATTAAAAACTGATTTTGTGTACATAATTAATAGAAACGTGATTTGCATACCATACGAATAAAATAATACAAAATTTTAGGTTGATTTATTCCATCGAACAAGAGTTTATTGTGTTCATCAATGGGTGAAATTTTAAATGAAATTTGTAATATTTTTTTAAAAAAAAAACCATTTCGCCCTTTATTTACGCTTATGTTCGTTTACATACACGGTGTAGCGCAATAGTTTATATTTATTGTATCGGTGCCATTTAATTTATTGATATTACGTTGAAATTATTACGGCGAACAGTTTCCTATTTTCCCTATGTGCACCGAATAATTATCATAATATAACCTACCTATACATTACAAGTGGAAGATAAACCGTTGAACCTTGTTTTAGAAGTTTGCTTCTCTATCAGAATTATTAATTATTAATATATTCTCACAAAGAAATCATCCGAAGTCGTTCGAGTGTGTACTCTACGAGAAAATCCAACTTCATTCCCAGATATCGTAGCAGATAAAACGAAACAAAATTAATCGTGTTCATATTTACTGTCGTTTACAGCATTTCAGCGGCTGCAGTAACAATATACTATGCACGCGATAGCAAGTAATTAAATATACAAATCGTATGATATAAATACATTACAATATTATTATAAATACAATGGCATACATGTAACGTATACAAACGAAAATTAATTTCATTTGGTGACTTTTTTATTGCTAGCCAAAAGTCAAAATGTTTACCATCGATTTGACGTAATTAAAATGATTAAAAACTTAGTACTGGTGTGAAATGTTTACGCGATGAAATGAAAGCTGAATGGTTTTTTCCAGTTGTGTACGAACAAATTCAATTTTTCAAATTGTTCATACTAACTGTGTAAAAAAGTGTGTTTTGTTTCTTCGTACTCGAAAATTAATAACTCATTCTCTAGCGATTGTTTAAAGATCACAACGTATTATTTAATAAAGAAATGCATTCTTATTTTAACATCTCGTAGACAAAAAATAGGACCCGTGCATTGTTATAGCACGTATATTATCAAATACCAATAAATCACGAGACTTTTTACGCAACTTTAATATCGGTTGACAGTTGACTATATGGTGTATTGATTTCTGGTAATTTTTATTATACTGCAACAACGGTGCAACGGTGCATATTAACGACGGATACGATTTACCATACCATTCTTTTTCGCGAATATAAATTCTTATGATATTATTCCCATTACTTATTCTCGGACCTTGAAAATTGAACGACAGCAATATTTAAGACAATGGCTAAAACAATGAACATTTACATAAAACGAGAAGAAAAGATGACCGACCATCACGATCTTACCGTTTTAATGTTTAATTCAAACGAGGATACACCGATCGAACATTGCTGCGCTAATAATCACACGTACAATTATAATTTGTACTATAGTTTTTCCATGTGACGTTTATACGATTATTATTACGTTTGGACATTTATTTCCATTAAAATATAACGCGAAACAAAAAACTAACGAATGAATAATCACTTTTTTTTTCGCAACGCAAATATTAAACTTATCATTCGCATCAATCGTAGCTTTTTTCCAACACACATTACGCGATTAGGATTTTCGGGTTTAAAGCATACCTATTTCAATCATTTGTTCCATGGACGTTCTAACGTGTGGTTTTTTTTTCTAAAAATATGACTACGCAAGTGTCTAAGATTCGACCCGCAGTTATAGACAGACCGATCGAACATTTATCAGTTTATCACGTATAAAAAATGTATTTTTTTTTTCTTTTCTAGGTCATTTGAATCAAAGTGTCGGATATTTGTAGTTAAACTTGAATGCGATAAATCGTCGTACGCCTGTATTACAAATTCACCATTTTTGGTAAAGATAATTTTATAGTTAGCTCATAATTGAATCACAAATTCGATAATATTGATTTACAACCATGAAAAGTCGCAAGTTAAAAGTGTAAATATTTTCAGTTAACAATGTTGGTTGCTCTCGTTTAGAACACATAAAAATACAACATTTCTAAACAATGTTAACTTTGAGGAAGATAATTCAAAAGTCTAATAAGATTCCTTTAACTCGATTAGGTATATAAATTAATACAATATTGTGAAAAATGATTTTGTTTGAATTACAATCTTGTTTGATTCTGCCAGCGGATTCAGGCATGTCGTGTGTGCATATTATCTTTTTGATTAGTAAGACGTCGCGATTAGTTTTTTTTATACATTTATTCCGACTTCAGGACTAATTTAAATTTAAATGTAAATATAATTTTAGATGTTTATTGTTTCTAAAATGTGAACATGAGGTTAAAAATAAAATATATTTGTTTTTATGAATATACTTAGTCGTTAAGGATTTTGGTTCCACGTGAAATCGAAAATATTCTCCAGTTACAAAAACGCTAAATACGGACCACGTGTAAATATTTGTCATGATCTTACAACGAAATGTGCAGTTTAAAATATTTCTTGCCAAGATACAGCGTTATGATAAACATTTTAATTGCATTTCGATATGTCGATTAATATATTTTAATGTTACGGCGACTACATGCACACTTGTAAAGTAATTAAATTGCAAAACAAACATTTAGAGAAAACGATTTATATACGTTTAACGGTCGCCCTACTTGGCATGAACTTTGACACGTGTTATTTGTACGTGTATTAGTTACATGTGTGTACACTGTACACTATGGATTTATAGACTTCCGATACACCGCGAGTGCTTTAACGATCCAACCAATTAGTATCAAGATCGATAATAGTGACGAAACAAACATCGTTTAAAATTTAAACAACAACAATAAAATAACTATCGTGGCCGCAAACTATGAAATTGTATGTCTGCTGCAAATGCCATTTTGTAATACATAACCGTAAGTCAATGACCGATGTTTAAGGTGAAATTAGTTCAATGTCAAACAAAACGAAAACTTCTTACAACTAAACTTTGTATTCACTCCGTTTTATCAATTTATTCGTTATTGGTCGAGTGATATGATATAATATGGTTTTCGTGTTTTTATTTTATTTTGCCATAACGTACGTGTTGTTTGGAATAATATGCAATACGTAACGCGAATTTATCGTTCCATTGCACAATTCTCTGCACAATTACACTGTTTGCGATTGGGCAACTTTACGAGTAATTAAGACAATTTAATTGCGATTAAAGTTATTTAACCAAATTTTTTCGTATCGAAATGTATCCCATGAAAATCGAAAGCAAAACGAATACGAAAACGCACAAAAAACACCGACTTAATTATTTAATTTACAGGTTATTTTCTTGTTCAATAACCTCCACGGTATAAATATTATAGTGTAATAACGAAATAACTCGAATTTTTATTTTAATTTTTTCTAGCTTAGCAAACTCTCATTAGTACACGTAACTTAGATTGTCACGTGCGATCTACTGAAATATTTGACTTCATTACACATTCGGTTGACAATTCTGGATAAATGATATCATGTGTAGCCGGTTTTTGATATCCTCGCCACGATGTTCCCGCCGAACAGTTTATCATTATCGGTGCTTTACGTAACCGTCAACAACAAACGAGAACAACATCGTCAACATGCGTATATGTAATCGAACCGTTCGCAAACTTGACTTATGACATCGAGGCACTTATTATATTATTACGTAATGTATGATATTGCTTTACTGTTCGCACGCGTTTGATGTTGCACCAAATCGTATCCGAAAACAAATCGTTCAGAAATTCGATTGAATATTGTTTAAGGAATGCGATACCCGTCGGTCGTGAGTATACGAACGTTTTTCTGAAACCGAAAGCGACTAGAGGAGTATATTGCATTACCTACGCGGTGCCGAATCTGACGAGGGTGCAGGGGGTCGTGCCAATCCACCGGGACCTCAGGGCTGTGATTAAATTGACAATATTTATGATCATGAAAAAAAGATGATTTCAATAGATTTTCTTTTTTATGGGGTCCTCCGGGTAGTAGTTGCACCCTTGCCTCCCAAAACTTAAACTCGGTGCCCTGTCATACTCGCGGACATCCAGTAGTGGTAGGTCAAGTCGGAAACGATCGTCGTCGTCGTCGACGAACAAAATGAACTCAGAAAACAAACGACCACGGTGGAGTGGCTGGTGTCAATAATTAAGTAATGTTTTCGAAAAGGCTGCGACCGGGTCGGCTACGACGGTTTACCGTAACATTTCGTTCGATCGCGAACCGTTTCCGTCGGCACGATACGCTGCAGTCGTCGCAAGCGGTACGTACCTAAAGAACGTAAACAACGACGATAATAACGTCGGCTACAAGCTAGTGCACTTACCGGCGTTCTAAGAGACGTTCGCAGGTACGCGTCGAGTTCATATCGAAAACGGCGCGTGGGTGCGCGTAGTATACACGAATACCGTAACGTGTTGGTGTAAAGCAAGGGAGGACAAAACCGTTTCCGATCGAAGTCACGCGAAACGTGTGAACGGTTTTCCCACGTCCGGAATCATCTCGCGCCGCGGAACGTCTGTATCGGGGGGAAAAACCAGTCCGAACAACAATGGTAAAAACGAAAACGGTGTGGTCGACGGCGGTTACGGTTGTTGGTATCAACGTCGCGTGTTCCGCGGACGACGGTGCGGAGCGAAACGGTATGGTTATAACCGCGCCGCGGGAATGGCGAATGACGACTGAGAAAAACCGTCGGCGGCGGCGGCGCTCGTCCACGCGCGCTTGCACCTCCCCGAGACGCGAAGGTCGCGCGCGCGTCCCTGCGCCGTCCCTCCGCGGTCTCACCGGTGCACCACCGAAAACACAACGTTACCACGTCGGTACGTGTTGGTACCATCATCCCGCGTCCGTGCGATGTGCTCTATGATACGCGCGAAAAGAAAATAATGAAAAATATGCGGAAAAATGTACGTGTAAATCTATACAAAAAACGAAAAATACGGTGAAAAACTGAATGCTGTTTTGACATCCTGCTGCGCTGGAAAAGTAGAAATACATTTTTAGTAATCGCAAAGTTCAAATGTACAAAACGAATATATGTTTCATTATGTATACCCGTTTAGCTGGGCCATTAAACCACCGATATTTTCTGAAGATTTTCAACTGAAAATTACCGAAGATTATTTGAATGGAGAAAAATCTTTTTTTCACCAAAAAATATGAAATATGCATAATATGCGTGTGAAACCAATGACATATTCACTTATTGAGCTAAAATTGATAAAATACGAAATATGCATTTCAATTTTCGGTTTTTAAACTCACCATTGTGTAGCTCGGATTTCTAGCTTGCTGCAATTCCTACAACTTCCGAGCCTTTGTAATCCCATATAAATATAAAGTTGACCAACGGTCGAAACTAGTCGTTGTACGTAACACTTTAAATACTCTTGGCAATTAATTATATT
The DNA here is from genome assembly GCA_949715065.1 of Periphyllus acericola. Classification (NCBI taxonomy): domain Eukaryota; kingdom Metazoa; phylum Arthropoda; class Insecta; order Hemiptera; family Aphididae; genus Periphyllus; species Periphyllus acericola. The sequence continues at coordinate 19,259,900 of OX454270.1, read as the reverse complement.
TATATTTTTCAATATAAAATTAATTGTTTACATTTTTTTTTATATTAGGCTTCAAATACATAGTTTATTAGCCTACAGGATTTTACATAGTTTGAGGTTACATTCCAATTATGAAAATTTTTTTTCAATTTTTTTTTTTTACATTTTTTCATAGTTGTGTTGTGTGATATCGTTGATCCGTTATCTTATACGTTCATTGTGAGCTCGGCTATCATGGTGAAGTCTGTTATTCTTTTTTCTTGACCAGGGCCTCATGCTTATTGTTTTACTAGTATATTATATAAGTATTACATTTTTTTAAACAATTTACAATTTTATGTTGTCGAATTTAATTTACAAAATATGTATTCATTTTAATTAAAGCATTGAAAAGGTATATGTTGTTGTAATTATTAAACATTATTTTTAAGACTGCTGCACTATATTTAGATGAATTCGTTCATTTCTTTTTTTTTTGTGTGATCTGTAAAATTTTCAATCGCGTTGAGCTCGGAAAAAACTCGTCTCGGATTTCTAGTTGTTCTCGAATTTAATCTCGTAATATCTGCAGGTAGACGCACACATATTGTAAGTGTAATTTTATGTTTGGCGTGGAGAGTGGGAATATACAAAAACCCGACCTATAACCGGAATTTTTCACTCATTTTTTTCTCCTAAATCGGGTGAAATATGGGGATTAGTATTTTAAACTTGAAACCAATGTACCATTGCTCTCGAAAAATGACTCTGAGTGAAAAAGGTTGGATGGATCAGTTTATATATTTTCCAAAAATTGTCAATATAGTAATTACTAAATAGAATCAAATTTCTCAATCAGAGAACTTTTAATGATCTAACTTTTACATTAAAAAAAAAATATATCCGAAAATTATCAAATTTCTGTTAAATGCTAGTATAAGTACTCTGTATAATATCGATAAATCAATAATATATAAGTATTTTTCTAGTTGCTACGATTAATATTTATAGAATAACAACCAAATAAGGACAGTCTTATGAAAAATATGGTATCCATGAAAATAAACAAGTGGATAGTACGTGACAAAAATACTAGTCGATAGATCGATTCTCGATTCTCGTTGAAGTTTTTTGCAATTTTTATCTCAATTATTCGGAAAACTGTTGAGAAATTAAAAAAACGATCTGTTTAAGTAGATAAGTTTTATTTTAGAAGATTATCCAGTTTGTATCCATCAGAGCAGTTCTACTGGTCGAAATAATGAATATGGGCACAAAATATAACATACTTACATATAATAAAACCAATACATTTCACTCAGGATCTAAAACTATTATCAATATGATAGTATACGGTTATTACCAAAACTTTTATCATTATAACACAATAATATCACAGCAAAATATATCATCATCTACTGTCCAATTATCTCAGAGGCCAGAAAAGAATGTCAAATTACGCGTTACAACAGTACAATATAACAACTTGTACGAAGCGATGGTACCTTATTCCGATAAAAAAAAAAATTATAACTTTTATAAAAAAAATTTAAATGTACATAACTTAATATGACCAAAACCCAACGTAAATACCATTATATGTATAAAGTGTAATGGGTACAAATGTAAGCTAAAAACATTGTCGTTGATGCTGAATAAAGAAAAAATTTTGTGAAAACTACATAATTTATGTAGTATTTATGTATTTATGTACAGTATACAATTCGGTGGTTATGTTAATATGATTTGAATTTTCAAAAGCTATACAAAACCGGTAAAACTTTTTCCCGGGATGTCAAAAATCCTACAACTTGGCAATCCGATACCCGTTCCATGGTTGGGGGGGAGGGAGTACCCTGCGGGACATAAACATTTATGCTGATCGCCTCCGTCGAATAAACAGTGTGTGCATGCACCTGGGACGAGGGTGGTTAAACTCGCGGTGACCATCCCGTCGAACAGCGAGCGAGAGGGACGGACCAGAAATATGTGCACGTGAAGACGAACGTAACATGACAAATAGTTACCGTTCGACATAATTTATAATCTTAATAATAATAGCAATAGCGTTAGTAACGAATTGTATAGTTCGCTTGGTGCCAGTCAAAAAACTGAATAAAGCCGCGCTGTCATACAGGGTCATGTTATGATACGGCTACTTAGATACGGGACGAGTAGGTACCTAGGTACTCGACTACAGCGCCAAAGAAAACGGCCAACGGCAAACGAGACCGACAACGTCGACGTTTTTTGAACAAACTAGCACGCGAATTGAATTAGTACGAAGACTCGATAATGGACCGTATTTGAATCTTCGACTAGAGTATGCGACTGTATGATTGTTTTTTATTTATTTTCTATGCCGGTAGCCGCAGAAGTATTCTCCTCGAATTACATTATTCCGTTTCGGCGGCGCGTCTTATCGTGTTGTGATGTAACTCGTTATGTAAGCAGTTATACGTTAGTTTAACAGACGCAACAGTAGAGATTGTATAACATTCAAATATAACACAGTATTATAATATAAAGCACAGGTATCGATACGGACGTAGAAGAAAAACACCGGTCGACTAGCGAAACGTACGGGAAATCCAACGATTTCGAACGCATTACATTTACATTTACTTGGTATACTTAGAGAGCGCAAAAACAAAGATGTCATACTGCCCTTCCATCGTTGGTACTCGAGAGTATGAAAAAAATTCTACATTTAAATGAGATTTACTTATTTTTTATTTTTCAAAACTTAATTCGATTGTTGATAATTCCTGTCGTTATAAATCTATTAATCTACCTACGCATCTGTGGAACTAGGAATATGGACAATCCACCGACAGTGGATAATATAATGTTTCGTATACAAAAAGAAAATGAATAAAAAAGGTAAATACTAAATACTAATTATTATCGTTTATTACCAATAGCGAATAATTAATTATTGTGCATTTGTACGGAGAGATTGCGTGGGCAAGCAAACACCTCGAAGACTCTCTAAACGAGTTTCACCCTCATGATTATTAAATGTCACCTGCAAACGCTGCTCACGTTGATTTCACATTTTGGTTGGACAATATTACATGACCCCTTTTTTTCTCAGACGTTGTGATATAAAGACAACTTACTTTAGACTCGATGTTTTAACTTTATCTTTACTAACTGGTAGTAGGAGTGAAGTAGTTACGGACTATAGTATATTGTTTTTGCATTTATTTGATAATATTTTAGACACTCTATCGATATAAGGCTCCAAATGTCTAATTAAATAACCACGATTACGATGTATACCTCTATTCAAACTTGAATACCAAAAGACCATAAATTTAACGGTTGCAGTTTGATATTATGAGTCCATAGTATTTATATAAACGGTTATCCTCAATGACCAGGAATTAACCAGTTACAATTTTCAGATTGGATTCAGTTTTAAACACTAAAGTAATCTGACTACCCAAAAATAAAACAAATAATTAGCACGAAACAAAAAAACTCTCTGTATTAAAACACAACACAAACAAACTTAGTGAGTCTCTCTCGAGTCTTCGTATACGTGCGTAGACCAAAACACACACACTCTCCCGGCCCCTTAAATACTAATGTACATCGTGCTACCTTGGATCATTTGCTTCATTGGCCTATTCGACGTTAACATAAGGTATTGTCTAGTCGACAATCTTAATTAAATACAATTTTTGGCGGTGTTAAGAACAATTTTATTTTATTTTATTTTTGAATATATACGGGTTGAGCCTTTTTGACAGTTAAAGAATAAGAATAACAGGTTTACGTATAAATTACAACAAATAATATTATCAAAAAAAAAAAAAAGAACTATTAAGAACTAATGAAACAATGATAGTGAAAAAAAGAGTATTATACAAAAACAAATAAAGACAGTTCGAAGCGGAATTTCACAAAAAATTGATTTATGAAATATAAGTGGTTGAATAAGAAAAGTGGTATCCGTATTGACAGCTCGTTAGATAAGTATTTCGTGGTACACAGAGGAACATGGAAGTTATGTAACGAGAGGTGCGTTGTGGAACTCTAAGAATCATAAATGAGAGTATGGTCGGGGAATCTACACTATCGGCTAACTGTTATATTAAGAAGTTTGTACCCGAGCCTGCGCTCAGCTAATGAAGCTAGCCCGAGTTGACTGTCAACTGGAGTTTAGTCATGTGATGCAAAGAGTAGCTATAGGTAAATCTCAAGAACCTACGCTGTACCCTTTCAACCTGGCTAGCATTGTCGGCGTTATGGGGATCCCATACTATGGCACCATATTCAATAATTGGTCGGACCAATGAACAGTATAGTTTTAATATAAAAAATAAATAAATATTGTAATGGACTTGCGTATGTACGTCTAACGTCGGCCGATCGACCCCGTCAGTATTTTAGCTGTCGGTCGATTGACCCGGACCCGCAGAACTGCAGTATATACTATAGATGGTATAGCTCGTGTTATTATTATTGCACTATTCGTACGGCCACATAACCGGCTGCTGCGCGTAAATTATTTAACCAACGTTCCTTTTTGTATTATTCACACTACGCATACAGTATTACGGCCTACGGGGTTTGTATAATATGTAAGAGAACAAGATATTTTCGCCGGTATTATATGATGCTTCAAATATGTATTCACGTGCTGTGCACCCGGATGTGCACTCGAAACGATACGTAAATATTCTTTTGTAATTCAATATAACAGGAAATACGACCGAGTGTTACGGGAGCACGAGATCGATAAAATACGGACGAGGCGAGTTTTTAACAATGAAATAAATAACATGATGTATTATAGCGATTCGAAATTCGCACGCAAATCGGTAGAACATTGTTATTTACCGGGGACGGCGGCGCGTGGTTCTGAAAATCACATTTTGCAGTAATCCGTCGGCCGTTTTGGTTTTATTTTTGTTGGCTGAAAAAAAGTACATTCGTCATAACGATCAAGTCGAAGTATCGCGTACTCGTGCGCACGGGGAATCGCTTGTGCGAAACATAAACAGGTACGTATTTTTATTGGTCCACCGAATCGAGTTATATGGAGATTTATTAAAAAAGTAATAACACAAATAATACAATATTGTATAATATACGGCATAATATAGCATGTTTATTATCCGAACGACCTCGACAAATCAAAAACCATCCCCGTCAAATATCAGACTTGTAAAATACTGTACAAACACTATATTATACGCGAGTTCTGAAATACAATTAACTAGCGTTTTATACGGTTTTAGAAAACGTGTTTTAATTTATTTTTGTTAGTGATAAGGACTTGCGAAGGAAATTTGTTCTAAAGTTGGGAAAGGATAAAAGTTCACGGGAGGCACCATCAGTCCTTCACATACTGTGTAAATTAACCTCTACCTTTTTCGCCTAAAAGGGTATAAGAATTCTGAGTCGTAGGTTCGATAATCGTATACTAACATAGAGTATATAATATTGTAAGCTGAGGTCTTAGTAAGAATAAGTAACTTAAAATAAGAACTTCCTGCCTTTAGTTCTAGTGTGCTTATTTCCCTTTTTGCGTTGCAGGAGGAAAGATAATATAAATATATTTGTTTGAAATAATGATATATTGTAATAAATTACGCTTAGAATTTTTTCTTAAAATAAACGACAAACCTTAAAGGACATAAACGACATAATAAATATGGTGCTCAAAAAGGCTGATGGGTCAACACAGTGCCCGCGTAGTACATTCAGAACTCGGCTATCAGTTATCCTAACCCATCAGGACACCGTACATCCCATGTGACCGCTGTAGCACCGTCACCGCTTTCTACGGTCTAGAGACTACAGGCACTGACGCTCCAGTGCTGAGGAGTGGGTACTCAGTAAAAAAAAGTGCAAGTTAAATATGGGCGGTATTTGTTGTTGACATGCCGCTGTTGATGTCTTTTGTTTGTTTACATTTATTGATAAAGTATGAATATAATTGTTATGTCATAAATTTTAATAATCAGTTGTACAAAATAACGTGATTCATAAAAAACGATACAACATAAAACAGTGTCATGTGTCATAAATCTTTAACCGATTTTTAAATATTTTAGTATTAAAATTAGTCGCACAAAATTAGTAATGTAATTATTAATAATATTTAAAAAAATAATGTTGTTTATGTATCACATTTAAATTTTAAATAGTATTTTAATGTTCTTAATCTCATAATGTTAAAAAATATATCGTCGCCTTTGGTCTGTGACACATATAAGGGGAATTTATGTTTTTTTTTTTTTAATACAACGTTCATGACTCATGAGTAATAAATAATAATAAACAATTTTTTGACTTATATTATTTAAAACCCAAGATAATTTACACTTATAAATAAAAGTATATTTAATTTCGAATGTTCAAATATTTTCTAGGCGTATAATACCGTTGCTTGTACATAATGTAAGAATCCTGATGAAAATATGAAAAAATTTCAAATATAATCGAAAGGATGTTTTATTTTTTTGTGGAAAAATTAAGTTCAGAGATATTCAAAATATATCAATTTTTAAAACATTCGGTATAATTTATTATAAGGTATCTGGATTAAATAAAATAAAACTATATATTATTTTAATGCCTGCCTGAAGCATATTAACTATACTTGACCTATTCAGGTAAGTATCTATTAGGTAATAGCATAATTATTATATTGTTACGAACTATCGGAAGATAATGTCCGTGCACAAATAAACAAACACTCTCGAACTAATATTACTTTTTATATTTGGTAGTAAAATAAAAAACTTACAACTAATAAAAGGATCTGAATGTTCTGTTGTATTAAGGTTCTTCACCAAAACTGCCTGTTACGTGTGTTAGCCCTCGCATACGAGCTGGTCGTCCGGTCATATGGTTTATTCAGCAGATTCCTTGGACCAGTCGTATAAGTGGGGAGTCTTACTCGCCTGTCACACACGCATCAGTTTACAAAATTTCTTACAATTTTCTACAACACATACTTATTCATTTGTATAACTAACATAATGAACTGTAACCTCAACATATCAGACAACCTGGAAGAAGTCCTTAGTCCACAGTCAATCAATATAAAACAAATAATTAAATATTTAAAATTAACGAGATTATACCACCTAATATAACCTAGATATATTCCAAACATTCCATTCATTATTATGTATCCATTCATATATGTATCTTTGTATCTATCTATTTTTATTGTAATTCTCTTATCCTATTACTTTGTATATACTATTATTAATGTCGCTTATTTTTGTTAAATAATATTAATGTCTTAATGTTTTATTGCCAATAACCTTTGTTGTTAACCATTAATTTTATCCTGGAGACTGGACTGTCGATATAATTGTATAATCAATCTCTAATTGTTTTTTTTTTTTTTTTATTATTATTATTGTATATATTAATCCTTAATTGCCTTCTCATATTTTTGTATATATTAATTACCAATTGAATATCTGTATATATGTATCTATTAATCTAATGGTCGAGCTAAATAGTATCACTAAAGGCTAAATAAAGAAAAAAAAAAAAAACCTTTGTTGTTGCGGCTAAAAAAAAAAAAAATAATGAACTGTGGTTCTTAACAATAATATTATGTAAACAATTGCGCACAGTGCACACCCAATTAACATTTTTTTCAAGAACTATTTCAACATTATCTATAGATAAACGGTACACAGTGGTAAAAACGATAGATAGTATAAACTCGCCATATCCAAAAATTCTTACAAATTTATCATGTTCGATTGTAAAATTAAAAAATATGCTAGAACTACGACGCGCACGTGTTTTTGTCGTCGGACTTATTACATTCTGAGTGAACCTAGGAATGTCGGTCTTACCGTGATGCGTGCAGTTTTGTTTCTCTATTATTAATTTTTTTCCGTCTGTTAACACGATTTCGTCTAGAATGATTGTTTTGCGATCATCCACTCATTTTTTTTTCTTTCCAATACCAAATCTCGTCTAAAAATCCGGAATACTTGCGATTACTTTAAGACGTATTATAACGTACGTTGTGAGTACGCGCTACTGCAAACAATTAGATTGACCAAAAATGCTTATCTATCAATTTCATACCAGATAGAGTCCCAATTTCAGCATTAATACATGGTTGCTTTCACTGTTATATCTCTAGGGATTTCAACACATTCAACCGAGTCGAACACGATTATATTTACCTACGCTAAGCGCGTTCCCCTCGAAAAAAAATAAAACCGGAAGTTTGTATGAATCTTTAACGAGAGTAGCAAAAACATTGCAACAGCTAGACTTAAAATGTGTCTAAAAAAACATTTGATTTTCAAGCCGATTCCCCGTGTAAATTTTTAAATAATAATATTTGTTTCTACTGCATCGCTTACGCTCGAAATTTGTGTAATTAACGTTTACACAATACACCTATTTTACTATTTTGTACTGTGGATTTTTTAATAAATCGGACGTTACTGCAATTTCGAACATCAATGTTAATAGATCCTATTCGAACGATCTGCAGTGATAAATGGTTATATTGATTTTTAAACGTAAAAAGATCCAATTTATGTAACCATCGCACAACGGTCAAATAAACCACTCAGTACTAATCTATAATAAACGTCTACAATAATGCGACGTATTCGTTTTTAATCAATTTAAACGTTTAAAAAAAATTATAGAAAATACGTCATAATAAAATGATATTTGAAAACTTACTCATTTTTCAGTGGCCCCTGCTGAAGTATCCTAAAAATCTAGACACGAAAAATCACAAGTCTGAACGAATAAACAGTGCAGTAGGTAAAGCTGCGAGAAAAATTACGTACGATAATCGGCGGTTCGCGCGTGCGTTGACAAAAGGGACGCGGGAAAAATGGGTATGGGTGAAAGGTAGTAAAGTACAGTATATATTATAGCTGTGATAATTGGAAACAATTTTTCACGAGTAAAATACATCGATCGGTGCGATTTATCGTGAAAACTATGCGGGTACCTATGGCAATCTGAACTGACTACTGGGGCTAGGTAAATTGAGTCTAAAATACCTTTTTTGTGGTAAACTGAGTCCCTGGTCTGAAAAGGGTATAGGTAAACTGAGTCCCGGATTTGAAAAGTTATAAGGTAAACTGAGTCCCTGATTATAATTAAATTTTCCTTCCCACTTTTACAGGCTTAGGACTGTCCGTGTTAACAGGCGTGGTTAAAAATGTGCTTTTTTTTGTTATTTTGTACATGGTAAAAATTTATTTGATATGCTCTTAACGAATTCAAATCGTGAAATATTTTTAACATTTCCTGTCTCAAAAAAAAATCTTTTTCTATGGTTATTTTTTAATTTTAATTACCTCTTTGCTACGGATTTTTTTTTTTTTATATATGAATCTATTTGAATGTCTTTAAGTATAACAATGAAATTGTAAATGTTTGGATGAGAACAATTAAACATTCCATTTAGTCTTGAATGAAATGATTCGCAAACATTTGTTGTTCTATTTGTTGTTGCCTTAAACTCAGCCCAAACATTAGGAAGAAATAAACCAGAAGGATCAATATATGTATCAAAAACGTAATCTAAAAAGGCCTGTACTTTATCTCCTGTAGGTTGAATTGCCATGATATCTTCAACAAAACACTGATCAACTTCATTTGGGCTTAGAAAAGGTAAACCAAAAAATACTCTTAAAAATTGACTGTGTTCGTAAATATTATTACCTACTCGGGACTCAATTTACCTAAGTTTTCCGGACTCAATTTACCTAGCACGTAAAAATATTTCGGACTCAATTTACCTAGCCCCAATATCCACCCAATTATTTGGGACTCAGTTTACCACTCCCGCTGACTACTACCCGCAGGCCTGCTAGGTATTTCATATACGACACATAATATACAAAAAATGTCCATATCCGTTACATACTTTTCAAGTTCACGCGTCAAGAAAAGTATATGGGTACATACGTGTCCGTAACTCATCGTAGTATCGTCCTCTCGAAAACAGCCGTTCACTGTTAAAAATTAAAAAGACACCGTGAAATCGTTTGTAACTCGTAAGAAACGCATTCCGTAATGAGCGAAAATTCGAAGTTGGTTTATAGAGTATGACTGAAGAAAATGTTTAACAGACTTGAGCACATAGAGGAAGGCTGTGACAGCACCGTAATGGACGACGGACATGGAGTATACGTTCGCAAAACCGTTCGCAATGGTGGTTGCCTTGCTGGGCGCGACGTGCTGACCAAAGATAACGCGATTATATACTGTTGTTCATTTGCAACGATTTATTTGAATACTACCGCGAAACAAAAATCGAAACGTTAACCGATAAGATAGTAAGATCTGTTGCAGTTCTGTTACACTTATCACCCCCCCCCGCGGGCCGCGGTCTCACTTCGATTTCCGTTTCAGGACCGTTTAACGTTCAACTTTTCAACAGCCGGTCACGGCTTTTTCGAAACACGACGATCGGCTTTTGAATGTGAATATCGGTACATATAATAAGCGCGTACGTCACACGTCAGTCCGTCTCACATCGAATTTCGGTAGTTTCCTGTAGGTGATGTATGTTAGTTAGGTTAGGTTATGAGCAGGGCTCGTGAGTTCATGCATTTGCATATCAATCTTGCTAAGTCGTATTTAATGCTATAGGTGACATAGAAATCCATTTCAAGGTACTGTGGTTAAGTATGTGCAATTTTATGTTGCATATTTTTGCATATTTACAGGTTTTTTAACTATTTGGCATATTTATACATTTTTCTATTTTATTGTGCATATTTTTACCGAAATTTGATCAAAATGCATTATGCAATAATTTATATTTTTACACAGTATAAAATGTATGGGAGTTTTCGTAACTTCAAATTATTAAAAATAAAACGTATAGACCAGATAATGCGAGTACAAACGTACGTATACGAACGTATAGGTACCTACGTAGCCCGCATTATGATATGAATGGACATTTTTTTGTTATTCCAAAATGTACTTATAGTATTTTTATTTTTTAATCTACATATTTTTGATACATATTTTTAGATTTTTAGTGCATATAAATGCATATTTCTGAACTTTTAAAGGCATATTTCAATGCATATTTTCCCAGCTTTTAGTGCATATGTGCATACTTATTTAGGCATTTTTTAGAGCATGAACTCACGAGCCCTGGTTATGAGTTATCACCAACCTCATGCGTGGCACCCGAAATCAGGTTATAAACAAAATAAGAATGGTGGGCTGCGGAGAAGCATGTTTGTTAAATGTATTGTTTTACATTATATTGAACATGAGACTCGACTTTATATTTTAACGCAAAAGGTATTTATTGTTATCGTCGCAGCCGACTTCCTTCGATGACAACGAATTGTACACGATTGAAATTTAAATATTATCAAATTAACTTTTCCATATTTTCCATTTGTTTTTGAGCATACATGTTAACAAGTATTCATAAGCTGTTTTTTCATTGTAATTTTGATATTTTTAAAACTGTTTAATGTATATTGAACATTTTTTCATGCGTATTTTACAGTTTTTTCATGCATATTTTGCTTTTGTAGATGCTATTACTACCGACCATTAATAATTTTACCAAGCACTAAACTTTTTTTTCTTAACGTATTTCGTGTTTGCGTATTCTAAATTCATTTTTTCGACATTTTTTAGTATTATTTTTTTTTTTTGCGTAAATTCGTACGATAGCGTATTTATGTAGATACAAATATGGCAATGCATGACATTTTTTAATAATTTTAGTCCTTAGTCAATTGTAAAATGATCAATATGTCTTGATTTTTTCAGCTGATGTAATGATGTAATTTTTCAATCGGGTTACAAAAAACTTATCCAAACGATTAATTCAATCGGCCTCTATACGTCTGGGCGTCTGAACAATAAAAATGTTCATTCGCAGAAAACGGATGTTACCGAAAATTTAAAAAAAAAAAAACAGTTTAAATCTTCTATAAACCGCATCGAAACGCCTGGATATTTCGATCAAATTAAATGAAATCGAGTCACAAATTGTTAAATATTTTCCGTCCGACCGAGTAAACCGTAACCCGACGTTTGACAACTAACTATACATAGGCATCCGACAAGACGAATTCGATTTTAATAAGAAAGGCAAAAAATCATCACCAAGTGAAATATATGAAGATCTGTTAGCATATGGCCAACTTTAAAAACTTGTATCCGCGGTTATAAGTGTAGATCCAAAATTGTTTGAGCATATACACGGAGAAATCCAAATGTATTTGACTACATCGCTGCAGAAAACAAAAGAACGATTTGTGAACGTGATTGCACTAACTTTCAAGACTCGATGTCTGTAGAAGAGGGATTACTACAAATTACACTCAGGTAAGAACTTTGTTAATTATAATCTTTATGTCCACGTCAAAAACGGCCATCATCATCATCTAAAAATATTTACGTTTATTTTTAAAGTAATTTTATAATTAGACATGCTTATTTTTCATCAACAATAAATTGGTTTAAAATGAATACGTTTTAAAAGATGACCTATTGTAAATCTTAATAAATTTTAATTACAAAAATAGATAAAAAAAAGTTTTGAGGCCAATTTAATAATCTAAAATTACTATTTTTAGAAATTATATTATTAGTAGAGTACGAAGTTATGTTTTTTTTTATGTTGATTGAGTAATACTAACATTTGAAAAAGTTGTACATCAAATGCTATCTTATAAATATGCATTTTTAGAATTCATATATTTGAATTCATTCGTTCACGGGAAATATCTCGAAAGATCATTTTCTTACAATATATACCTGCTTAACTAGGTAAATTATTTTCCGGAGATTAGCTGGTAGTTTACAATTATTGACCAATGGTTATAAGTTCATAACAGCACCATGTCATAATTAAACAAAAAAATTAACAAAAACGGAATGATAATAAGATGCCATGTTTTTATTGCTTTTCGTCTTGACTTGGTATTAACGGTTAACACTTTACTCGCAATCCACAACTGTTGAAGCACAGCTACACTGTTTCACCCGTAAACGTTCCGTAGTCTAATGAGCGTAATTGTAGTTGAAGCCTTTATTTAAATAGTAATACTCATTAAAAGCACTTGTAATCAGTGATGTTTTGAAAGGTATCCGGGTACAGGTACGGCGCATTTATTATGTATCCAACATAAGTGCTCAAACAACGGTAGAAAAATGCGGGTAAATGGTCGTTACAATTGTAGTACCTTAAATAGGGGCTATAATAGTGTAGTAAGTTGCGAAATGCAAATTTTGAAGAACCAATTTACACTATGACTCTATTATTTAATAAAATTAGCATTACATTTGTTTTTTGTACACAAACGTCTTGAACGAATGTAAGCATTTTGATATTTACGGATGAAATATATTTTGTTGTATTCAGACGTAAAAAATTAGGACATGCATGCATCTAGTGAGCGAAATGAGTTTCATTGTCTTATCCTTTTCAACGTTAATTTTAATGAGATACGGGAAAAGTTAAGAAAGCTATATCACTGCATATTAAGTGTGACAATTAATGTTAGTGGTAAGTAGTAATTTACTTAAAACGCAAAATGCAGTTAATACTTTATCTAAAAGAGTTTTTAAAAAGTTAAAAATAAAAATAATAATGTTATATTCTTAAAAACAAAAAAATTCCCGTCGTTCTTCGCAAAACCTTATAAAACCTTAAAAAAAATCTACCCCGGGAAATCTTCCGCTTATTTTACTCTAAGTAAAATGACTAAAGTTTAGTCCTGCGTTAAATAAAAAACAAAATTAATCTTTACACATAAAGGATTTCAAATGGATACAATAAGGAGACTAAATTTTAAAAAGCAAAACCGTACAATAAAATCGCTATACGTCGTGCCAACCTTAACATATTTTGTTTTCAATTTTCCATCGTAAGGGTGATTCCGTTAACCTTATTCGCCGTTCATTTATACTACATGGAAGTTTGATCGCAAGAATAGATGAAGGGAAAAATGTGTAAGGAAACATGCCGATTCGCGTATAATAATACGGTAAAACCAAATCCTCATAAAATCTAAAAATACTATAGTTATTATAATCATTATGAAAAAAATAACCGTAAGGATAATATTTAAAGAAAATAGTTTTATTTAAAATTTGTACTACGTTTACGCAATAGCACTTGCACTGCTATTGTGTTTACATTGTACGCTGTATTATTGCTATGCGCCGTACATATTACGTATACCTTTAATATACAGGTTTACGGAATCGGAATATGAATAATATTCTGGACTGATCCCTTTAGACGTGCCACTAATAATAATTTACATTGGACATTGAAGCTAGGTTACCGGACACGTGATGCGTATAACACGATATAGTATCATATTGTCATATTGTACGTACATATCTTAACCGACCGATATCTATTGGAATTTTATTACGTATGATGTATGATACGCAATTTTTTTCAACAGTTGCAAAATCGTTAATACACGCAAACAAACCAATTTCAATCGCTATTACGGTACACTTGAGGGAGGCGTTTCGATATCGAGGTTGATTCTATTTCTTAAGCGTGCAAGCTCAACTATTCACCCGTCTGAAATCGGAAAACGGACAGAGGTGTTACTGCGTTCGAGAAAAAATATTATTTGGCATTCCACAAGTGATTGTAGCTTTTTATCGTACGCGAACTTTGCTGTATCTGATTAAGTTATTGGAAAAAATTTGGAACATTCGACACTCACCCCGCTAAAACGTATATAATTATGTTTCCACACAGTTTTACTCTCCACTTGAAGAATTAACATTTTTAAAGAATGTTCACCGTCCGGTCGATTGGTGTATTATAAGTTTGTTTTGTAAGACAAATTGCTCCTAATAATACGGAACAATTATCGCTCGCGCTATTTTTCGTGTTCCTATTCATATAGTATGTAGTGGATTCCGGATGACTGCGAAAGCGAAACGAAAACTTTTGACTGTCATCAAGATCGAGTTTATAGTATTAACACTAATATCAAGTGCCCCGATGTCTGCGTAAACCCCGGTATAATAACGTCCTGTAGTGGACACTTATAGAGTGTTGTGTCTAGTATTATGTGATGACTAGTTTGTATACCACGAGTTTCCGGTGACATAATTCATTATTACTTTTGAACGCGTCACACTAAATTATCATTTAGAGTATTCGACTACTCGAGCGGATCATGGTGGAGGCGAGGGTAAATGGTAGAAAGTATTGCTAAAAAATGATGAATCGAAAACGTCGAATCTTTGGTCTTTGAACGTCGACATTCAAAAATCGTCGGTAGGTACAAACAAAGGGAAAACCGTTGTTGGGGAATGTAAAACTTTTGAACTTTAGTAGGTTGTCGACGTATCATCTGCATGCGCATACACACCGTATATTGATATAACTACAACACAACACGGATCTGAAATATCAAAACTTTATCATACCAGACGCAATGACTGCGGGTCAACACGTTTCGCGAAAAGTGAAATCCGCTTTGTGCGGTTTATTAATCGTTTCGCGGAGTGACGAAAAAACCACGAACGCCACGTGACGAATACAAATGTCGATTTCACGTGTCCATCGTACAGCCGGTATATAGTCATTGTACGTAAGATAAAAGTTAATAAAAAAAAAGCATAAGACTGTTATTAATATTACTCACTAAGAAAAGTAAAAATTTAAAACAATATAAAAACATTATACACCTAGCATTGGTACTTAATTATCAAATACTTATTTATCCACGATATGGTAGTGGTAGAAGAAAATAGTACTTTTTCCCAATCATTTTACACGAATAAAACCAAATAACAGTGAAAATACTTTTGTGTAAAATAATTCAATGATTGTAAACACACTCTGAAATGTAGACGAGAAGAAAAGCGAAACGGTAGTCCGGTATATTATATACAACGAGTGCACGTGGTGTAGCATATCGTTTTGGCAGTCGTTGAATATAATAAACTCGTATTCAAAATTTGTCCCTCTAAAAAGTCTTCCCAACCTCGAGTAGACACCAGTTCCGACCTTTCATCTCTTATGATCAAGATGATCGGAGCACTCTTTCTGGTAAAAATGGCTTACACAGACGTTAAATGAAAAACCCATCATCATTTTTTTTTTTTATATATTTTACTAAAAGTGTTACAATCTGTTCAGAAACAAAACAACATGTAATAATGATAAGTGAATAACAAAAGAAAATAACGTGAAACACATGAAGAGGAGACCGTCCTGTAACAGAACTTCAGAAAATCCATCATGATAAAACCGTACTCTCGTTAGTACTCAGTTTGTAATATTATAATAATAAACAATATTTTAATTTAAATTCAGTGCACAGGTGGTACCATAAGGTGCAAAGGCAAACCCCGATCGAAAAAAAATATTAAAATTTGACAATCGTATAACATCTATTATTATTACTATTAACTAAAAATAATAGCACAGCACTAGAACGATTATCAAATAACACATTCAAAATTAGGTTATAAGTAATATAAGTAAAAAGTTGTATAATAATAACGTTGTCTGTTTAACATTGTCTGACGTCATCAAATATAATTAAAATTATTGTTTACTCCTCCCGACGTGTGCCAATGTTATATTTTTTGACAAACAGATATACGAGATCATTCTGATGTTGTTTATAAAGTGCACTTATGTAATGTTTTACCCGTGGAGAACGGAAAATTGAAAAACTCTCGAAATAATATCGTAAGTTTCACCCACCATTATCATCATAACGAAATAAGGAACTTAATATTTTACTTTTATTTATATATACAGGGTGTTACACTGGGATTTCAACACAGAGATTTCTTCTGTGATTAAAATATACGTATAGTCAAAATCTGTGTTTTATGCGTATCCTTGTGCAAAGGCAATTTTGTTGACAACAGTTTGCTAGATATAATATGTATGTGTATTATAAAAAAAGTTAAAAAATTTACTTTTCATTTTATAATTTTTGTGGAACTGAAAGATGGCTATTTCATAGGGCTTCTTTTTCTGAACATTTTGACTGATCAACTTTCAATTTTCATAAGCTTCTTGATTTAATAATTTTAAAAATTTTCCAGTTCACAAGAAAATATTGTAATATTTACTCAGCTTTAAATGTTAAATATTAGCAAACCTTGTCGGAAATATGACGAGGTGTTAATAATTTAAAATATATTTTTGTAAACTGAAAAAATTATTGAAAATCGTGAGTCCAATGAAAACTGAAAGTTGAACCATCGAAGATTTCAGAAAGAGAAGCCTTATAAAATAACTATCTTTGAATTTCACAAAAATTCTTTTATTAAAGCACTTATAAGTCTATTGTCAACAAAATTGTTCGTGCCCAGGATTGTTCATAAAAAAAACAGAATTTGATTTATGTATTATTTCAGAAGATATCGCTCTAAGTGAATCCTGATGGGACATCCTGTATATACATTTTTAATATTATTTAAATACGCATTTACGTATATGCACTCATGTTTATTTCGTTTTTGAAACGACTTGACTTTTATTTGTAATTTGTTTCGCTTACAATCATGTATTGTACGCCTATAGAAAAACTTATGAAAATATACGTACGTTTGACAAGCGAACACGAATTTCACGAATATTGGCTGACTTTAATTATATAAGTTTGGAATTAAGCTTTTTAGGACAACAATATAGCTAAGTTCACACCTAAATCTTCGCGAAACCCGTGATCAGGGCATATAACCGGTTATATTGATACATTGGCTTAAAAATATTCTTGAAAGCATACCACAATGTAATATATATTATGCAAAAATATTCTGGAACAAAAATGGGTTCCCAGGTTCAATTTCAGTTTTAGCTAGGGATCCGTGACTTCGTACTATAATGGAAGAACATGTTGCACTAGACCAGATGCTCCGTGGTCCCGTATTTTTTTATGTTTTTCGCGGCCTCCCAAATACTTTGCATGTGTAATATCTACATTTGTAAATATATTAAATAAAACACAGAATATACGAAAAATTTTCGTTTTTAATTATTTTGATGATTTCAATTTAAAGTTTTCATTAAAAATCTATTTAAATTGATTTGCTCATTCGACTAGCAGTCGTACATAATTAAGAAAATAATTTATGTTTTGTCATTATATTTATAGTAATAAGATCCCTCACAAAGATTACTTTGTTACAAGCGTGTAAAAAACGTTACATAAATAACCATTGATCCATTTATACATTACCTTTATTTACTACCATTTACCTTTATCCATTGACATTAT
This sequence comes from Periphyllus acericola, assembly GCA_949715065.1. Lineage (NCBI taxonomy): Eukaryota > Metazoa > Arthropoda > Insecta > Hemiptera > Aphididae > Periphyllus > Periphyllus acericola. The sequence continues at coordinate 19,241,709 of OX454270.1, read as the reverse complement.
ATTATATTGTTTTATTTTTCTCTCTCTCACTTAATTGTACGAGTAATTGCTATGTATGTGTATATTATGTTATAACATTAGATAAATAAATGTAAAACTTATTTTAAAAACGGTTATAACTGGCTTTATTTCCAACACAAGGGACGCTTAAAGGGTACAGATTTAATCACTAAATGTTTATGCTTCAATACATTATGTTGTAAAAATATTTTTTCTGATCTAAAAAAATAAAAAACAAATTTAAAAGAATTATCTCGGTAATAACGTGCCTTTATCCACTGCAGAACCCTTCGATCATTGTGCTACGTCGTATCACACACAATATTATAAACCCGTACATAATAATAATAATAATGTAATATACGTATTACGTATAACCGCGGTAGTGGTATCACATCCGTCGTGTTTCGCGTCAAACGCGCGTATTAACCGTTCGCACCATCGCAATTAATGCTCTCGCTTACATCCGGATCGACGGATCAAAGCCTGTACGTACTTCCTCGGCCGATCGCGTTGATCCCGGTACATTACACCACTGCTCGCGCTCGTCTCGTGATAAACACTCACGCGCCCACACGTATCACACAGCCATTGTCTGGATACGTATACGTTCCACTGCCGGCTCATATCGTGCGTGCCCCGTTTCGCGCGTACGTCCGTTAAGTATATAGCGTTGGCTCATCCGCATAATATTATGATTTGCGAACGACGAGCGGGTCGATAGGATTTTCGACGAATCCGATGCGGATTATTGTCGTTATTATTATTATTAGCGTATTGTAGCCCCGGTATGGAAACGAACGTTGAAATAAAATACGCAGTATATCATTTGAGTGTAAATATTATTGATAACAATCGTAACAACAGTAATAATGATAAGTAGGTATAGCGGTGAGATAAATGAAGCTGGAGTATAAAAAAATTAAAAAAATATTGACGAATGAAGTGCAAAAATTAAATTAATAATCGCTACATTCTACGCCATACGTTGTCTTCGTCTTACACACGTAAGACGTAGCAATTCCGCGTTCAGCAGAACCGATTTGGTGTTGTTAACTTTAATGTTAGAGTAAACATACCCATTATCTGCCGAACGCAGATTTACCGTGTTATACGGTCGTAAGTCGGACACAATATGAGTCATCTTAAAAATGATTGTAAACTTCAATCTGGTATTTTTTCATTTGTTATCACTTATTTTAAATTTGGTACATTATTTGTGTACATTTTATTATTTGTCATATTTGTTGTTCTGCAGGCAATTAAATAATTTTAGTTCTACAATTGTCCGACATAATAACTTGTAATTTATCCTTAGGTTTAGGTCCCGTTGGCACGATCATGTACCCTCATTCTTTGGTGCATCGGAATGTCATACGCGGTGCCGTATACAGAACCGCGAGACGCTTAAGTTCCACAGTCCACATTGATCCGGTAAGAGAAACAAAAATCTTTAATTACAATGAATAATGGTCCAGACGCTAAACACGGACTCAAACAAAAACGAACATAAACGTAGTATCAAAAATCGTTATAATTCATGAACATTTGTAGAATTATGATTTTCCAACTTGGTGTAGAATATTTATTTTTTATTTCTTGAAATGGCGGTAAAATAACATTACATATTATTATTATTATTATTATTGCTATGGTAGTAACTAAATAATAATATTTGTTTTGCCACGGGCTATTTATGAACTATAGCATTTGGCCCGTAGGCGCGAACGACCAACGGTGTCGGATAAATAAATACGACAAAGAATAATAAATCAAAAATGAGGCTAATATATATATTATGTGTATGCAGTATATCGATACCTGGGCGCCCTTACATAATAATCACTCGCAAGATGACGATAATCTATATCAGTGGTTTTCAACCTTTTTTGGATCGCGACCTCCCATTTTTTATTTTCTTGTAGTGTGACCCCCTTCGAAAAAAAATGTTGTTTTATTCATCAAAAATTGATTTAATTACTGATAAAACATTTATATGGTATACGATTTTGATTAATTTCCACTTAAAAATTTAATTAATTTATAATATGTACAACATTATTTTAAAACAATACAAGCATAAAATATCTATAATATATTTCTATATAAAACAAAATGGAAAATTAACTTTATTTTATTTTTAAATAGAGTGGAAAAACCTTTTCGTCTATTGATTTTGGCGACCCCCAAACCTATGATTCGCGACCCCCAGGTTGAAAACCACTGATCTATACAACAGTAATAATAAGCCGACGGCAGCACTACGCGTACCGATAGTTAAATAATGATAGCGTGCTGTCAGCAACCGGTGTAATGGCGCGATCGCGGTTCTAGCTGCCCCTTGGATTACGTCACACTTTTTATGTAGCCCACACATGACGCGGATGAGGTCGCAATTACACTCGGACGATGATAAACACAAATATCGCGGATTCGACACCACGATTGGTACGTAAGCAGGGTGATCGTACCGGACCAACAACCTGCAGTGGCGTAGCCCGGAATTTCGTATGGTGGAGGGGGGGGGAGGATATTTCCCGCAAAAATAAAATTTTTTAATTGAAAAATAAATAGAGAAATAACTAAAATGAGCAAACAATTATTCAATACAATCTATGGTATATCTATAATATTGGTTATATTTTTTTTGGACCACTTCATTAAAAACCCACGAGCCGCCACTGATCAAGTATAACAGGCTTAAATAAATACGGTCAATGGGAAGGGGTGGGGGGGGGGTTGAAGCCCCCTTAGCCCCCTCCCCTTAGCTACGCCTCTGCCAACAACAAGTGTATGATATAAAATCGTACTAACAATAGTCGCACCCTGAGCATGACGGTCACGTCGTCGAATAAAAACGAACGACATACGATGTGTGTCGGCTGCGACGGCCCGCATTCGAATTTGGGGCTTCCGTCCAAAGATCCGGACGTCGCATTCGAAAAATATTTAACCGTTTAAGTACAACATAGTAATGGCTACAAAAACCATAAGGGAATGAATGGTACTTACAGTTTGATAGCTTATGGGAATAATCCCAAAGTTCGTTTACAACTTATACTAAAAAAAAAAAAAACAAAATCGAAAACTTTTACAAACACTTGTACATTTTATTTATTTTTGTGGAGTTTATATTATTATATATAACATGCTATACAAATATTCATGAAGTAGGCAATGGTTATATTACAAGGCTATCATGTTAATTACATTTTTGATTTCATAAAATGATTTCTTAAGAAATGTTGACTAATTATGAATAATTTTAAATAAACGTATGCTTGTAATATCCATAAGTGCCATTACAAAATTTTTCAACTTTTACTACATGGGTAGTTGTGCATTTATGAAATCCATCAAACCCATTATTTTATTGAACTCTTCAAGCTTATCTGGATGAACTCTTTTCAATAGGAACAAGAAACGTCTCAGTCCATTTTCATCCCTTGTTTCTATAAAAGCGGGTAAAATAATTATTATTCAAGCTATAGTAGTAAGACCAAAAATATTATGTAAAATAAAATATATATTATTCGATTGTATTATTAAAAAATAATAAGGGAGAGAGAGAGAGAGAGAGAGAGAGAGAGAGAGCCCATAACAGTATTGTCAAAACGGTTATTGTAAACAAGCTGAACAAGAAAAGACCATGTGGTAGACCGAAGCAACGATGGTTAGATGCAGTCAAAAGGGATATAAAGGAGCTGGGACCGGATTGGAATGAAAACATGAACCATATAATAGAGAAGAATTTAAGAATTAAGTAATAACAGCAAATGGCCTAAATGACTTGTATGCTTAAAAAAAATAAATTATTAAAAATTACCAATGGTTGAAATTATGTTTTCGATACATTCGTCGAGAACAAAATCGTTATTGTCGTTTTGTTCTTGTTGATCATCTTCACGTGTTTGTATGATATGGTCACTGCTAATATGATCCCTATTAAAATGTTAATAAATTATAAATAATATTATTTTGAATTTTCAATAAAAAAATTAATTTCAGTTGTATCTTATTCTTTATACAACAATCTGATCTAAGACACTGGTTGTAAAAACAAAATATGCAAATAAAATATAAAGCGATATGCGAATAGTATACTCGTATCTATAATATCACTAGTTAATCGATGTTTAATACGTATTTTAACAAAAATCAGTAGAAATAGACATTCAATCTGGTAGGGTTCTTTATTAGAAAATATCAAATTGTAATTGAGTACTAACGACTTGGTATTTCTATATAGATACATAAAAATATAAGTACGCCTATGATGTAAACCATATTTTTCGTATTATGTATTATTAATACATGGATACATCTGTTTTAAATTATAATTTAAATGCATACATTATACTTTCGGCTATAATTATTATGAATTTATAAGGTGCTAATAGAGTATTCAATATTTTATTTCAGTAATTGGTAATTTTTTTGGTTCTATGAGTACCCAAGTATTCATTTTAATTCAGATGTTGTATAGGTATATTCTACGGTACCCAACTTTGTCTTATTGGGGCCCATAAAAAAATGTTTCTTCAAATGATCAGTATGAAGAGTTTTTTTCGAACAAATTTTAATAAAGCTTATTTTAATATCATCGAATGATGGAATTATAATAATAGTTTTAAGATAATGTAGGCACAGTTAAACACAATGAATTGTTTAGATTTTGTAGTTTTAAATATAAATTATTTTTACAGAACTCGAGTAACGCAAAGAGAAAATCTTTTATTTAATAAAAATATTTTAATAGCTTTTAGGAATAATCTCAAAGTACTAATAGGACTTCATAAAAAACAAAATACTCAAAAGCTTTTACTTATACCATGTATAAATTGCATTTGTTTTCGAGCAACCATGACAAACATCGTGTAAATGAATTATATATTTGGTCATTTTTTTCAATTTAGGGGCATATTTTAACATTTTTCAAAAGTATGAGTAATATTTATTTTCATTTTCATTATACATCCGATGTTTCCGATGATGGTTATAAAAATAAAAATAATAAGAAGTTATGAAATTCAAAAAATATATTTTTATTTTGTTGACTACAGACCATTTTATGTAAACCATATTTGCATAATCTACACTATATGTATAATATTCAAATATAATTTCTATATTGTTTTAAGACATATTATTATAATTTTTTCACGAAAATTTTTTTTTTTTACGAGGTAGCAGAATTTAATTTTGTTGGTTAAAATGATTGTTCACATAATGAATGTTAAAATTAAATTTTAAATCAAATAATATAATATAAATTCGTTTACAGATCATAAAAACAATTTATTTAGAAAGTTTCAATTGAAATTCACAACTTGTAGTGATTCAGAAAATGTTGATTTTTAATATTCAATTTTTAATTTTTTGATAATAAAATATTCAAACGTTAAATGTTGCGCTAGTTCAGAACATAAAGTATTTCTACCTACTAACTATGTAACTATGTAAGGTTGGTAAATCATAAAAATACTTATTACATAATATTATGAAGAATATAAGGTTTTTAGAGGACTTAAGAAAGGCTTGGGATATGAAGTCTGGGAATAGATAATATTTATTGTACAACAACTTAATACTCTTTACCCATTTAAGTAGTACTCAACTAATTTTATCCTAGAATAATAAAAGATTTAAAATATATATATTTAAATATAAATACAACGACACATTAATTTTTAATTGGACGTTTTTTTTTTTTTGTTTTCCCGGAGCGAAAAATTCCTAAATAACGCTCGTGTCATGTAAACATGTTGAACCATGAACAAATCTAAACAACATTTAAAACCAACATATTTCCTAGTCGATTTAGTCAGTACTAAAATGGAGAGAACTTAAGTTATACGTTAAATTTCTTGTCCGCGGTATACTCTTTCGTTTAAACATACATTGACGATTGGACGAGAAGTTTCTGAGATAACTCCGGACATAAAAAAAAGGCACTTTGCTTTATACACAATAACATCATCGATCATTAAACAGCGTTTGTGATCAACGATAATATTATGCGCAGATAATTGTTTTCTTTCATAAATATGTGTTTAAAAATTGTTTTTTTTTTTTAAAACGGTGAACTCCTCCCCCTCCAACCGGCACAAAATCCTAGATCGGCCACCGTGCTTATAACGCGTGGTACGGAAATAATTGGAAGTATGGTCTTACCGTTCGGCTGTGTCGACCGGCGGCGATTCGGTATTATTGATCGGTTGCCAGACGAAGTACACCGGTTGCGGGGGTTGCGGGAATTGCTGGATAGGGATCGGCCGGTAAGAGCTGTTGGGCCAAGGCTGTTGGTGGCAAATGAAGCCGGACAGGTAAGGTACGACGGTCGTAGGGGGTGGTGGTCCGTACACCAAGGTTCGCCCTTGAAGTGGTGGGTAAAAGATGCCACCCTGATGTGGTTGATGTTGTCGCTGATTGTGCTGCTGCTGGTGTAGTTGTTGCTGGTGTAGTTGTTGCTGGTACAGTTGTTGTTGTTGCTGCTGGTATAGTTGTTGCTGGTAAAGTCGTTGCTGGTACAGTTGTTGTTGTTGCTGCTGGTACAGCTGTTGTTGTTGCTGCTGGTATAGTTGTTGCTGGTAAAGTCGTTGCTGTTGCTCCTGGTACAGTTGTTGCTGTTGCTGCTGGTAAAGTTGTTGTTGTTGCTGCTGGTATAGTTGTTGCTGTTGGTGCTGTTGATACTGTTGCTGCAGCCGATACTGATGTTGTTGTTCCTGATGTTGTTGTTCCTGATGTTGTTGTTCCTGATGTTGTTGTTCCTGATGTTGTTGTTCCTGATGTTGTTGCTGATGATTTTGCGGTCGCTGCATTTGTGCTACGTCATGTTCGTCATGTTGTCGATGGGCTGGAGTCTCTGGAACAGATAAGCCGCAAAGATTTTAGATACGCGCAGTTAACGTACAACGTACGCGAGTGCGGCGAGCACACGTGGACAGTATTTGTTAAGACTTGTTGCGCAACGTAAACCGAACCTACCCCTCGTACGCATAAAACATTTCGATTTGAAATGTGTTGATACGGAAACGATTCGATTGCAATATACCTATCTGCGCTTAGACATGGTGACGGCTAAGAACGAATAATTATGAGACATTACTGATGCGGTGCCCCGTAGGGTTCGATCGGTCGGCACACCTCGGTGCTGCCATAGAGCAGGCATAGAAAAATATTTTCATGTCGTAATTTTATTCCCCGTGAGATTTGGCTAAATTTGCCACAGTATGTCGAGCCTCCGAAGCACGATTTTCTGAAGACCTAAAGAGTTCGATGCTAACATCGCATCGAGCCTCCGGACAAAACGCTGAACCGCTCCGTGTGTAAGCAGCTTTGAGTGCTTTAAGCTTTTAGTTTAACATTTAATAAGCCACACCTGACACCATACATTCGGTCCGATTGTTTGTCTCAAATGTCCGATGAGGATTTTGGTCATTCCAATTGTTTCTATTTATTTAAAACCCCATTGTTTGTAAATTTAGACTCGGCCGTCCGTAAGTAATTAAAATTAAAAAGGTTTTCATTCAACTGAGATTCCAACCAAGCAATGAATTCTACTTGTGGCGGCACCTTGACGTAAATGTTGAATTAAATCCCAACAATTAGCGTGCGGCTTAAGTTTTTCTTTTTAAATGTTTTGAACTACTCCATGTAAAATGTTTATATCTCTACTAATATGACGAATTCAGAAGCCCTAGGAGTTAAAAATAAAAACCGAAATAAAATGTATCTAATCTGCCACATATTTATTGAGTGTTTCTCCTTATCGTGATCACACTGTATAGATTACCCCGTTTATTTATTTTACATTATAAACCAAAATAACTCATCTTTATGTCTCTAGCAACAAAAACGTAGAACTTTCATATAAACTTACGATAGCCTTTAGACTCCTTTGATTCAACCCTGTCGCAAAATTCTTAGCTGACATCCCCTACCTATAAACTACATATCTACCGAATTTCAGCTTTATAGGTCAAGTAGTTTTCGATATTTCGTGTTTAGTCAGTTAGTGAGCAAATTAGCAGTGACCTTTTTTTATACAGATATATATATATATTAATAGATAAATAAATTGTTATGGTGCTTCGAAAAAATCTTAACACCAACACCGGTGATAACAAATGCTATTAATATGATTACTACATATTATAATGAATAATAACAATAATTCTGCTCGATTGATGTCGCAATAAATTAATAAGTCGTTATAATGTTGTTGACATTTTTCATGAATAAAAATATTACACAGATAATATAATATATTACCTCACGATGCGCTATGGAGTACTTCGCTTAAAGTCATACCTATAGGCTTTAATTATTTAAAGGTTTACCTTCATTTATTGGAACTTCGTTTGCATTAAGATGATGGCCATTATACGGGTTAGTTCTTGACCCTGTCAACGGCGCTACATCGCCGTCATCTCCTAAACGACGCAACATAATGTGATTTAATTGGTTTCGCAGATTAATATCAATTTTTAATGCAATACCGTTTGGTGCTAGCGGTCGACTTTCGCTAACGGATGACCGTTCTTCCAATACGTCTTCGGTCATCTTTGAAGACTCAGATGCATTTGGAGCATCATTCAACAGTTTCTCAGGCGATTCTTGAGGAAGCAAATAATTTGCATTACCAACGATATGCGTTTACGTGTACAAGTTAATTATAATCAATTCGTCAATTGATTACTTACCGGACTTATACAACGCTAATTTGGTTTGCCTCTTCCATATCGTTTTGCCTGTAGCCATAGTCAAAAGCAAATAATCTTCGCCAAACCAATTATTTTCCTCTACGTACGAAATATACTTTTCGACGTAGCTGACATCGTCACTATGAGGAAAACATAAATTGTGAATAAAAACTAAAAAGTAATAGTTCATAAATGTTCGTTTTCAACTCGGACGTTAAATAAATTGATAAGATTGTAATAATCATAGTTATGGTTATGATATTTAACCATGTGACCTTAAGGGGGGGGGGGTTGAATTTTTTGTATTTCTCAGCTAGGCAACGCTATATTATGGTGAACCTTACCAAAAATGAAGCTTGTAGCAACCAAGGGAAAAAGTTCTTCAGATGCATCATTTTTTTTTTTTTTTTATAAATTAATATCAAAAAGATTATAATATAACTGCACATAATCGATGTGACTGTTCCGATGTCAATAAAAACCCCGTGCTAAGTAATCAACCCCCGAAAAATGTCGAAAACGGTAAGGCCACGGTTACATTACAATGGAATAATATGTGTATACCTTCCCACGAGGTATCTAAGGAACTCGCATTCCGTTTCTGGTAGCATCCACGACTCCTCCGGCTTGGTTGCACCAAACCCACCTCCTTCGCGACCGCTTTTAAGGGCTGTCGCGTTCACCTCGAACACGTCGTCACCGAAGCACACCGCCGGGTCGGACACGTTGAGATCGCCGTGGAAAGTCGCCAACAGGCTACCCGGTATCAGGTTCCTGATGCGAATCGGCGCGGACTTACCGATGCGACCACCAATGTCATTGCTGTCCACAGACATAATTGCCCTAGTGTCTAAACTTAAGACACACGATCTGTACGCAAACGACTTAACGCGGTTTATCGTACTTTCGTATGGAACTGTGCTCGCGGATTGTCAAAATTCGTGTCACAATATTTCAGAACGTCAGACGTCGAAAACGAGAAAACAAAAAGTGAACGAATAATTATTTACATATATTTTGTGTATATTATTTCGTTCACGCCCAAAGCATGTTGTTATGACACACGCGTTTGTATAGTTAAGATAAAAGGTATAAGGTACCGTCACCGGACGGTGCAGGGAACTTATAAATTTTCGTCCGACCGCATAGAGTATAATAAAATTGTCGTACACGGCGGACGACGTCCTGCGAGGATCTGTGACCGTTTCAGAAAAAGGCGGAGCCAATATAAACGTGCACACATTGACAATTCCAACGTCGCCGAAGCCATTGACCAAAAGCCCATACAAAACTTTGTTAATCTCTAAAATACTGTTTGAATTGGCTCTACGTTTTCATAGGTACTTTTACAATATGATCAATATTTCTTGTCTTAAAATCATTGTTTTAAAATTTAATGAGAAACTTCAAACAAACTTCAAGTAATTTATTTTCTGATCATGTTAGGCGGTGGATCGAAGTGATTGAAATCATGAGGTGTTTATTATAAGTTATAATCGGTATAACTAAGTTAACTTAAAATAAAGTATCTCATTCGAAAAAACGATGGTGAACAAAGTTGATTTACGGAGAAGAGTGCCTATGTTCTTTTTCAAACTTCATATGTGCCTATAGGTACTCGTAAAGTAATAAAATATCGAACGATCTCATTATCGATTGAAGCCATCATTTTGATCGAAATTGAGTTGACGGACAGAAAAATAAAATAAAAACACATATGATGGGAAAGCTTACAGCAATACATTATTCGCTTCACTCAGAATCTCATATTATGAGTTATGAACAATCAACGATCGTTGTTAGAGTTTTTCTTAAGTACTATTTCATATCGCCAACCAACAGCTATTTATTGTAAAAATATTTATTTCTTTTTAGTATTCTCGCATAATAGTACACGTGCTTGGCTGTAATAATACCGTCCATGGCTTAAAGTTTCTTCTTTAATGGTCAAAATCGACTCCAGTCTCTTTGCGATATTTGTTTTTCAGTACATCTTTACACAGTAAATCATCCGATAGATACAGGTGGGTAATATTGAATAATGGTCAGTATTTGATTATTTGTTCATTTCTATTTTATTTGTACGCATTTAAAAACAAAAAAGTCAAATACAACGCGTATTATATTACTTCCATCAATAATTAAGTTGTATAAAACAATTATATTAGGTCTCTTATACGTGATAAGAATATAATAAAAAAAAAAGTATAAATATAAGTTTTTACCAGAAAATATCAAGGTACCCAACGTTGAAAGGGGTAATAGACGGTTTATGATATTCTTAGTGTACCATTTGCAAGAAATGTTTTGAAAATCAAGAAACTACATTTTACGTGTACAGTAAGCTTTATTTTTCATAGACTATTGACCACTCAGTGGTCTAACCACCACATGACATCGCGCCAAAGTCGTGAACGGCACTGGGTGGCTGTCACACTGGTCGCAGCTAGCAAGCATCCATTTATATACCCAGTAGCCGCGACCGCCGTAACGTCTTTTTATCGCTACCTTTTTTGCCGTTTAATTGGTGTACTTGATAAAACTCGACAAACAGCGTGAAAACAACAGAGCGTTTTTTTTTTTCTTAAACGACTAAATTAAGTCAAGTTAGTTAAGCCACATTAGTTGGCATGGAACTATCGTACCAAATCCGTCCGTCCTCCACACTGTGTTCAAAAGAGAAATGTTAACTCTACGTATAGGCGTATAGCTATAAAGTATAAGCTATATAATGTAAGCTTAACTTCATAAACTCTACCCTGAGAATAAGCTATGTATTGTACTTGAGATATTATTCAACTCTTCCAAATCAAACATATTCTATAAAATATTAATATTATTATGGTTCTAAATTTGTATCGGTAAATATAGAACTCGTCCTGTTTTTCTTTGATCCTGATTTTTTATGTCTTGGTTGGATAAAAAACCTATAATGATCAAAAGTTAACAAATGCCCACAATGATAATTAGTGTTTTATCCGTAGGTATACCGTATGACAAAACAATATATTATATAATTATAACATTAATTACTCGGTAAGTGCACGATATCATTATTATTTACTTAATTATTTGGTTTCAAGTTGTAAAACGGTTGTAAAGAATAGTTTTAAAATCAATCAACACTAGATTATTCGTACAGTATTATTGCAGTACCTATTCAGGTTAGAAGTTGCAAATAGGAATCTAGAAATAGAAGTCAAATAGAAGTCACCGATATCGGCTCATTAATACCAATCATAAATCTTATACGCGGAATCGTACCGGTAGAGAATCCCGAACAGAATTATGTTGTCAGAGTTTTAAATATGGCACTCCGAAATATGAAGTAATACCAATCTGTGTTCCTCCGGGCGAGACGTCTGCCTGGTGACAAAGTGGTGTGAATGAGATAATGACGGACATATACATACGTATAAGTAGTATGATTATGATAAAACTATAAAATCCAGGTATCTGGCTGTTACGTAATAATACTAAATTATTTAAAATTATGTTCAATAAAAAGATAAAAATGACGTCATGTCCGACGTGTTATCATAATATGTGTATGTATATTTTTTTTTTGAAAATATATTTTGTTATTTTCATTATTCAGTCGGAATCTTTCTCCGAACCAAAATTAAAAAAAAAAAAAAACATATTATATATAGGTACATCTTTTTTCTTACAATAACTCGTGTTATATTTTATCTTATTTTTTATTTAAGTATTTTCTTTAGTTCTAAAAGGTACAATAATCCAGGTACTCCGGCCCTTAAAACGGTCTCGGTACCTGGTTTGCGACCCTTTTACCGTTTCGGTAGTCGTCAACGAGCGCTCATCTGGGTATCTGCGAGATCCAAGACGTCGCAACATTCAACTCGACCGGGTGGGCAATAAGTGTCCACGGACTCGACGAGATCGTGCTCAGAGTTCGCTACTGATTTCTAGGACCACCGCACGGTCAACCACTACGCAACAGTTAGGTCCAGTTGCGGGGGTGGTTAAAAAATTGACCATTTAGCGTCACCACCTAGTTGGCTGCCGTTCCTTTTACGACGTCGGCCAGATACATTTTCAATCTAATTTCCACTAACATTGTTGTTTCCTTTTGTTAGTCGAAATTTTTTTGAAATCACCTTCATCAAATTCTCTGCGGGTGTCTTATACAGCCAATCTGGCCCTTTTCATTTTTTTTTTTTTTATTTTAAAGTGTTTTCAACTATCCCTTGAAAAACCCCTAGTTGCGGCACCGAGTACATTATGCTTTGGGCGCTTTGGCGCGTATGAATCAAGGTCTATAATTTTTTATTTTTGTACCTTATCAAATGAATAGTATGATTATCATGTTAAAAATTACATATAATACAGTGTCGTATAATCAATAGCAGGTATGACGCACGTCTAATAAATAACAGTTTATTTAATATTATATTTAAATACAATAATAATAAATTATATTTATCTTATTGAAAATTTTTATAATTATTATGGTTAATCACAAAGAATTTTTTCAGGTATAATAAAAATAACTATTAGTGTTTTCTCCTCTAGGCAAAAAAAAATACTAATTTATAGTCTTTCGATAAATCTTATAATATTATAAATATCACTTGCTACCAAGAGTGTTATTACATTTTTAACAAATAGAAAACCAATGTTACTGTTATTGATAATAATGTATATCATAATTTATAATATTTAGTGATTGTCGATTGCGGACGTTTGGACGTATTAAAAAAGTTGAAACATTTGTACGTGGATCCGTTTGGACGTTGAGATACTTTTTCTCGAAAACCTTTTTATGGACAACTATTGGTCCCGGAATGAAAATTAAAATGTCTTGGTACTCTCGTCTCTCATTAATTTAATAAAGTTCTCGATGCTGGTGCCTGGTAAAGCTAAGTTATCCTGGTTTGTTGAATAATCGCTAGTTTGTACTGTTTGTAGCACATTCTATTGACGTATATAGATTACGATTAATTTATCAGTTTATCACTAATGACTGCCAATAAAATACATATATCCAAATCGTATCCGACTAATTTATTTTTCTATTTACTTTTAAAATGCCGGAACTTTTATTATAAATTGCATATTTTCGTTCTTTGCTGGTGTCGGTGAGCTGTTTTTGTCGGTAACATTTAAGATAACTCTGTACCCGTCCACGACGAAGCGTTCTGCTTTAGATATAGAACAATAAAACATCATACTACGGTGATTAATAATAAATGATTAATAATCAATTTTTTGTTTTTAATATGTTTTTTTTTGGTGGGGGTGGGGGAAATACCATTTGAGAATTTCAATAATTCTATAAAATGTACGGGTACCAGTGGCGTCATATCAGTTTTCTCTAGAGTTGGGCGTCGGCATGCTATTATTATTTTGTCGACTCAAAGTTAGTCGTCTTACGTCAACTGTCATACGCGTGTGGGTCATTTTTAAAATTTTGAATTTTTCCGTCTCGCAACAAAATGTCAATATGCTTTAAAAAAAGACGCGTTTATATTTTGACGTTGTGTCGACTTTAGGATACCTAAACTAACAAACGCATGGGCTGCCCCTCAAATGTCGCCACAGGCGGGAACGCTAAAATGTACCTACTTAGGTATAATGGTTTTTATTTAAAAGACAAGAATCACGTGTAAATATATGATTTTCAGGTGAATTGACTAAAATATTTTTAAATAAATCGAATAATTACAACGTTTTAGACTTTTTTCCGAAACATGCGCGATCTTGATGTGGTACCATTGATTCCGGGTACGTCTGCAATTTGATTACTTACCTGAAAATACGATCAAATGAATTTATGAGGTCACTTTTCGCCAGACCAAACATTCTTATACTACCTAGTACAAGCTAATAACGCGCGTCTACACATTTCTTATTAGTCTACAGCTACAACCGTGCAAGTTTGAAGTTTTACCAGTGGTCTATTTATTATCTGCCGGCGTGACGCTGTGACATGCATGGGGCCGTATTCAGTGGGGTGCGGTGCGGGTACCGGGCTCAACTCTCCTACCCCCGAAATTTCCTCGAAAATTGTTTCAATTGCCTTTTCTTAATGTCTTATTCGATGTTTTCTATATTTATTCAAATCTATATTCCTTAAAATTATGGAAAAAAATTAAAGTATTTTGATGTAATTTTTTCTTTACACTTCTAGAGTATTATATTATAATAAATACGTGACGTTATCGTTATCGTCTGTCTAAGGGAGAAATTGATTTTCCACAACGTAGTGAAGATATCTTCTCTATATCGCGACTAATACGAGTACATAATATCGTATAGATATAGTAATGTGCCCGCTAATAGCTCTGAAGAATATTATTGATTTAATTTTTTTTTTGCCACTTCTTGACCATATAAGAGCACAGCTGTCTAATAGATTTCAGAGACATAAATCTTTATTGAGTTCATTACAACAATTAATTATTCCAAGTAAATATTTGCGCAAACAGTGAAAAAATAAACGACCGTAGTGTACAGTTTTATTCTCAGATTTTGACAGAGCCTTAGCTAGGTATGATTTCACAGCGGAATTCGCAATATGGAAAACAAAGTGACCAAAAGAAGAGTCACGCCCGAACACAGTGATTTCAGCACTTGGCAATTGTAACACCCTGTCTATTTCCCTAACGTATGGAAATGTTTACGAGTATTTGCTACTATGTACCGATGTCAACGGTGACGACAGAAAAAACATTTTCCTCTTTAAAATGGTTGAAAACGTATCTTAGGATCTTGACCGGTGAAACTCACCTCAACGGATTACCTACCTCAAACGTCAGTTTACGAGGAAACAAACGTCGATATATACTGGTTATTTGGTTATCTATTGGTTCTAACTCGGTTTGCAAAAGCCTCAAAAAAAATGTTGTGATTCAAACTGTATAATACATTGTAAAAAATTATGTTTTGACGTTTTGTAAAATTTAAAAAAATGTGTTACTAAATTTTAATTAATGAGTTACTGAATTATAATAAATATCTTTAGTAACTTAATTACTTAATATAAAAATATTTACAAATATTTAATGTGGTTGAAATATCTAAATCAGTGTTTCTCAACCTTTCTTAAGTTACCGCCCCCTTGAACAGCAATCAATTTTTTAACGCCCCCCTACGTGAGAATTCTAAAATTTAAGATAATACGGTGTAATAAAATATAATGAGCATGCACAATCGCCAAAATAATAAAGATAATAAATTGGAAAAAAATCAAAGATAAGTTATTGTGCATTGCTCAACATAGTACCATTGATTACAGGCACGTACACAGGGGGGTGTTTTGGGTGTTCAAACACCCCCCGAAATGTTTGGTTATTTTCTTATTAAATTTTGATGTTAATTGTTTTATTATGTTATACTATAATAGACAGGTATAATATTACATTGTGTTTGTGAAACACCGGCGAAAGCAAAATGAAAATTTAACACTAACAAATTCTTATTTTAATATTATTGAAAAAAAAATAAAACAGAATTTAGAAATAAAATAATATTATACTTATTGTGTAATGACATGGGTACAAAATAATACTAAAATGTACATAGACTCGGGAAAGACCTAAACTATACTTGAAACAATTACTGCGGATAAGGGTATTATAAATATTATCGACTTTCTTGTTTTTTGTTCTCGACGTTATCGTAAATGTTTTTATTTTGTATCTGAACGAGGCCACGATGAGTTGACAATATACTATTTTATGTCTCAACTCTCAAGTTGTTGTATTATTATAATAATATACTAAATTACTAATAGATAATACATTATCTCTAGGGCTCGGAAATTAATGTTCTTAAAAAGTACTAAATATGCATGCACTTATGCGCTTAAAAAAGTTCAAAAATGCTTTAAAAATATGCACTTTTATTTTACTTTTTTACACAAAATGTTCATTCGGACAAATATGCAAAGAAATATGCTCTAAAATCTAAAAATCAAGAATTATTCAAAAATATGCATTATAAACTTATTATAGAAGTTAATTGTGAAGATAATTCTTAACATCTTAACATAATGGCTAAAACTTCACGAAAATTAGATTTAGTTCTGTGATTTTTTTTTAATACAATATATATTGATATTTAAAAAAAAAAGTAATTTAAGTATATCATAAGATATTCATAATAAAATTTCATTTGTTTATTGAAAAAAAGTCCTGATTTTCAAAAACACCCCCCAAAACTTTTTTCTGCGTACGTCCCTGATTGATTATAAATACTAGTATTTATAATCAATGATAGTACCTATTATTTTTTATAGTGATAGATACCTCTTATATGGATTATCAAGTATGTATTATTTTTAGGTCACACCATGTACAACGTTTTTGCATGAACACCCTCGCCGCCCCCTACCAACCAAACCTAGTTCACCGTCCTCCTACCAATCAAAACTAGTTCATCGCCCCTCGGTAACCCTTCACCGCCCACTGGTGGTAGTAATAGTACAAATATAGTAATATTGAAGAAATATGTATATTGTATTATATTAGTTTCAAATGAAATTGATACCCTTCCCCCAAAATTAATTTCAGACACGGCGAGACCGATCATGATGGTGACATGCGATCAGTGGTAGTCCACGAGCAAAGTAAGGCCATAGAAAGTCAGTTATACTAAGTAGGTTTATTATGAATTATTTTGCCTTAATGTATTTACATTGTCCCATGTGATATACACTGAAATATAATATTTTTTAGATTTTCAATGAAATGGATAGAACATATTCATTTTTAACATTTTTTTGATATAGTTGTAATAAACTTTTTTAGCTAGTAGGTACTTAAATCAGTAACTACTAAAAGTTCCATATTGGAAAACGGTCATAGATGGTAGGTACCTTTACTTTATTTAAAATGTTTTTCTTCAATCTTTCAAGTGTGGTTGGTTATGTTATACATTTTACATATTTTTATAACTTGTATAATATATTTGAAATCAGACATTTTTAGTTTGATTACTTAAATATAAAATTAAAACAAAAAAAAATTTTGGCAATTCTTCACTGAAGAACTTTCTATAGTTCCTATTACATGAAACTACTAAAACTTGTTTAGTCTAAAAGGTACTATATTAGTGTTTCATACATATTAATCTGTTCATAGTTGTAAATTTTGAGATTAATGGTTTTGGCTAAGTTTACTAAAAATGAAATAACATTAAAATGTTTTAAATCATTAAACACAACAAAAAAAAATGTTAAATATTTTAGATTGAGTTACATATTTTACTTATTTACCTACTAATTCACGATAATTTTTTAAATAATATTAAACATAAATTGTTTTTACAATATGAGCTCTGCATAGAATATAAAAGTAGAGCTGTATTAAGACAAAGCTAGAATCTTAGTTCTGATTTCTTAAAATCTAATCCAACCACCTTTAATAGCCAGACTGGACTAAATAACAGGCACCTTGAACGAGTTTTCATGAGTGGTTCCCTAATGGCACTGAATAACTAGTCTCAAAAAATATTAAAAAAATGGGTAAGTATCAAGGCTTCCATGTAATCCATATCTTTTATCAATGCCATGAGGTATCAAAAGTCAATGCACACTCCAATTTGATGTAAGGCAAATATTAAATCAAAAATGAATATAACAAGAAGAAATACTTTTTGCCTTTGGGATCATATAAATCAAAAGTACTGTGAATCTAAAATGACTAAGACACTTGATACCGTATCAAAAACCAGACATGCAGTGATGCTTAATCTGTACATTTATTAATGTACACTTGGTATTGTAAATTTTTCCGGAACAGCTTATTCAGACTAACAGCATTTATGATGGAATGATTTTTATAAAATATGAATAATGTTATATTTGAAACTAAATGAACCAAAATTAGTAAATAAATATTCTATATGTGCTGTGTGGAGTGAATTGGTGATCAATTAAAACAAAAATGTATATTTATAAAGAAACCAGTGAGTACAAAAGTGGAATGCTGTAATTTTTATTTTTAATACATTTCGATTAGTGTGATACATAAATACAATACATTTGCATAATTTTAAAAATAAATATTTCAATAATATACAATAATTTTTTTTTCAACAACATTCAAATAGATCACAGCTTACTGACAGCTTGGAAGACAGATTCATAAAAAAAATAATAAATCGCTCATTAAATTATCACATTCCGGATAAAACAAACCGTCAAGAGTTAAGAAGTTCGTTCAACGCATCTGTATCGTCCTCTATTTCAATGTCTTCGAGTGAAACTTCATCACGTCCATTATTACCTGTAAACAATAATTTGGGTTACTCTATATTTTAACATTATAATAAACAAAGTACTTCACTCACTAGAACTCTTCATCACTGGAATCATACCAGATATAATATATTGTCGCATGTCTTGTTGGAATACTTGATTGAAAATCTCTTGTCTTTCTTTGAGTTTGATGTTTATCTTTTGTTCCAAATCTACTACTTTTTCTTTGTGCTCTGCTTCTAACTCACCTAAAAACATAATTTGGTAATAATTTATAAAAATACTTCAATTTCTGTTAATATACCGCTAATTTTTTCTAATTCTTTTAATTTCTTTGATCGGTAAACAGCCAACTGAAACCGCTCATTTAACATTTGTTCTTGTAATTCTTGTTCTTCAACCACATCATCGAGCTTTAACAATTGATGTTCTACATCATTGATCAAAGTTTTAATGTTTTCTAAAATAACATGTATTTTATTAGAAAGATATTTAATCTTATGGATATTTTATAATAAAATAGTAATTACCCATGTCATTCATAGCATTTTCAATACTCTTCACCAAATGTGGCATTGCATTCATGCAAGAAGTAATGGTGTCCATTTTTTTCCACTGTTCGCTCATCTGATGATGCAAAAGACTGATCATTTCATTGACTTCCTGCAATATAACATAATATATTTTAGAGTTAAATTAAATTTTCATAAATAATATCTAACCTCAGCTTTGTGGGCATTGTCTTCAGCTAATAAGTGCAGCTGGTTCCATTCAGTCTGATATTTATGTAATAAATCTGCACCAGCATCATAATTAACAGGTTGTTGGTCATCAGGAGATGGTGCAACATTAACTTCATTTACGGACAAGCCTCTTAAACTAAAAATAAAGATAAATATACATATTTAAATGAAAATATAATTATGCCAATATCTGTAATTATAAAGAATGAATAGTTTAAACAATTACACAAGGTTACTTAATGTCCAACAAGACTAGGAATGAACCAAAATTATCAACTGGAATGCATTTCGGATTCAACACAATATTAAGGGCAGCATACTAGTAGAACTAACTCTAATATCTATATACACATTTATAATGTTGTTTTGAAAAAAATTATCAAATTATACTATTATACTAAATGTAATACACATATGTTTTTAAGTAAGGCTGTGGATTTAATGCATTAAAAAGTGTAGAAATGTTGAATAAGTATGTATTTCTGCACTAAAAACATGTAAAATATTCAAAATATGCACTAAAAAATTACAAAAGATGAAAAATTAAAATGCTCTATAAAAATTAATTTACTAAAAAAAATATTGAAATTAATAATTAAAAATTATTTACAAAAAAAATTCTTTATATCTATACTATTTCTTCTAGTTCTTTACCGCTTAAAAAAAAGGAAATATTGGATACAAAATACTATATAATATTCTTTCTACAATACATAGAAAAAGTAGATAATAATTAGAAAAGTTGGTACTCAACTAAAAATTATTTTTCTTCACATATCAGTATAAACAATATAAATATTCCTATTTAAATCTAAAATCATTTTAAAGAAAACATTTATCAATTACAAATGTTAGACTGACCGATAAAAAGTGTATAAAATATGTTATTAAATATCAAAAACAAGCATTTACATCACAAATTTAAAAATTATTGTCATTGTCATGTAATTTTGGCAAGCTCAATACACTAAACAAATACAAAATGCGCAGCAATTATTTATTTCACTGATATTCATGAAAACAATTAATTATAGAAAAGATTTATTATCATGTATATAACATATGGTTTCTTAATTTCGAAACACGTATTAAACTAAACATAAAATAAAACAAAATTTAGATGCAGATCACATTAAGTTTAAGCACACTACAATTAAATATTTACTGTAAAATGATAATAATACACCTTTAGTTGAAAAAAATATTATACTGTTATTCTTATAATAAAACCAAAAACATGTAAGTATCAGAATTTGAGGATATTTTTTAAGGTAAAGTTTCAATTTCAATTAATTATCTTGCATTAAAAATAATTTTTTTATAATAAGTAACACTATAATTATACTTTTTTTTACTGTATAAAATTATTACATTTTAAACATATAGGAGATATTAAGAACACTGCCATGTAAACTATAAAGTTGACTTTCAAAAATTAGAGGACAATTAGTAGTTGTGTCATTAGTGTTAATTATTGCCTATTACAAATTGGAAGGCAATTATTTAACAGTATACCCACCAATTTAGATAACTTAAAATAATATTTACATAATTATCACTAATAGTTTCAAATCGTTAAAATTGTTATTGATTATAAAAACAAAGTAATAAATATATTTTACAGTGTAATGGTTGTTTCATTAAAATTACTGTTTCATAGAATTTAAGTATATAAACTATAAAGTATAAATGTATATAAACTAGGTTTAAGTTATTTATACTGAATAATGCTGAATGTATGAATATATTACTGATTTAATATTTAATAAATTATAATTATTAGTTGAAAACATTAGATTATTGCGTATACTCAATTTTAAATAATAATACCTCAATTACTAATAGGTAACTTTTAAATAAATATATTATGAATTATGATTAATAGAGAATATTTACTATGCGAATTAAAAACATAACTATAAAAAAAACTATATGCAGTTTATCTAATATATTTAAACTATAAAAAAAAAAAATTATCAATTAAATTATTTTAACTGTTTGATATGCTTTTACAGCTGTAAAAAAATAAATTAAAAAAGGTACCTACTCAAGACTTATTTTTAATAATTAATCATTATCATATATTACAAAATATTAAAAAAAATCATTATTACTTATCATAATTTATTATTATACATTTTAGAGGTGCTATTATAATTAATATTACATAATATTGCAAGATACCAGGAAAAAAAAGGTACTTTTAATTTAATTTGAAATATAAACCAATTATTTTAAAATTTAGTTATTTAAACAACATTAGAATTTGTAAATAATTAAAAGTCAGAATGAGGTAATCTTAAAAAAAAATTAGAGGTATGAAATATAACAATGACACAAAGTAGAGGGATAACAAGGTAATATTTGATCTTCTATCTTAATTACAGACAATAATAATTTGAAAAACTGTAGGGTCAATTCTTAGCAGTTCCTCAATCGATTATACATAATAAAATTGAATGTATTTCGTTATAAGGTACCATTTATCTAATTTCAAAATATAGGTCAGGAGCAATCTTTGTTCATCACGTGATTTTTTATTTGAATTATAAATGTTTATATTAATTATAGTATGCATTGATAAAGGCACATAACCTGGGGCAGCTGAAATGTCTATGTTAAAAGTGATTATGATGGAATTATAACTTGCCTATAACTGTCAGTCTGTCAAGAGTTTGAAAGTAATTTAATGTACCTAACTATGGAAAAATATACTAAATATAAATTATAAGTTATAGTGTTATACTATAATACACTGAAAATATAAAAGAGGTACTGATATAAATTATAGCTTGACTAAAATTGCAAATAAATCAATTTCATGTTGAATAAAGAAATATAAATAGGTGATAAACATAAATTGTTTATTTAAGGATAATCTTAACAAAGGTGCGTAATTTTACTATATTTGATTTAGATAAAATAAAAAACTCAACAACATCAGTGAACGTGAAATAAAATTACACAAAAGAGTTAAAGAGTGAACACAACAACAACATGAATGGTTCATTTTTGAGGTAAGTGAAATAGCGTCAATACAATAACAATAAAGATATTAACATCATGTAGTCAGTCTGATTGAAACTGTTTCTTACGAGCTCTCTTAAAAGTTGAAAATATTCGTTTGGGAATGTTATCGCAAAGCCTGCCGGTAAAAAACCATGACAAACAAATACAAGTCTATAAAGACCTTCGGACGAACACCTAGTACAACGTGTACTTCGGGTCAAACACATTTGACGGTCAAACTACCCGATCGGGAGAGTAACGTTTTGGCACTGAGCGTTCGGAACAGCTAAGCAAACGTGACGAAAGGGACTTTTGCGGTTTCGCGCGTCAACTCGACGCCGCGAGACACGTACCTGGCGGACAATCCTTCTTGGACAACGCTGTGCAGTTTTTCCCTCAGAGTGCCGAACATTTTCAGATCCTCTTCTCGGCGGCGGCGGCGGCGGCGGCGGCGACGGCGTCCGACGATATCACGATGTATGATCGACGGTAATGACTAACGGTTATAAAAACAACAGAACGGCGGGGAACGTGTTGAGCTGTGCGTCATGCGAGAGGCGGAGGAAGAGAAGAAGAAAAGAAAAAAAAACCGTGAACCGACGGAAAAATAGGATGTCTTTTGCGTTTTCGAGAAAATTCACCACATTTTTGCTTTTATCATCGGAACGACCGACGGAAGTGATAACCGCATGACACCGTAAATGATAACGGAGATAAGAGCGGACATTTTTTAAACATTAAAAAAATACAAACGTTCAATTGCACGCAGCACGTCGTCTGCCACCGACTCGATCGTACTGAGCGCCGCGACGTCGTACCGCGCACAACCCGCGACCGACCGAGTAGGGCGGGCAGGATCGCAACCGAATTTTTTTTTAAAATATCATATTTCGATCGGACCAGCTCACGCGGCGAGGACCGTTCGTCGTCGGCACGTCAAAAGGTGAATGCTACGAATCGACTCGTACACCGCTGGTCACGTCGTCGGCTCGCGAGAATTTTTTCTCCCGTTTCTCCCCTATCTGCCCGAACAATTTTCCACCCGACCGCTGCCTTATCACTGACTCCGCCGTTTGCTTTGCAGTTATGCGCCAGTGGTGAACAGCATGGAAACCAATGGCTTGCACGTCGAGGAACCGGCGGTGATCGCGGACGATGGACCGGACGAGAGCAATGTGCCGACCGCTGTTCAGACCAACGGCACTGCGGCCATGTTCGACCCGCTGAAACCCGAGAGAGTGCGATGGTTCTACAAGAGCGATCCCAAGAAGTGGACCAAGTTCGATGGCTTTGATTCTTTGAACATAGAGTACAGGTATAGGGCAAATTTTGGCAATGAAGAGGAAGCATCTGGTTTGAACGGCTCGTTTAACTATTATTTTCAAAACTACACCGTCGTCGTCAGAGGAGGTCTCTACGAAGTGGATCTATTGAAAAAAAAATGCACTTCCATATTTTGGCCTGGTAAGTGCACGTCCTACCTCACTTAATACGTACCAGGTCTCAAAATATCATTTGACCGTTGTAACAGGTGAAGAGAGTGACATTTTTCGTGGCGTATGGTTTTATGATGGATATGAACCGTATGAATACGGCGAAGAAGTTGAAAGAGAACACCTAAATCTCTTCAGAGATGATACAAGAAAAATTGAAAGTACTGAAGACAATGGAAAGTCAGGTATTAATTTCTTAACCTTTCATTGAACACTATTAATTCATTTATCATTCTGAATCAAAACGATGATTTGAAATAAATTTTAAATTATTTTTCAGTCATAAGAGATGTAACTTTTGGAGACATGCATGTAGTATGGTATTCACCGACTGAGGTGTATTCTTTTAAACCAAAATCTTTTATCAACACAAAAATTATGAGGAGTGTTACAAAAAAATTAGGGACCTATTTTCAAAAATGTAAGTTGTTCGTGATTATTATACTAACTTTAATAAACTTTTGTAATATATCAAGTGCAGTTTCGATTGCTCAGATTTGGTAAGTTGATTATTTTCATGAATGTATTTTGTATACAATAATTTAGTATTTAATCACATTAAAATATTTTGATTATTTATTTTGTTTATTGTTTATAGCTGCTGGATATAAACTAATTAGATCTTATAAAACAGAAGCCGATGAAAAAGATAAATTGAATGATATTACTCATTTAGTATTTTTGATTCATGGCATTGGTCATAAAATCGATAACAAAAAAATAATAAAAAACACTTCACAGTAAGTATGATTGAAAATGTCGTACAATAATGATAATACTTCCTATTTGTTCAATTTTTTGTCAAAGATTTTATTTTTATTTATATTATTTTAGATTTCGTGATTGTGTAAAATGGATTAAACAAAAATATTTTCAAGGTACTGAACAGAGGGCAGAGTTTTTCCCTGTAGATTGGAGATCACAATGTAGTTTTGATGGAGGTAATTGTACCATTTATAGTACACTTTAAATTACATAAAATAAATCCAAAAAAAATTGTTTTGATTTTAGGGTTAGTTGAACAGATAACACCATTAAATTTGAAAAATATACGGCAGATATTAAATTCGTCAGCTATGGACATAATGTACTACACTTCTCCTATATATGGTCGAGAAATACAGAACAGTTTAGCAAATGAATTAAATAGACTACATTCAGAATTTGTGCAACATCACCCTCATCATCACTTTAAAGTGTCTATAATGGCACATTCCTTGGGTAGTGTCATTTCATATGATATTATAACTGGGTGGGAACCATTTGTGAGTAATATTCAATGATTATCTTTTATATAATACATAGTATTCTCCTGAAATATAGTTATATACTTATATACATCTAATTACAAGATATTTTATTATATTTTGTGTTTTCCAGATTAAACGTAGTGATAGTAGTCCACGAATTCATTTAAATTTTGAGGTAAATAGATAATTTGTTATTATATAATGTAAGATTTTAATTTTAATCCTCTTTAAACTGTTTAGTTGGAGAATTTTTTCTGCTTGGGTTCGCCATTATCAGTGTTCTTGGCTTTGCGTCAAAATGAGTTGTGTAAAGAAAATGTAAACTTATTCCCAATGTGGTTGGCCAAAAATGTGTACAATATTTACCATCCAACTGACCCTGTTGCATATAGGTATATTGAATTCATATTATTGTTTATTAAAAAATGTTAATGTTAAACTTAAATATTTTGTTTAGGTTTGAACCATTAGTGGCAAAAGATTATTGTCGGTATAAACCTGTTGGCATTCAAGCATATGGTGTGAAATGGGATTATTCAGATATTTCCTTAGAACCAATAGTCAACATTGATTCTAGTGTTGAAGATACTAACGGTACTGAAGCAAAAACATCAGATGTGAAAAAAGAAAACGAAACATTCAGTCGTAAACTTACTACTTGGCTTAACATGTCAAGTAATAATGATAGTAAAATCAGTTCAAACCAGTTAGAAAACAGCATCGGTTCGCCTTCAAAAAATAGTACACCAATTGAAAGTATGAGCATTCCGTTAAATTAATTTTTTTATAAAAAATAATTGAATTACCATTTTCTTTTTAAAAATAGTTTTAAACCATCGTTTGGATTATATTTTGAGGGACAGTATTGGAGGATCGGCCAGTAATTACTTGTCAATGTTGTATACGCATACATCATATTGGTCAAATTATGACGTGGCATACTTCATTTACACTAGGTTATTTCCTGATTTAGATCGGACAATGGAAGATGCTCTGAGGCCCGACGAGAAAACTCTCGAATTTGATCTACAATTTGAACAAGGTAATAGATCCAACATAAAAAAAAATTGACTCCAGCTGTTCATGATGTATTAAGTGCTCAATTAATTTAAACTTTTATATTATATTATATGTATATAAGTAAAATAAAAAATATTTTTTACTGTTTCAAATCATTTAAGGTGTTGAAGTAACTGAGGATTTGAAACATTCTACTTAAGGAGCAAATTATCAGTATCATCTGAAAAAAAATTGCCTAGGTTATTTAAGCTCGTTAGTTTTTTTTCAAATAATCAATTTTATCATTTTTATATTATGTTTACAGGAAAATAGTAAACACCAAAATAAGTCCAATGGTAAAATTTTAATAATTTATTATGTTATACGAAACAGGGTACATTTTCTTTATATTTCTTGACTACTTCAGTAGCTATTTGGTAATTTTTCTCTTTTGATAAATATTTTAATGTTTATTAATTTTATTCTCGTTTTGGATTTTATACTTATACTTCAAATTGATTCCAATTGTTTTTCTTTTCTTTTTAATTGAACTACTTTTCATTATTATTCGTGTTATCTTAATGTATGATTCATACATGATAAGATATCTCAATCAGATGTGATATTAATTACTAAAGATATATATTTATATATGTATACATATATTCAAATGAAAAATAAATAAAATATGTTAGTTGTGTAATAATAATTTTATAAATCTATAATATAATATACTATGTAGATATATGTGTGTATATAGGTATATTACAAGGATTTGATGTTCTCGAATAATAATTTTGATGTTTTAATCCTCGTGGTAAACCTTGATACGTACATATTATGTATTGATAAATTAAGCAAATGCACGTTTGTAATAATGTTGTGATTTAAATTCGTCGATTATTATTATTAATATTATTACTATTGTTTTACTGTTTAGTGTTTACTAGTCGCACCTATGAGAATCATAACTATTTTTTCATTTGTATTAAATCGACTTAGTTATGCATTAAAAGGGTATGTGTGCAATGGAAAGTTTTATAACAAGCCTTAATACAATACATTATTATTTATTATATGTGTGTATTAATATAATATTTTTATTGTGTTGTTTCAAATGTCTCTTTTTACCTAAAACCAATAGGTATGTAACGTATATTAAGTAAATGTTGTAAGTTGTCATACAATACTTGGTTGTTTTAAGTAGTGTTTAAATTTTGTTGACCGGTGTTTATCACTATTTAATTATAGTTCATTCAATCACATGTCTAGCCAGTGCCCAGTTTTAGCCGTATAGTGTTGATTATTATTATTTATTGTTATACGACTTTATAAACTATTTTACTATACTGTATTTTATAATGACCTCAGCGGTTGTGATTGTTTTTCATATAATATATGTATTTTTTTTACATAAAGTATATTATATAAAAACATGATTAATATGTTCTGTGATGTTAAATTATTATAATACAATTTGTGTACGTGTAAATTTAATATTCTTAATAAACATTTTGTGATCCAAAATCTGTGTTATTATACTATTGATTGAAGCAGTACTGTCACAGTTATTGTACCTAAAATTATAAATTAGAATAGCATGTGTATAATGACAAGTGTATTGGATCAATTACAATATGTGTGTCAAGTGAGGAGGCGGCCGAGTATAAACCTGGGGCCCTATTGATTCAAGTGGTGTTGAATATACATAGTGATAAGTGAGTAACACTGAAGTATCCAAGTTAATGATAGGAATATCTAGATTTTCAATTACCTGGACTTAATGGATCATCCAATTTATTTTTCAGAACTTTTAAGCTCATAGATTGTGCTTGGATATAATAAATCAATAAAAAACTTTATGTATGATGTAAATTTATTTTAGATAATAGAATGTTAACCATCAAGTCAATAACACTTTTCCTTTTCCATAACACAGTTCTGTTTGGGAACAATGTAAAGATAAAATTTGGTATCGGAAGATGTGTTTATTAACCTGTTACCGTTTAACAAAAATATTCTTAGAAAACTAAGAAGTCTTGTTGAAGAGTACTAAACATTTGATTAGCTTGGTAGCTAATGAAATGCCTTACATATATTTGATAAACATAAACAACAATATTGACAGATGGGACTTCAAAGAAAACAAAATAAAAACTTTTCTAACATCAAAATACTTCATATGTACAAATATTTTTATAACACTAGTTTACATTTAAATATAATACAATAATTACAATTGAATGCTGTGTAAAAACTTAATTCTCACAATAAAATAAAAAAAAACCCCAAACCCCAATAAAAAATGTCTCTAGCTAATATGCTTAATACAATGTTGTCATCATAGATTGTTAGTAGATACAAAATTAATAAATAAATAATTGAAAAATAAAAGTAATGTTTAAAGAGGAACATAAATGATGTTGAACACAATAATTAATGTAAAACTATTTGTCTACAGCAACTAAGTCTTTATAACATCCATTTTTTCTACGGATTAAGTCAGCCCAAAGTACGCGGGTGCCACAAGCCGGACATTCGCCATCTACTGGTAAAATGTGATCAGATGAACCTAAAAACCTCTGCGCAAGACATAATATATGAGTGACTGCTTGACAATCAGGCTTTAGACAACATAGAATACTGTCTGGAGAACAACTACGAGCACATAAAACACATATTTGACTTTTAAAGCTGCCGTCTATCGAGCTGGTATTATTTGATGGCCCGGTTTTCTTACATACTACTGGTCCATAACATATGGACATGTGCATAGGTGGAAATTTGTCGTCCTATGAAATACAATATTTTATTTTTTATACTTACTATTGTAATAAATAAATAGCATTATGTTCTTTTAACTTACACTGAAGTCTCGTTGATATCTAGCATTCAGCCATCGCACGTTTAATGCTAAACGATTCCAGGGACATATGTGCAACATTTCAGAAAGTATACGAATACAGTAGTCGTATACTTTTTCGGTCCTCAGTTTTGGATTTAAATGTTTTAGCCGTCTAGACTTCTTGGGATTTTGCCATGCCCATTCAAACTAAAACAGAAAAGAAAAAACACCATCCTTAATGATTGACCCATCTTGAAGTTCATTGACTCACAACATACCCTAAGTGCTGATATATCATTGGGAAAGCCGTGTATTATAAGAACCATTTCCCTGCAAGCAGAAACAGTATTAATAATGAACACGGATAACTATGTATTTTCATGATCTAACGTTATAAAAATTTCTATTTTCTAATTACGTACCATGGACCTCGAAGACTAGTTTTTCTGGCTCCCCCGCTTTTCACACCTTTGTTGTGCTGTTCTATACGACGATTAGGATCCTTGGTGTAGCCAATGTAAGTTTTTCCTTTGCATTCTTCGTCCAGACAGTACAGCAAGTATACGCCGAAGAAATCTTCTATTTCCTCGGCCATAGTAAAATAGAATAAACAATTAAAAAAAATAATTAAAAAATTCAACTTTCCACTTCGCTCAAAGTCAAGCGTGAACTATGAGTAATCTAAACAATCATAGATCCGAGAACAGTTAAATAACATTTTGTTTTTTACAAAAATGTGTACACAGGTCTTATTTTTCAACAAATATCGGAAAATTGAAACTTATCTTGTAATGATGTAAACGAGAATTATACGAATCGTTTGAATCCTCTGTAATCACGTTAACAGTGTTATCATTGTTAGAACGTGGTATACAATGGTATACTCTGGTGCACGGAGGTCCCTTCGGTTTCCAGTTTCTGGTACAATGTTAAATATTGATAAATGATAATATTGATTCAATTATTGACTAACTTAGGACAGCGTTTCTCAACCGGAGGTCCGCGGACCTTAGGGGTGCCCACAAGAAGGTTCTCAACCATTTTTCATTCGCCTACCCCTTGGCTTCTCACCACTGCTTTACGAACCCCAAAATGTCAATTTGTCATATATTTTCACGTAAGATGGATAAAAATTTACGAAATAACTAAACCGAAAAATTCGGAAATATTTATTTAGCTTAACCAGCATAATATAAAGTTAAAAATGTAATTTATATGTGATCCTTGTTCACAGCGGATATAAGATAATAATGGTTAATAGATTTAACGCTTATAATGATATATTTCATTAGAAAACAGAAAAACTGATTCATAATAAGTAATAACACAAATATCAAATTTTCACTTTTTCCGCGGACCCCTAAGGGTCCGTGGACCCCCGGTTGAGAACCGCTAGTTTAGGGGATCCGCGGAAAAAGTGAAAATTGTATTCGATACTTGCGCTATTGTGATTTGTGAAATATCGCAAATCGGTTTTTCTGTTTTCATATGAAATATACCATTATTATATCTGATATCCGCTATGAACAAGCCCAAGCCCCAAGGATCGCGTTAAAATGAAATTGTTAACTTTATATTATTTAAATTATATACATCATACACTGTATGGCACATGCTGGTTAAAATAAATAAATATTTCCGAATTTTTCGGTTTAGTTATTTCGTAAATTCTTATCTATCTTACGTGAAAATATATGACAAGTTGACATTTGTTGGTCCGTAAAGCAGTGGTGAGAGGCCAAGGGGGTACACGAAAAAGTCGAGAACCGCTGACCAAGGTGGTCACGAGCTTTGCACAACACTTATTTCAATCTCATCAAGATTTTTAGACTTAGACACTAACTTGAATACAAAATAAAATATTTATCTCTTCGGCATTAATGGTAATAAAATCAGGGATTTCAGTGTTATCAATTTACACCACTGATGTTTTAACATCGAAAAGTGGCCCCTTTTATCAAATAATATGTCTGGTATTGTTTCATAGCATCTTTTTTTTATTGCATCAATTAGAAGATTTATGTATTTGGAATCGAAAAAATAAAATTATTATTACAAATATTACCTATTGTTATAAATTGTTATTACTATACAAAAAAATAATATTATCGAATTAACCACAGAATCATGAACTAAAACAATAAGTTATAACATTTATAGTGACAGAATTTGTTTTATACAAAACGCCACGATACCCCATGGTAATAATATAATATAACAATCACTGGTTAGATTTAAATTATATTTTATTATTCAGTATCATCAGTTAGTATTTTGCTGTAAACTAAAATAAATCGCACTTATACAAGTATCGTCATATTATGTTCTTACTTCGCAATGGTACAAAGGTCCCATGTACCGTGGACCTCCGAAGGCAGATGCAACCCATGAAGAAAATAATATTTATATCGTACCACTGAAACTTAAGATTTAGTCTTAGTTATTGAAGCATATAACAATTAATTAATTACAACAATACTCGTAGCAAAGCATCGGACAGGGCCGTCCATAAAATTTGCAGGGCCTGGGGTACATATATAATGGGGCCCCCTTATGATGCGTTATGCTCAAACAAAATTATCCCCCACTCCATAAATTCACTATTACAAAATGTGTTGTCCTTCAGTTAAGATAGTAAAAATAAATAATACAAATTTAATTATAAACTCTTCAATTAGTTAAGGTTATTCTGATCGATGAATAAAACCTTAAGGCTGAAACATACGAGTATTGAATGTCGCAAATTTGCACTAAGATAATGTTTATAAGCAAAATAGTTATTAATCTATTGTGACTAGAAAATATATTCTAATTAAGGAAACTATTGTTATGATTTAAATTATGATTCTAATAACAGTAATTTAGTGTTTAAAAATAAACTTACCTATAAAATATAATAATAGTGACATTGATTTTTCAACAGTAAAAACATTGATTATATATACTATTATATATTATATTTAATCAATGGTAAAAATGTACATTAAATAGGAGTAATAATAAGAATATAAGATAGGTATACATTATACATAATAACTAATAAGTAACGCAGTTTACACATCAAAACTTTGGTACGTCGTGTTCGCCAATGACAAAATACAATTAACAGGTGAAATGGCCGCACGGTTATCGATAAGTATGGTATTGACGTGCCGTGGATTAAGTGGTAATTTACACTATGGCTGTATATCATAGTACAATATAAAAATAAATTAAAATACCCAATACAATGAAATGTATGTGCTCAGTTGTTTACAAGAACATAACCAATACAATAATTTTTAACCGATTATTTCGGATGTAGTCATTGCAAATCGGCTTAATTTATTTTTAGACTGCCTCGCGTTATTGTTATCCTGATTATCTTATACATGTATTTGCATGTATTATATGTTTAACATGAAGTTAAATCCTCAAATTTATATATACTTAACTATTTAAGTGAAAAATATTTATATTTTCTTATATAAAAATGTGCACTCTAGTCTATTTTTAAAAATCACTAGCTGCCACTGCGCGGGGCCCCCTACGAGAAGTCTAAAGTGTGGAGCCCCGATCGCCATATTATATATAAATATATATAAACCTTTAATACTACAACAAAGACAGTTTGTAAGGATATGCCTTTTTAAACACAACTTAGTAGGTTCAACCAATGAAAATATTATGTGATCTACCAATTGATAGCATAAATAAAAACAATATAATTATGTTTATAATAAAAAATCATGAATTATGGGTAAATCATGAATAAAATATAACTAGTATAAGGGAAAACGGAGAATATGACACAAAAATTAAGTATTCTATAAAAGCATTTGGTCAAACATGTGTTGATTAATTAGGTCCCAACTCCCAAGTCCTTCAATTTCATGCTAACAGTTATAAAAAAAAAAATATGTATATTCTAATACTGGAAGAATTAAAATTAATTACACCAAAAAAACAATTGAAAATTGGTTATTCACATCTATTGACTAATTCAGCTTTTACAGCTTTTAACAAAATCTATTAATTATATTATGTTTGTCTTATCATTGTCAATAATATTTAACTCTATAATTAGTTAATTATAGTATAGTATTATATAATATGCATGTTATCTGTTACCTAATACTTCTTAATGATATTTATTCCGAAAATGCTTAGTATGTTCGCACTTTTAATTAAACACTTTTACATTTAATGTAACACTACCTCCACCACGAGCATTCCTGATAGGAGGCAGATATTTATTGTAACCAAAGATTATGTACTATTTGTATTTTATATTTTATACTATGTTATTTTTATTACAATAAAAATAAATAAAAACAAAAAAATATATATACCTAAGTATGTAAAGCCATAGCAAAATATAATAAATAAATGTCGTCCCAATCGCAGGCGAATGTGTGCGCGTGCAGTGTTGTTGGTTAGTTGTAGTAAGTTAAGTGCCCTGTAAACGGTCAAATTATTTGTCAAATTTTTGTTTGACAAACGTGTTTGTCAATTTTTTTGAAAGTGTGCAAGCTTGTTTGTCAAACAATGTAAATGTTTTATGGAAATTTTGATTGACGGTGTGTTTGACGCCTTATCTGTATCACTCATTATTATTAATTATTATTATAGCGACACGAAAATGATAACCACACACGAACGTCACTTCACGGCAATGAGAAAACCGAAACTAACCGAAGGCTAAATTTAACATATTTATTTGATCTATTGGTTTGATCGTATGCGCTTTTGTTTGATGAAAACATAAAGTCTGACAAACAAAATTGACAAAAACATTTGACCAGGGTGTACAGGGCCCTTTATGTATATAGTTCTACTTCAAATGTTTGCACCCGCATTACAGGATACAATACCTTTTACGGGTTGTATACGAATAACCGGCCGGCAACATTAAAGTGTAAGTTTCCTCATCACCTTAGCTACGATTTTAGACGTCAAATAATGCTGTGTAATTAAATGTAGCATGAGGTATTACACGTGGCATGTTTTTTTTATAATGGTTTCCCTTTGCAGGCCTATTCCACTTTAGATTGATTAATTCCTAGAGAGAATAGAAAAATAAATATTAAAAAATATATATAAAGTCTCGGCATACTAAACGAATTATTTTTAATATTCATAAACTAAATGTACATATGTATTATGTAAGGATTATATAGTTTATAAAATACTAAAATAATTGTTGAATATTTTTTAGCCGTAGGAAGCGAACTCTAACAGACTTTGTTGGTGAGCTCTCGAACGGTCCGTAAAAGAGAAGTTAGTCCCGCATTTGGTAAAGCATCATCGACGAATATAATATCGCATAACACCGCATAATGTGTATAAAGTGTACTGAGAATATGTGCAGTTGATGGAAGAAAGTTTAATACATATATTATTATAATATATAATAGTTATTATAAGAGAGTGAGAGAATTGACAATTACAGTTGACAGTTACAACAGTAACAAAAACTGAAGAAACATATCAATGAAAGTTAATGTATACTGACATATAAAGTATAAAGTGAATTCGAATTTACGATATAATCGGTATTCAAAATATGAAATATCAGACAATAATATATTTTCAAAAACTGTTCGATATACCGTTGTTT
Organism: Periphyllus acericola; assembly: GCA_949715065.1. Classification (NCBI taxonomy): domain Eukaryota; kingdom Metazoa; phylum Arthropoda; class Insecta; order Hemiptera; family Aphididae; genus Periphyllus; species Periphyllus acericola. The sequence goes on along the minus strand of OX454270.1, from coordinate 19,206,841 downwards.
TTAAATAAACAAAAGATCATCAATTCAATTGCCTTCTATTTGGAGTTGTTTGTATTTTATTCGAGCCAAATTATAAACAAATATAATTTCAAATTTTCCTGGCGGCCAACAGCAAAATGATGCTGCGTCTTTCTGAGAATAATGAAAGCTAATTGTATTAATTATATTTATCATATTAAATCTATAAACTGATGCATAGTAATATACACAATAAAATATTTAATTTGTTTCACTGTTAAATGTGTAATAAAAAATAGAGGTGTGCAGGTACAGTGGACACGTGTGATATACAGGTGGCTGATAGAGGCGGACTGTTCTTTTAAATTTTTAATCAATTGCGGTTTTGAGGAAAAATGATTCATGAGCGATGGACTACGGGGTGATCACTGAATATGTCTAAGAATCATTAAACCTAATCATTCCGGTATAAGGTTGGTTAAAGGTTGAGAGTAAAACATGGGTTGTTAAATGGCCTAGCTCAGCGTTGCGCATCAAAGTGTAATTGTGAGACCTCTTGTACAATATTTTTAAACTTTAACTCGAGACTGCATGTACATGATATAGTGTAGCAATTCGATATTATCACTAATATACAATTGTATTGACATTATTCATGTAATATAATACGAGTGTACGAAAGAATAAATACAGTTTGATTTAGCAACGTTTATACTCAACTTTAATATCTATGCTCAACTTTGTTGTTGTCTTCTATGTTTTTATAACAACTACGTATTATCATTGATTATAGAATAAACTATTATTATAAATTATATTATAATTTTAAGTTTATTATAAAATCAATGGTATTATTTACATTAAACCTATGAATAATAGCGTTTATTGCTGGCATTTCTATTTCTCAATGAACACCAACACTTGACGATGGGGCGAAACGATATCGACCATAAAAAATTCTTCTCATCGACGAGGAAAATATACAAGTTTATCTACCGTAATCAATGTAAATTTTACAAGACATTTAGGTATAAAAATTAATCATATACCTCGAAAATATGGAAACACTGTTAACAGAGTTCGAAAAATGATAAATATTTTTTTATAAAGTAATAATCGCTTAATACAAATATGTCAACTCGTTATAGATCTTCGTAAACAGTAAAATAGGAATAACCATAGCAATTTTGTTTCATATGAACGTATAATAAAATATTTAATAAAAAAAAACGGAATTTAAATTCAATTTTGAAAAATGAATAAAAATGCATTGAACAATAATAACGTTCATATGTTATAGTACCTGTATAAAATATAACTATCATAAGTTGCATAAGCGCAATTAAGAGGGGGGAGGGGGCTTGGAGTTGCTTAGCACGCCAAAATGGTTTTCGTGTTCACGATGAATATGGTTTTCTGAATATAAAATAAATACTAAATAGTTGTTCCTAAAATCCTATCCGTTGTTTCAGTATTCTTGCAAAATCTATTACATAATTTACTATGATATCCTATATAATTTGCATATTTACAGAACAGTTTTTCGTATTGTCAATTTTATGTATTGAAAAAGATTTAAGTAGTAAAATTGATAAAAATTAATTAATTTACGTTTTTGCAGCACAATGTGATAGAAGAATTTTATTATATAGTTTTAAAAATATTATAAAGAGTATTTTTTTTCCGTCAACTAAAAAAGTTATAAATTGGCAATGTGAATAAAAAGTATAATTCCAGATGAAATTTTTCTCTATATATTAATATTTATTAAATAATTATCATAATTAGCGCTGGTAGCTGACAGCTGAGTACGTACATGTTTTTATGATTATAATCCAGCTTAATTACCTAGCTTCACCCGTGCATAGTTATGAACGTAAACTTGTAGCAATAGTGAAGGATTTATAAGTACAAGTTTGTGATTGCTACCGATGAATTATTTGATTTAATGATTTAAATTTTGTTTTTCATCTATAATTAAACCTATGTAAGCTGGTATTTTTCGTGGGTGCTTAAGCATTCCCAGATTTTTCATCAAAATTGCGCATCTGTTACGTTGCCTCAATTCACTTAAACATTACCACATGAAAAATACGTGCAGGTGTTAACTTGAATAACTTTGATTACTGGTAAGAATACGGAACTATTTAGTTACATTTAAATTTTTTGACATTTTTTTGCCTCAGTTTTCGGGACTGACAGTCTTACACCATATTGACATCCATCCAATGTTCCGCTAGAGCCTTGTTCATTGTGCAGTCATTAACGATTTTCGTGTTACGATCAGTCGCGATCACCACCACGTCGTCTACAAATAACACCAAGGAAGATGGAAAAAGATTTGGGAAAGTTTTCGCCTATATCTATACTCCCAGCATCGTACATAATATTCCGCAGGAGGTGATCCCTGTAAGTGACTTTGCAAGTCCTGTCTTTACCGATTATAAGCTCTCGATCGCTAAATTTACGAGTATAAATGCACAAAAAACTGCTAAGCAGCAATCAGATTGTTCTGAAACCACGATTAAGATTTGAATTAAAAAATGAAATTCAAAACTAGTAAACACCCAGAGCAATATCCACTCCAACTACGGGACCTCGTAGGACAGATTTTCCTTCGGTTGCATAACATATAGCAGCTAGGTCCGCATGGACCATTTGGTATGATTAACACATGCGAGGTGAGCTTTGGTCGTATTATACTATAATATTTCAATCACTCAAATTTAAACGGTTCGCGAAAGTGCGTATTTTGATATCTCACGACAGTGTTTAAATATTTACGGTCATTGTACATTTTTAAGCAAACGCTGCTTCCAGCCCAAATGGTAGACTGATTGGCGGACTGCTGAATAAGCTAATGGAAACGAAGAATACGGAAACTTGTGAAGTACGTGTTCATCAATAATAAATAACCAAAACAAACGCACTGCAGTATATATTTTAATTATTTGGACGTTTTTGGAAGCAGGCATCTACTACACCCTAGGGGCCTAGACAGTTATCAAAAAGTATTTAAATTAATCAAATCAAAACACAACGTATTTAAAAGTATTCAAAAAAGTAGATATTACAATATTATTCATTTTATTTATGATTTCGCTGATAAATATACCATGAAACCAAGTTACACATTTTTTTTCAAAACTATTATAGTGATACAACTTTAGGTAATTAATATTGACCGTTCCCACCAGTAGGATGTAGTATAACTTTGCCTATACTGACTTCCGTCGAATGTGATTATGTGAATGTACAGACAACAGAGTAAGGACACAGGTATCAAGTATATTTTTGTTTCGACAAAATCATTCATCGCGAAATATAGAATTTATATGGATTATAAAACATTCGACATAATTTGATTTTTTTGTTTTGTAATTTAAGCGTAGATCTAAAAGTAAATACGATATTGGAAATTAAAACTGATAAGCTGTATTTGGTGTGCTGGCCTATATGAATAAACATCAATACTTCATGTTTTAGTAGTATAATAATCCAAATCATTTAAAGAAGCTCCAAGAAAAATATGTTTAAAACTGGAGTATTTAAGCCCAAACTAACCTCTCTCCTCTAATTGTGCCTATGTCTGTCACACTTATATATTTGCAAGCTTAAAAAACTCATTTTATCTATGAAGGTACTTTTAACAAATATTATTATGTTTCAGTATTATAATAAAATATATTTTGATGAACATCGTTCTGAGAAAACTCAACTATATGTAATATTATTCATTTACAGAGCTATAATATATATATATATTTGCAGAGAATAGCATTATAGATTCTACATGGACTAATTTTCGTTACTTTAGGACGTAACAAATTTATAATAAGGTCAAAAGATCATGGAATATACGAATAAAAAAATAATACGGGCAATTATAAAGTCCAACTAAAAAATTAGTCAGAACCGTCTCTGGGACCTTGAATATTTAAAAGAAAAGTGCTCGGAGGAAATACTAAAACTTTTTAATGTATTAATACTGTATATTGTATATTGCATCAATGGCGTAACAGCCATTTATAAATAAAAGATGTCTCAGTAAAATAAAAAAATCACATTTTTATTCCGTATTCTCCAATATTAGTTTAAAAACAAAATGTATGATCGGGGGGTATCAATCATTTTTGTGCCTTCTCTAAATCGAAACATGTACCTAACATGATCATGTAATTTTTGAAAATAAAGTCAAGTTTCAAAATATTTAAAATAGGACGATTTTAAATTCATCTTGATCTTACACAGAATATGATTCAATGTTGAAAACTAATTTTCCCTTGTGTACATTTTTTTTTTGTGATAGCGAATTTGTTTTTATTGGCTAACTTTTAATAAATTATATATATTCAGAAAAATAATAATTTAAAAGAAATGTTGTGAAAAAAGGCGAATGTTTGAATACTACACCTTCCCACCACTTCCCTGGAGAGTCGAGCATGTCCATGACTCAAGTTATGATGAGAAATAGTCAAAGTTTAATACGGAAATATTATGTTGTTTAAATATATTAATTTTTACCTCTTCAGACGTTTTAAAATTTAATTTTGTTTCCATATTATATCAATCCAATTTAAAGTTTAAACTAATTATGATTATTAAGTTTAATATTTTTTAAAGTGTACCGGGTTTTCTTAGAAAATTAATACATTATTCTTGAATGTGGTCAATCATCTGGTTTTAAACAGTTCAATTAATTCCCTGGTCATCGGATGATTAGAAAACTAATGAGAGATTTTTAAATCTATAGAAAATAATTCGGAAGAGTTTTTAGTGAACAGTCCGAATCCGGACCGCGGAACGCGAAAATCTGGACCCCGTCAACACATTGTACTTTATTATGTTATACGATGTTTGGTTCAACATACATTTGTGAGGCATCATTTACAAAAATACATTTTTTGAAAAAAAACTAACGGACAAAATTAGCAGACTCTCACCTTGAAGACACAATGAGAATAAGCTGTTCCTTCTTGAGTTCCTAATTTCCAAAAACCTGACCAAGGAAAATAAATGCAATTTTTCGCATTCAATTACTTGGTAAATTATTATTATGACTACACGATACTATTATATTATTTGCCTAATATTTCAATTTTTTTTATTTTCATATTGCTATTTTAAATGTATAAAGATTTGACAAAGATTTTTGCACTGGACCTCATTTATTTATTTTAGTCTTTAAGACTCCAATAGAAATCACTTGCCGACCTCTGCGGTAGACAATAAAATCTCCATGACTGTTAATATTATTTTTTTGATCATAGGCATCAATGTTTAAAATTCTAATGGGGATTAACAACACTAAATTCACCACAAGTTGTACATCATAACTATCTTAAATCAAGTATTAATCGAAAAAAAAACAAATTTGTATACATTTTCTTAATTGTGTGCTACCCGAAGGCTGCATTAGATAACATCTTACATTTTCCGATTAAATATATAGGACCTGTTTAACCGAAAAATCTACAGGTATCCTATATTATTATTTAGGTAAGCATGAGCATTTGGGTATTGATTTTAGATGAGCTTATTTTTTTTTAGCTTGCGCCACTTGTTTATTTTAATATTTTTTTTTTTGCATACCAACAAAACTTAAACGGTTCGGTAAATACGGTGGATTATTTATTATTCGAACATGAGGAAAACGTAATAAGATTTTCAAATTGTAAAATATTCAAACACAGAAATGTCAAACGTGCATTGATGAAGTCAGCAAGTGCAATTGAAATTAAAATAACGTTTAAATCAATAAACTGAATAAACCACTGATTTAATCACGGAATGTATAAACTATATAATACAGCTCTACACTAAGAATACCGAATATTACTGAATAAGTAATAACATTATTTGTATAAAATATAAAAAATATTCGCAATGGGTAACATAATAGGCACTTTTATAGAAATAACTTGTCGTTAAAATGTTATTTCCTTGATTTCGACATTTTTTCTCGCGGAAAACACAGCACTTACGAACGCTTTCGAAACCAAAACGATATCTGAATGTCTGTCATAACGAAATCATCAACGTGAATAAAGTATATCAGGTCGGTAATTTGCCAAATCCGAAACCTGTCGGTGTGGAAAATATTCGAATTAGTAGTGAGATTACGACCGAAAGAAACTTCAAGCCTTCACGAATCGAATACGCGTACAGTTACGTGCCCATGGTGATTTCGAGAAGAGTTAATTTTCTTTGATATAATTATGAATTTCAGTACACCGAGAGTATCCACTGCGAGTACATTTTTTTCCATTTGCCAACGACTGATGTTTTATGGTATGGGTCTAGGTAAGTATACAACGCCATTTTATAGTTAAATACTGATATTTTCTATTTTTTAAGGCGATTTGTTTTCCAGTTATATATAGGCGTGTCTACGGGGGTGGCAGGGCGGGAACCGGCCACCCCAGTGATTTAATTCTTGGCCTCTTGACTAAAAATCTACCGTGGTTAAAACTATAAATTTTATTAAACAGCTATCAGTTTGTCTAATATTTTAAATTATTCATTATCAATACATTAAACATTATACCACGAATAACATAAAATCAGTGATTATATTTTCTGATTGGCTTTTAACATACCATGGATAATAATGTTAGGTGATCGATAGGAAATTTGATTAATGTCAATGAGTTTTCGTTACGACCACGATTGTAACACGTAGATAACTTTAATAACCGTGGACCGTGGTTTTTGTGAAGAATGCCGGTTTGGTTTGTCAATAAGCTGTTCCAAATTATTGATGATAGCGACGAAACGTTATTTTTAATTTATACCAGAATTTATACAAGTTTAATACGATATAGAAATGTATCAAAATAAAATAAAATAGTGTTTTGATATCAAATATTTTGTGTATTACACTGTGAATTGTGATCTACGCATGAGCCACGAATTTGATCATACCGAACTCGTGTTGTTTATGCCTCATGGTGGCTGTGGTATTTATACAGATTTCACACAATATAAACATCAATAATCAGTATGACTACTAACAAATCCAAATGTGAAAGATTGAAAACTTTGCATGACTTTTTCATGCCAAAAAGATCAAAACAAAATTCTGGTAAGTTTATATTTAACACTTAAAAATAATATAAAATTATGTCATAAAACAATAAGTCATTTATCCACAGTCTATAATATATATTATGTAAGCTGTTTTATTTAACTTATGAATTTACATTTGCAATGCTTATGTTAAAACCTATTCTATCCTTAGTTTTAAAAGTAAGCGTGAATCTGAAATCTTCAGACATAAATTTATTAACTAGGTACTGTTGAACTTGTTACATCACTGAAACAATCTTTAATATCATTAAGCAACAATGAAAAATAATTCCAAGATATTTTTAAAAAAAACTGTTTAAAAGTGCAATGACAATGATATTTATATACCAAATTTATAAATAAGTTAACAATTTAAATTATATAAATGGCCTTCCCAGCCATGGAGTTATAGACACGCCTATGCTGTTCTACGTTTTATTCATAAATCTGGATTAGTAAATTTTCGTGAAACAACATACCTAATATAAGATATTATGTTTACCCGTATTGTGCGCATAATCGTGTTCGTTACGTTATGCCAAAATCGTGAAATAGCCGATTTCGTGTCAAAATGTAATTGCTATCTTGAATTAATTTCTTGAACAGGCCGTGATGTGGTTGTCCGCGGTCTTTGAAAATGGAAAGGCGATTAAAAACGACTTACTCGTAGTAAGTGTTTATAAGTTTATTACACAAAACAGTTTAGTATATTTACATTGCAAGACATAATATATTATTTCGATGCTGTCGTTAATCATTAATAATTTACAGAATATATCATATACCTAAGTCATAATATTTTATAACCGAACATGATGGTCCATCCACATCCACGTGTGTTGTAAGCGTTAAAAAAGTTTTTCTCTTTACCAAGCCGCACTTATCGCACTCGATCGTTGATCATTAACGGGTCACAATGAGTTTGATTTCTTATTTAATTGTTCAAAATAAACATTTAAATAATACAACGCCATCTTCGTTGCGTCGGCATGTTTATACTATTAATCGACCCTTTCTCTTTGGACAGTAATAATATTTATAATACGTTTACTTTTACTGGAATAATAATAATGTTGCCCGTCTCGCAGTATAATATAATACGTTTTGATAGTACCTATCCTGACGATCAAGGTCAAATAGAAACGTTCCAACTGGTTCGGTGCATGGTACGTAATAATAGCTCCGTATACGACCGGCGCATTAAAACAATATCCACAGGAATAAATTAGCGGCGGATCAAATCGTACCGGCTTAGTTATATAGTTATGCCGAATTATTGTCAACCGCGTTCAATGCCATAACACACGTTCAATCCCGTTTTTCGTAACGATTCATTTTTATTCAATACCAAACGTGATGATGATAAACTTACTTATGTTTTATGTATTATGTATACCGGTACGTTTAAACGGGAAAATATTTCGTACGCTTTACGTTTTCTATTGCTGCAAGTTTTTTTTTTTTTTTTTAAACGAAATCGTACGACGCGGCAAGGTTCGCGACAGCTTGTTTACATTATATTATTTTTATTTTTCTCAATCGATCGAATTAAATTATAAGTTTTTAGATTTCCTCAGTAATACGAGTGACGAGGAAGTCGTGGTGCGCTACGGTCAAATAAATGAACTGCAGACATTTCAAAACATTTTTAACGAGTCGTACACCACCCTCCTAACGCCGAGAACCTATTTTTTTATTATTATTTTCTCTAACGAAAACAAACCGTGAATATAAATATAGCCGCTGTGCATTACTTCAGTGCATGGGCACGTGATTGTATTGTGGGTCATCGCACAAGTTTTCTCGGCAGAGCCCAGTATTTTTTGCTCGAGAAATTCGATTAGAGAACAGCCAGCATTATTCGTTATTATATTGATTTATGTTTATTAATTATTTGTTAATTTATTATCCGTCTGCGTGCCGTTATTTTCAAATACATTTCGGTACGTGACTTTATGCGAGCACGTAACAAACTTATAACCTCGAAAAGTGTTTCAAAATTATTTAGTGAAATCATTTCATTAGTCGTTTTTTTTTATTCAATATACGTATATTATTTTATCAACTTTTTTCTTTCTTTTTAAGTACCTACACCAGGTTTTCCTTATTACTCTATTTTAATTTAAGTTATTACCTACGTTTTTTGAATAGGGTCCAATGAATACGTCGATTTAATGAGCGCACGTACTACCCCTGCGAATAGTCATTGAACAAATAAATACGCAGAGAACAGAGGAAATTGGTATAGCAACCGACAGAAGTAGTTTGTTTTTTAGTATAGGAAAATACAATTAGTTTTTATATAAGTTAATCAATAATTTTACAAAAATGTAAAATAGGTGGGTACTCGTATACATTTATTTGTTAATTTAAAAGCTTTTCACCGTCCGTATAATTAGCATAAAGTTTCAGTAATTATTATTAATTAATGATTGGAGTTTTTTAGTTCTGTACGGTAAAAATACGTTCTGGACGAGCGATTAAAATTAAACGTTAAAACAAAATTACCATTTTTTCAAATTCACGAGTCCTTATATTATTATATACCTAATGAAACATAAAATATTTATCGCGCAATACGTGCAACTTAGAATAAATGTAAAACGCTTTTTTTTTCGTATGGTAAAATCACCACGCGGCGTTGATAATTATTATTTTCCAAGACTAATGCACTTCTAGATTAGAGCTGTATATTTGGTAGGAACTGGCGTGATATTACAAAACGATGCTGCTAATTGTATCGTTAGCTTTCGGCTTATAATACTTTTTAATAGATAAACGAAAAATTCACTTTTTCTCTCTTTCACGGTCTGTCTAAAGATAAAACACTTTTATACTAGTTGCGGAAGTTATTGGGATCGGTATAACTTGGAATATTTATATCACGTGTCTATTTGCGATCACTGTTATTTCGACAAGGACAACCTTCTAAGAAAATGGTTCTGGTTACGCTCTTATTGAGCGTTGAATCGTCAAAACAGTTATGTTTAATGATAACCACAATTGTGAAAAATGTAATTGCTGATCCAATCTTATGGTTCATAGTGATTTAAATGTTAAGACATTATTAAGAAAACTGGATATCTCAAAACATTGTTCTATGATCAGTGCAATCCAACCAGAGAAACATTGCGAACATTCAAAAACATATTTTCTCACATCTATAAGTCTAAATCACTTGTATTACAATAATATATTGAACAAGAACGCAGTAAACTAGGCGTCTATTATATTATGCCTGTCGACGTGTATGCCGCGATAGTGCAATAAATGCATTTCCACGCAATAATGGAGTATTATTACTCCGTTTAACTTGATTCAAATCATATTCGATGTATAACCTAGAATCCACCGGTTAAACCTAGGTTTTACGGATTGCCATCTGTAAAAGTCAGAATTTCATATTTTTACCGATCGATCTCGGTAAGACTTAAAATTTACAAAATTTTACGATAAAATTCAGAATTATTATTGCAGTTTGGGTTTTTATACAAACGAGATACGGGAAATCTTAGAATATACAATAATATTTTCGATAAAAAAAGGGAAAAAAAAAAAAAATTATTTTCGTTGAATGTAATTAACATTTTAATATACGTGGGTAGTAGATACTACAGTATAAATATTTTATTTTTATTGAGTCATATTTATTTATTTATTTAATATCTGCTTAATTTTTCGGTATTATTGCTGAACCCAAGAAGTTTTATTCAAATGGCGTAAATTGATTTAGCGTAAAGAGCTTAAACAATATACCCTCTTTAGCACCCGAACCACTACTTCTAGTACTACGGCGAGTAATTTGCGGTTGTAAATTACTTTTCATCAGTTAAAGTAAGTAATATCATTATATTACAAAAAAACTTTCCTAAATAAATGAATATGACTCAATAAAAATAACATTTTAATATAACGACCCCCTATTATAACTATGTTAAAATGTGAATTATGTTAAATAAAAACTATTGTCTTCGTATTTTTCGTGGTTTTACTAAAAACGGTTATACATATTATTATGTCCTGGAATCGTATCTCCTTAAGTCCGAACTACAATAATAGTGTTCTCAGTTGTACCGTATAGTTGTGTACATCCTGGGTCCTACCGGTGAGGTCTAGGTGTTACCGATATTCGTACTTTTACCGTAGCGATGTCACATAAATATTATTATTTATTATTATTGTCGTCCGATCGACTGCCGCAAGATTGTGTGTAACGCGTGTGCGTGTGCACCGGCGGCCGTAAGTGACGGTACTCGTACGTACACGTGCGCATGCGATCTACAGAAAGGATATAAAAATTGATTGTGAAAAGCGTATACATGCACGTGGGTACACACGGCATAGGTATGTGTGTACTATATATAGTTACGCACACGCTCCGTCTTCGGCGGCACCATATTTCGTGTCGCCCCTCACGGCCACTTTCACCGGGTGTCTTTTTTTATCCGCTCGCGCTCCGGCAACATCTCTTTTCTTTCTATTTCTCTAGCTCTCTGTCTCACTCTTTCTTTTCGCTTTGTCGCGGGCCGTGAAAGCGCGTCGTCCGTCGCGGAGCGGATGACCCTGGCCGCTGCGAGTCCTGCGATATCCTTGGAATTATGTAAATGTCCCACGGCGTGTACGAAATATCAGTATAATGTGGAACGTTGAGATTTCCATAAATTATAAAGCGAGAAAACCGAACACAAATTCTAGTTCCTCTGTTCAGGATATACGCGACGTATTATCTATATTACGTAGGTATACACATCGTGTAGTTGAATAATCATGCACCGAAACGACTCCAAACTACGTTATAATTAGTTAACGATAACCCTATGCACATATCTTTTAAGCAGTGACATTTTACCTGCGTGAAGTTCCCAATCATCTATCGTAATCTGACCTATCGTAGGCATACTTGGTTGTATCAATTTACTTTCAGTATATTTACTGCACTGCACGGTCCTCGAAGGTATGGAGTTTTAACCATTATTCAAAATTGAAATCGGGCAACTGTGACTAGATGAATTTTATTCCAGCTTATTGGTCTGAACGCGTGAAAATTGTGGGCTGCTCTTAATGAACAATAATAATGTTATTTAGGCGCACCTCTGCAGTTTGTACCATAACTATTAGTGCACACCTCGTATATTGTACACGATGGCGTTTCGCTGTTATAAAAAAATAATACACGTGTTCGTTGAATCGCTTCGGAATAATTATCCGCTAAAGAGTGTCTATTAAGATTGTCTACATATCGTCGGAGTGCGAATCGTATACACACTCCGTGCGATAGGAAAAAAATCCACGAGTCAGCCGGTTACTATTTTTTTTTTCTCTTTCCGTTGGATCACTTAGGTACCTCTACCTACTTAAAATACGTTTTCGCCGTTATGGGAAAAAATTTTCGAACACAATTCCGACGTCGTGGATAGTTCGCATCACGACGAAGAGGAAAGTACATAAATATACGCGTGCGTCGACCTATCCCGGCGGACGATGGTATACGCGCACCATCTCTAATCAGGAGTCCATCACTTGTGTATAGTTGAGTAGTTCGTGACGTTTTCACTTTCCGCGGAAATAAAAAAAAAAAAAGAAAGAGAGAAAAAACACCGCATTATAGTTACAAGTTCGCTCGTTTGCCGTGTTTGACCTCCGCCGAGGTTACGATCGTCGTACGGGCTCTAGCGTGAATACTTCGCATTGGGTGTACCCATGTATTATAAAACCAAGTATTGTGGCCGTCCGTTGTTATTATTCCGCACATGGCCGTCTTGATTATCTCATATTTTTGGCAGCGAAACGCCACGAGTCGCGTAAAATTCCGTAGATATATATTTTACTGATTTTGCGTAGGTCACATTTAACCGGGACAAAGTATAAGATTGACGCCCTCTCATTATTCAGCCACTGTTATACTTATGTACCAGTAACTCTTTAAAAAAAAAAAAAATGGGTAAAGAAAAAAAATCGTTGGTACTAAGGAAAAATATGTATTAAATACGTACATGTTGTACCTTATAATATGTGATAATCATTTTTATTAAATTGACTACCTTTGGACTATAAATATTTTAATTACCTAAATGAGTACATTAACAATTAATAATTATTAAACTTTGACTTTTCTTGATTTTTCTGACGGCAAAATCATTCATAGTATCGTCATTATCTAAATTTTTAAATTTTTTGCAACTTGATATTCGATTGAAATAATATAAATATGGTTGAGTCTGTTTTGATTTGTTGTAGGTGTAAATTAGGATTTGAATAATTCTAACTTACTTAAACTTCTTTCGCAAGATGCTGAAGTCATAATTATTTAATAGTATTTAGAACTTTTTATTTCATTGACTATCTCTGTTTTTATTTCATCTGCTATAATTTGATGAAATTCATTCCGAATACTATTCGGAAAAAACGTTAAGCCTCCTTTTTACGACACTCAATATATTGTTTGAACGGTTCATTGTAGTGTTCATAGCCAAAGGCAAATGCAAATTTTAATCTGTATTATAAATGATAAATTATAATACTCATTATATAATGAATAAAATCTGTGAATACATCAACTTATAATTTGGTGATTTGTCACTCTAGACTAAGACTACTGGGGAAAGTGCCCCTGTTCACTGCCTCCCCACAGCTTTGGTAGGTCGTTTTCGATATTTTTCTGGCTGCGTTTTAAGAAATTCTAAAAGTTACCCATCCCGCGATACCACGACGTTCATGAACTGAAAAGTCGTCGCGTCAAAATGTTAAAAACCAATATTGCACCCCTAGCTAAATCGAAAATCTCTTGAATTACGATTGGATATCGCGTATGAAAAATAAGAATCGAAACGGTCTCATTATTCTCACATACCTAACGCGCCTCTGCTACAGGATTTTCATTCACAGGAATTACAATTTCTTTTGAAAATGAGTGCGGTAGCGACAACGTGTACATATCATATATACACGACTGTACACACGTGTATAAATAACATTCCTGTACATTATGAAGGTATATGATATATACGTTGCGTTGCTGCACGGAAACTATTTTACATATTAATTGTTTTGTGCGTATACGTGCGCAATGCATATATATGTACCTACACATGCATAATGTAACACGGCCGCTTATATTATTATTATTACTGTTGTTGTCTATGGATGTTTAGAATTAAACGCGTTCAATTATTCGTCGAATTAATAATAATTTGTGGATAGTATAATGAATGCAGAAGTAAAATTAGACGACGAGGATGCCAGGACATTTAATCCGTGATCGTAGCTCGTAAATTTCGTTTTTCGGTTGTGCTTAAAGTAAAAATGCGTTATAGCTCTTAATTCGGACCGACTCAATCGAAAACGTTAGAATGTTTACGGCTCGATGACTAAATAGTGTATACGTATACAATTTTTTTAACATAGTCGTCCTTTCCAATTCGTTTTTAAAGATCGAGAAATACGACATGAGTAGATATACCTACACGGCTGTACAACCGTATCGTCTGATAACGTATCATTATACATCGTTGTACATAATTAACGGAAATGCGGTGGTTTTGTTTTTTGGATTACTTTCAGCCGTTGTTGTAAAAAAATCGCCTAATTTTTTCGCACATTTTCTTTCAGGACACACAAACGCTTGTGTGACAATAACATACACCACCTATTGTACTTACCCGTTGTAAAAAGATAAAAACTGAAACCAAGCTTTTTTTTTTAGTTTATCAAAAACCTTTGTCCACTGTTAAGTTTGTTTTATCTCCACGCACTACGAATGTGCCATACATTACCATGATAGGATAGGCTAGAGTCAGGGGTCTTCAACTCTCGGCCCAACTGGTCATTATTTGCGTACCAAAATCGCATTTTATGTATAGCATAATATATATGTTTATTAGAACGGATACATAAGCCATCATGTAAGCTCTAAGATAATATATCGCTATCGAAAAATGTTCGTATAAGATACATGTTTTGTACTAGGAATGCGGATCGCGAGATTTTTGGAGAATAATATGCGACCCGCTGCATAAAAAAGTTGAAGACCCCTGGGCTAGGCAATTTATTTTTTTTAGAAAATTACTTAAAAACATTTCAGTTTATGTGCACCAAAAATATTGTAAGCTATTTTAGATTCCGGGCGAAACGAGGTAATAATATAAAACTAGATAAGTTTTTTTTTTTTTTTACAAATTTATTAAGGCTTCAACAACAATGATTTATAGCCTACTTTATCTTAAGATTACTATTGCTAATTATGTTTTACATTGTTTTAGAGAGATAAAATGTAAAAAATAAATAAATAAATAAATAAATATAGAAAAGGTGAGTATTGGATGATAGTTTTACAATTTTTGGCTTAATTTTATAGAGTTGAAAAATTTATATATAGCTGCAGTGTTTTCTTCTTTAAGGGCTTCTTGTATCGAAAGATTGTTGAGGATTTGGCGGGCTACTGAGTATTTGGGGCAGGTGATCATTATATGTCCTATTGTTAGATTGATATTACATAATACTTTGCATATAGATAATCCTAGATTATCTATTGCATCCTAGATAAGTTTTATCGTTTTGCTTTTCCCCTTGTCTTTTAACATTGCACGGGATTTCGGCCAAATGGATCGCGCCAATACGTGCAAGCCTGCAGGTACCTTTCCAACAGGAAATTTCGTCTGGCTCGACCGAAAAGTTAAGTAATATATTTTATTGTCTACCTAACGTTTCTCGCGCAAATATATTTTTTCGAAAACCTACACGTGATTTCGGTTACGCGTTATCATCGGCTGGTAATTCCGTCGTTTGCCGGTCGCAGTGATGGCTGGCTACCGTAATCTTGGTTGAACCGGTCGACGAATTTCGTCCCGAGCGCGTGACATGCGAACGAACCAGGACCGCGCAGTCGGCGTTTCGCTCGTCCGCGCGCTGCACTTCCGGCACAACAAGTCTGACCTTCGCGCGCGTACTTCCGGTTTCGCGCGGACACCCGTGATACGAGTATTTCCCGACCTACGGCGAACGCGTTGACGTTTTCACGTGCAGGAGAAAAAAGACGTGTCGCGAAAAAAAAAAAAATTCATAACCGTATCCGACCGGAAACCGGAACGTCCGTCGCGCGTCACTCGGTCAAGGCCGAGGGCGTAGCTCGTCGCGTGCTGTAGTCACCAGACTGGTCACCAGTGGTCACCAAACGGCGGCCCGCGAACAAAGGGAAAAAAAACTAAAAACCCATAGTAAAACACGCATAAAATACGATATGTAAGAAAATCGCTCGCCGTTTTTCCCACTAATTGTAACCGAATTTTCGATTTATGTTATAATTGTACAACTAATTAGTATTCCGTTTTATTTTATTACTTTTTATTTACGTTACTTTTGCGTTGTTATACAATATGCTAAAAACATTTGCTTGGCCATTTCGATGGCCCCCGGAAATTTTCAAAATTCCCAGTTTGGCCCTCGTAAAATATGAATTTGTGACCCCTGCCGTAGTGTGTTCTAACACGTGAAGATATTACACGTTTCACGGTCCAAACCGCAATACCAAACGCGTTGGCGACGATGTTGTCTCGTGTTATTATTATAATAATATCTTTACGCGAACCAGTCCGATGCGAAAGAGACGCGCGAACAAGTACTGCAGCAGCAGCACTGCCCGCCCCGTTCCGCCCTTTCGGACAAACTGTCACCGACTCGGGCCGCGCGATCATAGACGGCAGAGGTCAGCAACCTTTTTTACATCGACGACCATATTTTTTTTATAGTTTTTCGTCAAGGACCGCGTTAAAAATTAAAACAACCGTCATTAAAAATACAATTTTAACATTAATAATATATTTGTTTATAACAAAATTGCGACGAACTGCACTAAACACACAAGTAGCCACAAGCACTTGATATGCCGACAGTCAGAAACATATTTGTCGTATGTCACTATATTAGATGAGAGCTTTAACATAAATTATTGAGATAAGCTCGTACCTTAAATTGTAAACATAAAAATATACAAATCGAAAACATGAAATGAATGCTTCATATTTACAAATTGAGTCATAAAACTTAAACTTTTAATGATTTTGAGGGCCGCAAAAATAAGGCTCACGATCCACATGCAGCCCGCGCGGATCCTGCAGGCCATATTATATTTATTGAATAAAAAGAAATTAGACAATATTTTAATCAAAATAAAAATGTATGGTTATTAACTGTTGAAAAAAAAATGTAAAACTCTTATAAATATATATAATGAAAAAAATAAACACTACGTTGAAAAGTATGAATATAATGTGACGCCGAGAGTGTTATCAGGTTATAAAAGCACACTCAAGACACTGTGCTTTTATATAACCTGATGATGACCAACGGTCGAAACTATAGTCGTCGCGTATAACACTTTATTATATTTTAAAATATGTCTATACTTTTCAATGTACAGTACTTTTTTTTCATATATAATGTATGCACATAAATATAGGGTGATTTTATTTAACCTCTTTTTGTGGTCGTAAAAATGCTTGAATTTGTATATTTTTGTTCCATTCATGTTGCCGTAAAACCTATGGTTTATATAACTACTTTTTTTCATGCCCTGTGGTTACACAAACTTTATTTTTTTCAAATGAAAACGCCATATTTTTACATGAAATATTTTTCAGTTCATTTTTATAGAATTTTTGATGCGTAGGTAAAATTTGGACTAATATATTCTTTCGGAATAATTAAAATTTAAAATTGCGTATGAGAAGTGTGCAATTCCCGTTATTTTGAAACAGCTACAGTTATAGCGATTACACTTTATTAAAAATTATATCATAATATTAGGTATTATAAGAAGACTCTTTCATTAAGGCTTAAATAAGAATAATTAAAAAACAAGGTGCTTGTTTGAATTTTGATTTCAATACGTCGAAATTCACAGAAAAACTGCCTCACTGAAATACCGCAATGAAAAAAGGGTGTTTCCATTCGAAAAAAAAACTTTGTAGTGCCACAGGACACTCTTAATGTGACGTTAAAAAATAAAATTATAGAAAACATAGCTTTTATGGTTACTTGAACGTTGATAAAAAATCCAAATTTAAGCAATTTTACCACTAAAAAAGGAGTTGAGCTTGGTTAATAAACCGCCCTGTATATGACCTACACACTCGTATTATGCATGTTATATAATAATACATTTCTGAACTACGCGTTTACATCAAGGCGTTACTGTTTCTCATGCCGGACGATTTATAGTTGATTTCACAATACGTGTGAGAACGTCATCGCATTGTTATACGGCTGCACCTACCGTTTATGCGATATGCACGTTTATAAGGTGGAAGCGCTCGATTTCAGCCTTCCCGTTACTATATATTACCATGTAGATGTACTTATTCGGGGATGAAGACAAAATAAGACGGGATAAAACTATATGCGTAGTTGGTACTGCGCAGAAAGAACAGTCTCGAGGGAGACTATATTACCTACGGACTCGCGCTAAATTTGTATTTCGGAGGATATGCGAGTAGAGGAGAAACGAGGACATCAAACGGATATATTTAAGGGGCCAACCACTGCGTTTTAGAAGACTGAAGTGATCCAGTGGTCCGTGTGCTGTCGGGCAAAGGATATAAGTTAATGAATAGAGTACCAATCAATACATTTCTGCTGGTGCTAGAATTCGACGACGATGGCTTGTCGGTTCGAGTTCTAGAAGAAGTGAGTGAAATGGCAAAAATTCGGAACGCGGAAGACCGTGACCGACGAACATGCTGGATAGGAGCCGCTAAATACCTGCACGGCTCGAAAAGCAAAAATAAAAGGTCAAAGAACACCGAAATTCTCAAAAGCGGAATTGGTTCCTAGAACGCCCTACACCTCTATTAGCTTCTATTTGAGAATTTTCAAAGTACATAAATGAGTATTTGAAATCATTCAAACGTCTATGTTTTCTTTTTTGAGTATTGAAATGAACCAATACGATATTATATATTATTTGCCTCATCCCTAGAGATGCTGCAGAAAAAGAATGACAAACGTTTAAGGGAATGACATGAGAAACCTGTAAATAATTAAAGGAATGTAAATATGCTTTTTTGTAATATAATATAATGTTAAGTGATTTGTTAATTTTAACCAGTTATACTTCGAATTAGTGTATAGAATATAATTTAATACATACTTGCAGAGCATCCCTAAACACCCGCCTATACGACGGCAACTATAATTGTCCAATCCTCAAGATGCTTCAATATAACATAATATATTTTATGCAATAGGTCATTAATAGTTTATTGTGAGATTTTTATCGACGTGGAAAATATAATTTTACGTAGAGTCGCAGTTGCGTTCGGACGGATATTATTATTATTTTTTTTTTCTTGTCCATCGGTGCTCGTATCGACGACGGAAAACCGGCGCGGTGCGGGTTTTAACTTTCTTCCGTTTGCATCTATGGATGTTAGCTATAATATTTATAGCAGTTATTTATCGTATAATAACGTAGTCGAGCGCGGTTGTAATATTCATCGGTCACCGCAGCGGCGGCCGGCAGCGGTATGTTTCGTGTTGCGTAACTTTTTCGGTGATGATTATTGTGATTAAACTGTAAACGCGACGAGTTTTATCGTGTTCAGGTAAATAATTTATTCATTAGCGCTAACACCGTGGACATTAGATACACTATAAATTGCGCTCGTGACGCGCACAATATGCTCATACGCAAGCCACGCGCTGGAAAGTTATTAATCTAGGTTTCTTTCGAGTAGAAATATTGTCCGTGACGCCTATAAAACGAAATTAAACAATATTTGCCCACACACACACGCGCGTGTACGGTACTTAGATACCTGTACGTTTTCTTCGTAGATCCGTATGCGTCCTCTAGACTCTAGAGTCTAGACGGTCTGATGCATCACGGGGCTACGGGCGTGTTATTTTATTGACGTCGATTCATACGGCTGTGTACGGATAATGTAATATAATGTTTACATGCCTCGTGGACTCCACAACCGGACGAGTGTGCGAAGAGTAAATATCGTACGATGACATAACGGCGGCGGGATGAGATTAAGAAAAAACAAAATTAATATTATATTATGTTGTTGCCATAGTCTAGCCGTCGCCGTCGTTCGTTCAACACGTGAAAAGTAAAGAACAGGATTTTAGTTTTCCCGTGAGGACTTGAGATCGAAAAATAAATTTGTCCGACTATGTTTCTATGTTGTGGCATGCGAAAACGTCCGCGTACAAATTTATAACTATTCGAATATGCCACGCGAGAAGTAAATACTAAACAAAAATAGCTATGAGTCAGGCACTGCAGAGTCCAAGTGTTTGTCATCAATTATTGTTTTCTTATTATTTATATTTATTTGAAAGCATTTAATAATAAATCATCGCATTCGAGAAAGTTTTTGAGCAAATAATATAACTATGCGAATAGAACAATACATCCGAGATGGTATAATTCTTAATTTAATATCACGGAATTGAAATTTTGTTCTTAATAATAATAAATTATAAACAGATAAATATAATTTTATATACGTATAGTTATGGACAGAGTTATAAATTAAAAATACGAAAGCAAATCAGTGAACATTTCAAGAATGATATCGTAACATAAAATAAATAATCTTCGTTCTTTGGGTTCAAATATGAAAATGGACATTGATGGAAACAAATCGCGTGTTCGCGTGAAGCGAGTTAAAAACCATTTGCCGAAAATAGTAGTTCATATTTTACATCGACATGAGGACAAAAAAGTATGATTGTGAAGTTTGCGTAAACAATTAATGAACGATATTTTGAAACTTTTATGTGTATTTTTATCCTATATTTTGAAGCGGAACATGTTCTGAAAATTTCGAAGCACAAAATCGAATACTGAATGAATAATTAATTATTTATAAATATATTACTGCGGGTACAGTTTTGGTGCATAAATACTACGTTGCAGCGCACACCATTTTTCCATACCACTCTACTCCGCTCATCAAAACTATACGTGGGTATACATAGATGTTTATAAATAATCGTTAACCGTACTTGATATTCGATTTTACCGAATCAAAATTCTTGGAAAATATTTTATTTCAGCATATATAATCAAAAAAATATGCGTTGGCGTTCAAAAAGGTAAACAACTTAAAAATATTACGACCACGGTATAAGTATAAATAGTGAAATGAGTGTTTTTCTGATTTTTGTCAGATAAGCATCTTAGAATCTTAGATATTGTAATTCCAGAGTTACATAACACAATAGTGTTTCTTCTAAAAAACAGGTATTTATTACACTTAACGCAGCGTCTAAAAACCACCGAGTAAGTTGTAGCACAAAATCTTCCATCGATTGCCACACAAACACAACTTCGGGTTAAATTTTTTTCGGAAAAAAACTGATTAGATCAAACACAACAATCATATAATGTTCACACGCTAGTTCGTAAAAATAGGTATGCGCATCACTCATGCGTAATATTAATTCCTATCGCATTTGGTTTTCGATTTCGTTGACTTTTCACGTGTACAGCGTTTGCCGTACCCGTCCGTTCCATAAACACATTTTATGCATAATATTATTTTTGTTTTTTTTTTATTGAACCAAAAACATCGGCACTATATATAGGCCATTAGTTATTATTATACATAATAATTGGTTTTACATTTGTCGTGGCTTAAATTAAATTATATAGATTAATATCCTTCAGGAAGTTGATGATATTGTTATTTGATTGTAGATCGGGTTGTAAGGCTTCACTTAATTGGTATGGAATATGACGTTTGGTTCTTGAGTCCGCGTACTTTAAACCGTTGAGTTATTATGTGTTTGACGGTGAATTCTTCACCGCACGATTCGCATATAGGAGGGTCTTTACTAGCCACGAGGTGATTGTGTGTTGCAAAGGTGTGTCCGATTCGTAGTCGATTTAGAATTAATAATATTATTATCGTTCTACAGCGCGGCTAACGGCGCATTACACCATACTGGACTTGCTCGGTACACGCGATCCACGTTTGGAATTCGTTTCATACGGACCAACACTGTTGACGGGGTCATAAGCGAGTCATCTCTGTTCGATGATGATAACCGCGGTATAACAGGACTTCGACCGGGAGGCCGGCGGGTGCGCAAAGTCATCCCTTGAAGTACCCCCTCGCGCGTGCACCATACGTCCGTATACCGCGTGGTAGTTATGTTGCCTGTGCCGGGAGTAGAACAACCGTCGGACGAAAATATGTTCGTCTCGTATAGACCGGGGCTTGTGCGACGAGCTGTGCGGATTCCACCGCGAATACCTACACGCCGTCGCCCCGGGATTTTCCACTGGAACCCCGCGCAACGTTACGTAAACACGCGATAATGATGCTTATAATATTACGGTAATATTGGGCTCGGACGTTTCACTCGACCGGAATAATTTTGGTACGTCGTCGCGATCAATTTTGAAAACGATCCGCTACCGATGACGCACCCTGTACACGCGTACGTCGACGAGCCGTAATCGTTTATGTACTCGTCGCCGCCGCCGCTGGGTGCATCATATCATTTTTATATTTCCTTATCCGCGTACACACATTTACTCTGTATACACGTTATATTATTATTATTATTATTATTATTATATGGTCCACCGCTACCGCATCTCTCGCTTTGCCGACGACGCTTTTCACGTCGTGTTTCTATTTATTTATTTATTTATTTTTACACTCGCCGTGCAGTGCGCGCTTGTCGGCCTACGGCAGCCGAAACGAGCTTCTGGCTATAAGAGTAACGCGTTAAAATCATAAATCCACCCCGGTTTCCTTCGTAAAAAAAAAAAAAATAAGAAAAAATGTAGTCACCACGGTAATTCAAAATTTATCGCCCCGGGACTGGGCCCTTTCGGTTCACGCTTTCCGGGCAATTTAATTTTAATTTTCGGCCTTCTCACTTCATCTCTCTCTCGCACCACTCGCCTCTCCGTCGCCCCGGATGCTGTAGTCGTTCGCACCGCGCGCGTGCGTCCTTATCTTAATCCGCAACAGACCGTATTTTTTCATTTTCCCCCGTCCTGTCGTCGTGGTCGTCGACGATGCTTTCTGGATGCTACTGCTGCTGGTTGTACGTATTTTGTTATTGTTTTATTACAGCCTATATCATGTACGTCGTTGCGGCTAAATGTAGTGGATAATCTCCGCGTGGTCTGTCTTTGGGAGCGTATTTTGTATACTGTATACGACTACTTACTATTTCAACGACAGTACGTTCAGTAGACAGGAGCGTGCAAGGTAAAGTTGTAGTATTTGTTATTTTTGTATTTTCCTCCGCCCCGTGTTTATACATCGCGTTGCCAAACGCACTTTTTTCTGTTTTTACGTCACGTGTCGTCGAGTTCTCGTCGGGAAATCATTTTACCATATCGATATCGGATACGCTTAACCTTAGATTAATAGTTTATAATACTACTAGTAAAAATAAAAATGCACACCTATTTTCCCGTATACATTGTCCATGTAATTTCAATAATCGATATCACACAGAATTCGATATCGTATCGAAATGTATCGAATTTATTAAATATTTTTTTTTCATATTCACTGATAACCTACTCAATGTACACTAGACACAACTGATAAATAGAATAAGAGTCAGTTTTTTCTAAATAAATTATAAAATTATTTTTTAAAATATAATGCACACAAATAATAATTATTAATTATCCAATATGTTCAAAACAGACAACTGGTACATACGAGTATGTACAAATGTTTAAAAATTATAAATTAATTCGATATTCGAATATTATAATATCATCGATATCGTTGGCTATCACTAATATAAGTACAGAAGTGTTTTACATATTTTGTGTTTTTTTTTATCAAGCAACCTAAGATTCTGGCTCTTATAATAATTTACCTTAATTTAATATTTTAAATTGCAGCTGGAATCGCGATCAACAGAAAGGTTATGCTTAAAGTCGTTGGCGGAAAAAATCCTTTGACATTTTAGGAATAATATATAATTTAGGCTAATATCTTTAACTCAGAATAGGTTAAGTCGTTATCATATAAAATTACTATATTAAAACATGATCTCAGGGGGAAGGGCGTTGGAAGATTTGGTGGTGCTTTAGATCCTAAGTTCCCTCTAATTACAGCCTATGTGTAATGCGTATACTGTGTATAGTATGTTACAGTTACTGATGGTTGAGTTTGTGTGTAACATAAATGTGTCGTTGTTTTACCAGGTTGACTAACTAGTGACTGTGTATATTATGTTTACTGGCTATATCGGCTAAAATCAATTTGACATAATGAAATATAAGCCTTGTCACTGTGCCGTTATCAATACATCATATATTAGTAGATAAACATTTGTTATTTTAAATTGAATACCAGAATTCAGTGTTGTTTTTCGCGAATTCCGATACACAATTAATTAATATATTTCCTCATTTCGTGCACGTGTCGTTTGAAATATTTCATTATTATTCTTCTAAGAAAATAATTAAATCTATTTCGTCTGGATGAAGTGCAACAGCATTTTATTTTTATTGTTGCGCAATTAAAATTGTGTTTTTTTTCTTACCCAACTCCCGAACGCAGAACTGCGCATAACATTTCATCCGCGAACGGTTTCCTTGATTTGATCAGGTACCTACGTCGTTATGTATTGTTTAGTTCGTTCCTCGTTCGGTACAGCCACAAGCGCTAGACGATTTCCGGATTCTCTTCCGGTTTGAAATCCAGCACGTGCCTGTGTACGGTTGCTGCATTATACATTATCCTTGATTTGCACCGCGTGTTTATTCTTATTCTCGAGAAGATATTTTGCCGAACCGCGTTCTCTTCGTCTGGTAGCGCATATTACGTACGCGAACTATCATTATTATAGAACACCTGTTCTATTTGTAGAACTATTTTATAATTAATTATAATATTGTTATCATTGCCGGATAAACCGTTCCAAGTGCGATGGTTTTAATAGGACGTTAGTCGCTCGTCTCGCGTCGGACAATATACACGTCGCACATAAAATTCAATAAAATATATGATTGTTATTAATTTAAAGTTTAATTTTAATTATTATTTGTTCTACACTTCAAATTATAATACAGTCCACATTGTAAAAATCGAGGCTGCAATGCGATCCAACAACATCTACTGCACGTAACAATGTGACCTAACCGTTCACGAGTCATTCCGTGCGAAAACCAGGCCCTCGCCGAATAAGAATATTCGCGACGGACGGCGAAATTTTTATAACGAGATGAACGGCGTTTTTTCCTCGCGAATTTTTCCCACAGCTATTCAAAACCTATTAGTCGCTTTTAACGGTTTATCGTACTTTTTGAAACGACCACCGAGATTGCGTAACACAGCAACATGAAAAACGTGAGCGATGCGCGTGCGTACGGGTATATTATAGCGTAGAACAGGGATGGGCAACATTAAGTGAGTGTGGGGCCAGTTTTTAGAAATTGAAAACCTAGCGGGCCAGAAAACTAAGACTACAACCGAACCGCGCGACGTATACAACACTTGCGATAGACAAAATCGATATAAGCTATGGATATATGTCATATTCAGACGTGTATAGCATTGCCGATGTAACGCAACATTCGTACGTACGTATTATTATCCAGCAGGATCTGGCGGTGGTACCCGAGGACGTGGGTTCGGTCGTCGAGAATCGATAAAAAAAAAAACCACGTGCCTAGGTGTATACCTACGTTATCGGAAATCGAATCATCCATCCGAGCAAGATCGGGAGTCACACGAAGCCCCGGGGCTGTGCGCTAAAATCCACCGGGACGGACGGAGGCGCAGGAATAACGTCGTATACCATATGACGCGTGTGCGCGTATATATATATAATACCTATACATTAAATTTATCCGTATACAGCGTGTAAATAGAGCGTAAGCCGCGCGTTTGTTGCGTATTACATAAAGTCAGTCGCGGGTAAGACGTCGCGAAAGGGCATGACGTGTGCTCGAGTTTGCACGTATTCGACGTCATAATGTGCGCGGAGGCGTGTAACATATTATTATTATTATAGCAGTAGTTTTATAATTAAATTATATATTTTAACAGCTGAGCCGCGTGCCGTTAATGTGACATGACCCAATTTACATATATATACTATGTACAAACGTGCATACGTTGTGTATACATATTTCCGTCGATTGTTCGAATTTCCAAAATAGAAGCATACCCATTACCCGTACGTAATGTACGTAGGGCCTCGCGTTAGTCCGTTAGTCGTGAAGGGTGTACAAGGGGAGGTTTATGCCCAGTTAGCCGACACACGATTCGCCGACATCCACTTCGTTGACAAAAATAAAAATTATTTTTTAAAGAAAATCCCAAATTTCCGACAAACCTGTTATGCTATTTTGCGGTATTTGTAACTATTAATATTACCGTCGATCTATTATAATATTGTATAAAAGTTATCATGAGATTCAGATGAGACCGAGTGTGAGGATCTAAAAGCAACTTCGGGTCACTTTATTTTCTAAAAGATTATGAAACACTTTGAATTGTTTTGAGGCAATTAACCAACATCATCGTCTATTCGAAGTGGAATTGAGCTTGAATTAGGTGTTTAATATAATAAATCGTATACAAGTTATGAAAATGTTGATTATATTTTTAGTTTGATTTTTGTCGCTGTCTCATAGCGGATAAAATTTCAAAGTCAGAAGGGTAGTCAGTACATTTTTTGTGAAATAATTTCAATAAAAAATATTTGAACACGTTTTCATGAATTCAATTTTTCGCGTGCCATTGAAATTCATTCAACGCATGACGTAGGCCCTATACAAAATATAGTATCCGCAGACAATATTATAATGTAACGGAGCACCAATAATTATTTAAATGGTGTTCCGAAAAAGAAAAACGAGGCGTCTATTTAATTCAGAGCGATCGTTATCTTCGCGTTCGAAGAGAACGGGGGAAATCGACTTTTCGGCAACATTCACACCACGGACGGAATTCGTAAACGTTCTGCCGCCCGGCCACCCTACGTAACAATAATAATAATATAAACGGTACCCCGCCACCACGCCGTCGCCGATGCACTGCAACTCGTCAAAAAGGAATTACCTACAGCTATTTCCCCCCCCCCCGTTTTCATTATTATTTCCTAGCGCCGCGGAAACCGAATTCGAAACGTGTTCGGACGGAATCGAATTATTTATCAGGAATTTTTTCGCCCTCGTAAAAAGCCGCGTTTCAGACGACGCACGTACGCGCCCGCTAGGCGTAATAACGTTATAGCCCGGCGCCGCGTACAAACGATGACATCTGCGCGTAGCTACATTATTATTACTATTATTACTTATTATTATTATTACGAACTATTACGCGAGTACACCTATTGTGTACCCCGGTATGCGGTACGGATGTGAAAAACGTAAAAAATATTTGTCCTCCTGTGTGCGTACACGTCGGAGGAAATGCAATTTTCCTGAGCGCGACGAGCCGGATTGTTGTTGCCCGCGCGCCGGGGTGCGGGAGGGTGGAAAGTGCGCACGCTAAGACCGTATAAGTCTCTTTATTCGCTCTCGCGATATTATAAATAAATAAACACAAAGCACCTGCGCCGCGTCCCGTGCAACCGGTGTATATATATGTGCGTAATGGCCAGCTGCAGTACTCCCCGCTCGCCGTTGCACTGCGCGTACGGTACATTATAGCCCTGCATCACGTACCCTCGTGCACGTATAGGGGAGGGTATACGCGCGCTAACCGACCGGCCGCCAAACGCATTGACCCGATTTAATTCGTAAAATAATTGAAATTTCATTTAGACGTCGCGGGGCGACCGCGAGCTCAAATGTAATATTAATCACGCACTCGGCCGCTAATAACCGGACCGGGTCAAATAATAATATAATATACGGAGATTAGGCCGGACAACGATTATAACGGTCTACTGTATCGTGTGCGCGCGCGTAGGGATTACGCGGAAGGGTTGTGGCGAGTTGCAGTGCGCACAATGATGCGTATATGGTTCTCTCCCTATCCGGTTTCAGAAGAATAAGACTGTTCGCACACGAATCGCAACCAGTTAAAACCATCTAATGGCCAGTGCAACGTATTTCACGTTATCTCCGTGTACGGTTGTAATTATTACGAGCGAAATTCGTCGAGGAAGAAGCGCACCGGCTGCGCGCAATCATTACACTGTTATTCAACGAAAATGCGAACACGAGATTTTCCCACATCGTTCGGTCTCACCATCCACGTCTCGTACGTATTATTACTAGCGTGCACGCGTTTCATTTAAAAACAATATTGTTTATCGGTCCGTGTACTCGGCACCGATATCGGAGTCAAAGAGCGCGTGTTTCGCCATTCCGGGTGTTCGAGTCCGAGTCAAAGTCAAAAAAGTGTACATAATGCCAATTTAATAAATATGGCGTGAGCGAGGAGCGCGCTATACATTATAAATTGTACGTGCGATTATTATTCGATTACGCAACGCGTGTACATGAATACGAGGATGAATTCTTTTGAGATTACGCGTCGATTCGTCTTATTTTATCTAACTCCGCGTTGTTACATTTCTGTTATGTTAACGCGACGATGTAATCTAATATTGTAATTTCGTTGCGAAATGTTTACCGCGCTGCCGGACCCGAGACTGTTGGAGTCAAAGTCAAAATGCGTCGGCTGTTGCGCGTACCTATATCCGAGTCCCGGCGGACAAAGTAAAAGTAAAAGAAGAATACACAATATGTTTTGTGTCCATAAATAGATGCGTATTAAGTTCGCTCTACTGAAAACATTTTTTCTTTTTAAGCTATTATTATTTACGTTCAGATTAGCACGTCTACGTCCTGGTTACGATGCGAGTAATATTATTAAGTCCAGGTGTTTTTTTTTTTTATAGCAATTTATAAAACTCTTTGGTTGCAGATGTAAGGGACTTAAGTCTATTTTATTATTCAATAAATAAATAAATCGGAATAAATCGTCCAACTATTAAAAAAATAAAAAGAAACAACAACTCAGTTTTTATATTGCGTTCGAATAATATAGTATAATATTAGTTGTGCACTAGTCGAATAACGCGCGGAATAATGTACATACCTTCTCCGATAATTTCAGCGACGTCCGAGTCAACTTCTGTATAGTTTCGATTGTTGTATATTATACTATACATACTTATGATGATGTACTACATGATACTTGTATTTTCGGTTACTTTCAACTGCCGTTTGGTTATTAACAATATACGCTTTCTAAATAATATATTACACGTCATATACATTATACTATGTGCGTGGATATATCTATAATGTACAGCCACCGACGCGAACCGTTTAAGATTTATCGAAGAGCTGTGCGCGTTGCGCTCGGCGATATTTTCAAATTCCACTCGATGTATACACGCCGATACGAGGAGTCTAATATTTTATCGGATTTATATTATTACGCGTCCGTGAAATATGGACCACGAATGCAGAAGTATACAGCGAAACGGAAATTGTGGGTTGCCCGAAGGGAAATGAAGTGATGTACGGCGAAAATAATATGTACACGTGACACGCGCACACACTCACTAGCGTCTAGTGCAAGAAGCGAAAAATTATTTTTATAAATCGCGGAAGGGAGGATGCGTGCGGCAACGATATAATCGAGATGTTGGAGCATTTTTCGGAAATATATTATTATTGTACACGGGGGTGGGAAGGGAAGAACGCATACGTCACGCGTGTACGCGTACAGGGTAGTAAATAGAAATAGTCGAATACCGTGTCCGCGAATGTAAGTATAATACGACGTAGAATTATTGTCATGCGGTGACGGCGCGCGGGTTAGCAGAAATATTTTGCAAACGTGAACGCGAGAGTATAGTCGAATAACAAATCGTAGTAGGTATTTAATTACCGTATCGTGACGGCCAAGATGCCGAAATCAGTAAGTCACGAGGACGTAATCACTACTTTACACGAAAAGCGGATTTTATAGACTTTTTCAACACTTGAAACCTTAACTGTTGTAAATCGTTCTATAGGTCATTGAATTTTTGATGGGCATATTGATAAAACTGCGTACAAAACTAGTATTGAGTTGCAACTAATCTAAAAAAATGTTGTACCGAAGTTTTTACTCGTCGGATAGACAAAAGAAAACAAATGGGCATTAGGTAGTATACTTTTACAGTAGCATAGGTAATTTAGCACTTGTTGACTGCGCGTTAAAAAAAACGTATATCTATTGTTATGTGCTACCATATAGATTATACTATTATATAACTATATTATGTAACGTAGACTGAAAATACAAAAAGGTTAATTATGAGTGAAGCATGGGCGATAGGCAACTATTATTAAATTCAGCAACATTAATATTATATTAAAGATTATAATATTAAAAACTGCGCCAGTCAAGTATATCGGACGGCCTACTCGGAGTACTGTTTTTGGAAACAAGGAATTTGAATGATTTTAAATAAACGCATCTTATAAAAGTCAAACCGATTGTATTAAACTTACATCGTCGACTGTTCTCGGCGGAATCGAGCCGGTGGCACGTAACACTATAAACACAACAGTTCGACGACGAAAAAAACAGGTTTGCAGGATAACAATATGTTGAATTCGGCATAACGATAAGGTCGAAGGAGATCTAACTATAAGAGCCGCCGTAAAAGGGATGGGGAAATAGTCGAAAAAGAAAATCAGCCTCTTGGCCTCCGCCGACCCGCGTAGTCGACGTATCGGAATAGTTAATGTTGATAACCGGTATTAGCGACGTAGAACTCCAAGAAAAGTACTTTTGCCAGCCTCACACGGGTCACACCTGATGTTTGCCGAACAACGGCTTTCGGCGTAGCATACATACCTGATGTGGAATGGTGTATAATATGCATATAGATTTAATAGGCTTATATAATACGTAAACATATAAATGATCTTAGTCGGAATTAACACGGCTGTAAGATAGTACAACAACAATGAAGTTGAACTCGTGATTAAACGTAAATCTCGCACGGGGAATGCACCTACCTGTATTATAACATCTTATCCGCGTGTACATGCCGGTGTATTATTACCGCGATCGTCGCGCCGCGCGCCGACTGCTTTGATTATGTACTCGGCGGCCGCTCCCCGTTTATCTCGTCTTATATATTATGCATATCGTAGCGTAATATTGCATTGCAATTGAAACCGGAGGATCGTTTGAGAAATCCAAGTGACACGGCTGGTGGGTCAAAAGTTCAAGTGAAGTGCACGGTACATGCGAGATGACGCCGCCGCGGCCGGGGAAGCAAATTAGAAATTGCATTTTAATCTTCGTTCCGGGTAATCGATTCGTGCAACTGAACTACTATCCTTATCCTTTCGCCGGTCCCGCGTGCAGTTCACTGCGGTATAATGTCTACGGCGCACCGCAATATTATCATTATATATTATTTTATTTCGCGCCGGGGGCAATGGTTTTTCAAACTATGATTTTTCCCCTTTTTCCTCGACCGACGAACGGACGGACGGAACTAGCGGTGCTCGTAAATCGATACAGTGTCATCAATAGCAAACGCCACGGCACGTGAGTCCTTGATGAACTTTCCAAAAGCTGGACACGATTAATTACCATTTCGCATTTATCGTACACTGGCCGTCCGACTACCGTTAATAACTATAACCCACGATTGAAATACTTACAATATACGGTTGACGTGTGGGTTCAACTGACATCGGTTATTTTCGAACTAATATTCTTCGAGTCTGCCGCGAATAATCGCTGTGCGACAAAATAATATACGTGCGCTCATTGAGGCATTTCACATCCAATGGTCTTATCATATAACTATTCACCATCGACGAGATGCTGGTGTGTGAAACAAGCGATTTCATTTAGCGTCCGGCTGTGTATTGCATATTATGTAATTTCGTTTTGTTATTCTCGTCGTGCACTCGGAACGACGTAAAAACAACTCATGGATATTCAAACGTTTGCTGACAACACGCGCAACGTATATAAATCAAAATTAATTTATTCTTTTTAACGTGCCTATCGAATATAGAAAATATAGTTTGTGCCTGGCTGATATTTTCTTTTTCCAATTTACTATTTAAATTATTCATATAAAATCTTCCGTGCGTTCCTAGTCTGGGACTTTATAAACAAATATTGACTAGGTACGAAAATATAAATTTTCATCTTTTTCAAAGTAGGTGTACCAAAAGTTTTGAAACAATGTATAGAATACGATCTTTCGGTATACACATCTTACTGCGCAGTAACAACTAAAAAGGTCGGAAAAAAAGTATTTGGCATCGACAAAAACCACGAAAAATACCCCGTATACAAAACACATTCATAAAAATAACCGAATCATGCTTTTTTCGGACTAGTATTTCTATTTAATAATAATACCTTACAGATTTACGATTTTTAATCATAGCTGATGTTATGGGAACAATCGTATTTACAATGTCTTCAATATTGCGATCAATTCAGACGAGTCAGATCCTTTTGCATTGTTCCCTGTATTTTGCGGGTCGATGTATTGGCAGACGTAGTCACAGTTATTATATTACGCTACGAGTCCATGACGTATATTATGAATGTTGCCCAAGCAACTGTAACAGTTTAAAGGATTTTATTATTCAGCTGTTACTCGATTTTGATTTGGATCTTTTGTCAGCAACCATAAAGATATAGAGCGAATGTACTATTTGCTTTAACAATATATATGTATATAACGCCGCATGTCGATCAATTGGTAATCACGTAATCTAAATGAATAATACGAATAATAGTAATAATAATACCATCGAGACTCGATTGTTGTACATACAAACAGTCGAACAATTGAAATATGTTTTATTTACTGACAAGACGTTTTATTTCAATTATATAACCTCTATAGTTTTTTTTAGGCACCGTGTATGGCACCATATACTACTAGTGTACAATCTATGTTTGTATAGATTTAGTTTTGTTTTTCGTACACGGTTAGATAATAAAAAAAAACATTTAAGGAATGTAATCTTCTGGATCTGTTAAGCTGATAAATTCATTTTTTCATGCAATAATGATGTAATGGTAAATTATTTTCGGTTTATTTTTGCAACTAAATATCAGAGTTGAGTATTGTTGAACTCGAATGGTTCGTAGAAAACATGAAGTTCCAACTATGATCAAATCGGTATGCTCGGAATTTCGGAGTGTTCCTTATATCTATAATATATTATTATATGTGGAACCGAAAATTCAGGCATAAATGTTATTGTTATCGATTTGTGGTTTGACTTATCACGATCATTGTTATTATTTTTATATTATTTTAGTGTTATTGTAATTAATTTGGTAGGTATTATTATTTGCGTCGCTATAAATTATAATTATTATATTGTTGTTATCAAAAATGTTGTTACACACAAATCGAATGTTATTTACAATTTATGAATTCAGAATAATTTATTTATTTACAAATAAAACCATTCAGAATACTTTTATATTTTTTTTGTATTGAATACTAAGACTATTTATAATGAATCATTATTAATTTGTGGTGTACGTTCACAAAATAATCATTTATCATTGCTTTTATTTTTCATCCATAATTTTTACTGTTTTTGAACAGCACTGCTAAATAACATTAGGTTATTCAAATTTAAAAATTATTATTCTGAATATTTGTTACCCACACGCAATAGTCTGTACATTTTTGAAGTTTAAAAATATTGTACCAACCTATAAAAGTTTGAAGCTATAATGTTAAGTAAAGGGTTCGGCTATTTCATAGGTCAAGGCATATGAAGTGTTAAAACGTTTGTTGAATAAATATTATGTACTGTCAAATTTTATGAATTTACGTAATATTGACTATTGTGCATATTATTTTTGTAATGATATATGGTTTCAGAATTTTTTTTGTACACTTCAAGCGTATAGATGACCTTATTTAGTATATATTTATATGGATACTTTTACTTTTTCGCTGCCTCATTTATTTATAATTTCATATATTTCATTGACCAAGATCTTCTAATCAACAAATTAGCATGGTCAGAGGTAAGACCGTTCAATAAACCCTCGGCGAAGTTGCATCACTGGAATATTGGTTGGCTCTTCCCTAACGCAAGGGAATAATACGCCAATCACGCCGTTCATAAACATATGCTCTGATGTTTATTGTACTTAAATGACGTATAATGATTATATGGTTTTCTAAATATAAAAGAAAAAAAACAATTTTTTTATTAAAGGAATACACGATGTTTGACCATTAATTACAAAAAAGTATTGTATGTAATATGTTAGAAATAATAAAATAATAGCAATTCAATGTAAATTGATATTTATTATTCACGTTAAAAGTAGTTAATTTATACTTTGTCAACTGTCAACTATTCCTACTTACATTCGTTACCGTGCTAATATAAGCAAATATACACTAATAATTATTCAGGACTAGTCGTTGAATCGCAAGTACGACGGTACACCTACTTTGATACCGCGTGTAGTTTTGACGCGGAGGATTTAATACGTAGTGAAATTGACCATGATAATTATTGTGACGCTAATTCGAGAACACAATTTTAACGTAATTTCAGATGAACACGTGATTACGATGCGTGCACCGAGCGTTAAAACATAATATGTTGACAACAGTCAACGGGTCTTGATCATTCATTAAAAACTATGTGTGCTAATTATTTTATACGTTTCTAGGTAATATCATACACCGTGTACATCGTGTTTTAGTCATCACGCGCGAGTGTAATGGTTAATGAAGTTTTATCTATAAACTAATTTAATTCTTAAACACAGGAAGTGTTTTAGCTTTAATGATATTACAACAAGGTGATTTCGGCATTAACCTCGCTACAGTCGCCGTGTAGTCGTAACCCGTGTTATTATATCACGATGTCGAGTTGAGCAGTGCGTGTAATGACTTGCTAACGTGTGTTGTTTCGGAAGTAGTTTGTTAAGACCGGCCACGTCGCATAGCGCGTCCCAAAGAAATTATCAAGTCGATTGCGCCGCCGCCGCGCGTGGGGATTCGAATGATAAGATGTATACGAGTACATATTCGTACAGGTATTCTCGTATATTCTCGTAAACTATCGTAATAACCGTAAGTATTGTAATGTTGCAAAGACTGGAGGAAAAAAATGTAAATTCTCACGGAGCGAGGGTCCCGGAGCAGGACCGAATTATACGTAATGTGCTACGGCGCAGTGTCGCGCATCCGTCGGTTTTGCAATCGGTTTGTGTAATTTTACCGTAACCATTTCAAATACCGAGCGGACATAATATGTTACAGGCCCATCGTCCGCCGAAGTGATGTACTAATCGATATTTCGTATTACAGGTAAGTACTTACAGGTATCGCGGATGGAAAAATAATAACAGCGCCTGTACACAGTAGTCGTGCGAAGGAATGAAATTAAATGTTATGTTACAGGGCTTCGTTCTTATCGACACCACATGGTATTGTTTCACCTGCTCGTCAGTCGTGTTGCCGAGTCGTAAGACAGATACGAAAGAAGACAACGGTCGTCGAAGGTTTTGCAGTTCATCGCGGTCGTACCGTACGTTTCGTATAAAATATACTTATGAACGTGACGGTTACGTTTTCGTGGTAACACGCGTATATTATTTTCCCATTGAGAGGCGTAGCTCAGAGGTATTCAAACTTTTTCATCCCAAGGCTCCTTTGAGTGTCCACAAAATATTGACGGCTCCCAAATAATAAATGACAAAAAAATCAATGTTTATATGAATGTAATTTATATTTTATTCTAATTATTTATTTACCATATTAAATATATATGAAAAAATTATAAATAAGTATATATATTGTAGAAAAAATTGTGATTCAATATTTTATGTTTAGTCTTAGTAAATATAAATCAATATTAATTAAAGCTATATTTAGCGAATGATTATTGTAGAAAATTCAACGTTTCCCAACCGGTGTGCCTCAATGATAATAATAAACGTTTTTCGTAAAAATATTTATTGGTTTTCAATTATATGACGCGGCTCCCTTCGAAAACTCCCGCGACGCCTCTGGGAGCCGCGACGCACAATTTGAATACCTCTGGTGTAGCTGGTTATTAATAATAATTGTCGAACTGGACCACCGAAGAGTAACCGTTGAGGTATTTCGTCTCGAACCTCGGTGGGTTCTGCAAGTCCTTATGGCTGTTTTTCTCTCGTCAAATGTGTTCATACTACATATGTTCACTGCATTGGACGCCGCTTATACTCGCATAGAGTCTTATGAGTTATGATCGAATGAATCGTACAAGTGAGGTGAGAAGAAAAACGAAAACCAATTTCAAATTATAATTATTGATCTTATTTTACTCTTACAAATTTACTGGTTTTAGACATTGATTATTAGTTATCATACGATTTGATAATTTTGTCGGTTTTTTATTGCCTTCGCCAGTACACTGCTCGTATAGTGAATGTTATAATAACGATAATCGCAGTGAATGTGAAACGCTATGAAGATTGTTGAACTTATATTAAAAGTTACGACTTGAAAATACTACTGCTGTCTAATAAGCTGTAGTCTCCGCAATGCGAATAACTTTTTTAAAACTAATTTCGATGTTTTATCGTACATTTATTATTTTTCTAAAAGTTTTCGTGAAATCGAAATGATCCTTGATCAACATTTGAGTCTATTATTATGACCGATTTTTTTTCAATGTAATCAGATACGTGAAACCGGACTGTTATCCTGGCTATCACGAGACCGAACCTTATATCCGAGAGCCTTA
The DNA here is from genome assembly GCA_949715065.1 of Periphyllus acericola. Taxonomy (NCBI): domain Eukaryota; kingdom Metazoa; phylum Arthropoda; class Insecta; order Hemiptera; family Aphididae; genus Periphyllus; species Periphyllus acericola. Next base: position 19,170,099 of record OX454270.1, on the reverse strand, counting down.
CGAGCGAGGCGCCTACTCGCATAATTGCGTAGCTCCGCAGGACGGACAGAGTCGTCGGCGGCGGTGATTTTAACGCGCGGCCGCGTCAAGAGAAACACGAAAAACCGCAACATTCGCCGCCGCGTGTACCGTTGAAGCGAATTCCCACGGTCGACGACGACGAACCACCTACATCACACGGTCGTCCGTTGCACAATCGCGGTGCAGAAACGTCACAATAAACGCCGAAAAAGAAGAAGAATCACAAAAGCGAACGTATATAATGTAACAGAAAAATAAGAACCTTGTTCACATCGCCGCCGTATCGATTATGAAACGTTTTGCACAGTTTATCGGACACATTATATTATATCATTACTGAAGCATGCAATCGCAATAATAACACGTCTGCAACAACACGAACGGGCGCTCGGTCGAATATGTGATGCGTGTACAAAAAAAACCAAAAATAATAAAACTGTTAACCGATGCTTCCCCCCCCTTACCCCCGACCCAACCAACCATTATCCCCGTCCCCGGGCCTAATATGGTACGGTTTCTCATGTACATCAGGTCATCAACATTTCTCGAAGGAATTGAACGGCGTTTTAAAATAGTTAAAGGAATGGATTTTAGATGATAAAAATATTTTTTTTTTTAACTTAATTACGGAGGGTTTAATTTTTACTATATTGTACTGTTATTCAAAGAGTAAATTTCGAAATAAAATTCGGAATACGAACAGTATCGTAATAGGATATAATTTTTCGGAACGCGTTACTGCCATCATTATGACGTATCTACCCATACTCGACCTCACTAAACATGTTTCGATAATTTAAAAATTGAAATATAATGACTAGAGAGCGGATTTATATGCTCTAGAAAACCAGAAAGAAAATTCATTGAAAAAATACACTAATTAAAAAAATGTTAAATAATTGTTTCAGGTATTGATTTATTACTTTATACTGTAAGACTGACATTAAATTATCGTATGATTTCGTATGTGTGCGTCGTAAGTGCTTTCTTACGGGCTATTCGAGTAGAACTTTTTGTTCGACAAGAGTCGCCAAACGGATTTAATGTTTTTCTGTTCAACGGTTGAGTTGGTAGAAAATGCCATTAGGTGCTTTTTATTAATCGAAAAACCCGTGCGTTGTTATAAAGTGTTATGTAGTACGACGACGACTGCGACGAGACAATAAGTAGGCAAAGAGATTCGTCTAGCTCAGTGGCGCACGTTCGTAACACGACGCGACCTACATAATTTACATAATATTATCAGATTGCGTTACATATTATATTATACCACCGCCATTGATAAATTACACGTTTATATTAAACTGGAACAACTGCAGCTTAACTTTGAAGAAGATCAAAATTATTTTCAAACCGTTTCGAAGATGTAAAGATTATCAATAGGAAGAAACATTCTGGTGGTTAGGACAGTTTACACTAGTACAAGAGATAGTTATTTTTTATTTTTGTAACAGAAACTGTTAGTGAACAAACCGAAATATAAATTGTATTAATGCAATAATAGTTTAATATTATTGCCAGGAAAGTTTATAATACAAGTTGATTGAAATAACAGTATTACATTTTATTTGTTCGATAAAAGCTATAATATTTTCAAAAATCTCTAATAAACTCTAATAAATGTAACGTTGATTACTTAGTTTTTCTTAGTACCTACTAGTATAATCCATTTCTCATAAAGTCATAAAATATATCAAGTCCTATAAAACGCGTATAAAGCAGTATTTATCCTTGTTTCATCTATTGAATAGTAATAGCGCTTACTTGATTATATTTATTTCTTATTGTATTAACTTTCGAGGCTTCGTGGAAAAGAAAACACCGTGGATTTTTAGAGGTCTGTCGTTACATAACACACCTCCGCTAAAACGTGTTTTTGTCTGTTATTATCTATACTAGACCGTACGTCAGCCGATCTTCCGTCTCTGAGGTGGTAAGACCTACCCGGGATGACTTGCGCTGTTCGCGGCAAAAGACTTTACCGGCCCAACTAATACGCGTGAAGTCCTACTTCGACTTTAATTTTGATCTAACACCACGCGTTTTGATGCAGTGAGCCGTCGTCAAGCATCAATCTAGCTGTATCGAGGATCAATGACTACACACCCAAGGTAAACAAACACAATTGTTTGTAATGTTGTCAAGTCATATTTTCGTACACCAATATTTCATTTTTAATTTCAACCGTTTATTTGCGATTGTTTAGCTAGCAAATTGTGTGTTGCATCACAAACAAACGTTTAATTAAGGTTAATTAAAAATGATTTATGCATATACTTTATTGGTTACTATTTATTGCTGATGTAAAAATTACTAATCAGACATGAGGTATAAACAACTCCAGCAACACAGCAATAAATAATAAATTAGCACTTTTGGTTCAGTAAGATAAAAACATAGATAATGATGTAAAAAATAAATAAAATGATTTAGAAAAATAGGGTGGCGTCGAGTGCAAACTGATGGGCTGCTTACCTAATTCTAAAATAGTAAAAATATAACTCGTAGGTGATACGAATGATACAGAAATAAAATAGCAAATAATAAATTGCAAAAACATCGCGGTGACTTGCGCGCACGCGTGTAAAATAACCAACTAGGCATATGACGGTAGAAAATACGAATAATAATAATAATGGTAATAATAAGAAGGCTATAATGGTATAAAACAAAAAAAAAACTGTAATAACAAAATCGTGAAGATTTGCATATTAAAAAATAAATACGTACAAAAACTCGCAGCGATATATTTTGTACGCTTCGATCTATAGTCGACACAACGCTTGATACGCGGAGGAAGAATAGCTTATCTTATTCGCATAGGTCACGGGACTTACAATAGTTAAAAATGCACACGAATGTAGAATCACCGGATATTGAAATTCGCAAAACCGCCAATCAAAAGAAATAGAAATTTTATATGATATATGTCAGCGCGCGCTGATTGGTCGTTGACCGTAAACGTGTGTAACTACTATTAAGATATGCTAATAACAATAAACACGCATGTCGCATACGTACAGTGTAATTCTAAAAGCCAATAATCTTTGTTGTTGCGGCTTCGATGTAATAATAATAATATACATACTTAATATGTATACGATCAACTGAATAAACTATACGGCCGCGGTCACGGTGCGGACCGATATGAAAAATCGTGTGATGAGTTTAATTTACGATTGGTCGTCCTTATTGACTGATTTATAGAAAAAAAAAACAGTCGAACGCGATGAGCTCGTAGGTTAAATAATCGTGGGATACATAAAAATTAGCATAAAATAAATACTTTATAGTAATCACGATCTGAGATGAATGATTAGGATTTAAAATACGACTAGTTTCAATAATCGGATGGCCGCGGGAAAACGTTACGACGGGTGGGCCGGCCGGCGCCTAGCCGTAGACGGTACGAGGCTGGCCGATCGTATTAGAAGTGACAATAGTAAAGATTTATCAGCAGAAACAATGCCTACATCGTTTTTCAGACGGTTGGATCGGATAACGTAACTCGACCGTCGATTGATAACAACGATGGTGAAAATAAAAAATGTCACATGGTTGTGGCTATTATTAATCAAACGGAGACGTTGATCGTTCATTACAATACACATAGCGCGTAACGGTGTGACGACAACGATGCCTACACGACCGTACGGACGACGCAGGTCCGTACAGCCAGCTGTGTGCGCGGTGGGTAGGCACGCTGTATATGACAACTAGACCGCGGATTAATCGCATTTGCATATCTGCATATGCAATTGCATATAATCGCATTTTTTTACCAAGTATGCATATTTCATCGATTCGGGATGTAAATGGCATATAATCGTATTTTTATATAAAAAACTCACCGATTATATGTGTTAAAACGCACGCTATATATAGAGATGCCAAGGAAGCATTTGAAACCTCGTCAATGCAACATGATTTAAATCTGATTTATACACATTTTTCTAAAATACCAAAATTAATTACAAGTCTAGAAGCAAGAAATTTGCTACTATATACGCAATTCATTAAAAGTTATGGAGGAATTATTGACAACAGCATCTGAACTGCCTGACGTATTTTCAGAAAAAATCAAAACAAAGATTACTCGATTACTGAACAAAAATCCCGGCTATGATTCCCTAAGCACGATCGACGCTTACATTAATGGCATAAGTACTGTACTGCCCAATACAATAACGAGTAACATGGCTTCTAGGTTTAAATACTGTGACGTCCCGTGATGTCGTTATCAGCATTTAAACTTATTTCGGATGACAAGCGCCATAGTTTTACAACGGACTACTTGGATCAACATCTATAGTAATATATAGTAATATATACTGCTACAAGAATTACAGTTCTAAATAATTTTTTTTTTTTTTTTATTGATCTATATAAAACATCGGCAGCTATGGCCATTAGTTTACATTGATTTAAAATCAGTTTACATTATAATATATTAAATTAAAATTTTTTTTTTTTTTTTATTTTAGCTTAAATTAAGTTGTATAGTTGTATTTCTTTTAAAAAATGGAAGATGTTGGTGGTTGATTGGTGGTCGGGTCCTAGCGCTTCTCCGATTTGTTGTGGTATATGGTGTTTTTTCCTCGCATCTTCGTGTTTCATGCATTCAGTGACTATATGTTTAATTGTGTAGTCTACACCGCAAATTTCGCATATGGGTGGATCTTTTTTTTCCATAAGGTGTCTATGTGTGATGAATGTGTGCCCGATACGTAGTCGATTTAAAATGGTTTCCTCTTTTCTTTTTAGTCCTGGGTTTTGCCATGTCTGTATGTTATTTTTTATTTGGTTTAACTTTGTATTCTGGTTTGTCCATAGTCTGAGCCATTTGTGATTTAGGACTAGTTTGGTTTGTTTTTTTTTGTCTTCATATGTGTATATATTGAGAAATAGTGTGTCGGGGGAAGAGGCGGCATTTGATGCTTCTTGGTCTGCTTTTTCGTTGCCATGTATGCCACAATGTCCAGGTACCCATACGTAGCATATATTTATGTCCATATCATGTGCTTCGTACGTTTTATCTTGGATTAGTTTGGATAATTAGTTTGGATGATTTATTCGGATGATTTTTTATATAATTTATTTGGATGATTAGTTCTAAATAAATATACATAAATGTAACATGATAGTTAGTAATTATTTTTTGTTAATACATTTCATCGTCGTAATTTTTTCGTATTTTTTTTAAATTTAATTTTTAGTGCATATTTGAACAATGTCTATGCATATTTCTGTATTTTATGCTGCATATCTGCATGCGTATAACAGAGTATTTTCACTGCATATAATCCGCGGTCTAATGATAACGCAATACGATCTAAATAGTTTATCATCGGAACGCGTTGCACGTCATGTGTGTACGGTGCCGTGTGCGCGTGTGCAAGATTTTTCCCGAGTGAATCGACTATAGTCGCCGCCCGTCGCATTTAATCGTTAACGTACGTGTTCGCACATTCAAGCACAACAATAACTTCGATACACATGTACACGCGCAGACGAACGCACACGTCATGACACTTATACACGCGCACGGGTCGCTGTGAGTAATGGACGGTTTGCCGCACATTGTTGACTTTCACCTTTGCCCTGACGTCATATTATTATCGTTATTACTTATTATTATTACTATTATTACGACGTGTGCGAGCGAACGACAACGTGACGAGACGGCAGCGCGTTTTCGTTGGCCGTGCCCAGAGAGTTCTCCTCGTTTCGCAGCACACGTCCTGCGGGGGAATAATAGCTCCTGCGCGGTGCTGGAAAAACGCTCAACGAACCTTGTGTGTACAAAGCTAAGCGGCTCGATACGCTCACGATAACGACGATCCTCATCAGGATAAAGCGCACTTATCACGAGGACATCTTACAACGCTGAACTAAACGCGTCGGTAGGTACTATATATACCTGATGGTGAATCGGATACTTTGAATACTTTGAACAAGTATGTTTTCGATTTTCTCGCAATCGTTTTACCGATATGAAGTATGAACTGCTTTCGTCCTGAAAGTTTTCTATTAAGACAGAGCGGTTATTGTGTTTTTTATGGTTTGAACATTTTATAAAAGTTCACCTGAGACATTTTTCCAAGTGCCAGCAAAGTAAATAAGGAAAAAGGTCAAACTGTTGACATGGATGCACAGTCTTCTTACTGAAGGTGATACTTACATTTTTTTCGAAACGTCACTCGTCTAGCGAAAACTGCAAACGGGTAAAATGCACCGTTTCCCTAACAGCGATATCATATTCACAAAATCATAGTAAATATTGTGTAAATATTTAAATAAATCAAATTCGGTGGATAAATTGATACTGCGTCAAAAATGCATTGTCGTATTAGGGTTCGATATATTTGACTCGTAGATTTTGGTATCGGTGCGTGAGGTTCTTACTCGATCCATATTACCAACAATAATTGCTCAACAGCGTTTGATGACCACGGTTTTGAAAAGTTCAAATTCGATTGCCAATGAACACTACACGTTTATATACATATTAGTATATACCAAGTGCGATCCTGTTCAGGACCTAATCGATAATTACACTGATTACCGCGTCATCGTTTTGGTCGGGTAAAAATAGGTTGTATATACATATACATTTCAATACCGTTGATTACACGTAGCACACGCGGAAGCTCAAGTGCACGTGCAAACATTAGAGACAACAGTTTGCTGTTTTGTTTTTCCCCTATCGGTTTAGTCAGGTAAGAGGGATGTTCGAGAGTGTAGTGACGTTTACGCACCCGCCCCGCAACGGCCGTTCAGCGTTTCGAGATAAACAGGAGCAACGGCGTTCGAGGATCACTGTGCGCACGTGAAATACGTGATCCCAGAAGGCGGTACTCGTTACGCTCCATCCAACCGCACTCGAATTTCGGACCCGTCTAAACTTTGTGTATAATTATCGTTCGTAATGTACCGCACCAGATCGCTTTTAATTTCTCCGATAAGATAAATACAATTTCGAGACCGGCGTAACAGGTGATTATTAATTAAGAAATACGTGAGAATATACGTAAGGATATTTTTATTCTCTAGAAACCATATTCCTACTCTCCTGAAACCACATTTTTACCGGGGGGGGGTACATCCTAGTATATAGTCGCCCGGGAGGTTGTATCACCGGGGGCAAAAATGTCCTAGGTAATATTTACCTCTCCAATGTGACAAAAGAACATACTATAGTACATAATTACCACCGGAAATAATAATCTAGGACATATTTACTGAGGAGTAGTACTGTGCAAACGGAGCCTCCTCTGCTGTCGGTTGAAAAAATAAAAGGAAATATTTCCTGGGGGAGGTAAAAATTGTCGAGGGTTATAAAATACTACGAGACATCGGTTACAGGCGTTTTACACATTTCTCGTGTTCCCTAAAATGTTACCATCTTATATATTCTGCCGCTGATATTGTAATATGTTATTATCATTCTCGCAAGGCGTTACACTGCCGACGATTGACGATTAGTCGTTAAACTCTATATTTTATCTGATGGCGTTTCTTTACGACAGCCGGCCGTATAAAACGATTTGACCGATTCGGCCGTTAAAGAATTTAACGCCTTGTACCTCATGCCTGCACATAATGTAATTTGTGCGCACGTGTAAAATAAACTTAGTTTTATAGGTCATCAGCATAATTTTTACCCATGTACGGTTTTCGACGAGATGATTTAGCATTAGACGACGGCCGTGTTAGAAAACTGGAAATTCAAATATACAACATTACATGTAGTTTAATAATTATCATAGCGAGTTCAACGATTAAAGCTGGGGACAGCGTCGATTATAAACTGTGCGTTAAAACGTAAAATAAAGTGTTACGATTAATATAGGACGATATGAAAATGCGTTTAACGCAAAGAGCAAACAGTTATTGATGAATACGTACTTATAACACAGTTCACACCGCAGACGCGATAATCATTTTGGTAAAACTGAAAAATAAATACTATAAAATTTCTCTTCCAGAAAGTATATATTATCGACTTCGATGAACCAACTTGAATTACACTTGCATGAGCAATGGCCAATTAAACGCGACCCTTGGCCAGTTTACCCGCACGAAAAGCAACAGAAACGTGTGTCGATCAGTAAACGCACCTGCCAACAGTGTTGACTTCAGACGTTCATTTGTATATTGTATTCAGTTTTTTTAAATTAAATGTATAGCCGGGTATTTGTTCGGCGTATTGATTTGGACTTTGAATGCAAATTTGTTTCGAGCGCAATCTCGCGTAGCATACGAATGCGGATTTAAAATTAATCTCTATGCACGCGTCGCGAAGCTTTAGGCGTAGCCGATACAATGATGTGACGCGACTATTGCGTATGGTTAATATCCACGGAGTACACAACAACACCGTTTGACGGAACGTGGAAATTACAAATGCGATCGTGGACGCTCTTGCATCGTTACACTCTCATTTGCGTACAATAGGTCGTAGTCGCGGGCCCAGCCTTTTTCACGCGCTTATACGGAGAGGCAATAAAATCCGCTCGAAGACCATTATAGCCGTTCATTTCTCTTTCGTTCGCGGAATTAATGTTTTATTACCATAATGTGTCCGTAATTATTTCCGTCATATGTATACTCGTACATTATAGCGTACGAATGATAATTTTCTAAATTCTCTCTCGGAGGATATTCGTTTTTTTTTTACTATCGAACGATTATGATATTGTTATGTTTAATCACCGCGGCCGGAGATGGGCAATCCGCCCGGGGCGCAGCGCGTCGGCTCTCGAACGCGAAAGCAATACGTCACATACATAACGTAGAACGTCCCACGCGCAGTTAGAAACTAATCTCGGAACGTCATTAGTTGACACCGGACGCGTTAACCACCCGTACCGAGCACTGCAGCAAGATAATAATAACATATGTGAAGATCCTATTAAGCTTGCTGCACACTAGATCGGAACGGAACAAAACCGTCCGATCGGATCGGAACGGAAAAAATTAATAAAAATAATTTTAAATGAGGTCCCGCACACTGGATCGGATCGGAACACGACCGAATCGTTTGTCGACAATATTTTGACGGATTCCGAAGCATTCTGATCGCAAACGCATGCGCACTGACACTTTTGGTCATCATCGTTTTGTACTTTGTAGTTGTGAACACAACGACAAGTGACAACTGAAAGTCTACAGCAATAAACTATTTTGTTATAAGCATTTTCAATATTTTTTCGATACAACAATTTTTTTACTGTCCTGTTTTAAATGCGGGAATAGTGTATAGAACTCTCCTTCTTTTTCCCTTGCCAAATGTATGCTATGAACCCACTGTCTTTTTGTCGTATATTTTTCGTTTTCTTCAGCTTCTGACAAAAGAGCTAGTGTGAATATCATGTCTTCTTCGTCACTACTTGTATCACTCATTATAATATTATATTTTATAAACACTTAAAAATATTTAAAATAAATAATGTTGCAACAAGCTTTAGTTCGACCGTCGAGCTTGAGCGATGAGATCAAAATGACCAAGTATATATGGCCGCGGAATTCCTACTGGTTCCGACACAGTGTGCGGACAAAATTCGTTTCCGTTCCGACGCGTTCCGATGATAAAAATTCGTTTCCGTTCCGTTCCGATCCAGTGTGCGGCAAGCTTTAGGAGTAGAACGGGGAAAAAAGCTAAACCAACACATCTGAAGCCCCTGGGGAAGTGCTAGGGCAGTTTCTCGCCCCGGGGCCCACGCCTATGCTTCGTTTTGTTCGCTGATCGTAATACTGTTCGCGCATAGTAAACTTGCGGTTACCATACTATACCAATACAGCTTTCGAATGATTGCACGTCATGAATCCTTCAAATCCGCAAGGATTTCGATGCACTCGCACGATCTTGCTGCAGGATATTGTTCACGTGAGATACGAACATTTGTCTTTATGTATGGCCCATTTGACCGGAAACAATGACAACCATGAGGAATAACAAGTATTACAAGTCTTGCCACGTAAGGTATTCGTATTGAAATATCTATGTACACTTACTAGGAAGTTTCTGAAGAGGAAAGTCATATTTTATTATTGATTTACGAACAGTTAGGTTATATTCTGTCCTTTTAGGCCTTAAATCGCTTGGCTATAACGTTTAATATATACGATACGAACGACTACGTGGACAGTCTAACCGGGGAATTATTCAAAACCGTGAGAACGAAAACAAAAAAAATCCTGTTCCGCTTATATAGGTTTTCGCGTATAGCCAAGGAACAAACGGAGGATCGCTAATCACTCGCACCTCCACCGGATCTGTCAAAATGAGAGAACAGTTTACACACTCCTACACAAACACATAATCGCACGAGATTATTGCCGTATGTACCCGTTTTTAGCTATTTAGAGACTTTATTGGACGCACAGGTATAAGATGCCTAAATACCTAATTATTTACTTTTGTTATTCTGTAATTTTACTACATCATACATTTTATTAGAAATAGGAACAAACAGTTGAATGATACTAAATTAGAATATGACTTAGATTGATGTTATTGGTTGTTTTCTGTGAAATCTTCAATTTTATCTTCAGTCTAATTTTTGAAAGATATCACTTTCTATGCACTGACTGACGGACTAGTAAGTCGCACTTGTGACATAGTCGTTCGTAATTCATTTTTAATTATTTTTAGTCATGAAAACAACGCTCTCCGCGACTTTGCTATAATTGGTGACCATTAGGCAAAGGAATATCCTTGTAGGAACTTCTACATTGAAGAAAGTTTCTTCTTGTTTATTTGTCTTTATTAAAGCGGAGATACTCAAATTCACGGGTTCGTTTGCAAGGTTTTTCAAGTATTGCCTAATTGCCATAAATAACGACATTCTGATTGAAGCTCATTATCGTTAATATCTTTATGATAGAATTCTAAAAATTCTTTGCATTTCGTTCTCAACTGGTCAGGACCAATTGTTTTTAACTGTGAAAGAAATCTATACCGTTTGTTAACTTTTTTCTTATGATTACAATCGTTGCTTTAAAATATTAGCATACAATGTGCATTGTGCCGGTTGTAGGAATAAACGTTTCTACATGAAATTTTTGTTTTCCTCTCAACCGCATACTTTTTTATGATCCTTCCAAATAAATGATGAGTGTGCTGAGAATTATTATTTTTTTTTACGAATCATCCTAATAGTTTGTACTTGGATTTTTTTCTTTGGCAACCGATTCGTAATGATCAAAACTGTTACGTGCGGTACTAATATGAACAGCAAGAGATGAACATTTTTTCCAGAAAGTACGTTTCATGATGGTCGTGTATTCGTGTCAATAGTAGTACAGTGTGATCGAGAAGTCGCGCACATCAAAATGAATGTATTTGTTAATAGTATTTTTATTGAATTACTTTTACTTTTATTTATAAACACAAATACAAAAATATTCAAAATTAATTTATATATATGCATCTAACGTGTTTTATAACATATACTCAAAATGGTTGCCTTGTTCATTAATGCATGCACGAACCCGTTTTACCACGTTTGTGGCCACTTTGTGCAATACACTTACATTGATTAAGTTTATCTCTGTTGTTATGTTACTCTTCAGTTTATCCAATGTTTGTGGTCTATTTGTATAAACCCTCCCTTAAAGATAAGCCCAAAGGAAGAAATCTGGAGGTGATAGGTCGGGATAACGGGGAGGCCATAATCCTTTGGATATGATACGGTCGCCAAAAAAAGGCGCTTTTCTTTATCAGGTTCTTTTAATTCATGAACACTACGAACAAGATATGCACGAAATTTTAATTTCTTTATTGCTTTTTGAGCACTACCATATGAAATCTGTGAGTGTGGTGATAGTCTTCTCAAGCTTTTTGATGGTGAACGCAGCATCACATTTCTTACCTCGGCTATAGTTTAGCGTCAGTCAAAATGGTAGGTCTCCCGGTTCTCTTCTTGTCTGAAACGGATCCGGTTTCACGGAATCGGGCGATTAATCTCGTTATGGCTGCATTGTTAGGTATTGCTACATTCGGATATTTCATTCGAAATTCATCAATAACACAAGCATAAGAACGGCTAGCAAAATACTGTTCAACAATAAACACTCGTTGCTCTTGGGAAAACGACATGTTCACAGAGCTATAATCAAAGCACTACCAAAAACTAAAAGCGTCGTATCATCAATACATATAACAATTTCAATATAACAAATAAAACGATTACATGTCGGGAATACCCGTAGTGTTATTTTGAAATAACCGATGAAAATAATTTATCACGACTACTATTCAGAAACACTTCTATTTTGGTGTGCGTGACTTTTCGATCACACTGCATAATAATAAATAACATAGCAGTTACGGAGGTACCGCTAAAGAACTTGACGACGTACGTGTATCATTTGAATGACGGGATTTAAAATTTAAAACCTAATTTAGATTATATGTGCAGCACCTGCATATATTTTTTACCAAGGAACTTAATATATAAGGCGGATCAGGGAATCGGTACGTGCGCCCTTAGGGTAAAGAGGGCCCTGCGACTAGCCGATAGTATACGGGTGGGCGAGGAGACGCGCGGCAATCATCCGTCGGACTCGACCGACGCCGGCTCTCACCGGCAAGGTCGTAGGCAGCGTGTCGCCGGGGTCAGGTATATATACCCGAGGGCCAAGTGAAACTATTACTTTCGTCGCGACCGAGAGGATGGAAATAGAGAGAAACAATAAAAGTAAAAAACGAGGAAAAGAATATTAATACGTCGGTACGCGTATTACGAACACTATCGCATGTCGGCCGGACAATGCGCAGTTCGCGTAGTAGCCGCGGGTCCGCCTTTCACCGGTTGACCGACCGACCGATTTATGCGTCGTCGTGATCTATGCCCGTAGACATCGGGTGCCATCGATCAATACGCGCCGCGGACGATGATCTCCCGGGAACGTGTAAATTGTTTTCTCGCATTCGAGCCGTTACGTTTAGCACACATTGTACGTGCATATTTACACGCGCGTCTCGTGGATACATCCGTGAAGGCGGGGGCGTGAATTTTTTTTCGGCTAGGCCCACGTAAACCGTCCGCTGTCGGACGAAAACGGGGGGGGGGGGGAGAGCATTCCCCATTTACGGTACTGGCCACCTACGATTGCAAAGTTATCAACGGTTATTCTTATCGATCATCAACGACTTACGGGCAACGTTTGCGATTTTCGTTTAGGTACCTCAATACAAGAATGTTATACAGCGTTTTAATTTTTCATAATTATTAATTACTACGCTTGTAACTTATAATAGATCCGTCCGTTTATAACATATTTTCAAAGTCAAAGTTCCATCTTCTTTTCTTTATGATTGCGAACTCGTCAACAACAGCCGATTATCAACAAATTGCACACTAATTTCCCTTTCTATGGAAATCAGCGTATAGCCTAGGACGTTTCATGGTAGACCTCTGGTATGTTTTCGTTATTCTCATTGTTGAAAACCTTCTTTCCGCTTCTTTCTATTTTTAGAGAAAATCTGGGTAGACCCCCCCTGTCTATTGGCTACGTCTCTGCATGACGAGTAGCTTTGCGAAACACGATTCGCGATCGTACGGTGCGTAGATCAGGCTGACCAAAGGAGGAGGGAGGCAACATATATATGTTATAAATGAACGAAATAAATTAATTGGAATTTTCTTATTATTCATCGACGTAAAATTAGCGGTGCACAGAAATCTGTCATACTCTCGACAGAAATACTGATGATGAGTCTTATCGTTCTAGAACGCAAAAACATTTAATTTTGCGTATGAAACTTAATTAAAATTGAAATCCTACTGAACCGTACTAAACAAAGCGTTTTGATAAAAAGACGAAAAGTGTTATTGAATATAGTATGTATGGTTGTATATTTTTATATATTATAAAGAAAATATTGAATTTTCGTGGACAAAATTTTTGCCACAATTAATTTCATATAGAATATATGATACATTTTTGGGAGTGGGGTGGTAAATTGTCCCTGTTGCCCTTTCCTTGTGTCCACCATTGAGATCAACCAGGGCGCTTGTGATAGCTTCGACAATGGTTTCGAGGCATCGGTGTGGCGTTAATCCCGACGGACGAAAAAAAAAGATGGCTGTTTCAAATCAAACACTCGCCCGCGCTCCGGAACGAACAGCTGATTTTTCGTTTCCTCGAAAGCTCGTCACTCGTATGGATGTCATCATAAAGTATTTTCCTCGAAGCTTTTTTAATTATCCGGGCCACGATCCATCGGGCCCCAGACGCCCAGTTTGGGCCACAGTCGGCAGTCAATCCCTTTTTATAGATTTAGAGTGGGTACCGCTAAAAAAAAAAAAAAAAACATTTCTCCGCGGAATAAGGGTTGAATTGTTTACTTATAATTGTATTCGCTCGAGTTTACAAATTCGGAGTTTTGTGAATTGAGTCTATACTATATAATGTAGTATCACGTCACTCCGAACCAAATTATGTTGGTCTCGAACGCAATGAGAAAAAAACGGTAAAGTTACATCATCCGGCAAAGCGCACACAATTTAAATATAGTAATTATCGCAACGTTTAGTGAGCGTTTATAATTCACTTAATACGCGCGTATACCATTGTTCGAATTCATCACAGTTTTAAGAAATCCTATAATTATATAGCCATGTTAAATAGATGAGTTATGTAAAGTTGTAATTTATTTTTACGTCTTTACGATAAGTTTCACTGTTGTGAATATAAGTGCTTCGTGCAACGATGCTCCTCGCATATAATTAACGACATTGCCTGAAAATGTAAATAAAATAAATTAAAAAAGAACTATAAAAATTATCTACGTCTTCGGTTTTTTGTAAGATCTGATTGATTTTGCATTTTAACCTGATTATTATTAAATTTCAAAAATAACTTTCCGTGGTATTTAAAAAAAAAATATGTTTTTGATATACATAGTATGCTTAGTAATCTCACAACATACGTATACAATATCGTATTAACATCAATCCGCGTAGTACGTATTGCGTTCCCTCGTGCACGTGTCTTTATCGGAAGATCACGCCATCATGGTATTTTGTATAGCTATTTTTTACTACACGACCGGACCTCTAACCCAATATTCTACTTAGGATTTTTATTCCCCCCCCCAACGTAAGCAGGTATCGGAATAAACGTTGATCGGATACTTCAACAGACCGCACTTCGAGACGGAAACTTTTAAACGGACAGAATCTGTTTGCTTTGTGAGATAGGGGTGAGATGTCGTGTCAATATTAACATTTTCGGTCTAGCTGTCGTATTATTCCGCTCTCGTCTTGTCAAGGAGTATCGCGGCGACCTTTGAAAAACAATTTTCATTTCTTATTTGGCAATCGAATGTTGACGCCGGTCCTCGGGGAACCGCGAGTACGTCATTCGTTTCAAGACATAATAATATAAACTCGTTTTTTAGATAGGATCTTAAAAATAAGTATTTCCAGCCGGTATTGAACGCGGGAAGCATTATATCGAGTGTTATTTATCTAAAATGACTTCCGTTGACTTTCATACACGTTTGGTTTATCCGTTTTTCAACCATACGTCTCGATTTCATTTATATCATAATGATATTGTAATTTTTTTTAATAAATAGGCAATTGCATATAAAACCAAAACAGTTCAAACATTTACATTTGTTACTTAGACATTTTACATCTTAATGATGCATTTGTTTTAAAACAAAAAAAAGAAGAAATCACATACTTCTATGTTGGGAAGGACATTTTAATCTCAATACAAAGTTTTACGGTTCATTTATAAATATAAATACACTTTAACGGAACGTATCATGGCGGAACTAATGTTTTTTTTTTTCCCTCGGATTTATTACGTCTCCCTGAGGGTTATAATTATTAATCGTTAAAATCGAATTTTGTTTATGACACGTACTGTGTTTCGAGAACAAAACTAAAAATGCTTTGCTCTTCAATGATAAACATTCAGTTGTATCGCATGTGATGTTAACGTTTGAACGTAACGCGTTTATGTTTCGGTTCCATATATTTCCTTGGGGACCACCACGTGTCGGACTGAAACGTTTATCGCATCACTGTTGTACTTTACGATTATGCAGCTTATCGCTTTTTTAATCCAAAACGTAAATTGCTCATCTGAAGAGCTGACGGTTTGACGTGTTGCGTACGTTTTTCCTTCACATCGTCCGACTGCAGCAGTAGATTTCTAATTATATTTGATGTATTTTATTCGGTCATTTTTCACCGTCAGCTCGTCCGCGTTTACATCATTCGCGTTTAAAGATCGTGGGGGGGGGGGCGTTAATTCCTCGCGAGTCGCCACGAGAGTGATTAGAGAGTTCATACCGAGTCGCGTGGTAATTAAACGGTCGACCGTGCGCGCGAGCGTCGCGTTCGCACGTACGTTTCTCTTCTCACGCGCCGCTCAACAGGTGTACGGGTGCGCCGCGAAGCCGGACGTCGTTTTCGGCGGGAACTCGAGCTTTTACGGGATAACACGTGCGGCTGCGAGAGTGAAAACGGAAAGAATCCGAGATGACCGCGACGGGTCCCGCGGGTTCGCGGAGACGGTGAGACGAGTGCGACTACCTATGATTTTTCGACGTGAAAAACGAATAGAAAAAAAAAAACGCGTTTGTAACATATTACGGTGTCGCGATGAGACATATAATATTACGTAATCGAACGACATTGACTGACCGCGAGATCCGGTTCGCTCGTTAATATCCCGTGACCGTTGTACATTACGCGTGTTTCGTCAAGGCCGTCGCGAGATCGTGTTCCGAAAGCTTGCGCGAGCACGCGTTTCGTAACGACACTACGCGTTCATGTCACCTCCGTCAAAGTGCACTCCGGTGGCTCGACGCTTTTCTTTTCCCCTCCGTCTCGTTGTTATATTACTCTCCCAGAAACGCAAGGTATCACAATATTGTCCGAGGATACTATAATAATGCGAATCACTTATTGCGTGACCACGTTCATCTCATCGGATGAAATATATTATCATATGTTCCTGGCACGCGTGCTATCGAACTCCCGTTCAACATAGACTCAAATAGCGTTTGAGATTCGGGGCAGAGGGCTGATGCTCCGGGCACTCGACGAAGCAATAATCCAATATTATGGAAACAATAAGTGCCTAAATAATTTTATTTTCCGTGCTCGGGTTCCAATATGATATACGTATAAATATCAAAATATTTCGATATTTCTCGAGCCCTCTATAGATAGGTATTGGAAAATGTCATGTTTTCTTTTTTTTTTTTTGGTAAGATATTAATAAATCAATAATCATGGTTTGATAAAAATACTTAACAATTTAAGTTCATAATACTATATAACTGGTTAGTGAAATAAAAATCGAGTATAATTTAAAAAAAAAAACTTTTTCAGCAAACGTTTGGATATTAAATTTTGAGAAAAATCACGAAAAACTGCAACATATTTTTATTTTTAGAATGTGTACAATTTTAAATTTTAATGCCTTAGACTCGAACATTTGATACAATATTTTCTTTATAGCTTTTGTATAAAAATTTTACCTGAAAGTCACAAAAAGTTTTATAAGCATTGGCATATCAAATCAATTAAATTTTATTTTTGAGTTAGAAAACGATTTTGACCAGAAGGGTTGCTCAGATCATCACAATCATGGGAGGTTTTTGATAGGAAGTATAATCTAGTTGGTACCTAATAGGGAACGTAATCTTACAAGATTACAATAATTTCGATCCATCCGACCTCTTTCACGCACAACCGTTTTTTCGAGAGAAATTTGTTTCAAGTTTAATATACCAATACAGCAATATTCACGCGTCTAAGTGCCTCACCCGACCATGGAGTCTCATCAGACGCAGGAGAGTTTTTCTGTATTATTTTATCAACGATAAACAAATAGTAATAGTTATGTCAAAATTATAGTTATATTATATGATTTATACATCATGCACCATATAGCACATAAATAGATATTATTAATAGCTTTAGAGCTTTGGCGCAAAAAGTAACAACAAAGTATACTCAATAGTATTGTTATAAAACGAATTGTATTTACTTTTAAACTCACCAAACATAGAATATCGAAAAAAAATCATTGCAAATTTTTATAGCTAGTATTCTTCTGTTAGGTTATGCAAACGGGTTTAATACCATTTCGGTATCTATATATCTACACTGCATTATCTTTTTCTATATTTAATATTGTAAAATTGGGTGTTAAGTTTGAAGGGGCTATTGAAATTTTCGCGCCTATTCCGTGCAAGCAAATCGAAACTCATTTATTTTATACAACCACCGAAAATCAGCACAATAAAATACATAAAATACCGAAATAAAGCTATGTGGTTAAATCACAATATGACGAAACAAAAAGTGGATTTGTGCCACGGCCGTAAACACTCGATGAATTCGGTGTATTCCCGTGAGGCATTGGTATGTGAATTCAAATCATTGTTCATATTTTAAATAGTAACACAGAAAATAATATTTTTTCAACGCACATGCATGCACACGCTCGTGTGTGTGTGTGTGTGTGAGTACGAGTCGGCTAGAGACTATGGTTTGTATAGAAAGTGACATCACGGATTTTAACTCAGACGTTTAGAGTAATATGTAGTAATAAACACTTTTTGTTTCTAAAAAAATGTATTTGAAGGTTGAAAGACTAACCAGAATCAGTAATGCGACCACAAGGTGGTGGGATCATAGGTCAACAATCATACTTTTAAGATTTTATATAACACGGTGAAAAGTTTTAGTTAGACTTGGTAAAAAAGAGTAGATTGTGTTACGTAAATAGATTGTAGTACAATACTATCGACTATTTCTCAAAAGTGAAGTATAAAAGTTATACAAATGTCTACTTAATTTATCTTTCGTCCGATTCGTCTGTTTATGGGCGTATGCAAACTGTAGCGTTTATATATTGAAATAGGTAACTTTATACATACGAAGATAGAAGCCATTTACACGTGACGATTTCGATTGGACAATTACCGTAACACACTTGTGGCATGCAAAAATCTATCTAGTTTTTAACGAATCAACTTTGTTTTTTAACGAAACACGTTAACGTCGAAACATTATCGCCGCACCGTCAGTTCGTCAATTTGCGTGAATTTTGGTCGTGAAAATCGCGCGGTCGAACGCTGATCGAACGCGACTACGTAGATTCAGGCGATCGTTTTCGTAGCGTAAATGTTATACAAAAATTAAAATAGATACAATGGTATTATAAGTATGTGTATATGTATTATTTATTAGATACAGTAGAAAAATAATTAGTTATTAATTTTTGGGTTTTCGGCTGATTATTGACAAAATCTTCTAATTCTCCAATGGTTTCAAATATTGTTCAAATATGATTTAATTTTCGTTTTTCAGACATGTTTAAAAACACAAAAACACGCACGATAAACACGACAGGTAAACCACATACTAACCAATACATTCTTACTGTTATTGTGCATACGCTAATAATCAGTTTCTATCTACTCGCTTAATCTTTATTATACAGTACTCGAGTAGATAAAACATAATATGTTTACGAAAATACCCAGGTATAACAGATATAATACTTCGACCAAGCTATTTATCACAGTTTTATATTCGAGTTATCGAGATTTATAATACATTGAGTGTTATGATAATTTCTAGGGGAATAAAAAAGAATTCAAGTTGTCAAGATTTTCGAGTTATCGCGACTCGACTGTATATGCAATGCAGGCGCGCTCTCGCCGCCGTCGCGCGTCGTCGTTCTCGTTGCACGTCACATTCTATCGGACCGTATAATTATTATTGCCGTTGTACGCCCGGAAAACGTTTCGAAGATTCGTGCTTGCACGCGGACGTAAATGTCTTATTAGACGTACCGCGGGAGCTAGGGGAAAGAATTCGGCGAGCATGCTGATGGGAACGAACGAAAAAATGTACGAGCAGTGTTGGCGCGTGATCGCAATGAGACGAGGTCGAGGACGGGGGTGGTCGACTGAACCTCTAGCTAGCACGTAGGAAGGAAAAGCGAGATAATGTAATGTGTAAAAAGAAAAACGGTCTCGGCCGGAGTCGACAAAAGTTGTAATGATATGGCTGTGTTAGCTACGTCGCGGTTACTACGCGGACAGTATGAATTGAAATATTTTATTTCCGCTATACGAACAGTGCGATCTGTCTATAGTGGATACTAAACGGGGTATCTGTAGTGGTCAAAACGTAATATAAAATAGACTATAGTATAATTAAACGAGAATTCAAAGGGTTTGTTTTAAACTTTATTCGCAATCGAATCATTGGAATTAATTTAAGGTTATTTAAAAAAAGCGATTTCTATTTGATTATATTCATACTTGCGCGGTTTTTTTGCAACGTTAAGTTTCTATATTTGTTCGTAGTAAAATATAAATGTGGACGTAATTTTGTTTTAAGCACATTTTCGAGTGTTACACGCGTTTCGTCGAAAGGTAATAATATGCAACTAATGTACTCGTAATTTAATCATGTTTTCGTTTGTCGGTCGTAGAAAATTCGAGGTAGCACATTTTCATTATTTATTTCATGTAATACAATGTGTCCACTATGATGGGGTGCATTTTTGATTCGGGACAAATTTTTAATGTCCATGCCCATTAATAATAGGAGATTACACCGAATTTCGCATTCGTGCATTTTCGCCGGAAAATTCGAAAGTGGCCATGGAAACATTCGTATAATGGGAAACAGTGCACTATATGTATTCGGAAGATATTAATAAACAGGTGCTTCACGATACGAGTGCTAGTGACAGAGTAGGACAAAAACAAATCAAAATTATGAATGAAAAACTCTTGTCTTGCCGATTATTTTGTGAGCGGAGAATATTTCATTTTAAAACGTTTTATTGTTGAATAAAATATTAATAAAAATGCTCCGAATAGTTTATTAATATTAATAATTTTAATTTTTTCGACTCACTCGTTTTATTCATTTTTATATCACTGTTAATCCATTACAGTTCTTTGCAGGAGTCGCATTTACGCACAATCAAATAATTTTACTGGGGATGGTGATTCGAAAAATGTTGAAAACCATTGGACTACGTAGTCATCGTATGAGAAGCCTAAGGGCTAACGACGGGAAGTGCAAAACGGCTACATCCACGGTAGTAGAATTGCAGTTGGCCGATTAGAAAATATACTGTTTATAAGTAGTATAATTTATAACATTAAGTGTGTGTAAAGCGCGTGTTGCTCATACTAATACGGTATATAAAACACGGTATACGATGAATGTTTGCTGGTCGCTAGAGGTTAAAATATGAACGCGCGCGCTTCACCGTGGACATTAAGGAAATACACGCTGTAACGCTGTTGCCGTCTCTCGCGCAATATTATTATTATTATTATTATTATTATTATTATTATTATTATTATTATTATCATCATCATTATTATTATACACTTTCACGTGAGTAAACTTTGGTCGCGTCAGGCGACAATAGAAATCTCGCGAGGAAAGTCTACGTTTGCGGCACCGAATACTTATTCGCATAAACATGTAAATCCGAGCCGGCGGCGTTAGCGTTCATATACGGCTCGTGCGTGTCGTATTGCGAGAAACGTGGACGGTCGAGTGTATACAGGGTGTCGGAAAAAAAGCGACCCGCTTTGGACGAAGAAAAGAAAATAATACATTTTTTCCCGATACGTTCGGACATGAACATGCTATTAATCAATTTGTATGACTGTATACGTCGTTGTCTCGAAATTATGACTCCGGAGTTCCACGATAAGTGAATGGCAGTCCGGTGATGTGGTTACAAACAAGTGGTTTCCAGTATCGTGTAGTGCTTCTCAAGTCCCAAAGCGATAACGATGGTCATACGAATGTTCCGTTTTCTTGGCCCGCTCTTTATCATAATAATAAATATAAGTAACATACCTTAAGCCACATCGATTTTTACAGGAGGAAATCTAACAAAAAATATAATTTTATAGTCATCACCCGAATAATTTTGCGCTCTAATTTCGCAGAAGAATCGTGATTTTTTCCATACGAAAAGGAATCACAAAGCTATTGTAATTTTAACGCGTGTTAAAGAACTTTTTCTACAGAACTATATTGTTATGCAGTTCAAGTGGAAAATTAGAGCAGTATTATAATTCAATTCGGAAGCGCTTTCAGAAAATTTTGTCATTATCAAGAAATACGAGATGCACCATCAGTCGAATGATATGGAGTCGAGATAAAATGTTGGATGGAACTTAACCGGGTAGAGTGTTATCGTGATGGACCCTTTCTGCAGTAAATCAGAGTTTTGGTACGCCACATTTAGCGTTTGGAAAGTCAGATTTGATCCTTTTCTGCGGTAAACGATGTATTTACACGTTTTTAATTTTTCTAGCATATGGCGTCGCTTTTGGTGAAAACATACATAACTTAACTAAAACTATTAAACCAAATAAATAACAGATATAGGTAACAGTAGCTAAATAAACTGAAACAAAATAAATTAAATACATGGAGTCACAAACTATAAAAAATAAAAAATATAAAAATTAAACAAAATAACATAACAATTAAAATAAAATAAGTACATAGATCAATAGATGACTGCGGTAACATGTAATTATTGTTGTGATTGAAAGTAATAACACATACAATGACACAAATAGGAGTTTGCCCGCATTCTAAAGGTGTACTTCAAGGTTACGTAGCCAATCTTGTGCCTCACTACCGCCTTTATGGAGCTCTGCTATTCCTCCTTCATATTTTGTCCGCGGACATGACTCGAAAATGTGTTTTATGGTTTAAACCTGCCCATGCTCACAGAGTGGGGTATCTGTCATTTTCCATTTATGTAAAAGAAACTTGCATTTTCCCTGTTCTGTTCTGATACAGTTTAAAGCAGACCATATTGCACGAGGTAGTTCAAATCCTGGGACTTTCTGAGTTGGATCGTTGATAAGGGAGCTATTTAATACGTTCTCATCTTCCCAGCTTTTTTTCCACATATCTTCTTGGTTATCTGTTGTGTTCTCGATGGCCCAGATCGGGTGTCTAGATTTTAGTCTTTTATGTGGTGTTTTTTTATTTTATTTTTTTATTTTTTATTTACTCGTGCTTAATGTATAACAGTCATATAATTAAAATCGATAAAAATGGACTTATCGCCTATCGGCAGTTAGATTCAGTTATCGACTCAGTTGAGCTACACGCACAATTATTTTCCCGCGCTACTTGAATTTACTGTAGCATCAGCTAAGACAATACCTATACTGAGGTCAGACGCAAATAGAACAAGGCCTAAAGCAACAGGTGGACGTACGAGGCGAACGATTCGGTGCTCGGGATTCGCACGGAAACCAGACGTGTCGTCCAGCAATGCGGTGAAGCGGTTGACCGTATGTCGAACCACTATACGTTTTACCCAACCGTTGTACTCGTGGTTTCGCGTGGAATTCATTAGGAGCGTTAACGAACGGATTATCGTATTGTTGCGAGCATTATCCTTAGCAAACCTTGATCACTTGAGGACATCATAACGGTGTTACTACCCGAGCACTACGGACGCGCAACGATTTGGCTCTGCGGACAGTACGCGCAGACGTAAGAGTGCGATTGTGCGGGTGATATCGAGCGATGGACCGGATTACTTTCCGTCGAAAACATCGTCGCAGTCCGAGCAAGTCCGAACGCGTGGATGCGGTTCTCTCGTGAACGGCAACCGTGCACAATGGGGATCGTCGACGACGGAACACGACGAGAGTTTATGGTTATAGGGAAATAAACGCGTGAGGGCTCACGACGATGATAATAATAATGACGTACTGCACCGTTATAACACGTTATCGTACACGCAGCGTGGTGCACGTATATTTATGTACTTTTTTCCGGCCCGAGAGAATCGTTACAGCGTTCGTTTTTCACGCGACGAGACTGCATGCGCGCTTGTAGTACACTGTACAGGGTGTCCCACCGGTATTTACACCGAGCAATATATCCCGTGTAAATAGGGATAGTAAAATTCTGTTTCTTTTTTTTACGAGCATCCTCTGAGCGAAGGCAATTTTCTTGAGAATACAGTTTGATAAATACTAGTGTATAGTTAAAGAAGCTACACAGTTAACTTTTTATTTCGTAATTTTTTTGAAATTCGAAGATAGCCCATTTATTGGGATCACATATTCTGAAAATTTCGACAAAATTGCCAATGCCCAGGGCTGCTCATGAATAAACAGAATTTGATTGTCTCTACTGTTAACACGGGAGATATCGCTGTGTATAAATGTTGGTGGGACACCCTGTGTAATACGTATATAACATTTTTATATTTTTTTTATTTTTTTTAAAAACATCTGCGCACACGTTACGCCATCATATCGCATCGGGCGCATCCGAAGAGAACGCAATCCGACGATTAACGTTTACGGTGACTTTTACGGCGTACGCAAACACTGACGAAGCCCTGGGCTAATTGCTCGGGCGAGTTTTTATTTATTTTTTCCATAGTTCGACGCAGGCGTTTTGCAATTGCGTACACTCAGAAATTAAACATACGCGATCGCGGCGGGGCGCGTGAAAAAAAAAATCGCGTCACATTTTACGGACTAGCGATTTCACCGGATCGCCGATTGCTTTCGATCAAGCGTTTTGTATAAACCCGCGCATATTAATTGCCCACGCGCGTCACATGGGACTTCAATATTATTTTAATATTCAACAAAAATGCCACCGTATAAAAATACCAATTGCGGTCTCACGTGTCAAAGGTGCAGGAGATTTGATTGGATTTTAGGGGAGGAGGGCTTAAGTTTTGCTCTTATAGTTAGGGCCTAGGCATTTTTAAGATTTTTCAAGGTTTTTTCTTTTTTCTTTTATTTCCTAAATTTAAAATTAGAATAATTCGTTTTTAATAACAACAAAGTTTATTTATTGATTAGGTATAAGTACCTTCAAATGGGATTTCAAAAGAAATATTATTGGCCGCTGAAAATGTATCCTTGTATCCAACAAGATGTCGGCAAAACATTCAATGGATTTATAATCCTATAATAATTTGATTATACAATTTTTTGCTGTACTTTTTATTGTACAAACAATATTTGCTGCATTTCTATGAGCCGAAGACTTTTCTTGCAATTTGCGTATTAAATTATGAATCGTTGTTAAAAACGTGTGTAAAAAAAAAGTACCATGAATTTTCATTTCTTTATATTAGTCGAAATTCCTGAAAAATAGTGATATATATGTAATGTGTACCTACACACTACAACACCAAGCCACCAAGGATCTATATAAATGTTCTATGATCCTCGGGGGCTTTCAATGTTTTGAGGGACTGAAGCTTCTATAGTGATGACCTTTTCTCCCCATTCAGGTAAGTGATAAGTACTAAACTTCTCTTGGCGTATATATGATTAATTGAACCAATATCTGGATTTTAATTTAAAGAGAAAAAATGTAATCTGATTAAGAATACGATCAAGTTTAAAACATCAAACAAGTAAAATTTTAAATTTGTTGAGGTATCAGCTGAGGCATTAGACAACTAGAAGTACATTTAGGTAGCAACGACCGGTACTGGATTTTAACTGAATTCGGAGTTCGAGGTGCTGGGGAAATGGACCTAAAATCAGCCGATGTCTCTCGACAAAAATCAATATTCAACTATTTGTATAGGAAAAATAGTTTATCCAAAAGACATTTCATAATCGTTCAACTTGTCGGCTGAATGCGCAACACTTGAAAGTCCACCGAGAAGTAAAAAAAAAAGATAGATGAGAAAACATGTAAATATCGTTTACTTGAACGCGTAGCAGCATAACGATTATATGAACGCGTACGGAAAAGTGATTATTCGTAAGTGAAAAAATCCGCAAAGTCGCTCGGAGAACACGACGCGTCGTTTCTAACGTCCTGAACACGCGAACGAAACAGTCGTCGTATTATACTCGCAGAACGGTCACGACAACGACCGTGCAGTCCGTGAGAATACGTCCGGCTCTGCGCGTGCACCTCTGAAAACATATTAACCGGGTCGATATGGCGTTTTGACGCCGTACGCATAGATACGTATCTGCATCGTTATCCACGTGTACGCCACGACGATTATTACCTCTTCCGGTTGTCGACGCGCGGACGTGCTTAAAATTATTTAGGCGCCTCGGGTCGTATTAAAAAGGGGAAAAAAAACTCCCGGGTCGGGTGGGAACGAGTGTTTCAAACAGCGATTCCGAGTGTAAGAGATCGAGTTGAATCAGTATATACGTATACTCTTGAAGATGGTCGATATAACACAGCTGAACCACGATTTTTAACAAGGTAGGTTGTGCTTTGAATGTTCTAACTTTTGTAAGGAAAAGAAAAATGTTTCGAAAATCATGAGATTATTACTGTGAAATGCTAATATTGATATAACAGCGATAAGTCGATACGTATGTTTCGAGTCGCTACGATTAATATATTTATAGGTTAAAAACCAGACAAAGATAATCCGATGAAAAGCCTTGTATCCATGAATAATAAACAAGTGGATAGTGCGTGACGAAAATACTAGACTGTGCAAGGTTCGATTTTCGATTTCGGTTGAAGTCTTTTGAATTTTTTTTTCTGTTTTTTCATTTGCGTCTGGACGAAATTTCCTTTCAGAAAAGTACCATGTTTGTATGCGTCGGATCAATCATTCTTATCGAAATGGTGTACACGGATACAGAAAAACACACACACATATCACGATAAAACCATTACGTTCCTCATAATTTCACTTAGAATCCAAAATCACCGTTAGACCGCCCATTCGCCATCCAATACTATACACTTGGAAAAAACAACTTACAACTAACAAATATCATATTTTGAACAGAAACTCTAGAACTCTCAGAAACTTGTTATCTATGCACTATTAACGATGACATTATATCTCCATCGACGTCCCGAACATTTCATATATCTACGCAGAGAAGCGGTGAACATTGTGCGATTCCTGCGGATTATGCCGAGTTCCTGCGAAAAATGTATCCGTGGGTGTATACGTGAAAACTGACAAGCAAGAATTACTCAGCCAACATCATCACGCGTGTATACGGGATTAGATTCTTTTCCTTCATCCCTTCGCTGTGCCGCTGGATTCGGACAAAATTCACCTCCTTTGACGTTTCTGCACGGAAGCAGTGCATTTTACGACCCTAAGGAACGCGTGTCCCTGTGGTTTAGTCGAGTGCGCGGTAATTTTTGTTATTGTTTGCTCGCGAAAGAAACCGAGCAACCCTCAGCCGAGTCCATATAATATATCCACTCGACTGTTCGTTCGCGAAATAATCCAATAACCGCTCGGGCCATTTATTATACGCTCGTGAATAATATGTTCTATACAATAATATGGGTATAGCGATGCGTAGGCATTGCGGCCTAACATAATACTATACCGCACTATACCGCGTGTGGTTAGCGCATATCGCATGTTATTACAACAATATATGTTCATAAATGTATAACTATACCTACTAATGCAAATATAATTTTGCAGCGCATTACAAACGCATAAATTAGTCTGGGCCGCAAAAAGAAAAAAGAAAAACTCGCTTTTCCTTTGTGTCGCGTATTATTGTTCGAAATTTAGGAATGTTTTTATTTTTTTTTTGTTTTATACTTTTATTTTTTATTTTTTTTTTTATTATTTCTTCGCAAAGTGAATACATTAAATGGAGTAGCTATACATAACGCGTGCACTATAAACGCGTGTATGATTTACGGTCGGTTCCCATATAAATTAAAAACACCAGGCAATTAACGGTAGCTATTATTGTCGGGCAAAAACAAATTTACTCGAAAGCTTAAAATTGTATTTAGCGAACATTTTGAACGTATATTTTACGTGCGGATCGGCGAATTAATCGCAGAAAACTTATCGTTCTTCGCGAAAAATCTACAATCGACGATCGTTTACGCTCGCAGCACGGACAATTACTTTCAAAGGCGTTTTAGCATTCATTGAAGGTATACGTATACTCGTACAGGGTGTCTCACCGAGACTTACACTGGACGATATCTACAGAGTTAAAAGAGACTACCATAATCTGTTTTTTTTTTTTTACGAGCATCTCTGCAGGTCAAAGGTGATTTTGTTGCCAATAGTTTGGTAAATATAAGTGTATTATTAAAGAAGTTAAGAATTAACTCTTATCCATTTAGAAGATAGCTGTCTATAGGGATAATTTTCTGAACATTTTGATGGTTCACTTTCAATTTTCATTAGTTTCTTGATTTTTAATATTTTTTCTAATTTATAAGAAAATAGTGTACTATTTACAACATTTTAATTAATATAGCATTATCAGCAAAACTTATCGGAAAAATGACGAGGTGATAATAATTTACATTATTTCTGTGTCAACTAAAAAAAAATGTTAAAAATCAAGTAATAAATGAAAATTGAAAGTTGAACTGCTAAAATTTTCAGAAAAGTAAGCCCTATAAAATGGAGATCTTTGAATTTCACAAATTATAAAATAAAAGTAAATTTTGAACTTTTTTGATAATTAACTTTATTTACCAAACTATTGTCAACAAAATTGCCTTTGCCCAATAATGCTTATAAAAAAATATAATTTGATTATCTATATTAACACGGGAGATTCACTGTGTGTAAATCCCGGTGGAACACTCTGTGTAATATAAAAAACAAAATGTACATTAATAATAAAATGAATGCAAATTATAAAACATTAAGAAATGCTGGAATGTAATAAGTATAAGGATTTTTTTCAAAATTAAATATCACTCAAATAGTCAACGAATAAAAAAATTACATTTTAAAACTCGTCGGTGCACAAATCACGTTGGATTTTAGTTTTAGGTCGTGCTATGATGCGCCATGCCCTGGAGATTGTACGATATATAATATGAGTGCATTTTACATAAGCGATAACGTTACGTTTTTAATATTTCGTTTATTGTATCAACATCCGTATTAGGACGACTTAAGACGCGGTTGCGGTGCGCTCTCGATGTTTTCTATAATCACGTATTGTGTACTATACATATTGTATTATCACAATACGTTATACAAGATTGATTGATGAATTTCTGTTTCTCTAATTCTTAGCGCGTACGTTGATATGTACAATTTTTTTTTTTTTCATTTCAACACTGTCCGCGTACGGTTATTGTACACGGCCCGTGTTTATGCTTTTTTCGCCATTCACCGTTCGCCGTACAATAAATAATATTTGTACATGCGTCTTTTACTCTAAACACTACTTTTGTTAGCGCGATGTCACACACGGCTCCCGCGGCTTCGTATTGATAACTATTATGCAGGCCACCATTGTACATTGTGCACTATTTATTGTACTACGCGCTACTGCACAAATTATTTCAACAAGCGCTGCAGCGATTTCGACGTTAATGCCGTAATGAAGCATCGGCTGCAGTGTCGTGAACGTTTAAAATCAACCTTTTCCATTTTTTTTCCCCCCGTCTCCTCTTCGCCTACACGTTTCACTATTAACAGACCGGGGAGTTTAACGTTATCCCCCCAAACACCGTGCCCGGACGCCATAAAAAACGTTTAATAATCCACTTTTAAAACGCATTAAAAGTCACATTTAAATATCTTTGCCCGTACACATAAACACCAAAGGTTCAGATTTTATTTCACAATTTTCCGAGTTATCAAATAAAAATTAACATTAAATCCACAATTATCGGCTTTTGACATAAAACGTAAACGCGTTGACCGCACGCACGCATCGCACGAAGAATACACTATAAGCGCGCGACGGCGTTTACGCACACTTCGTAGAACAGGACAAATGCCAAATACGATTGTACATTTGTTTATACCATAATATAAATTATATTCTCATATTCTCAGTAATAGATTTTATTTCTAACAAATATGACAACATTGTCGACAAATAAACATATAATGCGGATATCATCGGATTCCCAGTCCTCGTTTATTATGATAATGGTACGCAATATTGTTTAGAAAGTCATATACTAAAATACCAAGTTTTAGAAAAGCTGTGTTTTAGAAAACAAAACCTTTAGAATGCCGACTTTTAGAAATACTAATTTTGTTTACTGCATAATCGTGTACACTTGAATGTATTAAATTGTATAATTAATCATTCATTTTAAAATCAAATAATGGACAATGTAAGAAAAAAAAAAATGGAAAATAAATACATATAACTTTTACTTTGTACTCACGATTATTAGCAGCACTTCCCGTAAATGAATTTTAATCGTAATTAGAATTGACAAGTATTCTTTTACAGATTTGCAAGTTATTACTCTGTGTTTCATTGTATTTTTTTCCTTTTGAATACTCTATTTGAAATCAACAATTTGATATAATTTTGTATTTCTCACGGTCAACAATTTTTAATAGTCTTATGTAACACGACGAAGGCCGGAAGGCGTATGATGAGGTACTGGACTAATGTGAACCATTTTTTAATAATAACATTTTCGTCTTTTTGATACTAATTACAGATAAGGAACTGTATCGTCCTTCTACGATTATAGTCGGCAATAATTGTAATAACAATAAACTGTATATTGATTACGGTTGCAGAACAACACCGTGTAATATTTAACAATTTGTATTTCATGATATTTCCCGTCTTCCCGATCACGGGTACGGAATTTTATCGTAATTCTATACGAACGGTTGGTAGTTTGTAACGATGTAAATATTCTAAAACACAGTTTTTCTAACAGTTCTAGACTCTGGAATATATATTTTCTAAAACTCGGTTTTCTAGAACATTCACCCAAATCCTCGCGTACGCGTGTAAGTGCTGGATTTTCGTTGTAAATATCATCTCGAAACGATTGAAATGATACACAGTGTTACACGATCATATTCTATTGCATTGCTCGGGGTGAAGTTTTGCGAGTTTTGGAGCCAATCTTCGTAGCGTATCTAGAGAAAAGTGCAAAACGAATGAACAGCTGACACAAAGTATTTAAAATCGAGCCGAGCACATGATTGGTTTTTTTATTCACGTGTTTTTTTTAAATCGCACATTGTCATCGCGGTGCGTTGTTCGGAAATGATTCCGTGTTAAACGTTTCTGAAACACAATATGTATTATATTTTCAACACAATATACGAGACTCTCTCAAGGACATCTTATGGGAAAAACGGAACCACCCTATGCCTAAACACTCAGTACAAATAAACCCACCAAGCACAATATGGTTATTCAACGTACAAAATTTACCGAAGCTAAACAAGAATTCAAAATGCCGGACAAAATGTATATGAAACAGTCGCAGAACTATTTTCAAACACCGAAAACATAATTTTCAAAAAAAAAAAAAAAGTACGAACTTGTATGTAACGTAAAATTGTGAACAGAATGTCAATATTATTATTTTTCATTCCGTCTTTAGCTAATAACCTTTACGTTTATGTCATAAACTCATAAACAATAAAAATAAAAATACATTTACTACGACTTGTTCGATATCGGACGCTCGATAAACGTATATAATGCTCTACTCTACGATCTACTCTATCGGGCACAATATTGTCATTATCATGATACAAACGGCGTTTGGTGTACGAATATGCGGTACACCCATGAGTGTACGTGAAATCCGGTGACCAAGACGTAACCGTGGTACATGAACGCATATTTTCCCCTTTCAACGTATTTTGATTTCGATTTGAGCGCGTTTATTGTTCACTCGTCGCAGTCGTCTGGTAACCGCGACTCCGTCATAATAATAGTTAATAATAATAGAGTATAATACATATTCATATAATACGGGTACCGTCATCGTAATATCGTTTTTAATTCGTCGATGACTAAACTGTATTGGTCTAAAAAGATTTCTATTTTCAGCGTCGCTGTGCGATGCTGTACGGTGTGCGCGGGGCCGGGCCGCGTGTTCGGGCAACGCATATCAGTTATTTAAATTACAGTTCGACGAGAACGTCAGAAGAAAATATGTAAAACGATGGGTTTACGTCGCCGCCCCGAACGTTTATCCGGCGTATGTAAGACGAAAAATAATCTGAAGCAATGACCAATATATGAAGAAAAAAGCAAAAAAACACTTTCAAAGATTATTAACACGAAGCTTACGTAACTTATTTCTTCGGCTATATTTTTCCGCTTTTGTTTTTTTTTCAAACACATTCGTTTTGACGAAATTCCCACACGTTGTCTATATACTCGTAGTGTAATGATACAAGCCGCTTAATAGGTGGTTGATGTACGGCGGCAGTGTAGGCGCGAGGTTATAGGTAGTCCGATCGTGAACCCTTCCGGAGTTTGTTTACGATATTTTTACAGTAATAAACCATCATTACCGCGGGGAACAGTTGAAACGGCATTTCGTTTTGTCGATAACCGCGTATTATTTTATCTTCTACTTTTTTTTCAATAACTTATTATTTTGGAAATTAGAAATCATTTGAATGTGTACCGACATCGCATCTTCCGTGTACACGCATATACCGTGCGCGTCCATTATGTATTTGGAACAATCCTCCGAGTAGACTACGACGTTTCGTGTGCGCAATACGTCTTAACAAGGCAACGCGATTTGCATGTGACGCACGCACGTCTGATATTTAAAATACGTCTGCTCGTGCTCGTCGAGACGTTCTACGACGTTGCCGCCAGCGACAACCGTTTACGATACTTGATCGATTCGCAGTACTCTCGCAAGACAATAACATTTTCGAGCGTTATCGCGTTGGTGGAAGTTTTTTTGGAAGTTCTCAAGTACCTATTGTAACGTATCCAAGTAAACGTTAACACTAGGTACCGCTTTGAAATTTGTACCGGTAATAGTCAGTGATGATCTGAATCGATGACTTTACTGACGGATTGGATATCATTAGTTGTATATAACATTTAAAAACAACTAGCAGTTGGTGCGGGTTTTGGGCGGGGGTAAGCCATAGGCCCATTTCACACAGGACGGTTTCGTCCGTGCGGATTTTATTCGTACGATTGTTCTCCGCTCGGACGTTGTTTTAACACAAGACTGCTTTTCCCCCGTGAATCGTCTACGTTTGGTTATATTTTATCTTTTTATATAGACAACAAGTACCTTTGACAACAGACGGTAGACGACTAAAAACCGGGAAGTATGAATACGCGTGTCTATTCACGTAGGCCACTGATAAGACGGCGACGGCACGGCGCGGCGCCGTGATTTTCAGTCGTTGACACGGCTGTATCACGGCGACCGTACGGATAAAATTCGTCCACCGTCCCGTGTGAAAGCCACAATTAATTTTATTTGATTACTGCCAAATAAAAACCGTACAATTAAAATCCGCACGGACGAAAACGTCCTGTGTGAAATGGGCCTTACGCTTCATTTTACGTTTCACTCATGTTGTCTGGGATACAATTTAAACGTTCCATACTGCCACGTTATGAATTATGATGTTTCATCTGATAAAATTAGTAATTATTTTTTTAATGAGTGACAACGATATCTAGGGTCTATTGTTTTCCATGGCGATTCGTCCGCTCTATTATTAATTAGATATTTTTTTTATGTATATACTTTACACTGTATATACAGTATACAGTATACACGTATATATTTATTATAAATATTTAGGCCTTTCTAACACATTGACTGCCACAAAATCCCAAAAATGATTTCATCGACCTTTGTTTATACTTAGCGAATTATTGAAAAAAAACTATTTAATAAAATTGGAATTTTTACACATCATTTTAAATGGCATTATACTATCACGTATTTTAAAAAAAGTATAATTTTAACATATTATAACTAATCTAAACACGTCTAATTACATAATTAAATATATAAAAATAATAATATTGTTCGTAATAAGCTAAAAACTAACTTATGTAATTACTTATTACTATACTAAACTTTCCCCAGCAAGAAAGTAATTTATACACCACTTTTAACTTTTATTGGATTACGTATTTATAGATGCATAGGATTTAAAGATTATTTAACTTGCGTTATAATTATTTCTTGCCACATTTTACCGATTGCGTAATTGTTGGTAGCATAAAAATGTTTAACGAACATCGTACAAACAGTTTATCGTGGAATAATGACGTGAAGCCAAACTCGTGGTGCAGCAGAAAAAAGTTTGCCTTATTCATGAAATCGGTAGCCATCTTGCAGGAGTACACGTATAATACGCATTTTTACACGTGTAATACGTAAGTGTGTGTTTATTATGAATTCAATCGTGTCTATTTTCTCGTGAACGGTCGACTGTTAAAAATGTCGAAACACTGAGGGTGAGTACGTAAATGTTTGTATGCGCATTTATCTCGTTCTGGGATTTTCCGCACCGTAAATTAACTAAACACTGCATACACTTAAAAAACTCTGTGTAATTTACCCGGAAGAGTAATTTATTCGCTAGTGTAATTTATACACCATTTAATATGAACTCGCAGACCTGAACTACTTACGCAGTTCGACTGGAAAATAAAAAAATCACGTCTAGTTGAAAAAACGTACAAACCAACTCGACGCCATATCCTGCTGCACTCGAAACAATATCGTCGACGATATCGAAATGTCGTATAATATGATCCAAATCAAAGTCGATACGGATTTCTAAGCCGTTATCGTAGAAAAAAAGAATTGCGTTTCAATTTGAAAAACAAAAATCGATATTGCAATCCGATACACATATTAGAAGAGGTGCAAAGATCTATGCACTGCGAAATACACTCTTTCGGTATACAACTACTTTTCACACTGATCAGGACAAACGCATGAGCATAAAAAAGGATCGGTGAGCACGGTTAAAAAGTCACCCTGCGTACGCTTATTGACACGTGCGTTCATGTCACATTATCGCAGTCGTTATTAGCAACCGAGCGGACGACCTGCAGTTGTCGATCAGTCGTGTTTTTTTTATTTACCTTTTTTTTCTCTCTCTCCTATATCCATCCGCCGGAACCAATCGTTAGCAGCCGAAAAAACTGCGACAATTACGCCGCAGAGTCGCGTGTGTTCGGAAAATAATAGTAATTGTTTCCATAGCAAGTCGTCTCGCAGACATTCGATCACATTGTCCACGTCAGTCTCATCGTCGTCGTCTGCAATTAATAATAATAACAACAACAACTGCACAGTAAACGCGTATCGTGTACTTAAAATCATGAATATAAGCGCACAGTCATTGTCGTCGATCCCGCGCGATGTACCGCAGGCGCGTGATATTGACCAGCATTTCTCAACCTTTTTCCATTCACGGTAACCTCTCACCACTATTTCACGTACCCCCAAATATCGATTTGCGATATAAATAATTGAAAATAATAATAAAAATATTAATTTTAAAGGATAATTTGGAAATATTTATTTATTTTAATTATCTTGTATAAATGCATTTATAATAATATCTTAATATCTACTCAACAATTTAATTTTAATGCGAACCTTGAGCTTGTTTGCTTCGACTTAGTGTATTGAAATTTGGCTCTATACATGATGAATAAAATCTTAAGTCTGAACTTGATGACAGACTATTACGGTACTTATTTTTTATGAACATGTATGAAGAAAAGTCCTTTTCCGCCATCACAGTGCTTGTGAATGGTAGCAGAACATTGTCCTGAGTATGATGGCTCAGGACATTCTTCTTTCACATTTCTTATCGAATGCTACCTCAAACGAAGAATCCGTTTTCAGCTCCATTAGTTTTTCTTTTCTCGGACTAATAAAACTGCTGCTATCGCAGTAATAACATTAAATCGCAGAATTTATATTGTGATAAATACATA
The DNA here is from genome assembly GCA_949715065.1 of Periphyllus acericola. Taxonomy (NCBI): domain Eukaryota; kingdom Metazoa; phylum Arthropoda; class Insecta; order Hemiptera; family Aphididae; genus Periphyllus; species Periphyllus acericola. Next base: position 19,134,362 of record OX454270.1, on the reverse strand, counting down.
ACTATTAAATGATTAAATATTTCATAAATACCAAACTAGTTACGTTAAATTTCACTTTTTCCGCCATTACTCAGTTTTTTTTCGCGCAACCCTTGAGATCATGTCGCGTACCCCAGGTGGAAAACCGCTGACGTAGACGAATCGAGTAGGTATGCATACGGTATCGCTTTTACACGCGTCGTCTCAGTCGCGCGGTGGCGTATCCGGAATCTCTACAAAGGGCTGCCGATGTATTATTTCACGATCGAGATCACACGTTTTCGTCGTCTGTGAACTAGTGATTATTATTTTTTAAGCAACTCCGCACTTATCACAATACGTATAATGCACTTTCATATGCGTTCACGTACACGTGGCACAAAAAACGATATACTTGATGATGTCATGATGTTCGATAAACATTATAATAATGGGCGGTTTGCAAGCGAGCAGAGAGCCGCGCCGCGTTATTTTTACCGTTTCTGCCGCCGTAACGCATGCGCAGACGGTTAGTTGTTATTATCGCTACTGCGGCATTGTCAACACTCCGTAGACCACCCATCATTGTCTGATCGATATAAAAGAACAAAATCGACATAACGTTTAGGTAGCCGATTTTTGATTCGAACGCGATTATCCGAGAAAATGGTGGTTGCGTCTTATTCTTCGGTTTTTAAATACGTAAAATATTTTCTTCGAGAGCTGTATACCTTGTACGGTATTTTCCGGCGCAATTAACAGGTGGTTATTTTTGTTGTTTTTTTATTTCAACTCAATATTGAGTTCGTCGGGGCCAATCCAAAACTGTGATGTCAGTAGCCCGATCATGAGCCGGACCTCAGCCGGCTTAATTCGTTTTCGTGCGGGACATACGATATCCATCACAAAGGTATAATTTATAAGATATTTATTGGTAAGCGTCTATGTAAATAATTGGTAACCATGTATTGATGGTAAGAAAATAATCGATCGGACAATGAATGTATAGATATCTCACAGCAATACAAGAACTTCTGATAAATAAATACGATGAATTAACACTTTTGGCTCAACAGTACAAACAGATAATGATGTAGAGACTATCAGAGAAATAAAATGATAAAAACTCACGATGGTATTTGGAGAGCGAACGGATCAGCCGCTCATCTATTTCTAAATTAATAATAATAATATCTATCGCGTCGCACGTGAATACAAAATATGATACACGCAAAAAAAAAACAATCGCGATTTGCGCATGGAAATAAAAATTTGGCATGTTACGGCGGCACCAATGGAAAATGTAATAAATAACGATCTGGCTTATGGCGCGGCACCGATGCAAACAGCACGATAATAATAAAACGATGGCCTACTACAGAAAACTACAAAACAAATTATCGTTGTAAAATACGATTTGCGTATTAGAAAAACATATAAAAACTCGCACGCGTCGCTAGTTGTCAACAACGGAAGAAGAAAAACACGCGCGGTCCTTACGATTATAAATTAAACACACAAACTATAGGCGCATAGCATACCTTATTGCGGTATCGACATCGATATCGACGGTTACGTCTTTGTCACCCAATATTTGAATATTCGAAAAACAGCAAATCGACAAAAGTACAAATGTGTCGTGATAATATATTTTTGGGGCTGATTGGTCTTTGACCGTAAACGTGTTGTGAACTCTAAGGTATGCAAATAATTGTTAATAGTAGTACGTACAATGATCCGAATAAAAACTATAACAAGTCCGGTGTGAACAATAGTGGCGAACATCAGAGCACCGCGGTACATCATCGATAACCGTTAGCCGTGAGGAAAACCGTTTGTTAATCGAATGCTAGTTAAAAATAAATTCGATTGTTCGCTGTAACACTGTTTTAAGAGGACTTGAAATGTCGAATCTTATTTTTTCGAAAAATTTATATTTTTATTTATTGAGGGGCAAATCGTAGAAAGGAAAAAAACAAAGGAAACAATGTTAAAGAATTTCTTCAAATCACGACCTGAACAGGCAAATCGTTATTTACGTCATGTTATTTTATTATAATAATTTATTTATATTTCACAGAGGGTATGCCTAACTTCTGTGAAATATAGATAATAATAATAATGTATTTTCCGGTCAAACGGAAATAAAAGTTTCTCGAACGATGTTGATTCATTCGGAATGACAATATTAGGTACAAGTCGAAATTAATATGTATTAAGTCGTGGGCGCGGAGAATTCTGTTCAGAAAAAACACAAATAACGAATGTACAGATAATATTATGTCGAATTGCAAAAATACAAACAAACGGAAGCCCATAAAAAATTATTGCTCAAGAGTCAAGATGCTATGCAAAAACAGTAGACCTGTATAATATTAGCAAGCGTACACATGCGATTTAACGTAATAACTTCATTTATACAGCGTGCGAAAGAAAACTCTTCAACACGAAAACGTTAACGTTCTACTACCTTGGTATATTATTGAAATACTATTGATACCTGAATATGTACCTAAACAGTGCAGCACTACGATTCGTCTTCAACATATTTTTTATTTTTTTAGAAACAAATCAAGTGATTCGATTCGATTTATGTTCCGCGGCGACCCTATACATGGTGTCCCACCGGGATTTATACCGGTATCTCACGTGTTAATAGAGATAACCAAGTTCTGATTTTATGAGCTTCCTTGGGCATAGGAAATGTTGTCAACAATAGTTTGGTAAATATAAGTGCATTATTAAAGAAGTTAAAATTTGAAAATAGCCATTTTAAAATGCTTCCTTTTCTGGACATTTTTATGGTTCAACTATTATTTGATTGCTTTCAAGTTTGACGACAAAAGCAAAATAAAAATTAAAAATTAACTGTTATTTGATTCATAAATTAGAATAATTTTTTCTTCAGTTAGTTAGTTATTTTGTGTGGTACACTATTTTTTTGTAAACCATAAAAATGACTAAAAATCAAGAAATTAATGAAAATTGAAAGTTAAGCCGTCAAAACGTTCATAGAAATAAACTCTCTGATGTAATCATATACTTATATTTCCCAAACTCTTGACAGCAAAATTACCTTTGCCAAGGGAACTTGAATTTGATAAAAAATTACAGAATTTGATTAATCCCGACAAGACGCCTTGTACTCGTATAATGGCGTGTGAGAGTTTTTTATTTTATTTCATGTTTTCTGCGTGACGATATTTCGAATTTTAGAAGCATTCACAATAATCCGGCATTTTCGCGTTCTAATTAAACCGTTTTTCCGCTGCGGGAACCGAAAAAGCCGAAAACTGCAGCAAACGTACTACGTCTACCTATGTGCAATTAGCATATACACCGCGCGCATATTACAGATGTTCACTGAAAGTTCTAACCGTTTAATACGGTACGGGGGCGAGCGCGTGTATGGTAATTTAACGGAACGAACTTAAGACGGCGGCAACATAAATTTGTGTTGGCGGGGGTGGGTCGTTCGCACCGAGTTCGCGTACATCGTATACGCGTCGAGCTTATTCGCGTCTTATTCTCTACAGTCTACGCACAGGTACACGTAGGATCTGCAACTTTTGCGAACTTTTACGCTCCGGGCGTGTCGCGCGTTTATCCTTCCGTCAATTACACGCGACGAACTCTGATTACGGCCGGTTTTCCCGCGAAGCGAAATTTCGAGACAAAACTGCTAATTTCCAAAGCCCCCGGGTCGCGCGCTGCAGTTTTCCGCTCGACCGGCGCGACGTCTGACAATGGTACACACGTCACGGATACCCGCACATAGTCTTGCAGGACTCGGGCACGCTATCGTCTTAGGATTGGCAAAAGTTCCATGTATACGTTTATCTATATATATACTCGTATTTCTACGCGCCGCGCACGTCGAGCGGACGGACGAGTTATAATTATAATTACACGACCACGTGCTACGCGGGGGTGGACTTGGTGAACGAAAAACATCTCGGATCAGCCTCCTTCCCTCCGACCGTGGGCACACCAACTCGCGGTTCGTCGTTTTATAATCTGTGTACAGTCGATTTTGCTGTTTTATCGTCTATTCTATAAACCCTGTTGTACAAGTATATACAGGGCCGAATTTGAGGGGAGGCAAATGTCCCTTGTTGCCCGGGGTGGCAAGTTCTTTAGCTTATTAGGGGGGCGGCAATTTTATATTGAAAATAAATATTATGGCGTATCTAATAACAAAAAAAATGTTTTTATTTATACTTCAGTCTTCAATACATTTTTTGGAAAAACTATTTTGACCATTTTTTTGGGGGGGAGAGGGAGGGTACGGGAGGGTGGCTAAAATATGTTGCCCAGGGCCGTAAAATGTCCAAATACGGTCCTGAGTATATATAATAGAGTACCTTGCCATTGATTTGTACTCGCGAGTTGTACGATATTTTACGTGGTAAATTTGTATTTTTTATTTTTTTAGCCGACAAATGAATAACTTAATCGTTGTCAGCTTGGACAATATACGTTTAATACGACAGAGTTATTCAATTTTTATCAGGCAAAATTGGAGGGCAATTGTAAATCAAGATTATGGATAAATGATAAACCTAACATTTCTGTGAGTGTAGAATAATATTTCGTTTCATATAGGTAGTATACCCGAATACCCGATCATGTGGAATCATAAATAACGTACAGTTGAATAATGATTAACGACTCACTAAAATATAATTCATATTGTTTGCAACGAATAAATAACGATTCATCGTAACAATTAAAATTATGGATAAAAACAAACAAGAATAATCAAATAAAAAATAAACGAATCGAGAAATATTTTTTATTCAACTAATTAATCGAACCATGTTTTGTTTGACTAATGCCCAACTCTGCTATCAGGTATAGTATTTTTATTTCGAGGACAATCATATATTATATTATAGCCGTCGATAAAAAGTTATCGGTGGACTGCACCTATACACGTAACGGATTCTGAAACTCGTTTTAATATTATATTTCCCATCAACCTAACACAATATCCAAATCAATATAACGGCCTTACGGGAGTAAGTTCTGTGAGCTTATAATTCAGATCCTTCTGAAAAAATTTGTTGGTAAATGCCGTAAAAAAAAAAAAATTATTTTCTGTAGTGTATTGATTATTATTGTTTGCGACAAACGGGACCCGTTAACGTGTAAGACTTGTGTGAGACAAAGTCTGTCCAGAAATTAAATCATAACAAAAGTAATTCTTTTTTTTTTGTATTTATTTAAAGAGCTTTCGCGACTAAGCGTGACTGCTCCACAATTACAATAGAAAAAAACATTTAATTTACGATATTAAGAAGTTACAAAATATGAAATCGATTGACAATAATGAACAATACGTTTTGATAAAGACATAATGACAAGGACATTTTGTTTGTACGATTAGAACAAATAAATTTGAGTGAGCTATCAGTACCTATAGGCATAACGCTATCAATTTGAAAATTATATGATATACATAGTTATAGGTGACGTTAGATAAATGATCGCAATAACAAAGGTAAACAGTGTTGCAAATACGGTGACCGATGGTGATCGGATTGGTTTTATGGCGCACGAACGATAGGAATTCGTGACACTTTATCGAGTGAAGATGTTAGAGCAAGTATAAGCAGATCTCGGGGTCCGTCCACGTATAGAATATGCATAAGTCCATAATGTGTGCTCAACTCGTCACGATCTCCGTGTTACGCGAAAACGCTCGCGTTACTATTGAAACCAGACACGAACCTCCGCGACGACCGAAGGATCCCAACGGGTCGCCTAGTGATGTGATGTGGTTCTCCGTCAAGTCCGTGCACGCAGGGTAGTACTCGGGGACGACGAAGTTCTGACGACAATCGCGCGTTTCAAAGCTTTATTACGGACGCCGCGTTTACTAACAATAACAGACTTTAGGATATTGTTGCCACTACACGTATGTACATTGCCAGGGCCGTCCTTAGGGAGGGGGCGAGCAGGGCCCAGGCCCTGTGCCTCGCGCTTTTTGCTTAAATTTGGGGCCTCGCGTTTGAAAAAAGTAGTAAAATTGGTTTTATTTTCTGATGTGTTGAGTTCTGATAGTGTCTGAGGTACCTACCAAATTTTTTGTGTGATAAGAATTATTAATGTCATTATAATATGTTTATAGATAGATGATTTAATATCTAAAATGTGTTTAAAGTATTTTCGCCCTGGGCCTCGCAAATCCTAAGGACGGCCCTGTACAATGCACACGGACCGATAGTAAAGTTTTTTAATATTATAATGTTTGTCGGAGCGAATGGTGTTTTTTTTATCGCTCCCATTCCGTTCGAACGAAAACTGTCGCTATAAACCGTTTTCATGGTTTGTCGATTCTCAAACCGACGGATAAACCTATTCCGTTGACATCAGATACAGTAGCCGAGCTAAACAGGGCGACGAATCGCGTTCATAAAAATCGAATGTCGAACCTAATGGTTTTCACCCCGAAGCGTATTGTAATATCTTTGGTAATAACGTAGCGTCGTAGCGCATTACGCATGCGCAACCGCGGAATATCGTGTATAATTATAAGGGACGTTATAATGACGGATTTTTTTTTTTTTAGCGAAAAGCACGCCCAGTCTTTATGTCGAACGTCCCTTCGTAGAATTTCACGAGCGACGGAAAAACTGAACTTAAACCACGCGCAGTGCGTTTCTCGACAAACGTCCGTGACTGTATTACGTTTTTTCGTTCGCATCGTACTCCGACCTGAAAATATCGAAACACGATTCCAAGTAATAAATCTACCGACTTTTCGTTTTCTAATCACATATGCCCTTGTGTACATTTTATCGCTTTCACCCAGGCTTACAAATCGTATACTTCATGAATTTTTTTGTACTCTTCGGGTCATTGAAATCTGACTAAAAAAAATATTATATAATCACCGTGTTTACGAGACGCATCGTAATAACTATAAATAATACAATCTTCTACAACGCAGGCGCTACGCTATGCGCGCGGACAACATGATTATAATATGTTCATAACTCATTTCAGATAAACAGGTACCTAGGTACGCCTGGTATACGGTCTGTCGCGTTACCAAAATAATAATAATAATAATATTATAAAATTGGTTGTTTACGTGTGATCGCGTTGGATTCGTCTGCCGGCCGTATAGGCACCGGGTCACGACGATGATCATATTATAATAAAGTAATATTATTTATGCGGGCGTGCGTTGTGCAACCGTTCGCTGTCGCACGCCTATCGAGGCACCTGCTGTTGGGTGAACGCCTGGTATAATTATAATAATAACACGGTATCTGGACGAAACGACGGTAGGAAAGTAAACATTTTTTTTTTTTTAGGGAGAGTTTTAAAAAAATTTCATTCCTACCATCCGAGATTATGGTTTTTTATTTTATGATGAACAATTTTTATTACAGTATTCATACACGTTAAGGATAAACAACGGAGAAAATCTTAGCTCACAGGATGAGATACGGGGATCAATTTTAAGCTTTAAACCAATGTGCCAATGCTCTCGAAAAAACGATTCAAAGCGTAAGAGGTCGGCTGGATCAGTTTATATATTACGGAACATCGTGCGCAATCAAAGTTCGTTGTAATACCCAATTTCGTCAAAATGCTATTTTCTAACGCTTCTAAAAATTGTTTTCGACTTCTCGGAATAGATTTTTTTATTGGCTACGAAGAAAATCTTATGAAAAACCTTGTATCCATGGAATGTAAATTATAAACAATAGCAGATAGAGCGTGACGGAATATATAATAGACAGAGCCAGGGGGGGACTGGGTGTCGAGGAGCCCGGGAGGTTAATCAGCAATTAGGGCAACAATTTGATCAGCAATCTCACGGGCAATGGTCTCTGCAGTATATTACAAAATCAAACCGAAAACGCACATGGTAAGAAAACGGATACGAAAATAACAAACACTTAGAAACGTGGAAATGTATAAAAAAAACAACAACATTCCGCGTGAGTACTGTCCATCGAACTTCTGAAGTATTTAGTTTAGACGGACATTATAACTTCTCTTCTCTAACGAAATGTGGGACTCTTCGTATAGTATAATATGTCTTCTTCTCAGAAAAAGAACGAGTGTAATTCTTTAGCGACTCGTTTCGTTGGCAAGTCGTGTGCTTCACCATGTGGCCGTTCGCGATGCTATGTAATAACCGCTAGAGTCCGGCACTCGACGCGTTTAAAAATCGTTAACATGATAATAATATGATCACACGAGGTATACGTAACTATACTCTAAGTCTAAGACATACGTAACTATACCCTAAGACCATGCGTTTCGGTTTCGATTGTTTTAATTAGGATTGGATTCGAATTAAGATACGATGTTCATTAAGTCGAATATAGGGACATTTGGACGTCAGAAAAATAAAAATAGTATTATACTGTTAATATTATATCATTATATCATATAATACCGTTTCATTTAATAAAAATATGAATCAAATAATAAAATATTGGAATTCATGACATTTCAAATAAAATAATATTGAAATTATCAAAACAATAAATAATATGAATTATAAAACATAATCAACTTATATAGGTATGGGACTATAAAAATATATATATTTGCGCTAGGGCAGTGGTTCTTAACCTTTTTTAGGGCCCCCTTTATCGTAATAACTAATTGCTAACGCCCCCCCCCCCTCGTGCAAAATTAAATTTTCTTCTTATAAATATATATATATATATATATTATATTTGTATATTTATTTAATCATCAGTATATTATAACATTATTAATTAAACTATTAAAGTAAAAACTCTTATTTTTAGATAGTTATGTTTATATTTTACACCACTTAAAAAAACAATTTAATACTTAACTACACAAAAAGATTTACTGAACTATAAAAAAAAATTTATAAAATATACAAATTATACCGATCAATGACTGCCCTGAGCCTGATGAGTAGCTGCTAATGTAGCGATGTCCGGTTTGATATTGGTCAAAGCTAAACGTAGATCACCTTTGTTGCAAATGTCCAACCGATTTCTTTGTTTCGTCAAAAGCTGAACAACAACGCTGAATACTTTTTCAACTAGATACGTTGACGGGAAAGAGAGAAGCCTAGCTAGGGTAGGGTATCACAAATACGATAGTGTATACAGACAAATGACAGGTTAAAAACGATTGCGATAAGTTATATAATAAATACGTACGCCACATCGAAATTTGGTTGATTTCTTGTATGTTACAATAAGTATGACATTATCAGTTTGTACTGAGTTTATACGACGTAATATTATCGATAATGTTGTATCTGAGAGCATCCACACGTTTCAGTGAGGTCCAGTAAACTATAAAAAGATTATTAAATGAAATACAAATAAATAAGTAAATCTAAACTTTGCAATAATATATTATTGTGTACAACATAAAATTCCACTTTATTCAGGCAAAGACTTAGGTAATAACTAATATGTATTTTTTATGATAAACTTAGCAACAAGTTTTCCCAATTCAACGGACAATATTTTGCTGTCCAGCGTTTAATTAAATGTGTTATTTTAACGTTTTAAGGTGAACACTTTTACGTTTTATTTTCTTCGGCGTATAACAAAAGTATAATATATTTTGATTTGTATGTGTATTCAAAATGAGAAAACTACGAAAACGGTATAATATGCATTTTGAGCAAAGAGACTTCTAATATACAAATCACAATTTTTAATTTTAAACCGTCACGAAATCTCGAGTTTTGAGTCAAAATCCAATCATAGATAATGTGTTTTACGAGCAAATATGCAAATGCATTAAGTTCCGACTTCTGCTTGTAGCTATGCGTAATTTGACAACGACACGTTTTATAGGATTTTTTTCGTTTCGCGTGGGATACGCGACAAGGTGCGCGTTAAAGTGATGACCGAGAATAAAGTCTTGTGTCGAGTATACCTAACGGGTACTTTTTGATCGCGAGCGATTCGTAACACGTTCCCGCGAAAGCACGTCAAATTCGTTAAATCACTCACCATTTGCACATTATTATGATTATAAATTTTATTACTATTACCATTATTGTTGTCATGTTCATGGCGCTCGTCGAACATTATTATGATCCTGCGATCCTCGAAGAAAAAAATAAAAAGCTAAACGAGGGCCCGCTCTCTTCCGACCGTATAAATTATTTCGCGACGCCCCCGCATAATATTATCCTTATCGTCGAGTCGCGCCGATCGCTGTATAATCCGAATAATTCGTAAAACCGCGATATCGTAATATTCGTCCTGTTACTCCTGCAGGCACAGTGGATAGGTATAATGTTATTATTATAATGTATTTACGCGCGTGTGTATCATCAATCTCGGAACATTATACGTACCGCACCACTCGACATATTACGATATTATTATCCTTGTGCCGGCGACGGGGTGCGAGATACGTGCAGCTTTTCGACGGCCGTCGGGTTGTTAATTAATTGGCTTTTAATTGACACCCCGTCATATGGGTCCGAGACGAAGTTCGATTTGCCGGCACGCGGTGGTCGAGTTCGGCTATCGGTGCAAGTCATTAAATGCACTTTCTATCGTGATCGTAGCGGACAGCCGACCGTTATTATATTGATATACTACGGGTACGTGCGTTTGGCTATTAACTTCTTGTCGGGTGCATGAAAGCTAATAACACTCGCACCGCTGTGTGTGTGTAATCCGTAAAAGGTTAATAAATGCTTTCCCACGGAGATATCAACAATATGATTATAATATATTACAATATAAAAACGAGGAAAGAGTTCAGAGTTCGTGTTGTAAACCGTCCGATTGAATTACGGTAGAACATAATAGAGTATATTATATCGCATTGTTAACAGTTTTAATTGATAGAGAATGGTAAAAATGGGCCGGTATAGCCATAGGCTACAACTATTTTTTTTTTTTTTATTTAAGATAAAGGCTTCAACATCGTAGGTTATTAGCCTAGGGTTACAATAAAGTGTACAAATATTAGTCTACAACTATTCTCTAACCTAAATTTAGAATCTTAGGATATTATTATAAACCTTCCTCGTTTGTGTAAGCGTGTGTAGTAATAATTTAATTACGGACGGTATGGTGCGAAGCCATATGGCACATAACGTTAAGTACATTGATAAATTAAACTTGGGATAGTTTTATGTTAAACTATTTTATATTTGTAACGATCAACATTCAATTATTGTCTTGTAGCATCGTCGAACGATATCTATTATTTTTGTTGTTCTTAAGGTACCTAATACGTTTTCGTTTTAATTCTGTACCGATAAAGAATAGTATGAATTCAAATTCGTATTCATTTACAATAATCGTCTTGCGGATAGCAGTGAGGCTTATGTGCGAGTCACACGATAACTGGAAAACGGGCTTCTATTACGAGTAAGTGGTAAATTGTAATATAATTTGACGTTCATATTTTGTTCCGTTAATGCCCAAATTTATATATTATGTTATGCTTTATTTGTCGATATTTGTATTAATTCAAATTAGGTATTCGGAAATACTTACAAGGGCGTCGGATAAATAAACAAATTCAATGTACAGAATTAATGATAGTGAGGCCAATATTTATTATTGTGATTTTAAAGTAATATCGTTGATTATACAATTTATGAATACATAAATTTAAAAAGTATAACCATGTCAATCTTGTGGTAACTATAAAAATATAATTGTAATCGAACAGAAAAACAATTCAATCAGTTGTAAACGACCACAATTTCTCGAACGTTACAACCGTGATTATAGGTATTTGTAGATGGGTTTAAATCGATTTCTCAACGAATTGTGTTGAATATAATTCATAGTAGTTCCATAAGAAATTGTGAGCGTATTGAAATTGATGTAGGTAAAACATAAATGCAAAAGTCGATCGGAATCAATTAAAATGGACTTCATGCGATGTTATACGTTTGAATATTATTTCGTATTTTCACTACTGTCGCCGAACCATTTTAACTAGTGCGATAAATTTGATTTTTCTATCTATTTTTTTTTTACTACCTTTATACTTGTTTTGTATCCCGCATGTATTATGGTATTTGCACAGAGCGATATCTTCCGTGTTACAAAATAGAGATAATCAAATTATGTACTTTCTAATGAGCGTCCTTGGGCAAAGACAACTTTGTCGACAATAGTTTGGTAAAATAAGTGTATTATTATTAAAAAGTTTAAAAATTAACTTTTGTGAAATTCGAAGATGGCCATCTTATAGGGCTTCCTCTTCTGAACATTTCTTTGGTTCAACTTTCAGTTTTCATTGACTTCATGATTTTTAATAAATTAAAATAATAATAACTAACGTTTTTAGTTTACAAAGAAATAATGTAAGTTATTATCACCTCGTCATTTTTCCGCTAAGGTTTGCTGATAATGTTATTATTATTTAAAATTCTGTAAATAGTATACTTTTTTTTATTATTATTACAATAAGGTATTCCTAGCATAATTCACTATATACATCTATGGATATTTAAGTTGCACTGTATTTATGGTTTTTTGAACATGATGGGTATTATATGCTATAATGAAGTACTGAGTTGAGGTGGCTTAACATTAGTTATATATAAACATAAGTTTTTATTTAAACAAGTAGGTCGTGAGGTCGTCCACGTCAAAGGCGGCATTGGATTGGTGGTCCAATGTTGAGTTCCTCAATAAGAAAAAACAGAATTTGATTATCTCCATTAACAAGTGAGATATCTCCGTGTAAAAATTCCGGTTGGACACCCTGTATATATGTATATCGTATATATGATTTTTTATATACACCCATAACCGTATATAACTATCATCCATACTGCAGTCTAACTATCGTGAAAATATAAAAATGTGACGTTGGCATTTAACCAGAGGATACGCCGCTCTAGTATAATAATATATTATGTACCTGTGGGGCTACGATTTATGAAGTCAGGGGGTAGGGGGCACGTCGCGGTCGCGGTGTTGACGCGTATACGAGAAGCACATATTATTATTAACAATTCATACGGTTACGGTGGTGTAATGTTGGCAACCAATTTATCATTGTTTTATTACGAACGTTATATATATATATATATATGTACGCATAACGGTGTATTATAATAATTTATTCGCGGTTTCTTGATAAAAATATAAGTTTCAGAGTACCTGTGCAACAACATTATATTATTCCATTTAAGACATCTTTGAGCCCGAAAGGTTTAATTAATAAGTAAACATTTAAACATTTACGTTTCGTTATCATAACTTGTGCTATACATGTGTATATTACAACAAGTATTTAATTTTATATTTTATATTTAAATATCGATTACTCGCTACAACGTACGTCGACTGATGTTCAGGAAATATTATAATTGACATTTTTTCGGTAGGTAAAACGAAAAATCTTTAACCTTTTTAATAAACAATTATCGAATACGGAATACTCGGGTTTTATTTATAATATAACAAAAATGTCACGTGTGTACCTTAGGTTTGAGGAACAATGAGGCATACGACTTGTTAAATTATTGTGATGCGTTCAAATAATTTTTATTTTTAGTAACTAGAATTTTTGTATTCCAACGGTTAATCCCGTTTGATAAGTAATAAATACGGTACGTTTGAAAAATAAGTAATTTTCAAATATTTTTCTAACAAGCGAAATTACATGTTATTGACAAGTTAAAACCGTCAATATTATTAATATTGCTATGACACGAAATTCCACCATGAAAAAATAAACGTGAATTTCTTTTTCTTCGAATGACCAACATTTAAATATCTACTCTTGTACTTGCGCGGACGTTATATCAACAACATGCATGTAATAAGTACCATGGCAACATCTTTACGAAATCCGTGATAAGTGTTATAAAACCAACTAATGTAATTGTTCAACCGACATGTATGCAATGAAAACAGTTTGCATGCCGCTGTTTACGTGATTTTTATCAGTTCGATTTGCCCCCGATCGCGGTACTGTACATTCGGATTAACTTTTGGAATATTCGAATGATTATAAACAAATACATAATTTTTGGCAACGTTTTTAACGTCTCAATTTAATCGAGACTCAAATTATAATTACTGATAATTAAACGTTACCCTTAGAGATAAGGTGATATTTATGACAGACTTTTAATTCAAAAAAATAATAAAAAAACCATTAGGCTTTCTAATTACGTTTAAGAGATAGCAACTTTTTCGAACCGATTCTGAGTATGATTACAATCGAGGAATTTTTATACCGTTTTCCCGGGCCGAGTAGAATGATGTAAAAATATACGTAAATTAGCGAAATGTCAAAACGGCCACCTGGGTACTGCAGCCGCAGAACTTTAACCATATCTCATCCCGAAAGCACTAAAAGGGGACAACATAAAAAGCATATACATTTTAATAGACACGGAAAAACAGAAAAAAAAAATGTAAAAGTAAAGTCTCAAGTTGTAATAATATATTCGGCTACGGTATATACGTATATTGTTCTTCCTATTCGCAACGTACACGGAAAGCGGTGTTTAATATAAATGTATGTATAAATACGGAAAAAGTGAGATTAATAAAAATATACCGCGCGGCCATAATGATAATAATAATAATAATAATAACAATAATAATCACGCGGTGGAAGGGAATAAAGTGTATACGGTTTTAACGCGCATATTATGTACGCGCGCGCGGAAGTCTTAGTTTTTTCTCCACTCGAGTATTACGCATATACCGCGGTTCTCGAAATCGTCGTTTAAACCGTGTACATTACGTACGATCGCGTATCATAATAGTAACGTACGTCACGCTGCGCTAGTTTTTAATTTATTCGTTTTCCCGGGCGATTGTAAACTCGGCTCGAAGAAAAAAAATGTTCAAAAGGTCTATTGTAAACTCGGCCCGTGTTTTTTTCAGGTAAAAGTGATCATCGTGTAAACTCGGCCCAAATAAAAATATTCTTATGATATTTGAGAACCATTTAGCATAACCCAGAGGACACCGCGAGGAGGCGATTCTCATTATCCTCCAAAAATTATTTTCATTATGCAGAATGAAATTCGTTATATTAATGTAAAATTGTGTAAAAATGTAAATAAAATGTTTAAGTATTGGATTTTATTTGAGTATTCAGAGCAAAAATTATAAATAAAATGCATTTATGTAAAATCTTAAGTATAAAAAAGGATACAAATATAAAATTGTTGTGTAATTATGTAAGATTATAATATAAAAAGCCATATTTTTGACGTATCCACTCACCGATATTTCATTATTTTTATATTTTTAAAGTGTTTTTTCTAGGATTTCTTTTTTTTCTTTTAGTTTTTGTATTTCGAAATTGAAATTGTGCGTTTAGGCTGTTAATTTTTTAATTTTTAACAACAAATTGTTCATCACAAGATACAAAAATGATCGGGACGAGTTTACAACCGACCTTTTTCATTATCTTAAATGTCCGGGCCGAGATTACAACAAAAAGGTAACCGCTGGTCCAGTTTACATTTGCCCGTTTTCCCACGTTACCACAGGCCGCCGCGGCGTAAAAAAGGTTTTCTCTCTATTATTTTTTATCACGCGTGGCCAATCGTTAACGGGTGCTGAGCTCGTGTGTGTGTCCTATAAGAATCCGTGGTTACGAAACCGCGGTCGTGTCACGTGCACGGGCGTTAAAAAACGGCCGAGGCGCGACGTCGAGTCCAAGCTTTCCGCATCCGTCCGCCACGCCGTCCGCCCCTCCACCGACGTCTCCCCCTCGAACGGTCGGTCAAGACGGTCAAGGCGGGGAGGAAGCGTGCACCTGTAACCCGTCTCGGCACGTATACGCGGGTACATATATATAGGTGAGGACGGGAGAAAAAACGGGAACGACGAGGAGGGGAAGGAGGAGAGGAAAAAAGTCGAAAGTCCGCGTCAATCAGCAAAGCATTCATCGAAACGCGGTGTACGTACGCGTGTACATTATAATAATTTAACACAACGACGCTGCGAAGACGCACACTAATTTGTTACGTGTAGTATACATACACAAATATATACACAGACGCACGGAGGCGGCGTGTCGGACGGACTGTCAGGAATGCCGGCGCGCGCCGCGGCAGAGAGTCAAGGCCAGAGTCGCTTTCATATTTTCTTCTCGTTTTTTTTTTTTCTTTCTTCGCCGTTCGGAGACCGTACGCACTGAAATGACCGTGTTGACCGTGAAATCGATTATAAAGTTTATATCACATTATTACCATCACTATATTACTATAGTCCGGGGATGGCCAGCATACTTATGTTCGCGAGCCCGCACGTGGATAAATACGATGATATCAAGATCCAAAACGTTTGTCGCAACACAAGTTTTAACATTTTTATACGGTTTTTATTGACAAATGACGTTTGAAAACGGATGTCAAATATCAAATCCTATTGTAACAAATAAAGCGGATCTCGAAATCGAACTCTTTGAGTTATTAGAAGAAGAAAGTCTCGAACGATTAAAAAACAATTGTCACTTAACATTGAAATGTTGGAATCTTGTTACTATTTCAAATATCCAAGTATTCAAAACTGTGCGGGAATATAACTATACATTTTTGGAATGACGTATTCGCGCGAATCACTTATTCAACGATATAAATAACCAAGGTTAAATATCGTTCAAATTGGACGAATGAACTTTTCTCAGAATTGATCATACATCAATGCAACCAAATTTTAGAAAGCTCACGAAAAAAATACCACGCAAACAAATTTAGCTCAACGTTTGTATTTTATTCATTATTCATATATAATTTTTTATATTTTTATTAGGTATTTATTTATACATATTCTATACACAATACAGTAAAAATATTTCTTATGTTTTATAAATATATACTAACATAATTAAAATTCGTAAGAATAATAAGAACATTTAACAAGACGCGATCCGCAAGTTGGCCATCCCTAATACAGTCTATAAACATTAAAATTCAAATACTGCTTACTCACTCACTTACTCACTCATCAGCGTATTACTACCATATTGATTCATTTGAAGTGTTGACGGTATGCATTTATAACTTATAACTAACATTGTATGTACGAGTAGCTATGCAATTTGACAGGGTTTTTCGAAAATTGTAGTCTTAAGGGTAGAAAATCGAAACCATTCTGGGCTCTGGAATTGATGTGTACATTTTTTTATTTTTCGGTTACCTAAGAAATATTTTATTTGGATTATTGGTATGTTGATTTTTATGATTATCGGTTGGGCCCTATATCTGTGCGAATGAATATAATACGAATAAATGCAAATAAATATCGTGAGCATATTTATTTTTCACATCAAATAGACACATTGCGGTGATCTTAAATAGTAAAATATCTGCCAAGCGAGGCCAGGTAATTCAACCTGTTGGTTCCTATACTATTACATAATTATCATTGTTGTACGTTATTATTATCACACGGAACGCGCACGATATTTCTCCGGTCGAAACACAAATGGATATAAGATTTTAATTTTATCACCGCAAAATTTGTCTTGCACATCTCGTGGCTTTTCTTCGTCACGAGACGATTTTCTCCGTTTTCAATGCTGCTGCTGCGGTAATAACGTTACCCACACCTCCCCTTGCACGCTACTGTTTTACGTTCTTAACGCACTTGTAATATTTCATAATATTTCGAAAAAAAGCCGATGTTTGTGTTTAATTTAGTTCCGTATAAAACCGTATAGCGTGTGTATTACATCGATGATTATTGGTGGTACCCTGCACAGCCGAACGGCAGCGCGACAAGGCGGCTTTCTTTATTTTTTTACGGACAATGTCATCGAGATCGTTCGGAATAAATAATAACACGAATAACAGGTTCGATCCTTATCGTTTGGGTCGACCGATAAGACCTGGAACCACGGAATCGTTACAATATTCTCATCATGGTATGCGTTCGGACTTGACGCGCATACAATTGGATGTATTTTACTTGTATCACAATTTACCGTGTCAAACAGTGGTTTTTTAACAATCATTTTCTACCTAGCCCGGTGACTTTAGTGGGAAAACTCGCTGCGGGCGAACGTCCAGGACGAATAGACGATTTTTTTCGATATAGCTGTATGTATATACGTATATAGGCCGGCGAGTGGTATTCGTCGTGCTCGTCCGTCCGCGGCTCGGGAAAAAAAATTATCACTCTTGGTCACGAACCAACTACATATTATTATAATTATTACATTTGATCATAACGTTATGATGGACGCACCCGCGGTGCCGCGAATCCTGATGATGATGACGTGATCATTACGGTAGTACGTAAAGTAGCCTGCTGACACCGCCGGCGCATTAGCCGCTACGAATCTGGGTCCGAGGAAAAGCTCGAATTGTACGTCGGCGATGGGAAGTCGGGCGAAAAAAATACGAATAAAAGTGTAAGTCTCATTCGAATGCAATGCAATTTACTGCACATGCCCTCGTGTAATAGGTTATCATCGCATACGGTGCACGTACGGCGGCGTCGGGCGCGTTGTTACGTATTGTATCGAAAACGACCTACCTGTTTTTTCGAAAGTGAAAATGGTCGAACACGTATCGCGCGTGTTCGGTAATATTTCGCACATTTAAATGACAAAAAGAATTGATTTTTTAACACAATAAACGCGCGTGCATTTAGCGGTGCGCTGTGCTCACAATCGCCGCGGTAATATTATAATAATAATAATAATGTATACGTACCGGCCGTCGCATGTATTATAACGCGTACGGCGATGACGGAGTATGGACACAATATGCGTCATCCGCGATGCACATTATTACATTATTCGGGCACCATACGTGACACATATAAATACGTGTACAGTAGGACGTATGTTCTCACTTTCGTCGACCGAAACTAATTAAAATATTGTTCTCGGCGCGTGTACGGGCTTACGGTACATATAAGTTTACACTTTGTGTTTTGTTTCTTTTCATTTCAAGGTTCGTCGCACGTTATTTTACGGTACTGCCAGCCGCTCGTATACGGTCGCGCACACGATATGTATACGTATTATTACTGTAGTCACTATAGTCATCAGCATGAAAAACGACCCGAAAAAACTCAAAAAATTCAAAAATCACTTGAAAACTGAAAAAGACCATTATGAAGATTATTTTAAATTTATTTACGAGAGATTAAAAAATGTTAAAAATATATTACAAGTGTACTTTTGGTTTTTATATGTACGCAATGGTATAACTATTTGAGTGTAGTAACAACAGTATACGCAAAACATTAATTCACACGGCGGTTACGACAGCAAAACTCGTACTAAACGATATTATTGAACTTCGACTTTACCGATTTAATAAGTCATCTAGGTTTCGATATTTCAACTATTCTCCAATAATATAATGCGAATTACGAGTAGGTACCTACATTATGATTTATTATACTCGTATTAAATTTAAATAAAATAAAATTATAATTTAATAAAAATCTTAAGATCAAATTTCAAATTCATATTTTGTATCCCAAAACTCCTAGAACTCCATAGAAAATTAAGAAAGTAATCTAAAAACTAAAAATTATCAAAAAATGGAAAATTTGCAAAAATTTTTCTTATTCTCACTCAAAAGTATACGTATACCGCATTTATGACTCTACGAACATCGCATAGCAACCTTTGGAAACAATTTGCAAAGTCTCTTGATTAAAAGAACGCTGTGGAGTCGTCGCAGGATATTTGTACAGTCTCACTACGCCTACACATTTTACATATGGTGAAATTCAATTGGAAAAACGATCATTCTGCACATTGGCTCGTAACTAGCTGTTCGCCTAATGAGAGCCGGGAAATCTACGCATAATATGTGATACATGAACATAAAAAAACGCGCACACGGCGAGGGGGGGGGTAGGGGGTCGAGTGAAAATTTTTACTTTCTGCTTCGAAAAATGATTACATTCAAGTATACGGTGCTGATGCTATCGGTGAACTTGATTTAGCATCATGATCGGTACAGGAATGTTATTAGACGTCCGACGGCAATACGATAATGCTGTCGGTTGGTTTGGTAATACGGACGTAATGAACGTAACAGTATATATTATAAACCAGCTGCAGTAGACCTCGTTAAGTTTAATAACAGTTCAGATTTATAAAACGGTACTGATTTGGGTCAAACGTGTTCTTAAAAACGTATTAGGTTTTAATTAAAACTTTTACAAACAACGTGTTTTCCAGTGGAAATAAATATAATTATTATTGTTATTGTTACCGTTGTATTCCGTGCGATTGCTTGGATCGGAATAAAAGTAAAGAAACAATTATAATATCTTTCGGGTAGAAATAAATAACACACCTCAACGTTTTTTCTTTCTTAAGTATTGCAAAATGACTCGAGTGGGTTTTTAAACTTTGGCCTATTAAAATCGAATTTGTCGCAACATTTCGAAATTTAAATTAAAAATAATTTTCTTTGCGCGCGTATTATGTACACGATTTGCAAGCGAATAACCAGCAGAGCAGCAGCCGAGCCAAGTGTTCGAAAACTTGCTGCAAGTGCGCGTACCGCACTAAAAAGGCGACACGGTTTTTTTTACACATAAAATAGAAATGTATCATTAAGGAATTTTCGCATGCAGCAGTTGGTTTACAAGTTGGCCGCGCTCTGCAATAAAAGATATTTAAAAATCTTTGGAAACGAGAGGGGGAAAAAAATTAAAAATGTCTCTGTTTCTCTCTCTCGAAAAATAAAATTACTCTAGGATAATACGAACATCGTTATTGTTATTGGAAATCATTACCGCGCGAACGTGTTCTCAATTGTTCGTTTGTTCCGTTAGCAGGCAAACCCGTAAGAACGAAACCCTTTTATCCTCATCTCAATGCAGCACAGTGCATAACAACGCAGTTGTTTTCGGTATAAATGCACGTGATATAGTTTAAGCGGTGTACGGATGAAAATCGTTTTATGGTCAGCGGGAAAATATAACCATAACCGTCGTCGAGCGGATCGAGAAATATTAATACGCGATAAAACGTTACCGGCCCACACCCGTCGTTCACCGGTCGTTTGTTATTATTCCCACCTCGGGTGATCGTCATCAACACAGACTGTTGGGCTGGAAATCACGTGCAAATAACGCATTAAATGACTAATCGTTATAATTTTATGCGGTCGTATAACGTTGAAATTATTCATTCTTCGGAAACGACTTGAAAAAAGTTAAGCAATTATTACATTTGAATATGTAAATACTAATGGTATACATAAACTCGTGAAATTGAGTCGTTTATTTGTACGGTGCGCACTGCGTTCCGTTTAAAGTTTTTTCGAACTTTTCGCCGAGTGAAAACAAAATATTTCAAAAATATATACACACGCATTAAATTTAATCGGAATAAACTCGCATCTAGAGCAAACTTGAATAATAATTCATAATGACGCGTATTTAATAAAAATGAATCGACAAAAAAAAATGAACGTTTCAGCCACGCAATAGTGGCTGGTAGTGTACGGCGACGTGGCCGTATTAAAAAATCTTGTTTTACGACCGAAACAATACGTCACAATGTCACAATGAGGTGCCAAAATATTTATTATTATTACTATTATTGCTGTTATGCGCTCCGATATCGTGCGGCGAATCAAATAATGCAACACCGTTTTATTGGTCCGAGCTGACGACGACCTGCGCACGTTAACCAAACGTTTTGTCGACAATTGGAACGTTAAAAAAGAACAACATAAGTACTTGTACCGACGCCCCGGTGCTCAGACGGTGTTATGATGTAATCACGAGTCGAGTATTTGAAATTCACGTCTCGAGATCGAGTGCGGAAAACGTACAATATTATTTATACGGCTGTTATTTGAAATCCAAGTGTTGACATCAGCTGCGCGGGTCGGAACTGCAGTGATGCAAAACGTTATTCGGTATTTTCGCATATCGAAATCGTGTTTTACAGCGTTTATAAATTCGCATTTTTATTTTTTTTTCTCGTACATATAATATATTCGAATCGTAGTCGTGCTCGAATAAAAATGTGTTGTTGATTTATTGCGCCGTTCCGAACTGGAGCGCCGATATGCACGCGTTTTGTTTTGTTTTTTTTTTTTCGCGCGTGCGCCCACACGGTATACATATATAATAATATCATATACTTTTGTGCGTTAAATCATCGTAACAA
Organism: Periphyllus acericola; assembly: GCA_949715065.1. Taxonomy (NCBI): domain Eukaryota; kingdom Metazoa; phylum Arthropoda; class Insecta; order Hemiptera; family Aphididae; genus Periphyllus; species Periphyllus acericola. The sequence goes on along the minus strand of OX454270.1, from coordinate 19,112,318 downwards.
CGATAATAAAAAACCACGGCGCGACACAGTTTATATTACACCAACTACGTATTGTGGAGTATTGCGACTGAAACAAATCGCGCGCGCGCGCGTGCAAGTTGACTCGTTGACAAACGCGCGATAACCAATGCGCGGGCAAACGTGAATAATATTATAATACACCCTGTAGGTGATTAGGTATATGCAACGGCACCACGGACATGCATTGCCAGTAAACGGTAGCAGAATAATATGTTTTAACAATTTACGCGTCTCCCGAACGAAACCAATCACACCGTCTATTGTGTGCCCTTTCGGAAATAAACGACGTGCGCGGGCGGTATGCAAAGCATCAGCTGTACCAGTTATGCACAGGGTGATTCATTAAAGAGGCTCACGCCCTTTTTGGCCCTAAAATTGTAAAACTAATCGTTAAAGATATCATAAGTATTCCATACATTTTTTTTCTAGACGCGATAAGTGTGTTCTGTGGCGATACAAACTTATTTTTCAAATGGAAACAACAGAATTTCCCTCTGTGGTATTTCATAGAGGTAATTTTTCTGCAAATTTCGATGAATCGAAATCAAATTCGAACGAGTATCTAGTTTTTGAACTATTCTAATTTAAGTATAAAGGTTAATAGTCTTATATTACCTATTATTCTGGTGTAAGTTGTACTGACTTGTCGTTGGTAGTTGCTGCTACTCACTCGAGATAACTTGGGTCTTACACTTTTCACAATCAGTTTTAAATTCGAATAATGTCGAAAGTATGTACTGGTCCAAATTTTGACTACGTTACATCAAAAATTCCAAAAAAATGTTTCGTAAAAACATGGTGTTCCTATTAGAAAAACAAAGTTAGCATAGTCACAGAGCTACCTTAAGGCGGCATGAAAAAAAAAGTAATAGGAAACATAGGTTGTATACGGCAACCAGTGGCGTATTTACGGGGGGGGGGGGGGTCCAGAGGTACTGGACCCCCCCAGAACCCCTCAAAAAAAAAAGTAAAATTCTTGCATATTCGCAGAACCCGATTTATGTAGGCACGCGTGGTCGCGCGGACATAGTTTTTTCCCGTAAACAAAATATTATACAAAATGTAGTTTAATATTAGTTACAACAGCTAAAACAGATACATGTTCCTGCAGCATGGTTTTAAGTTTTAAGTATTACAGTTAATATTAATTATGTAGAAACTGAGGACCCCCCCAGAAAAATTTGAAAATACGCCACTGTCGGCAACTAACGTATACATTAAAAATTAAAGCATTTATTTATACGGCCAAAAAAGGGGTGAGCATGGTTTATGAATCACTCTGTATATGATGCCGTGAAGCCGGCGCGGGTGAAACAAAGGACTTTAAGTCCACGCACGACGTTGTACTCGTATACTGCATATTATACATAGTATTGTAAGTTATAACCGTACGCGTTCTCGTTCGCAGTGTTCGGCACGAAATGTGAAAATAAAAAAAACCAAACCGCACACAACCCGTGTCTAATTAGCCGGGAAAGACGCGTGCGCCTATATTTTATTTTACACGTACCTACATGCCTACCCACACCAGCCGCCTACCCGATGCGACGCGTGCCGTTATTACGGTCGCTTGTGCACTCCGCGTCCGTGGAACGGATTGCGTTAGCGACGGATGCACCACACCATGCATTGGCTTACCGGTCACGAATAGACCTACGAAAAATCCGGAGCGTTATGCGATAGCTTCGCCCGTGTTTTCCGCGTTTGAAATAGTGATGATATCAGGTCGGTATTTTAATTGCTATGAACGCGTGTTTGCAGAAGTTTATAATAAGACAAAATAGAAAAAAAAAAATAGAAATAAACACAAATACGCATACACACCTACACACACGCTCGCACACACATACACGCACGCACGCTGTGTTAACAAATATTTTTTCCTCAATACAATTACAACATATTGTATTGAATCGAATGATTTCTTTCCCAACGATATACTTAGACATGTTTACGTATACATCGTATTACTACGTCAGAATGGACCGGACTACAAATTTTAATTATGATCCGCTACGGGTTCACCGGTACCTATAGTATAAATCAAGTAAATTAGATTAAAGTTTGTAGTAATCATCGACCGCGAGTATCCAAAGCCATAATAAACTCGCCAAATAATTAAACTACAGATGAACACAATAAGATTTAATCAAATTACAATTCGTTTTCAGCATTAATATAGAGTAGTCCGTTTAACGATATAATACACTCATTGTTTCAGAACATAAATTTATTTGCGTCTTGTAAATGATCTTTTTTGTAATTAAAAACCTTCAGTTAAATTACGTATTCTCATGTGACTTTTTGACGAATAAGATTGTAATATTAATGAATTGTTTTTAATATATTTGGCAACATACATATTAAAATTAAATGAAAAAAGTTTTGTTTTAATTTTGAAAATTTGACTTGAATCTATTTTCATATCCATATCAAAAGCAGTTGATTAGTTACAGAAATTTAAATTTGTTGAGAGAAAATAAGTTATGCTATGTACAATATTTTCAGGAATTCTTACTATTTTGACATTGCTTTTGTATAAGATTTACATCATTTAAATGTATTCATTTGTAAATAGATATTCGAGTGATAGTCATTTGAAAGTCGATTTAATTTTTCAATAAATGAAACGAGAGAAACATTTGAAGAGTATACAAAATCACAGAAAATGTATTACCTAATAAAACAATAATTATGAAAATAGAAAGTATATTGTTTACTCGAAGCAGTGTATTAAAACATGTGTTTTGATATAATGACTAGGAATCTTATTTACCATGGATCATCTAGTATACTCTTCTTATAAACTTTCCTTAAAGAAAGTACATAATAATCTTTTATTTATATTAGTAACTAATTGATCCAAATTCTCAGTAAACATTCTAATTATTTAGAAACAAACATTGCGCGACGATTCCCAACAAATACATATTGTGTACATACTTTAGAGAAGATTTCGATTGGATCACATGCATAATAACGTTTTTAGTAAAACTATTTCATTAAATCAAGACGATAACACGTTTTTATGAGAAAATACATTTGTTTATGTTACTATAATATTAATTATTATTATCATAAATATCATCATACGAATGTTTAGGTTAAAACCGCAATACCTCGTGTAATTTTATTTTATCTAGATATATAAATCAAGAGGGATGAAAACCACTTAGATTTGTACCAATAACAATATAATTACCGCGTGCGATATACGTTTTCAAATTTTAATCGTTCATCTGGTTATATTCGCACAGCTCGCAGACTGAAAAATAAATAATCACAATAAATCATTATTTATTGTTGATGAAAAAATTTCCGTTTTTCTTACTTAGAAAAATGTATTTCAAAAATACTAATATTATTTGATGTACGTATTATTGCTGCGCGAACCGTTAATTTAGGTGTTAATATTGCGATCCGTTTCGAGTGGTATTATAATAAATAATAATATTGTTGTTTGCGTAATTTGCACCGTGATAGCAGATAATAAGCGTTCACTTAATGTTCGTTTTTTTTCATATACATTGGAATCACGACTGGAGTATGATAACGTTTTCCGTTGAAACCTTTACGTCTATGATATTTACGCTCTAGCATTTTGTTTATCAACTTCTATGTTTAACGAAATGTTCCGTTTAAAGAAATATTTTTGAGTATCTTCGGTGTTAATCATACGTACACGGGTCCCCGTACAACGAACACGTTGTTTCTCTATATCGATAAACGAATAAACTATTCGAAAGTATACCTGTTCTTGTGTACAATGTATACATGTAGAGTCACTATCAAATATTAAATATTGTTTTAAAATTGTGGGTATCATTTTATATCCGATGAAGATAAGATGTATATAGTGCAAGAAGACGAATAAGCTGCCGGTTAATTGTAAACTTGATGGGATAGAAACTTTTTCTTGAAAACCTATAATTTACAAAAAAAAAAAAAAATAGCAAATTAAACTCACAATGGGTGTTTCGATTAAAAATAAATAAGATAAGTAGAAATGAATATAAATACTTAATTAGATTTATAATCATGCAATATTTACCTATGTAATTTTATTTTACATGTGTGTATGCCGTATGTATTTTATTTTATTTTATTTTATTTATTCACGCCGATCGGCTTTTGCATATAACAATTATAAATATTACAGTGACAATAGTGAAATACTTAAACGATAAATAACAAAAAGTTTTTTTTTTTCCTTCTAAGGCCAAAGATCAAAATTTTTTTTATTTGAAAGCATGGATCTAGTTAAAGGATCATTGGAGAGAAAATTTGAGCGGGAAATTGGGAGGTGAAATGGTGCATGAGATCTAGAGTTGAATTTAGGAACTCGAATATTGATACGTTCCAATAGAATCAGTCTTACCACAAAGAAGATTGTTTAAGAATATTTGGTCAGTACTTGTCCGCCTATCATCCAAAGAGCTTATGTTTAAAAAGTCGATGACTGATTGATAATTGTGTTGAGGGAAGTCAATTTTCAATAAGTAGCCCATATGATTAAGGAACCGATACTGAACCCGTTCAATTAATTTCTTTTCGATCTGCAGAGATGGATTCCTTTATACATATAATGGTGTGTAATTGAATACTCGGGTTGATTAAATTCAAAAAATAAAGAATCATTTAATTCTATCTAACTAATTTCTTTAATAATGGGCTTTCTTTTGTCAACCGTGATACTTCGTAGCACGGAATTTTCACTGTCAGCCATATAGATAGGTACGTCACACGTATGTACAGCGCGATTTTTTAGACATGCTCACACCCTTTTTTAGATGTAAAAACGCTTTAATTTGAATTTTTTTTTTTTTCATGTCACATTAAGTATGTCCCGTGGTGATACAAAGTTTTGTTTTTCAAATAATAACTTATACGTAGTTACACGTCATGCTAATATTTACTTACTCGATTCTGTACGGCGGTTATTGTTCGTCCGTTTACTCAATTGTATAGAAACTTATGATAATATTCCATGATATTCCGAGTTGTTTGTTACAAGTTTATGCCGAGTTTGTGCCCCGGCAAGTCGGAGACGGACGCGAGAAACGAGAAAAACGCAAAAACGCACCGCGACCGCAGGACGACTTTACACACAAGTATATTGCCTATTCGCATGCAGTACGTACAGTACAAATATTGTTTACGGACGAAGCGGACCGAATCGGCGCAACATCATTATTTGTTCGGTCCGTTTGGGTCCACGCGCGTACATACGTTCTATACCTGTGCGCGGGCCGGTTAGCAAACGTCGTCGGGGTGGCGCGGGGGGCGCAGTGTTGCGAGGGTGGTAGCACACGCGTGTATTTTCAATGATGAGAAACTGACGACTTTTGCGGCGCGCGCGGGGGGGTGCGGCCGGGCGGGCGGTGGCGCGTATAAAGCCCGTGGGGAAATTACGAGCGTATTCGATCGCGTAAAAAGTCGTATCATAAAACGGGCTCGGGCGCGAATAAAACCCGGTAGGAGTGTGCACGCGCGGACCCGCAGCGCGGTATACGCGGTTACGCGTGCGTACGTGTAATAATAGCAGTATAAATACACGCGCGCGGCTTATCTCGCAGAGCTTTTATGGGCCGAAAGAGAAGCGGATGATAATCGTAAAAATGGTTCACAAAACACGGTGGCGGCAGGACGAGAGTTTTCGGCGGGTCACAATGTAACAGTAATACATACTACCGCGCCGCGGTAACCTGCGGCCTGACTACGGGGTGTCCGAAGACTGCGCGTCGGTGCCGGCAAGTAGGGAGATCGATGAAAATACTCTTTTCCCGAAATATATCATGTTCCCCTTGTGTATGCGATTACATTGTCCTCCCGACCTCACGGTCGTTTGACGAAAGCGGAATTTCGGTTGATGGCGATTTTGAATAAAAAAGAATAAAAATAAAACGAACAAAACAAACCGATCATCGACAATACAATTATTATGTACAATCGCCCCTAGTTTCGAGAACTTGCGCCGTAAAGTAAACACTTCGATTTGAGATCACATATCGTTTGACCGTTTTACAGTCGTGCTGCACTGTTCAAACATTAATCAAATAAATTACTAATTCGCATATAGATCTCCAACGACCCACATGCAACTTTACACGGTACCAAAATTCTATATATACAAAGGTCGTTTGTTAAGTAAATTTATAGAACTCAGGTGTTCCATTCGTTCGTTTTTACCTAATGATGATGACGAAACAATAATAGTATTTTAACATGTCGATGAGGTGAAAAAAAGGTATTTGAAATAAATGACGAAGTAAACAATTTCCGGAAAACGCAAAATCGTCAGAATTAAAAACCCAGAACTATAATGTGGTATGCCTTAGTACGTGTGGTGCAGTAAAATTCTTGAAACACAATGTAATATAATATTATTTATAATCAACGGTCACACATTTTTTTACCCCTCAATCAGAGGAAACTATATCTAAGAACAGCGGCACTAAGAATATCAGTTCCGCTCAGCTGTAGCTGAGGACTTAAATAGTCAACATGATTACCGTGTTTTTAAACTTTAAAATAATATAACACAAAGCATCCGTCCTAATGACACATTTTTTAATATAGTCCTGCGTCCTTTAATCGTGCCTGGATTCATCGCGCGACACTTCATCGCTAGGTGTATTATAGTATGCATTTTTAATTCATTTTCAGGCCTTTCAGTGTACCTTGATATTGATTCCACATTTTCATTAGTCATTGGATACATAGTATTGCACGCTTTGCCCATTACCACGCCGATTTGGACTCATTCGAGACACGCCCAGATGGTTCTATCGTATAATATAACAACCCATTAAAACAAGGCGCTTTTTTAGTACCTTGTGTGATAATCAAGGTTTTCATCTATATGACTTTATATGATGCCTTTTTTTTCGCATTATATAATTGGTAGACGATGATGAGAATAACTCGCGACGAAATGTCGTGCGATGAGAACTACGATAAGACTACGAAGAGAGCTACGATGAGTCGGCTACGATAGCAATATGCTGCGCGACTTAGTTGCGTACTAGGAAAGGTGATTCGTCGCGCGAAGAACTTATCGACCTACGATGAAACGTTCGAGGAGGAATAATTTTTTATATAGGTCAATGGAACGCGAGATTAGTCCGTCATACACGTGAGTGGAACGTGAAAAAATAAAAAAATAAATAATACAATTTAGTGCCGTAGTTGAACAATAAGGTCGGTAAATATTGTAATGCGCTGTCAAATAATGAGTAATATTTCGAAATGACTTGCGTGCTGCGTTTGAGTTAGGTATGTCACCTGCAAATTTCTTAGTAAAACGATCGTTCGAAATGCGCCGTAATACTTTTCTTTTCGCCGAACGCAGAACCACGTACATTCATAGGGACATATTGGTCACATACACTGCGTTCGTATTGAATGCAATTCGTCTGCAGAATCGTGTGTACAACATAGGCTCGTCAAGTTCAAAGTCGGAACGAAGAAATTGATATTTTTCGATCGCGTACCGTAAATAAAGTATACGGACAAGACCAACGTGCATTCGGAACAGTCGCTTTTAAGCGTATAAAAAGCAAGACGTTAAAGCGTTACGCGTAGCGTAATAGGATGATACGTAGTGTATTTGGTCGGCTATTATTTCGTCGAGTTAGTAATTCCATAGACGTGATTAGAGAACACGACGATTGCGAGGGATACGAAAACAAAAGTAAAAATTCGTCGTGAAAGCTAATATGCGGTTAAAAACGTTAAAAATAAAAATTCGTGGACTCAAACGTTAAGATTAAACAACAATTATTATCACTGGGAGAAAAATATCCCAGTGGAAACAATCACCGCACATCGCCGAAATACCCGAGGGAGTATCACATATCACGTTTGCGAATGAAAATACAATATTCAAGCGCATTAAATCAGACATATTATATTATACTGCAGGCAAACAGCAATAGGTATTTAGGAATACATTGCAATTCGATTAAAAAACATGTTTCAATCGCGAGTAATACGTTTATAGCGTTGGGTCGATATTTTCAAACGTATATGGTCTTATTAATTTTCCTTATTCCAAACATCTGCACGTGGTTTTAACGATATATTTTGTTTGTTGCGATGAGCGTTTTGTGCTTGCATTGTTTGCACTCGCGAGTAGATATTTGAGATATAGGTATCCGTTTATTCAAAATGGATACCGGATGGGGTATAAATACACGTGAAGCCAACATGATTACGTCCATGTCGTGTACCGAATATCAAATACTCCTCTTCAAAAACCATGTACTTCAAATAAGAAATACTGTAATAGCTACGGTAACAAAGAATTGTTCATCATCGATCCGCTACAGCCCGTATGTAGGTGCACACAATATTTGTAAACGGGTAAGTCACTGGGGGTGGGCGGGGGAATTTAAAAGAAAAACCATGAAAGTCGGACGTTTCGAAAGGAACAGACGCGTCAGATTCTAGGTACAAACTTGTCCGCTTGTATTTGCATACGTGCGTGCATGCGTAAGTATGTGTGCACGCGTGTGGTATGTATAATATTATTTAATAGCGTGATGCGGGCAATGAATGAACACGCGTGGTCGCACGTAAGTTCACCTCCTCCTCGCTAATTATTGTGCATCATCATCAGTGCACGCGGGTCTTCGTCTCGGTGACGGTATAGTGGCGTTAGAGTAGAGAACGTCACGAGCGGCGGCGGCAACTATGGTTATTACCACCACAAAGACGGGCTGCTGCGCGGGGAGAGAGAGAGAGAGAGAAAGAAATGCAGCGAGACGGTGGAAAGGAGGCGAGGAGAAAGAGAGTGGGAGATGTAGAAGACGGAGAGAAGGTGAAAGAGGGAGAGAGCGAGGGAGCGTGGGTTTGCATGTGTGTGTTAATGTGCCTCGTGCTGCGTGTGGAAAGATCAATGTTAACTCGTTAAGGTACCCCCCTGCCCGCCCACCCCTCCACTCGTCTGCCTGTCGTTGCCGCCGCCGTACGATTGTTGTTAGCTCCCCCTCACCGCGACGCCGTTGTCGTCGTCTCCGAGCTAATCTGCATCCGTCGCCGGGCGCGACCCCGTACAACCGCCGCCACCTCGTGCGCGTTATGAATCGGAAGCGTATCCGGTTTACGTTTCGTATATACTCGTTGTTATTAAAGTTTGTTTTTTTCCGCCCCCGCAACAGTCTCATCGTGTCACAGCCGTGAGCGAATATAATACAAACACACCGCCGCCGCGCAATATCATTTTTGGCGCAAAGGCTGCGTTACAATGGTACACGAGTGGACTTTTTGCACGATCTCCGTAATTCGATCGGCCGCAGTGAACATAATATACACAAATATATCTGCGGCTGAAAATTTGTCACTTTCCTGGTTTCTCTCTTTGGCCGTTTTTTCGTAACGGCGACAAATTCATGCAACAATTTTACCGGAACCGCAATAATTAACGTTTTTTTTTTCTATTTTCTTTAATCCCCGTAAGAAATCGGTTAAGAAAATTTGGTCATTCCGGCCGAGGGAAATACAATCACACAATACGAGGTTTTTTTATGTTTTGAATTTTTTCACCGTTTTATTGTTGCGTGGTAGTAATTAATTTCGCTCGACGAATTTCAATTCGTCGAAACACTACCACTGCCAGGTCCAGGTGTGCAGAACGACGAGAACAAAACTTATCGTCGTTTCATAACATAATAATATTAACACCTTACTGTATATCACGAGTACCTACTTACTTTGTTTAGTTTTTTGTTTCGTAAACGGTTTTATTGCATAAACGGTTAATTCGCAATATTCTCACTTCCTCGTGCATATTTTACCGAACACGCGTCCAGCGTCTGCGGGATGCGATTAAATTGATTTTATGTACTCGAACTGGTATACTTAAACGATAGATTCATCGATAGACGCGTGGTAGAAATTATTAGTAAAATTATCGTAAAAATAATAACGGAAACAATGATGTATATGCGCTGAAATTTGTCCAGGTAATTATATCGCTGTCATATGCAACGTCACGAGGTGAAATGTTTGTGAAGCGAACATGACATATTGTGGTTATTTATTTTCTTAAGTTTTTTTTACTATATCGAAGTTGCGCGGCACACGTTTAATTTCTAGAAGAGCGAATGAAATACATGAACAAACGACATACATACGTCTTGCAGATTTAACAGCCGAACTAGAATCGCTCCTCGGGCTAAGCCATAACCGTTTCGAAGAGATTTATTTAGCATCGAATATTTAAATCGTACGAATGCGGTCGACTTCGGCGCGTAATTCTTAACCAATCTTATTGTCACGTACGGTAATTCCTAGCTAAATGTTTATTCATACTATTTTGTGTTTAAAAGCAAACGTCTTTTAATTGGTTGGTATACATTGGTTAGTGTCTTCTTATTCGGTGAAATCGTAAACACAGTTCGAAAATACCTCCTTTATTTATATTGTTTCTTCGACGCGTCCCATTAGAAATCTGATCATACATTTGAGATTAATGAGCAACGCCGCCGCGGCTTTAGTAGGGTAACGGAACAGGTTCTATCGATTTCTACGTAGCCCGCTTGAACCCGAACCATAATATTATATTACCTGTTGACATAACGTATCGGAACAATTGTTGGAACGTGCATAATTTATATCGCTCGTCGGCACCCGTAAGTCGACACCATGTGCACCGGGAACGATATTGTAATTATATATTTTTATTTTTTATTTTTTTATTGATTTAAGCCTCGGCATCTATGGCCATTGGCATACAAAGAATTTATTGGTTCACATTTTCTTAAGCTACATTATTTACAAATACAATTTAAAGATTATAAACTATTAATAAGATTAGTCTTAGTTATAAAGGTGATCATGAGCAAAACCTATATTTTATATACTCGTATGTTATATATTCTCTTCGCTGCTATCGCGGTACAACCAGTGTCGCGTCGACATTAAAATGAACAATGTAAATCGATAATCCACTGCCAGCGTGTAGAACAACAATATTTATTTTGTAAAATGTTACGCGCCGCAATACGATATCGCGCGCGAAGCCACCGTATGTGAAAAAAAAAAAAAAACGTGTTTTACGTAATAAATAATACGATCATGATGCGTTACGGATTTTCGTATTACTCGTGATTAAATACGAACAGTCACGGGCACGTTTAAAATATATTATTAAATTATTATTGTATCAGCTCTTTCGTTTTTACGTAACGCGCGAATTGTACGTGTTCTACCATCTCGGTTGAAATACATTCAACGCGTTTTTTCCTCTTAGTAATCAACGTCGTCTAATAGCCAAGTGTCATAATGGAACAATGCAATCTCGCGAGAAATTCAATTAAAAACGTTCAACTCGATGATAATAATCCGGTACACAGGCACGCGGCGTGAAACACATTTACTCGCGCTATAATAGTGTAATATTTCTGATAACGTTTCACGCGCTGCGAGTGAGCCGCAGCAGCAATCGACGGTGTGCATTCTAAGTCTTTGCGTGGATATTGCACTCCAGCACTCATATTAGGAGTATGCGAACCAAAATTAAGGTGCGAGTTGTTCGATATATTTTTTTTAAATATTTTTAATATATAATATATTTCTTTACAATATGTTACAAATACAATAAAGTAATTATAAATAAGTAATTATAAAGAATATATCTACTCCTATAAGCCTAGGCTTGTGGTGGAGTAGAGTGTTATCAAACGAACGTAAATTATATTAAACTTAGGAAAATATATACAATTAACAAAGAAATCAAAGAAATCAAGGGAGATAAACTAAATACTTAAGAAACTAAAAATAGCCATTTATAAACAAATTTTTTCTCATACAATAAACCATGATGAATATTTTTTTTTGATATTGTTGGCAACTGATTAAAGTAAGTTGGGCCTAAATAGTCTACGAAAAACTGTCCAAAAAATTTTTTTGTGTATAACACCGATAAGTTATAAGCTCTGTGTTCTCTTGATTTAGATACATCGACTACGTTGGTATTGATATAAGAAACAATTTTCTTATATATTTTTTAATTGTGAATAGTAGATATTATTGCAATAGGTACATTTGTTACACGTTGCACTCGGAAATTGTAGGAGATAAAAATGGCAAAATATATTGTATGAAAATTGTTGAATATGCAAAAAAAAAAATTAAAAATTATTAAATTTATATTATTAAAATATGTTGAAAATTGATGAGTATTTTGACATCTTATTGTACTGAAAAATAGACCAAACAAACATACTTTTCGTAATCGTTAATGTAAGTCTTATACAAAATAAATATAAATTTGATAATACCTGTTAAGTGGTTACATTGAACCACTAATATTTTCTTAAGATTTTCAATTGAAAATGACCGAAGATTACATGAATAGAAAATAATCAAATTTTTCTTAGAAAAACATGAAATATGCATAATACGCGCATGAAATCAATGAAATTTTTTCCTCATACCCCAGCGGTTTGCGATATAAATCATATTTTGTTTGACTGTCCCTTCCTATCCTCAGAGCGTTCTCAATTCTTTTCACTCCTTCACTCTCTCAATATCACACCCGATACTCGCCAGATACTTGCTTCTCAATCCGTTACTGCCGTCGTTACCGCTACCATCTCGTTCTTTCTTGATTCCTGGTTGCTTATATAATCACACATAGCATATAATTGTCGAGATTAATTGTAAATTACAAAATTTCAATAAAAAAAAAAAAATAAATGAAATGTGCACTTTTTTAGCTAAAATTGACAAAATATGCAAAAATTAATTTTTAATTTTGAACTCATCATTGTATAGCTCAGATTCGGGATTTCTATCTCGATCTGCTATAAATCGAGAGCGTATAGAACAGTATGCAATTCCTACGACTTCCGAGCCCTAGTCACATGAATTTTCCTCACGAACTCTTCGTAACGTGCGTGTTATTGTAATATGTTACATTACGTATATTTACGGAACGTATAGTCGAGCGACGGTAACATTATCGATGAATATTTTGAGATTTTAACATGTAATCTCGTACGAGGTGTCTCTCGAAAGTCAATCTTTAATGTAAAATTTGATTATCAATGTAGATATAACTTTCAAAAGGATGACACGCTGAGTGAATTTTAATGTACCGAGTACCATATTAACATAAATGAATAATGAATTGAGGTTCCAGGACGTACATAATATGTATATTATTTATATACTATTATAATATTCCGGCTTCAGAAATGAAATCGTAACAGTTTATGTTGCGATTATATTATCGTTCTCAAATATGGTATCAAAGTTTTTACTATTAATTTATAATATATTTAATACGTTGCGTTACGCAATACTTGTACTTATCCTGCTATATAATGTGGTTCGCACTCGCGTGATATCGTATACAACATGTAACACAATAAGCGTGCTGCAACGAACCGTCGAAATCGCATCGAGACGTATTGGCACCTACGTATTGTATGATACGTGTTTAAATATTTGCTCTGTTTCGGGAATAAACAAGCGATACAATATTAACAAACACTTTCACCGGGGTCAGCCAGCAGCAACGTAAGTGCCGTTTTCCAATGAAATGTTAACTTCCGGACGCAAAATGTGTGTCCGCCGTATCATTCATAATATGTGATAAACTGCGTGCGCACTGTTATCAGGGGAGTATTTAGGCATAGGCCCTATAGGTCCGGGCCTAGAGCTGCAACATTTGGAGGGCGGCAAATTTTAACGATATTTTTTTATAAAATTACAATAATTATTTTTCATTTGATGAAATCAAACTTAACTAATTTTTTGTTCGCTCAAAATGAAACATCTATCGACTATCTACATGTGCCTACTATATTATACTCGTACGCAACACAGTACGAGCACATAGATAACAAAAAATACGCGCATTCAGTGCGGGTTCGATTTCTCATAATAAAGACAGACAGACAAACAGCATAGTTTATTGCGATGATTTAATTGATGCATTTGTTGAGAAAAAAAGTAGAAGAAAAAGTTTTAATGTTTGTAATTTAATGTTCATTATTAATGTTTATTTTTTAATATAATATTATAATTCATAATATATTAAATTGCATATTTAAATATGTTTTATAAATAATTTTAGGATGGATGGAGGGGAGGAGGCGGCGAATTGGAAAGTGCCTATAGGTGGAAAAACCTTAAATACGCCACTGACTGTTATACGATATTGTTTTTACGCGTTATTCCGACCGTGTAACAAGTAATGATAACAATTATCGAAATAACGATATTTTCGAACACATAACGTTCGTATAACATGGCCGGGGGGGGGGGGGCTGAACCGATACGTCTTCCCGTTCAGTCATAGTTTTTGTACGTGCATTACTATTATTATTACGTGGGTTTTGTTTTTTCTCTCTTGAATAAATTGTATTATAATAATGCGCCTTGCTCGGCGATTTCGGAATCGAAAAACACAATGGCAATGGGAAAAAGGCGATTTCAAAGTTCTCGTTTTTGTCGGCGGGCCGCACGCACGCGCGCACCAAACACATACACGTGATGTACGTACGCGTAACGTATACAGTTGTGTTGTGATGACTCGGCGGTTCCCAAACGGTGCTCCACCGTACAGGGGTTACACGGGCACGTCCGAATCAAATCAGATTCAAACTATTAGTCCGTTTATAGTATACATTTTATACGGTTGGTAAATAACTGTAGGTTTCAAACGAGCGCGTTCGTTTTTTTTTCCGTCAGACCAAATATTATATTACTGGAAGCGGGTGGTACGTACCGGTAAACGAAAAAAAGTATTTTGTATATCATTATTATATTATATGTTTATGTCCGTGAACACTTTTACAACTTGTTATAGTATCGAAAACACGTAATTTTTCATTTTTTAACAAAAATTACCATTAAAATTGATGGTTTTTCAAATGTAAAAATCGATATTTAAGTGTACACCAATTGTGTTCATATTTAAAATGGATATGACTTATGGCTGTTGAATTCGGTTGACATATTAAAATAATAGTAAGAATAATAATAATAATAATATACCTATAACGGCAATATAGTAGAAATAAATAAGCGAATTCGAGTCATAAAGATAAAAAACAATGGAAACGGACATTGCTCATATTAAAACTTATAAATTACTAAATAATATATTTATATTGTTTTTTTTTTTCCATTACATTAAATATTTTGTAATTATACGGCTAACGATTTGCGCCGTGACTGCGGACGTATAGTTACTTCAGCTTATCGCACCTACATAATAATACTGTAATTAGCATTTCTTAATTGCACACACACACATAATATTTCTGTTTTAGTTTATTGGCTGTTTTGTGAATTTTAATGTCGGGTGATTAAGACGTCGCCACGCACTATAAATATCGAAAAGTTATGTAAGTATAAATGTATAATGCGTCTATATTTTTGTGAGTTTTAATTGTTGTAAAGCCCGTTCAATTGTATTTACTCTAATTTACATAATTATTAAAATAAAGTTAATTTTCATAGATTTAGTATTATAATTATATGTAGATTTTAAATGAGATTGAAACTACGTTATTTGCATTAATAAACATCTCCTATATTTAAATATGAATAAAAAAATTATACTCCTAGGTCGGGTGAGACTGAACAGTTGGTGAGATACAGAAATCTTATTGCTGTAAGTCTCATTTTTTTTTAAATAACCTGCATTTACGATTTTCGGAAAACAAGTAATATTATATGAGGCCCCGAAGTCAATTTTATAACAACAATAACCATACGAATCGAATAGCCATAAATGTACTTAATAGTGTATTCTTATTATTATATGTTGGCATACTCGACGTAGGAAAAACCTTTTCATAACTCGCGTATACAATCGTGCACATTAATGCACCGGGAACAATGCGATCTACATTAAATGCCAGTGCGTGTGTGCTTGGAGTCGCTACGATTATTTTTTAAAGCACAACCACCAAATATCTTGCGTCCATGAAAAATAAACAAGTGGACGGTGCAGCGTGACGATAATACTGTAGAGTCTACAGTGTAGACGGTGTCAGGGTTCGACCCTCGATTTCGGTTGAAGTTTTTTGCGCTTTTTCGGCTCTGTTTTTCTCAATTCATCGGAAAACCGTTGGAAAATTCATAAAATGATACGCTTAAAATATCAATTAGACGAAGTTTCCTTACAGGAAGAGCACCAGGTTTGTGTACATCGGAGCGATCCTTCTGATCGAAATCGTGTGCGCAGCCACACAAAAAAAGAAAAAAGAAACACATCACGAAAAAACCAATACATTCCGCGTTTCACTCGGAGTCTAAAATTACATATTTTACACACACGTTCGTTTGTCGAACCGTACGCGTACCTGCAACTGTGTGACGTAGTATACGTTTTCTTATACGTGGCCGAGCAGTGCACATGTAAATCTCTAATTTGAATAAAACAATATTATCATACGCGGGTGAGTTTTAAATCGTAACACTGTTATAGTATTATATATTTTAACAGTCTTGTCTTACATTCGGAAGGATAGTAACCGAATGGAGAGCTCATTATTATCGCTATAAACGTTATTCGCGTGCTTCACAATCACCGCACGTATGGTATTTAAATGATAATAATAAATATTCGAATATTACGGCAGGCATTTCACCTGTTATAAATACACGCGTGCCCGCGTTCGCTTGTTATAACAACGGAATTTGCGTAGAATATTTTAATTCGTTAAACGTCTGCGGGACTATCGTGGTGCGTATACAATTATCGTGGTAGTATTATGGTTATTACCGTTCGTTCGTCATTATTTGTCCGAGAACGTGAAATCGTCAGTTTATTACCAGGGAGATGAGAATAAAGCGATCGCATTGCAGCGGACTGAAACATCACCGTGAACATAATAGGCGTTACATAGTAATGAGTAATGACATAATAACATGGTCGTCATTAGAATACACGAGCGCGCGTGTAGGCGGACGGTCTACGCGAATAATATCAATATTATTCTACAATTATACTGTTAAATGTTTGCAGCGCACATCAATTTACATAGCATTGTTATCATGAAGTTGCCACAGAGTTTATACAGTAACTAGTCATATATATATAGGCGTCGGCATAAGCGCAATTAGATGGTTGCTAGGGGCCATTAAGCCCTTCCGAATCCTAAATTGTTGACCCCGAAATGCGAACCACGATCCTAGGTTTTTTTAGTTTTCAACATTTCACCGCCGTACGATCGGCTGACGGGTAGCAACTATACGTTTTGAAATATTTCATTTCGACTAGGACGGTTCGACAATAATAATTATATTGCGTTGTCTAGCAACCAGTCATCGTGACACTATTAACTTCCATTTCGATTGAAATACACAATACCGTTATCGCTATTATAATAATTATAACGCGAGTGGCTCGCGTTCCGAACTACTCCTACGACTCGAATAGGTACTTCCCCAGCCCGAATAGCAGCCGACGATTCGTAATTCTGGTTCTACACGCGCTCACTCGGTTTTAATCGAAACATTAAGTTGATCAAATTCCACAAACCCCGTTGGGACAGATTGAGCAAAGTCTTGACATTTAAAACGGTATTTTTTTGTTATCGCGATGTTAGGTGAATAGTAAATGAGCACCAATTCTCCAATACTAAACATGCATATTTTTTTATATTTTTGTTTTAGATAATGAACAATCTGTTACATACAGTTACAATAAGGAGATTGGTGGGGTGTACATAGTTGGGAAATATAAGCGTGATCGAAGATGTTATTCATTGATAGAACTTCGGCAAGTTTAATTTAAATACAATTTACAATTTATTATTCATACATATATGACTTATATATCTGTACCCATAATACGGGATCTCAAAGACGGTATAGTTAAGAGTTTATCAAATGTTTTGTTGTACGGGTATTATTTGTCAGTAGATATTCATTCGATATTCGCTTGGAATGCGATAACTCATGTCATATATTACTTTAAAATGTGTAAACAAAATATTACGAACAATGCAACAAATGCAAATAATTTGGACCTGAGGTGTTACAGTACATTAGTATACGCGATACGGACGAGTATAAAAGTTTGATGCGTAGGTATAGATGCCAAAATCGTATAAACACTTCTGAAGCGCGCGAGAGCACCACGTATTTTTTCGATATTTATAAATTACTCTCACGTACAGTCGGGCGATGATAATTATTGAATTACACATTATATTCAATTTATATTATCCAATTGTCACGCGTACATGGATACCGTAGCGTGATGTTGGGCGTTACCTTCAATTTATTAGACGGTAATACGGTTTATATTGAACACGGATCGGTCGTGCAAAGGAAATAGGTTTAGCTTCATCGATTTTAACATCACGATACACGTCGTACACACACACACGTACACACGTGTATTTCTATAAATATACTGGGTGATTTTTTTTAACAATACCCTTTTTTGGCCATACAATTGCTTAAATTTGGATTATTTTTTTTTTTTTACTGTTCAATTTACCGTCGAAGGTACTTTTTTCATACATTTTTTTTCATGTCACCTTAAGGGTGGACACCCTGTGGTGATACGAGCTTTTATTCAAGTAGAAACTTTCTTTTTTCACCGCGGCGTATTTCATTAAGTTCGTTTTTCTGTGAATTTTGAGGTACCGAAATCGAATTTCGAACGAGTACTTAGTTTTTGAACTGTTCATATTGAAGTGTCAATAATATTCTTCAAGTGTTATTAATTTACATGTAATCGCTAATTGCTACTGATCCGGGATAACTAGAATTTTACACTTTTCATACGCAATTTTAATTGAAGTCATTCCAAAAGTATTGATCCTAATTATATCAACATTTCCAGAGAAAACAGTACATAATATTTTGTGTAAAATTCGTTTTGAAAAAAAAGTTCTCGTAACTACAAGACACCCTCAAGTTGGCATGACAAAAAAACTATAGTAAACATAGGTTTTATGATAACTTGATTAATATAAGCAAAGAATCACTATTTACTTTTAACATTCTTATTGCCAAAAAAATGGGTGAACATGGTTACTCTGTAATACCCCATAATCACCCTGTATGTGAACATTATAAACTTTATGTACGTGGAAAGATTATATTTTCGATTTTCCGCACAAATACAATATTATAAAATCGTATGTGTGTGTGTGTGTAACTTTCCTCGAGTAATAAATTATTGTATTATAAACTCGGCCATAGAGCGGATAATACGGTATAATTTATTTTGAACTATAAAAAAAAAAAAATAGCCATTAATATGGAAAAAATAAAAAATATAAAACATGTAGGTATATAACGTATATAAGTAATATGAACACAATTTATTATTAACGTTGTGGAATTAAATTTTATTCGG
The DNA here is from genome assembly GCA_949715065.1 of Periphyllus acericola. Taxonomy (NCBI): domain Eukaryota; kingdom Metazoa; phylum Arthropoda; class Insecta; order Hemiptera; family Aphididae; genus Periphyllus; species Periphyllus acericola. The sequence goes on along the minus strand of OX454270.1, from coordinate 19,092,958 downwards.
GAATAAAAGAATACGAAACAAACCCATCGAATATAGGTAGAAAGTTATTTCCTCGACCACAACCGTTTTCCGATAACCGTAAGTGCCGAATATATATATATATCGACAAACAATAATAATAAGCAGCCGCGTACGCACTCGAAGTGCCTCCGGTTTGACATTTCCACGGAGAAAATGGGTCCGCAACTATTATATAACCGGATACGTATACGCCACCCCCTCCCTCCCCCCCCCCCCCCCGAAGTATATATTTATATATAGGTGCACCGTAAAATCCATATCGATTTCTTTTCGAATTATTACTCAAAGTTTTACGTTGTTTTCAATTGTAATGTCCCGGCATAAAAATTGACTGTTATTGTCCGGGCGCAATCATTTCGGTGCGCGCCGACGATAATTCCCATATAAAAACCCGACCGAAAGTATTCCGTTGGTCACGTGGTAAAAGTAAATAAATAAGCAAATAAGCACACTCGCGAATAGTGATATTATTGTAGTACACGGTCGAAGATAATATCGTGTGTCCAACGAAACGCGCCACGCACCGTTCAACGAGATTACACATTATGATGTACGATAGAACTACACCTGAAGTGTTAGAAAGGGCTGAAGTACGCGGAGAAATTCAGGATAACCAACCCGACGGTTTTCTAAAGTTTTTTTTTTTTGGTTTCGAAACTGCCCTATTTCCAATTTTTGTTCAACGAAACGATTGCGTCCAACGTTTTCGCATCTAACGATCATATATTCATATGTATCACATCTATAAATACACCTAGTTATTTATCATGTAGGATGTATAATCGCTGCAATAACTTTTTAAGTCTAATCGTTCGTAAAAACGGCTAGAACCCACCCGCCACTCATCGTCGCGTCACACGTTTGTTATTAAGTTTAATACAGATCACGCGTGGGATATTTGAACTTTCTTTTTTTCCGTAAATTTAACACATTTTTGATTTTCCCTTGTGATTCATGACGTGCGCGTTTCGGTCGCCTTAACGTTGAAACAATACTTCGCACTTACACAGTATGATTATTGTTTGATCGAATTGCAGCCTCGCATTTTCAATGTGGAATATATTATAATTTGAAGCGTAAAACAAATAATAACTAACATTATACTTTAAATTAATAATAATCATATGTTTTATTGAATTTTATGTGCGACGTGTATTCTCCGACGCGAGACGAGCGACTCACGTCCTACTATAACCATCGCACTTGGAACGGTTTATCCGACAATGATAACGATATTATAATTGATTATATAATAGTTCTAAAAATGGAACAATTATATTATGTTACGCACTGTAGACGTTTACCCCGTTGCTCCACTACTCGGCCACACAACGACGTGCTACATGGTTATGTGTATTCCGCCGTATTACGGTAAACCGAAAAAAAACGAGAATATTTCGATACAGTTCCGCCGTCGGCCGTTTCCGCGGCGGCGAAACGGACGAAACGGAAAAAATCGCCTTGCACAATCGATATTATTTCCCACTCAACACCTGTACATAAAATATGAGTGGAATTTTTCTAATATCACCCCGTCCCATGCATGGTCATCTCAGCGGCAGCCGAAAAAGACGTAAGGACACTGCCGAAAAGGAGGGCTTGTTACGTGGTACGTGTGTGCTCCTTACATTATACTGTGATATCTTTACGCGCCAGTCCTACAATGGATCTGCTATAGTTCTGCGACACAGTTTGTTGTCCTGTCACTCGCGAAATCCGTCACTCGTCTACCGGTTCGCCGACGATTGTGTGCGAGAGAGAGAGAAAATAATGGTTTTAATTTTTCATCCAATCGACTGGAATGGAGTGTCGGATATTAAGTTTTAATAACAATAAGACGTTTCGTGTTTAATATATGTTTTGATTGTCTTGAAAAACTCGAGTACTCTATTATATTATATAGTGGTATTATAATTGAGTGGGTGCTTGAATCACAGTATTGTATACAGTGATGTGTACTTAAATGTAAACAAAAAAAAACCGGTAAGATACCGCAGCAAGGGTCGAAGTATTTTTCACTTTAGAAGCGATTTAAAATCGTGAAGGTCAGGAAACACTTGCAAATAATAATAACGAGCGAATGTCGAATCATTATTGATATAATATTTAAGCACGAAAAATGCATACGCGGTACAGTTATAACAGTATTTACGAAAAATGAAAAATATGAATGCGCGCCTAACGCACAGTTAGAAAGCGTCACATGGAATAACGTTTTCATTTATTTTTTTTCGTCGTCGTTGTAATTTCAAGAGCTTTCTGTACAAAACAATATTGCTGCACGACGATTTTATATGGGTTAACAATATAAATAGTTGAAAACTAGCGTGCGGTCCGTTTTCGAACGCAACTCGCGTTCGTCCGTTTTGCGCACAAAATGAAGGGTCCCGTGCAAGAACCAGTTATCTCCACTTTTTGAAATTGTTCAGGAAAAACAAATAACAAAATTATTTGATTTCTAATGACGGTATAAATATTGTGAAAACATATTTGAATTTTCCAAATTAAGAGCTACCTATACATGTATACACTATACATATTTACATTTTAGATTATTTTAAGTACATTTTTTAACAAGTAAAAATAAAGAAACACGGAGATACCTGGTTATTTCACCGAAATGGAATTTCCCACCCCCATTTATTTTAACTCAACAACAATTTAAGATGATAATAGAATCACAAATAATACTCAACTGTGCAACGTTAAGACTATGTACTCGTATTATGAGCTATGTTTTACAACATAGTATAGAGAAATCCAATCATTTCTTGATTTATAATAATAAAATAACTAAAAATTACGGAGATACCCGATTGCACCGAAACCCACAATTTTTCCTTCATCTTATTTTTTTTTTGTTTTTCATGAATTTTTTCAAGTGTTGAAAATTTTAATTTTTGACCTCTTAAAAGTACAACTCAGATTCACTTTTCTATCAGAGAAGGTACTATAATCGAAAATTGAAGCATTTTATTGCCAAAAAAGTTTTAGCAGACACGAAAAAACACACATTGTATCAATCTTTCCATTCATAATCTAAAACAGTAGTTACTATAGGTATTACTACCTATTTTAACAATCAGTTCATATCAGTGCATTCTATTATATCGGGTCCACCTAACTGCTTATCAGTTTTACATTCAACGTCAGAGTCCAAACATAAAATAACCCCCAAATTATCACTGTCACGTAAACCATCATTTCTTTCTATTTTTTCTTACTAATGTGTTAATTAAGCAACGGACGCAGGGCGTGTATTCCCCGATCGTCTTTTTTTTCTACTCTCACGTGCGACAAGAATGATTGGAAAAATCGGATTAATGACGTTCGTCGTATGCACTTCGTGTAACATAATATTGTATAATAACCGTTTCGGTGCACTCGCGTCGTCGTTGCGCAAACTACCACGGTCAGACGCTGCACGTGACCTGTGTCGTCTAGGTTTTTTTCAACATGACGTTGTTGCACTTTGCCGCCGTTAAAAAATCATTACCAAGCCGACGCCGCCGCCGCAGGTGTATCGCGGCGGCAGTTGAACGCGTTAAAATACAATCTTTTTCGCGAAATTGCTCGCGTACGTGGCGGTTCGGGAAGCGTTGAAATAAAGCTACCGCGGTTTTTTAAACTTGAAATATTACGCGAGAACGCATAGATCACGTCGAGTGAAAAGTCGCGATGGGCACGGCACGTTAAAAATCCCAAATGATTATCTGGGATTACAAGTATCCGGGCGCTGTAATACTTTAACGCCAAGCGTCCGATGTACTTACCAACCTCGTTTTTACGTTGATACGCAAAAGTTATTATTATTATTATTGTAATTGTGTTTATTGTTTTCCGTCCGAATAGGATTCAATAGCAACACACGAATTCCATGTAGTCTCACGTAAGTACTCGTAGGAAATCGTGATTTATAAAGACGCACCAATCGTTTGTGTCGGAATACATTTTGAGTACGTACAATTCGCGTACGTACACGTTAAAGTTTAAACCTGGTTTTATGCGGTTGACGAACAGACGCGTATTATTCTACGGAACGAACGCGAGAACTAAAAATGTGTTTTATTTACCGATCAACAGGAACACGATTCGTCGATTGAACTTGTTGAGTTCTGTTGATACAATATAACCGTACGAGCTGAAACGTTTCAGTTTAATGTCGAGGCGATTAAATTTAGATTTCGCTACCTATAACGTCGAACGCTAAAGGCGAACAAGAAAATAAACAACTTTGAATACCAACGAAGATGTGAATTTTCGTTTTTCGACGTTTAGTTCCATTAACTACCTGTACCCACTGGGAACGCTGAGAGTGCTTGGTAAAAAATACGTCTTAAATACATCGCATAGCATCGTATTACATTAAACCGCATGGTTTCGGGGAACCGGGGGAAAAAACGTTCTGTTCGCTGGACGAGTACTGTTTGTTCGTCGAAATTTCCGAGGAAACCGTTTTATTTTCGAATATCGTAATGATAGGGAGAAAATCGGTACGCGCTTGGGAATCAAACGCGAGCGGGGGTGAAAACTTTATTAAAAAAAGAGCTTAAACGTACCGCGAAAATGAAAACGGCTTTGCGGCGAGATTTTCCGAAATGAAATTCGTCGGAAAACACTAAGTCGCGACGGAACACGCGGCGTAATAATGTGTCGCGCTAAATATTATCGTTTCATACAGCGGACGTGCAAACGGTTTTTCAACGAACGCTATAATGCCGACATCACATAATCGTACCGTTTCGTTTCCGCGTAATACTACTATAGCTCTTGCGAGTCCGATCGCCGCGTGTCCGTACAGTTAGTCCTACAGTCGCGCGGTGTCCGCGTATCATCGTCTCTATGATTTATGATAATTTTACTCGGTCCGTTTTCGTATTTTATTTTTGTGTTTTTCATTCGGTCCTATTCATGCCGTTACACAACGGACCTAAATGCTCGGACGTCGTGCCGCGTACGTCAACCCGTAAGCCGCGGATGCCGCGTCATAACAAATGGTCGTTCCTCTCTCGCGCGCGTGTCCGTATACGAATTAAAAGATTAAAAACGTAACTGCTCAGCTCAATATTTTCCGAATTAATCATTAGATTACTTCATAGTTGGCAGGATACGCGTTTAGTACAGCACACGTAACGAGCGTGATACGTATAGTTGTAGGTATATCACTGCGATACGCGCTGCAACAACAACAATTATTATCGTTATTTTCCCCCGTCGTCGGTCGTGTGATATGATCGAAAACGTAATGTTGTTTCCGGAAAAGCCACTAGGACCTCGTTACACGGTAACCATGTACCTGCATGCGGACGAGTATATTATGGTTGTATTTTAAAGCGTTCCCTTCGGACGATTCGCGTCTTATTAGTTTGCACACCGATTAACACGCGGTTCGTTATAGTACTGTATATTTATAATATGTGTACGGGTGTGTTATGTTCATCGCGTTCGTACAAATCGAACGATAGTCTTTCGCGGCGAATCTCCTATATGATACGTAATACTGTATTATGCTCGTAGTATACGTAGTTTACGATTGTACAAGAAGTTGTGTATATTTCGGCAAATCTCCGGTCAGTTCGTGCGAGACCGTCGAGCATTCTTTCCTCTCGCGGCTCCAAGTCGGTTTTCTTAACAAGCAACACTTATCCACGAGTGTTTAAAGTTTGGACGAGCAGCGCAGTCAGGTGGGTTAACCACTACAGAAGTTGGTGCAGCACTGTATTATTTGCTCGTCGCTCTTCTAAACTTTAAACGCAGCGCTTGTAAATAATTAACCATACGCTGCAGGCTCGTTACTCGAATTTACACGTCGAAGACTGTATTTTTTTAGTAATTCCTTATTTCTCTAACTCCGTTTTCAAAAATAACGTGCGGCCATAACGGTCTTCGAGGTAGTTAATATGTGGCTAAGTAGAGTTTTTTTTTTTTCGAAAACGCAGAAATCGATCGGCAAAGTGAACATACAGTCGAACTTGGTTAACTCGAAGTTGAAAGGACAGGAGTAAAAGTTCGAGTTATCCAAAAAAAAAATTTTAAAACAGTACAAAATATGTATATTAATTCCTATGTGCTTGTTATAAATAAAATATGTAATGTAATATAAATTAGTTACTATGTATTTATATGTATGTGCTATCCATTGCTTGCCTTAAAATAAAGTTTTCCTAATTTTAATGCGAATTCTTCAGCTTCTGCTCTTATCAACAGCCCACTAAGGGATATTTTTTTGTCACGTGTCTGTTTAAACCATTTGTAAACGTAAACATTAATGACTAATGAGTAAATGACCTTTGTAGATAAATGAGAGAAATTGTATCACAATTGTATAACACATACATTGATACATATGTATTAATAAAACTCAAGACTTCGAGTTACACAAAATTTTTTTACATTATTTAAATAGGAAATTCTAGGGACCGGAGTAAAAGTTCGAGGTATTGACGATTTTGAGTTAAAAAAGTTCGATATAACCAAGTGCGACTGTATTATCGACACTCGTGTCCTCGGTACGTACCAAATCGAGTATTTCGATCAGGTATGCACGTTCGGAACCGGCGTCGGTAAATTGATCACAAAACCGGCCCTTCACGTCGCGGCGACAACGACACCGAATGACGATCGTTATCGCCTCGTTATTGAAGTCTTCAAATCGATGCCTTTGCGTCAACAGGGATCCGCGTGCGCCCGCGTGGAATTAAAACGAAAACGTGTAGCCGTGCCGCGGGACTAATTAATGTGACGGAGCGTCTGTACACGCGTTAAAGGCACTATTACGACGGGCAGCGGACGGACGGGATGGGAATAAATAAACGAACAAAAGTGCATGATCATGAAATATATGTTTTTCGCGGCGCGGGTTCCATTTCCAGCGCGATAGTGATTTAACATGTTGTCATTTATTGTAATAGAACGACAGCCGACGGTTTTTACGAAATAATAATAACGAATGTAAAATATACACGTAGCGTGAAAATAACGACGGGTTTTACAATAGTATAAAATATCATAATAACATTATTCTACTTGAATTTCGTTGTGAAATATTCCGTACGAACGTAATTTATAATAATGATTTACACGCCGCGCACAGACGGTATAATAAATCGGCTCGTAATGCTCTTTGGTCATTTCATCGTAGTACAGTGGTATTAGCGCGCGTAATGTACATTATAAATGCATAATAACGTTTTAGATTTTCCGATAGGCGCACGATTTTATACCAAACGACGAGCCGCCGAGTAAGTGTTAAAAGCTTAGAATTTATAACCGAAGTGCTGCAAGGAAAATAGGATTTTATTATTTTTAAACATAATTTACATTTTCACCAGGTTGACTATTTTCTGTCAGTCGACCTATTTTCTGTAATATTATATTATCCAGATTATATTACCAGTACAACAAGTTGTATCGTTATGATGTTCGACTAAATTAAAAAAAACATCGTAATGTAAGAATAGATTGCATTACGTACCCACAAAAATAAATGCGAAAATAAAATTACCACTGGTACCCATACCGGCACTTAAACGAACGGTAGTAATGAACGTGGATATTATTGTTATTATTATTATGTCGTAGCCTTAAAATATTATAATAATAACAATAATAATACAATTGGATTCCGCGCGCAACGATCATTTCACGTAGAGAGTACTGCAACATTAGATGGCTATTAAATTTTCATATCGTCGAGTTAATGACAATCGTTATTCAAGTACCCAATGCTGGTTGCTGTATATAATTTTTAACGGATGAATTTGCCGAACGGACGGGCCGGCGGGCGGGTTCTGTAGTTAACCATTATTGGTTACTCATTACGAATGAAGCGGTATAACATAAAGAAGAAATCAGCTGTTCTTGAACATTTCTAAAACATTAATAATAATAATCTCTTACAGCCGTGATGGTGGCCGAACGATCATTTCTCGTCGGTAGAGTCGAGTATGATATTAACATGAACTATGATCCGGGAAAAAGTAATTTTTAATAGCTACAAATATCTATACATGTTATTCGCTTAGTTTAAAAACGTCATAGTACTATAAAGGTATAATATGTTAAAGATATTAAGTTATAATTTATTCGGTTTAGTAAAACATCATAATATTATAACATATGAAATAAAAATCCCCGCTGTGAGATACATCGTTAGACCTTCACCCCATCTGTTTGACCACCGCTATATTACAGTAAGTATACCACGTTTGAAATACAATGTTCGTACATAGGATGAACATTCAGAGGGTTTAAACCTCAGAAAACAATCAAAATATTGTTCCCTACGTAGTAATCACTACAAGCCACAAAACGATGCCCGAACCACCCCGATTACATATCTCCTAGCGTATACTTATGGAACGTTGAAAAATCTGTTGTGTTCAACCGTCGCGCATATTTTGTATTCCCAAGGATTTGAACGTCCTGGAACCTACGTACCGTCGCCGTACGCGGTCGATTTCGCAACACGCAAAAGCGCCTTGGCTTACAGTGAATTCAGAGAAAAAACGTCGCGTCGTGTGGGTGATGTAGCGAAATACTTACGACAATTTCGCGCCGTGGAAACGCGAGTTTTATTAAAATGTCGAAAACTTCGAAAGTTGCTCGACGTAATGTCATGTGGCCCCGGGGATTCGTCGATTTCCGCGGCAAAACAACCGACAATCGCCAATCGACGAAAAGTCACGTGAGATGCGCGCGCTGTTTTCTGTTAACCGTAAACACGTACACGTACGGCCCGCGGAAAACGTCGTGAGAATGTAACAAGTAATAACAGTACTTAGTGCATGGCAGGCAATGTGTAATACACCGCCCGGGCACTGTTATTATTACCGTTTTCGATTTCTTCGAGATTATTAAACGTAATAACTGCGCGGAGCCGCAGCGGATCGATAAATCAATTCGGGGATTTCACGTGGACCGAAAACGATCGTGCGCGAGTCGTAATACCATATCGTACTAATATTGGTCGTAGCGCGCGTTACGTGCCCGAAGAAGAAGACGAAGAAGAAGAAGCTTCGGATGCGGTACATATATATATAGTAGTCGTTCCGCCGAGGATGTGTCGGATCGGACTGCGACGCGGGAAAAACGATTTCGACTTTAAAAACCGCGGCTATATTGGCGTGGTATAAAGATGATAGTAATCATACGGGGCCGTATCATACATCGCCCAAGTCCGCGAGATTATTACTCGACGTAATAATATTACGAGAGTATGTACGAGGTATTGTTCGTTTTTCTCGCCACGCCTCTCGTATTCTTCTCACGTCGAGTAACAATACGAGCAACAGTAGTAATAATAATTAGAGAACGGATTTCATGTAAAAACGAGAGTGATATGCACTTATATCATTTTTGTTGAAATATTTAAACGGAAAAATCAAAACAATACGCAGGTCGGACTAGACTGCATAAGACTTGGAGAATTATATTGGCGGCGCATGGAAATCCATAACCATTAGAGCCACGGTGTGAGAACAATTAAATCAAATGGTTTTGTACTTGATGAACAACATAATGTATAGAAAAAAAAACGACGGGTATCGATGAAACCATTAATTAACGCTCGTTCATAGCACGCGCAACTATTCAATCTCGATATTTGAAGTTTATAGAATTCAGAAAACGATGTAACTATCATAGGTTATACCCTAAATTATAAACTATAAATAAAAAAACCGAACAAAACATTGTTTGATTTGATTATTGGAACAATGCGAAAGTCCATAATGATACAGAATAATAATTGTCCGTACGTCCAGAGTTTGAAAATGTAAAGTGGCACTGATTTGGTAATCAAATAGAGAAAACACTGCGGTACACGGAAAAATAACCGTTTGTAACCCACTGACCGAAGTTCTGCTAATGAGTGGCTTCCTCACTCACGTTTTTCGTGTCATTTATTTTTCTTGTAAACATCGAAAATACTTACTGTACTTGTGTATGTACAAGTATAGATTGTAAATATCTTTAGAAAAAAAACCAATATAAAAATTAAAGTTTTCTCAAATGTTCACACGAAAACGTTTTCATAATATTATGTGTAAAAAATATTTATGTGTATAGGTATTGTTGTATGTGCCAACTAGGCCAAAATTTAATTATTATAAAAATGGTCAAATAGACAAAGATTATTAGTAGGATTGGCCAGTGAAGCAAATGAGCTGAGGTAGCATATTGTAAATTAATATTATTTTTTTTTTTTTCATTTATTATAATTATAAAATGTTTCAGCACATTTATTGCTATTACAACTTTTCAATTTTTTACAATATGTTTGTTATAAATTTAAATAATTATAATTTAAAAATGACACAATTATTAACAGTGAGGGTGATAATAATTTGATAACATATATGAATATAATAATAAATATAAGGTTTAGTATATTAATAATCTTCATTTTCTGATGATGAGTCTGTTATAGAAATGTCTGTTAAGAGAATGTCTTGGGGAAGTCTAGGCTGCAGTCGTATATTGAGCGTTTTTTTTCCTATTTTGTAATGACGTGCACTGTCCAAGTTTTTTAGTTTGGCATGGAAATTTATAAATTGGGTTTTAATCCAAATTAATATTTAAGACAGCCGGTCGGACGAGACCGGGGCAGAGTGTGTGTGTTTCGGTTGAAGCACTTATGTGTAGAGACTACGACGCCACGCTTTATTTTGTGTTTTAATTAAAATAGGCTTTTGATGTGAATTATTGTTTTATTTTGAAAACCCATCAACTCTTAATAGTTGAACTAATATCTATTAGTTTTGATTACTAAACAGAGGACAGACCGATACGACAGTATGTATATCGAATCGGCCTTATAGAACGACAACAATGGTACACATTTTTTATAAATTTATTATTTACCATAAAATCCGTCGCCTATTTGAGTAACTACCTAATAACAATAATAATAATAATAATAATATTATCTCGTCATCCTGCGGAGGACGGACACTGGCGTCCGGTTCAAGGTCGTCCGGGGACTTTATCCTCGAAGGCCGCCTCTTCTGCTTTCTTCGCGCGCCCCGCACACACATGCTTACACGCATTCTTAACACGCACACACTCGAGTGCACGCACACACTTTCTCTTTCGCCGAGACCCGGACTCCCTCTGCAGCCGCCGCCGAACCGTTTACGTTCGCTCCCACTCGTGGCCACCGGATCGTCCGCGGCCGCCGGCGGGCCCGTACCGTTTCCACGACCGCGGTATAAATAGTCGTCACGACCGTCGGGTCCGGTTCATTTAGTCTTTGACCGCGCGATGACCGACCGCGCGTACCGACAACCGCCGTATTTTATCGCAAGTGAACTCCACGCTCCCGTCACAGCGCGGTAAACGTGGTAACGCGGCATTTCACTCGTCTTACGGGGTTTTTATTTTTTTTTATCGTTTTTCGTTTCTTTGGTTTTCCACTTCAGTTGCTCCACAGGAGTGTTTGACTCATCGCAGGAAACACCATCATGGATATCCCGTCGACACAGGTAAATCGTTATTATTTATTTATCGCACCCCCTCATCCCGATGTCGTCGCCGGACACGGCGGGCTTACACTGGCAGAGACGTGGGATTTACCGGTGATTTTTGGTTCTTTTTTTCGGGAAATTTTTTAGTATAAGCACGTATACTTATACGGTCGCAATGGGTACAATCATTACAAATATTTAAAACGAGGGGTCACTCGATCTTAACAACTGATTAAAACACTTCGATAAGACTTACGAAGATTTACTTTTATCGGTTAAGCTAACTGAACTCTATGCGGACGTAATCTCTTTTCGGTGCGTCTTGGGGCATCTGCAGTTTGGCGACCGTCGTATAACTTGGCATGGCATTCGAAAAGGGTTTGGGTTTTTGAACAGTTCAACACGCGGTCGGCGTACACGCACACATTATGTGGTCGACGCCGCGTGTAACGGTTAAATAATTAAAAGTGACTTACATCTGTTAGCGCTTAATTTTTTGCATGAATTGTTGAAAAAAAAAATTTAAATAAAAATCGAAAAAGGTTATCACGGAAAAAGCAATCGAGTGCAATGAGTCGTGATGGTATATATAGTGGGTAGAATAATATTATGTTTGTTCCTCAAACGCCGCGCGCCCTACCGTTTCGACAGGATGCAATCGTTCAAAGGAATCATTTGAGAATGAAATAAATATCGAGTTGTCGCCACTTCTACACAACTACACTGCAGCAGCGGCAGCTGTTCACTGGTGCAGTCGACTCAATTATTTAAGGGCGAGTGTAGCCACGTCATCGATGTTTTTAACACCCCGCATTGATTTTGTATTAATATATGTAATATAATGTATATCTCTGCGCGTGTGCTTTTCTCGCGATATGATTTCTGTAACGTCAGTTTTAAACCTCGTTGAATAATGAACTTATTTTGGTCGCTAATTTTTCTCTCGTACATAACATTAATTAATGTTTTTACAAAAAAAAACTTACGGCATTAGGGTTTAACGCGAGACATCGGGAATACTACAAAATATTTGCTGTTACCATGACGTTTATATTTTAATTTCAAACGACGTTATTATTCTTACCAGAACTCATTTCACCTGAGTAGGTAGTATATACATAGTTTTTACGTACTTTGATGATAAAACTTGAAAAGATTTTTTTTAGGCATTAACATTTGGAAGTTTGAAAGTAAAAATTAAGCATTATAATAACAATGCGATAATTTAAATCAGATAAGAGTCAACTTTATTAATATTAATGCACCTAAAACGGAATATTTTCTTAATCATATACAGATCTCATTTCCGCTTTCGAGCGTGACTTATCCTATTATAATGTTAATATACGTACTACTATCGTAGGTAATTGAGTCTGTTGACAAACGATTGTACAGCAACTCATTAAAATAATAACGATAGTACCTATCGGATAAGGTTATTTAACAAATACATAAGTGCATGTATTAATATAACAAATCGAAATTCAATACTTAGAAAGGGAATAATATATATTGTGATTGTCACGGTTATTCCGATCGATTTTAATGGTTAATTCAAATTTAAATTTGTTTTACTCCCGCACGACGTTATAAAATAAACAACTATTATTGTATGTTATTTTTTTACTCATGAGATGTTCTGGTTACTTATTTTAGCATTAAAAGATTACAACATGGTTTTTATAATGATATGCTTTGAAAATATCCATTCCAATTATACTTATGATCTTGTAAATGCTGTAGTATAAGTATCAAAGACTCTAACGACATTATAAACTTGGAAAAACAATGAGAATCAATATGAAGTCTTTAATGACCCCCAACCCCCCACTCGACAAACTGAAAGATACAAAGAATCGAATCTATAACTGCAATATTTATTTGCCTCGCAGCGTCTCGGTCAAATTAAACGATTCGATGTTTCGGTTAATAAACTTCCAAAACGATTACTTGTGTACTCGTTATAATATTTAATTCCTTGCAACTTGTGTTATTTTATTTTTTCAATTTTATAAAACTATGCTCGGGTAAATTGCTCATCAAGTAATAAACTTCAAATTAACACGACATTAGTTGTTCTGCTATAGGTGAAATGTGTAAGCCATTCAGTATTCGTATTCTATACGCACGTGTCCGAGATTTATAATTGTTAAGTTTTCAGCGGGTGCTTACAATTCATAAATCGCAAACGTGTGTATTTTTTTATTGATCTTAAACTTCGGCAACTATGGCCGTTAGCTGTAGGGCAGTTGTTTTTGGAGCTATAGGTTTTTTATTATTGAAACGCGAATGTGTACATAGCCCCACGTCGCTAAGAACCCGGGTGGTCACCGCCGGACAGTGTGCTTAGCCGCACCACTGTTTAGCGACTGCGGCTGACCACCGCGTCACACCGTGGCCCTCAGTCGAAGGTTTATACAGCAAACGTGATATCCTAGTCTTAACGTCAAATCGTTAAGAATAGTTCGCTTGAGTAGACTATTGTGGTGGTATAATTTATACGACTGAGTCGTCTCTCGTTTGAAAATCAAACCGCCGTGTACTCGCGCGTGTTTACATATTATAATTAAATGCTGTCGTTCCATATCGGCCGACCGCCAAAAAAAAAAAAATTATCGCTCCAAAGTCGGCGGCGTTTCAAGGGTAGTTCGGCGTAAAAATCGAAAATTAGCATGCGCCAACACAAACAGTAGTGTCGAGAGTAATGATAACGATGCTTTTGCGTACGTGGAGATAATAGCAGAATAAGAGGTGTATGTACGTCTCATTGGGAAATATTCAATCACATTCGTTCGCTTTGTTACCCTCGTCCGACGGAAAGCTTGTCGCATTAACCGGAGACGCCGAGCAGCATACGCAATAAGGGTAGTGGCTTTTTGTGTTTTTTTTTTTTTTTACTTTTTTGACGTCCTTTCTTCTCTTTCTTTTTTTTTATATTTTCCTACTTTTTTTCCGTCTCGTTGTTTTCCATTCCGTTTCCCGTAATTTGCCATTCACGAAATAATCAACAATCGGGGGTGGTAGCCCTGCTCTCCGATCTACCCGGTCGGATATATACTTCCGGCGCGCGCTGTGCTCAGTCAGGTCACGTTCTTCCGGCTTTCCAGTCGAAAAATCACAACTCTGCTCCTTAATATATATATTTGTGATTGTGTACGTGTGTACGTGTGTACGTGTGTACGTGTGTGTAGTGTATACGTGCACGACAAAACCCGTTCTTACGTCGTTACACGCATATGCGTATCGATCTCGTGTTATTATTATTATTATTATTGCTGCGCGCACAGGTATAATTAATGTTGTTCGGCCGTCGTCGTTTTCTGTGTGCTTGGGGCACCGTGATTCGCCAGCAGAAGGTGCGCGATTGCCGGAATGTATATCCGTACCGGACCGGGTTGGCGAATAATAATACAACGATCGTGCAGAATAGAAAGCTGATACGAATACGGTTTTGTTTGCGAAAAAAAAAATCACCAGTCCAAACTGTGTCGAACTTTAAAGCATTTCGTTTTTTTTTTTCTTTTTTAAACGATCGCCCGTAGGCGTGACGGATTTTCTATATTATTCCACGTCCTACAATCGCGGGCTATGAGTAATAGTATGCAGCTTATAACGTTTCGGTTTTGGCATAATTGGTTTGATAAGTATTATTATGCCCGTGTACCCGTACGCGTATAATAATACGCGTGTATGAATAATAATAAAAAAAATAAATAAACTACAATGCGTACTTTTATTTACATTTGGAAATTAATGTTTTGAGCGTATACCCGAATTCCGCAGCGACGGTCGGCCGATTTTTTGTAAGACGTAATTTGTAATATTTTAAAAGGTCCCGGTTTTACTCTACCCCTTTGCCGTCGTATTGTGTTTAATTTAAAATCGTGTATTATTCATGTCTTGATACCGTATACTAAGTAATAATATACTATAAATTGGCTTTTGAAATGCACAGATTAATAATGCTACGAAAAAAAAAGTTTATTTTTCTTAAGACGATATGGAGATTTAGCTTTAGCATTAAAATAATAATTTAAATTTTCAATGACTTCGCATAACTTTTTTTTTTATCCACGTATTTATTTTTGTGTATTTATTTTAAAATATAATTGCCTATGGTATGTTTTATGTAGTACTGAAATACACACTTTTGATCAGGTTCGTTATGCGAGTAATGATAAATTATTAAAAAAAAAAAAAAAATTACTAACAGAAATTTATATCGAGCGGATATAATATATAGGTACTCGTATATTCATTCTGTAGTATTGTTTAATAAAACTATTTACCTATATTCAAACAATTCGTCCGGTATTCCAGACGTTTTCGCAAAAATCGTTTTGAAATTGACGTTCAATAAATATGATATTATATTCTTTTGGTGTGATCTTCAAAATATTATATATCACAATATCAGACATCACCGAAGAGACAATATTACGATGAACTAGTCAGTGTGTCACTTGAATTCGTGCGCGTAATAAAAATAATATATAACGTGATATTTCGATTTAAAACATCAACACGTGGCTGCAGAAAATAAAAACAGTTTTCAGAAATCCCGCGCCTCAAGAAGCAGTATAATCGATTAGATCAACATTTATACGTACCACTCATACATTGTACCACACAGAAAAGCTTTAAATTCCAAAATACGAGCGAAGATCTTTAGCTCTAATCATATACGGAATCATACTATCACGACGTCGACTAGAAATTTATAAAATTTGGCGCGCGCGCAACAAAAAAAAACTCATTTTTCTTTCACCGATTAAATAGGTGTGTAATAGATGTTCGTATAACGTAGCGTTTATTCGTTTTTTGCATATCGTATTGTAACAGTTGTTTACAGGGAATTTCTCTCGACACTGCAACGATCGTTTTATTCGATATTGTTATGCGCGCACTCGTCTTCCCACGGGCCGCGAATTGTTTTACGTTTAGCGTGTTATTCGTATAACGATACAAATTAATGGGGGGCTAGTGTACGGTTAATATTAATAAAATAAAAAAAAAAACGCACGTGTAATTACTCTCCGGTGGCAACAAGTGTGCTCATAATATTATAATGGTTATACTCGCGTCTCCGTACACAATGTGTGGCGCACAGATTTCTAATAGTATACGGTGCAGTGTAATGTGCGTACGTGCGTATGACATTGCGAATATCGGACGTAGGTCTTAATACCATAATGGCTTGTTGTTCTGAACAATCGCGAAGTGTTTGTTCAGGTACTTTTGTAAGCGCGTCCATCGGTGGACATTCGGATTCCCCGCACCACCGTTAAGCCAGTAACTTTTTGAGTCTAGAGTTGACCAGCGAGCCAGTAAAATCAACAGATTCGGGTATAGCTTACTGATCGAGAACGACTGCGACGAAACATATTAAACATAACGATTTTAATTTTGAAACACTATAAAAGTGCAAGCAGACGATGTCAATAGCTTAGTAAAAAAAGAAATTTGTACATCGCAAATACTTATGTATAATTCGTAAAATATTGAACTCGGTAAAATTCATAATTTTCAACTCATCAAGTACAAAATAATAATATATATATACGTACTTATAATACCATTGTATCTATTTTCATTTTTGTATAACATTAATGTACATATATTTATCATACATTTTTATAATTTTTATACGTATTTTATTATATTTCATTACATACGAGCAAAAGTACATAAGTCGAAGTTTTGATTTAATTTTGATAAATTCAAGTTGGCTATCTCGAATATTACATATCTCGAAGTGTATTTTTATCCCCTTTTAACTTCGAGTTATCACGACTCGACTGTATTTGATGCGCCAGCCGAGTCCGAGCGCACGACCGCCATAATCACGCGTACGTATTGTACGTAGAAACCGAAATCAGCCGCGCGTCCCGCAGTATAACACAAATCGACACGTAAATAATTTCGCGAATTAATTATTCCGCGCCGTCGGAACGAGTTCGGTTGTCCAGTAGCCTACGTTATCGTCGTCGCTGTGTTGTGTGCACGTGTGCTCGTGTGCGTGTACGTGTACGAGTCAATCTCGGAGCGCCGAGTAATTAATATAATTTCGCGCTTAAATTCGCTCGTACAAGCCCGTGTACTGATCACGCCGAGGCCCGGACCCTTTGGAATTATCCGCATGAGTTGAATGCAGTTTTACCGTCACCGACGTCGACGGTTCGGTTTTTATTTAATTCTATAATGTTTTTTCACACACTCGGTCACATGACGAGGTGAGTGCAAGTACATTATGAGATCGTTATCAACACCTCGAAGCCTGCAAAGAAATTCTAATATTTTAGTAGCCGGGTTGAACAATATTGAAATTCAAGGTGACTTGTTTTCCGCAATATAGCTTTTGCACGCGCCCGATAATTCGCAAGTAATGTAATTATATAATGAAAACGGGTAGGTGCGGATCTGTGCTAGGTGAGGCATCCTGTGTCAAGACGAAATGACTAATCGTTATGACTTTTGAATTTTGTTTCAACGTGAGAGCATAGTGTTTTAAGTTTAAAAATAGGAAATCGGTATGATACACCACTGAAAAAGTTCTCGAGCACGCAACAGCATATGCACTTTATCATACATTCGGTTGTGAATCAAAGAGGTGGTAGTGCTTCATCCCCATGGCTTTTTTTCATTTTAAACGTACGGATGTTGTGTACGTATATTTTTCCTTAGTAGACACACAAACAATTTATTTACTCAACGTACACATATACGCTTTTCCTTTGCGGTTCGTCATTAGGGTTATATTAAAATAAGCGATAACTACTATTAGGTCGTAAAGCAAAATGGCTACTAACAATGTCGCTCTAAACAAAGTTATTATTTAATATTATAAAATTATGTAACGAAAATATTGTGTTTTCATATTTTTTACTCCGTTTACACGTTATGTTTTGGGATAAAACGGGGTGTACGCGTATAATACGTATACAGCTTGCGCGCAAGCGTACGAGATTTCAAACGGAATTCCTTAACCCGTGCCACCGTTGACCGTCCGGGATTTTTAACGACGGACTTCGCGCACCGCGTCGTTGTCGTCACGGGATTTTCGGTGAGGTCGCGGAGAGGACATTTATTATTAATCACGTGGCGAAAAGTAATTGACCGACCGCGGAGAGCACCGGTCGCCCAGTGCGGTGACGTCCTATTATATACACGTACGGACAGGTATACGGTTACGTGCGTACGGCGGTGGCGGGAAACACGTGAGAGGTCATCCCCCGAGGGCGCACGTGTATAAACGGTGACGGCGACGAGGGGCGCGAGGAATGGCCGATAACCGCGTCGGTGACAGTTTTCTTTTGCTGACCTTAAATAAAAATAAAATAAAAAAAACGGAGAGAAGAAAAAAACCCGTAGGTGGATATAACAAAAATAAATAAACCCCGGGAAACGATTTCTTCGAAATATTTTTATTCGTCACGGCGCTGCCGTGATTTTTTTTTTTTTTTTACTCTTGTCCTGCCAATACGTCACGTATGCCAACAGGGCCGGGTTTCGGTAGTGGAACGCAGGGACGATGCTAAACATTTTAGGCCCGAGCATACCGACGGCAAGACGACGACGACGATAGTATTGTGCGTTCGACAACGTCTGAACAGTTCGAAAACGATTCGAAAAAACTTTCACAATTTTATTTTTGTACATTTTTTTCTCTCCGTGACAATATTAGCATTAGCGCTTGTATACGTTTTATTGTTGTTTACTTACTACGCACTTGTCTGTTCGACAGTTTTTTTTTTTTTTTTTGTTCCTAGTGCGAAAGTTTTTAATCTTAACGAGGAACAAAATAGTAAATAATAATTTTTTTCGTAAACCTTAACTATAATTTTCTTCGATAGTAATTAATGTAACATCGTGCAACTCCAAGTCCCAGCTAGCGCACCCTAGATATCGCGTACCCTGGATATCACTACTGCGTCGCGATATCGGCGGAAAAAAACCCAGGACACGTGTTCTACAGCGTTGTTGTAGTTGTCCTATATTCAGTCTGCATAATGTTATGACGCGTACGTGTATGTGCGTTCGCGTGTTTGCGTGTGTGCCAGATAATGTATGTGTTATAATATTATTATTTTATGTAAAAGAGAACGGCTGCGCGTGCATATTTCCGATGACAATGTACAGTCACAAGCATCACATACGGATTCTCAAAAGTATCTGTAAATTCTTTTTGTCAGAATCAACGTCGTGTTTAAAATGTGAAGTGGTAACGTTGTTAACATTTCAACACCGACAAATGAACTCAATAATACTAGATTGGCTTTTAAAATGTGCAGATTTACAATACAACAAAAGAAAAAGTTTGTTATTCTTAAACGATGTGAGCATATTACTATTATATTAATTTAAGTGTTATTTGATCCGCCCAAACGGTAGGTACATCGCGTTTTACTTTTAGCGCTTTTTTTTCTCCCCCGATCTGCAGTTCGCGTCGATCCGAAATCTTTTTTCGAAAGCGCAAATTCACTTGACAGTCGCTTCGGACTGTACGGAAAAACGTCGGAGATTTACCACACGCGTGCTGTAGCCGAAGCGAGAATCGCATGTGCACGGTAAACTGTCTACCGACAGTGGCGCAGCTGGTATTATCGTTGCACAAATTGCCCGGGGCTTATTGGATGCGGTGGAGAAAATCGCGAGTTTCTCATTTCGACGCAGTCGAACGTCGTCATCCTGATGCTAGATAATATGCGCGCTCGGAATTGCCTCGGATAAATGTATATTATTTAAAAAAATATTTACCCGGTTCACATTGTATGACGCGATACCGAATATCGAATCGGCCGCAATAACTGCAGTATAATATACCTATACAGGGTGTCCCACCAAGGATATACCCATTGCGATATCACAGGAACAAGGACAGCAAAGATTTCATGTTTTTATTGAATTTAATTATTTGGTAAAAAAGTTAAAGAATATATTTTGATTTTGTTATTTCCGGAAAATTTTAAGATAGATGGATTGAAATGTTTAAACGCTAAAATGTTCAGAAAGATTAACTCCATAAAATGGTCATCTGCACATTTTTAAAAAATTATAAAACATCAAAATATTAAATTAAATTTGAATATGAAATATTTTTAATCCTTGAGAAAATATGGCAATGAATAAAATATAAATACTCGGTGGGACATCCTGTGTACCTACTACGCGTCTTCTAACGTCCGTAGAGGTATATCAAGAGAGCACGGGTCCCACACAACAAAATCCTTCAAAAGAACACTGTTCGTAGAATAAAATAATAAGTCAAATTAATTTTCCTCTGTTTCCAACGCGTAAGTAACTTGTGCTCGAACTTTGCTCGTAATACGCCGCGTACCCGGACCAACTCTCGGTGAAAGTCTACTCTCGATGTACGGTCTCGTTCGCGAATAACAATATTGTTTTTGATAAAAGTTTGCCCTTTCTAGGTCGCGCTAGCACCGATAATACTAATCACTAATATATCACTAACCTAACCCACTGCATTCGCTCACATGCCGCCGCCGCGCCGCCTCGTCCTGGTCGGATCCTCAGTGAATACACCTCGCTCGCATCAACAACAATCGTAATTAATTAGTAGGCATTCACGCGGTTGTTTTACACACGCCCCCCCCCCCCACCCGATTTCGTCGTTGTAACACGCGATCGCCTGCACTGTGCGATGAATGCACTCGATCGTTATTGCGGTGTAACAATGCGGACGAGACCGTTTTTATACGCAGCGTTCGCTATTGTGTCGACGTCGTTGCGATAATCGCACGCCCGTGTACGAAGTCGCATTATCACCGGTGCCGAGTCGGAAGAACGATTGAAGTCGCTGTGCAGATGTTCGCCGGGCACAAAGCGAAATTAGCTTAGACAATAATGCGTGTTATTCGCGTTACCGGAGAACTCGGTAAACATCTCATAAGTTTATTTTCCTTTTGAGTTTAAAGCCCGTTGCCGAGACATGATATTATGGCATCTATTTTTAGACTGCGAGAGAAACGAGGCGTGTTTCTTACGTGATAATAATACGTCTCAAGTCGGTCGAATCGCATAAAACGCGTAAATCGTAGTCGAAGAATTCGAGGTGAAATTCGCACGACACAAAACGCATATTATATTATAACCAGCAGCGTCAGATGTCTTTACAGTTATGTTTCGTCGCGTGTACTTGTACACAATCAAAGATTCAAATATTGATACAGTGCATTGTGTGGGAATCTCGCACTTTCAATTTTCGCGCAACGCGTGTATTCCGCGCGCGCGATCCTTTCTATCCATATGTTTGGACGCCGTGCGATACACGCGCCGATACAACGTATAGCAAGGATCACCAATTAATATTTTTGGCGGGACAAATTAGGGATTTTAAACACTTTCGAGGGCCATCAAAACGACCAAACAAATACTTTTAACATATTATGTAAAAATGCAAAAGTAACATAAACAAATAAAATGAAATACAAATTGACAGTGATTATACTCGTAATATTAACAGAAAGTTAGGGCAAGATTAGTGGGAAAAATGGCAAGTAATCTTTTCCTTGTCTGCGGGCCGAATAAAATTTGTTCGCGGGCTGGATGTAGCCCGGGGGCCGCCATTTGGTGACCACTGACGTATAGTATAGGTACTTTTAGGTATAACACACCAATCGTCGGGTAGTTACTGCTCACCGACGGCCGGTACGCATGCGCGGGGACAAATTTCCTTTTATAACGCGCGTCAAGTTTGACCGATCTTGCTTTGACGGATCGCGTTTACGCAACGAAAAAAATAGTCCAAATTAACAGTTTGATCGCAATCACGAAGGCGCAAAACGATTCGAACGGCGTACAACGCGATATCCATCTTCTTCGCACGATCGCAATGATATATCCGCGAAAACGAGGGTTCGTAACGATTCGTGTTCGCGGCACACAGTCGGGACTAGATTCAAAAATGTCACGTTTACATGTGAATACGGCGGGTAGGTGTATCACGCCTACAGGGTTCGAGTGGAAACGTTTTCGTCGTTTTCAAAATAAACGGGGATCAAAATCAAAATAAATCGCCCGCCGCTACGGGTGCTCCATACTAGGTATATTATAATATTTCAGAGAACTGTAATTGTTGTTTTTTTCCCGTCTCGGGTGTGAGTTCCACCGTGTTGTTTCCGTTTTTTACCGGCCGACCGGAACGGAACACAAAACGATATCTGCACCGCGACAAGACGTGTTACGTGTACGAGGTGTTTTTTAATTGACCGGAATAATACACTACGCGGGCGCACGTACGGGCACACGTTATCTCGTTAACCTTTCGCAGCCACTTCTATTTTCGGGTCACGTGAAACACGGTGCACACGCGTGAAACCTTCGTTTCGAGAGACTTGTCGTTATTTCGGCGTAAGAGAAGTCACCGGAGCGTGTCAGAAGCAGAAGCAGCCGCAGCAGCAGCAGAAGAAGAAGAAGAGGAAGAAAAAATAACCAACTGCTGACGGAATATTGTCCGATAGCTCGAACTGCTGCAATAATTGGACGGTTCTCGAATGGGTCCGTCAGACCACGTGTCCCGCGCACGACTATAATAATAATAATAATAATAATAACTTCGCGTCCTATAGAAACTGCTTCGCAATTTTTTATCTGATACGTATGGGCACGGTGTTAACGAGTCGTTTTACGTTTTTTTCTCGCAGCTCAAGTCGACGACGACGTATGATTTCCGCGGTTAACGTTTTCGAATAATGACGCTACAGTAATTATCACACGTGCGCCGCGTGATCGGCAAACAGACGGCCGGGGGTCGTAACGAGGCGAACAGTTTTACGAACGCATTCAGCGGTTTAAATAAATGTAAGCGCTTTTGAAATATCAATAAAAAAAAATGTCCTGTTCACTCCACTCGATCCTTCCGTCATAGTTATTATAATTATACATTGTGCGTACGCGAACGTAAATACACATTTTTTACTTCATTAAACGTGGAAAAAAAACCTTTAAACGTACAACATGTCGTACGATGAAATAAAAATGCAGCTTCGAGTGTACAATCATTAAAATGTATAGAAATTGTTCGGAACTTTGTACTGGAAAAGTATACCTGGAATTTAAAATAGTTATTTCTGTACAGGAAAAGTATACCTTAAGCGTTCAAAGGGTTTTTAAAGACTCGTTTACAACGGCCAACGGGTGACTCGCAAAGTCATTATGCGAATTTTTTTTGGAGGAAATTTAAGTTTTGAAATTATTCCAGGTGTTTTGTTCGATTTAACATGTTATTAAAAATATATTTATTACTTTGTACTTTGTCATATCATCATATGCAATGTGCTTGCACATGCAATATTATCATTTAATTCGTTTTATTTTGACAAATCACAATACGACAAAACATTGACATTATGTGATCCGAATTCATTCCTAACCAGGATTACATCGGCTAAATAATTATTCCGGAAATCTAATATATTATTGTACATCATTAGTGCACAAAGCCATCGTACAAAGCAAATATACAAACATTTTATTTTCAATTCGCAAAATGTCGAGAGTACGCTATTAAATTACTATTTCAGAGACACTCCCCGAGGTAGAGCAAACGACGTTCTGCGAAATTATAGATTGCTCGTGACGTTCGCAATATCATGTTTTTCGATTAACACTTTGCACGGTGCGCCCGAAATAATGTACCGAAAGTAACCCGCACGCGGAATATTTTAATAATATCCGGTAATTTTCGTATCGCTATTAACCCAAATGACGCGCGCGATGATCGTCGTCAGATTATTTAAATCGCGCTAAACACTGTAATTACTGTCGCCGGCGGATTATGAATACATTCCGGTGCGAACGTGCGCTCCGATGCTCAACTGGTTTTCGCGTCCGGACAAACGTTAGTGGTTTTTTTTTCATAATTATTATTATAACGACACGTTAAAACCGTGTGTACCGCGGTAAGTGTGCTATTAATCCGGTGAGTCGTCTACTCGTCTCGTTTCTGTTTTTCTTTTTTTTTTCTATTTAATTCAATTTAATTCCCCTTGGCACCGCGGTGTAGTATTAGAGCGCGATAACTTATTATTAGGCTAAGAAAATGCGGTTGAACTGCACGTCATGATGAATCATAGACCAATCCACGACCGCGGTCTTATGATATCACTGCACTATTTTCAAACAAGACGCATGTGACGCTTAACAGCAAGTCGTGCGCGATTGAATTCGAAATACGAATCGATATACGTCTTGATCATTGCAGCGTTTTCTGCGGTAGTTGATTATTTCGATAAATCCGGTGATACGGGACTGCAGCACGTCAGCGTGTCAAATCAATCGTTTGAAATTCGAGTGCACTGTACACGATTTGACGTACACGTTCGATCGCAGAACGATATATTTATTCTATCACTCGAGTTTTCGAGTCCATCGTGCATTCGTGTGAGAGTGTGTGCGTATTATAAGCGCGCGCGTGTGTGTGTGGGTCGTACAAAATAATGCCCATTGCCGCTCAAATAGAAATCTGCTGTTACAAGACAATGCTAAGAACTTTTTTTCTGCGTTCCCCGTGCAATTCTAATTACTCGCGCACAGTGTACCACGAGTATAATAATATGTAAATTGCATTCCTATTATGACGGTCGCGCGCGTTTTCTCTCATTTCACGTGCGCGCGCGCCGTCGCCTAACAATGTTACTTGTGTTTTTTTTTCGTTACTTTTTCGCCGAAAAAAAAAAATAAAGAGCTATTTATTACACTCGCGCGCGGAATAATGATATTATTATTACGATGCACTTACGTGCCGTTGCGTTCGGTGTGCTGCAGCAAAAGCGCATCGGGCGTACACGCTCGTAGAAATCTGACGCGCGGTCCGGCGATTCGTAAGATCGATTCGTGATTGGCATACCAGTGCAACGTCGTGTTGTACGAGTGCACACCGTACCGCGTTCGGTTATCGTTATGTCACAACGTCGGACCCCAAACACCGTGACGGAACGCACAAGTCCGGTCACATCCGTTGCACGTGTATATAACACGTACGTTGTCGTGATAGCCCCGATCAACGATGGTAAATATTGTTTTCGAACGTTTCGCAGCGGCACAATTAATGACATTATGCCGAGACCCGCACGTTGGGTAGGTCGTAATAATGCCGATGCGTACCTGTACGTTTCTCGCGGCCAATTTGTCCCGGTGAAATCGTCATCGCGACGATCGCGCAACGTTTTAAACGCGAACCGTCGGTATAGCGATGATACACGTAATATTGTACTGCGATACGCGCAATACGTTTTAATTGAAAAAAAAAAAAAAACTAATACGTCAAGTGTGTTATTGTTGCTTGTAAACGATTCACTATGAACTATTCGCTTTTAACTTGATACGTTCGAAAACGAGTTCGCTGCGGTTGGTAAACAGTAAGTTAAAAATTCAGTAAGCAAACAATACGAAAAAAAAACAATTGGCCGGTTGAAGAGTTTAAAGAAAATCGACTTGAACTAGTTTACGCGGTCATATGTTTAATGTATAAAACATTTTATTTATATCTAATGGAAAGCTACACGGCTCTCGTGTACAGCTCAGCCCGCACGTCAGCCACTAGCTGCACTCGTCTGGTGCAAGCCAATGCGCGTTGTGTACGTGCGAATATCGATTCCGATCGGAACCCTGTGAGTTAACCGAAAAAGAAAGAGATTTTTAACCAAGCGATTCCGTTACGTGCTCGTACGAAACGTGCACCGTTGCTTATGCGTATATGCGCCCATACACCGGATTTCGAGAGTTCTCCGGAAACTTTGCGAAAAATTCGGTAAATAAATAACTTCCATCAAGTACAATAATGTTCCTATACGGTCTCTATAATATACTCAGGTGTGCACAAAGAACGGTATAACGGAATTGAAAAGTTCGGATTTGGTCAATGTGAGCGATATATGTACGTACGCGCACACCGTGTTTATAATATCTTTTGACGTTTACCCGGTCGTATCGAAACGCGAAGTGTTCGCTGAACAAATATTTTCTTCTTCACTCGCGTTCACGATCATTCGATCGGCCTTACCGCGGAAACACTGACGACAACAGTTGGTCGCTACAGACCGCAATGCACGATCGTCCACGATAGTACTTCACAGATGAAACCTAATTTCGTAAATTCCGCGGTTACGTGATACGTGCAGCGCAGACCGACGAATAAAATACGATACGCTAGTGATAACGAACAGAATCAACACGATGGTCGGTCAGGTCAACGTAGCAGAGAGAGCTAATTACTTATTGCTCTTGACTGCGATACGTTTCAAGTCGACACGAGCACGATAAACACGTTAAAAAATGGTGGTAAATTGTTATTTTTTATTTCGCGTACTCGGCGTTAACGTTACCCGTCGTGCATACGGGTGTGACGCGGTCGGCTATACACGTGTACATATTTTACTGTTTATTCGATTTGAAAAACCGTATTACGAAAAAAGAAGAAATTATATTTTTTCCCTTCCACACCGGCGGCCACTTGTTACAAAACCATTTGCTGTCATGTAACGTGTGCGTGTACACACGCGTGTTTATCCTACGTGAGCGGTATCGGGTACAATACAGCCTTAATAATATTATTGTTGCGAGTGCGTCACGTATCGCGTAGTCGATATTATCATATTATTCGTCGTCGTCGCATGGCGATCGACCGCGATGAAATTAACGATCGCGTACACATAATAATAATAATAATAATAATAATGATAATAATACATTACCATTGTGAATCGACTCGTTCGCCGCGACCGTATACTATTACTATTACTGCCCACCATTATTATCTACATCATCGTTATTGTTATCGTATCGTTTATAATATATATAATATTATGTTGGCCGTACAATAAAATATATGTATAGCCATTGTAACAACGTCGCCGTCGCGGTCGGCCGATGAGCGCGCGCGCGCTAGTCATCGCAGACCATTTGATACACATAGTTGTCCCATTGGAAAACCTGCGACGGTTCGCCAGAGTTTTTCTGAACGTAAACAATTACATTTCGTTCGATCGATTTCCCCCCCCCCCCCTCGTTGTTATCATATGAATATTTATACATATATATCTATTATATTATCTTTGTCGTCGTCCGTCATCTAACCGTCGACGGATTCTCTCCCTACACCGGCTGCAACCGATGACTCCTACGTTTTGGTCAACTCTCGTCGGGGCCGTTTACGTGATTCGCGTACCTGAACGTGTTACATCGAACTCGGAGTTTACAGCACATGACGTGTGTGTTTTTTTTTTTTTTTTCATACAGAGCGCATTATTGTTGTTGCGCGATGAATATTGGAAATCCAGTAGTTATTATTATTGTTATTTGATTTCGCGTCGCGATCGGTTATTTTCTTTTTTCTTCTTTCCAACGCGCACACAACACCCGAATGTACGTACGCGCGTTCTACAATGTGACTGTTTTACACGGAATACACGAATGTTTCGTCGACTCATCTCAATGATGAGTAGAAAAATATACGAATAATAATATGACCGTTTCGGTATTTGTACACAACTAGTAGCTCGTCCGTATAACGCACACGTGCATTGTTTTTGTTGGTTTTCGACGAGTAACATAACGTACGGTGAAGTCGAATCCAAGATAACCTGAGTTTCGTGACCGCCGGGCATCAATCGCATCATCTGAAATGTTTTCGATCAAAACGATGATTACCCGTCGAAAGTTTATCGTCTCGCGACCGAAGAGTATGCTCACGTGATACTATCGACTTGAAATACATCGCGCGGTTTCGCGGAACGATGTAAAACGACTACAACGCGACGTATTGCTTTATCGATCCAACGCCGCCGTCCGATCTATCGATCTCCGAACGTTTTGTTCCCGTCAGCACGCACATGGATCGGTCGCGTGCGGTGTAGCGGACGAAAAGGGTCTTCCGGGGCTTAGGAAAAATTCAAGTCTCCGACGGTCGTACCTGACGCCACCGACGACGCCAACACACGTTTTTCCCCGGGGCCCGAAAATCGTCTTGATTGACTCGCTCGCGTTACGGCAACAACACAATAACGCGCGTGAGAGCCGCGCGCGCACGTACGCAATTATAGCGCCCGCTGCTGGTCGCGCGTAAACGGTGTATAGAAACCGTGCGAACCCGACGTAACCGCGGACGCTCGTCACCGCACTCTTTGCCCGTGCCCACGCGTACGGTACGTTCGGGAAGAATAAACGATTATTTCGTTGAAAACCGATTAGTGGCTACTGCGGTTGACGTACGCCGATCGGTGCCGATTTGCGCGTACGTCCCTATATCGATATAATAAATCGATTTAGTATAATACGTCGCGTGATGATAGACGATCGAAGGGAATCGACGGCGCTCTAAGAGGTGGGAAGGTACGCGATGGAAAAACGTGCGAACGAATGCAACAAGTGCAGCGCCACGCAACTTTCGTGCGTCGTTCGTCTCGTGGTATGGCGTGAAAATGAAATCGAACAAACGACCCGACGGTAAAATGTCCGCGGAAACGATCTATTCCGTACGGATCGAGCAGTATTATGTACGGTGATTGTTATTACTTATCGGAATTTCGTCATGAACAACACGTTCGCCGTTGTTACCTATCGAGAATGTTGCGCTGACGATGATGTTAACACGCGTAATGACAATTATAAAAAACAACGAGAGTTTTCACCGTCATGTGAAAACGAAGCTCGGGATTTGGATTGTTCACCGAGTTCTCATCGTACGTTAATTTTTTTTCCCTTCAAATGTTCACCTTTCCTCGGTGCAGTTTCGACGTTTACGCAAACCTATTGTTTTCGAAGCGATCTGAATTTGATTTTCACTCGCGACCACTCATCACAAAATAAACTGTTTACAGGCATTTGCGCGTTCACTTTGTTTCGTGGCGAACCGTTCCCGGGTCGGAGCACGGGGAACGAAACACGCTCGTAAGACAGCTCAAAGCTTGAACTTTTTCAAAACTTGCACATTTTCTACCGCGCGCACAGTACACCCGTACGGGTTTGGCCGCACTAGGAATGCGCTCAAAACAAACGGGGAAAGTTTGAATGAATCGTAGAACGCATTATCGTTGAGCACTGCACTTGATTACGGTCGGTACGCTGTTCTTCATCCGTCGAAACAATATATTTCTAATGTTGTGTGGTGTCATTGTCGGCAGTTTTCGTTCGGCCCGTGTTAATGCCTAATGAGCTATACAAAGGGAAAGTCGTACGAAGCGCGTGCAGTTATCATAATGCGCCTCATAATCGCGTTTTTATCTATGTTCCGTTTGGCGAATCGCGTTATGGAATACAAATAACATTATTATCGGCGCGTTTACGGCTGTGGGCGCGGCGGTGGTCGTTGCGCTATTGGATTTTCGGCTCAATACTAACTGACGTATGTGGTTTTGTTTCAGGCGTTCGTCGTGGGTCTGCTGCTGATAGCCGCAGCTGACGCCGTGATCAACTCCGGCGCGACTGACGACAAGTCCGCGACCAGGCGGGACGCGAGTCTCGGCGTACCGTCAGAATCGTACGGTGCACCGCCCCCACCGTTTGGCGGCGTCAAGCCGAATTTTTGGCCTCCAAAGTCCTACGGTCTGTCCGATTTGAAACCGCCGGGTATCAGTTATGGACCGCCGTCGGATTCCTACGGCCCCCCCAAACCATCGTACGGA
Organism: Periphyllus acericola; assembly: GCA_949715065.1. Taxonomy (NCBI): domain Eukaryota; kingdom Metazoa; phylum Arthropoda; class Insecta; order Hemiptera; family Aphididae; genus Periphyllus; species Periphyllus acericola. The sequence continues at coordinate 19,062,831 of OX454270.1, read as the reverse complement.
CCCCCGAAACCCAGTTTCAAACCTCTGAAGCCTGATTATGGACCGCCACCTCAAGATTCGTATGGCCCGCCACCGAAACCGGAATATGGCGCTCCTTCGCCACCGAAGCCCGTATACGGTCTGCCTTCTGGACCACTGAGTCCTTCGTACGGCGTACCATCAGGTTCTTATGCAAAGGGTCCTCCGGGTGTTCCGTCCCCACCGACTCCACCGCATATTTCTTATCACGGCTGGCAACCCATTCCGGGCGTTTCAATCCCGTATATTCAGAAAAACAATGGTTATGAACAGTCATCTGTAGGTTCTGGGTATGGGGCACCACCACAATCACAAGGAGAGGGATGTTGTAATAATTATAATAATGGCAACTCCATAGACACCTCTTATGGAGGTTCACCTCCACCGTCATCACCATCATATAATGATCAAAAGACTCCAAATTCTGAGTATGGCCCTCCGAAAGACGAAAGTTCTTATCATGAAAGCTCCCAGGGACAATCTTTAAGTAATTTGTATAAGCCTCCTCCACTTATATTAGATACAAACTACGGGCCTCCAGCTCCTATTGGTCAACCTTCTGGAGCATACGGTCCACCTAAACCAGAATATGGTCCACCCACTAAAGATTCTTTTGGACCACCACCAAGTGGATCATATGGACCACCACCAAAAGATTCTCTTGGGTCACCACCAAGTGGCTCATATGGACCACCACCAAGTAGTTCTTATGGTGCACCTCCAAAAGAGTCTCATGGACCCCCTCCTAGTGGATCTTATGGACCACCCCCAAGTGGATCGTATGGACCACCGCCCAGTGGTTCTTATGGTGCACCTCCAAAAGAGTCTCATGGACCCCCTCCGAGTGGATCGTATGGACCACCACCAAGTGGTTCTTATGGACCACCACCCAAAGATTCATATGGCCCACCACCTAAGGACTCACATGGACCACCACCAAGTGGATCATATGGACCGCCACCAAGTGGATCATACGGACCTCCACCCAGTGGTTCTTATGGCCCACCTCCTAAAGAATCTCATGGACCACCACCCAGTGGATCATACGGACCGCCCCCCAGTGGATCATATGGACCTCCACCCAGTGGTTCTTATGGCCCACCTCCTAAAAATCCCCATAGACCATCATCAAGTGGTTCATATGGACCACCACCCAGTGGATCTTATGGTCCTCCTCCAAAAGATTCTTATGGACCACCTCCAAGTGATTCATATGGACCACCACCAAAAGATTCTCTTGGGCCGCCACCAAGTGGATCATACGGACCTCCACCCAGTGGTTCTTATGGTGCACCTCCTAAAGGTTCTCATGGACCACCACCCAGCGGTTCTTATGGACCACCACCAAGTGGTTCTTACGGACCACCACCCAAAGATTCATATGGTCCACCCTCTAAAGATTCCCACGGACCACCACCAAGTGTCTCGTATGGACCACCACCAAGTGGTTCTTATGGTCCACCACCAAGTGGTTCTTATGGCCCACCACCCAAAGATTCTTACGGACCACCTCCAAAAGAATCTTATCGGCCACCACCACCACCAAAAGGATCTTATGGACCACCGCCAAAGGAACATCGGCCACTACCACCTAAAGGATCTTATGGGCCACCTCCTAAGGATTCATATGGACCTCCACCTAGTGGATCATATGGTCCACCACCAAGCGATTCATATGGCCCTCCCTCAAAAGATTCAAATGACTCACCTCCGAAAAATTCATTTGGTCCTCCCCCAAGTGTATCATATGGACCACCTCCAAGTGACTCATATGGACCACCATCAAAACCAGGATATCTTCCACCTCCAAAGGACTCTTATGGACCACCACCAAGTGACTCATATGGGTCACCACCTAAGCCAGCAAATCGTCCACCACCAATAGATTCATATGGTGCCCCACCAAAGGATTCATATGGACCACCACCATCACCTCCTAAGGATACTTATGGAACACCTTCCCTAGGTTCTATTGACAACTCAATACAAATTCAGTATGGATCACCATCAAGCTCTTTATATAATGGTCTTCCTCCAGAAGGCACTTTTGGCACACCTATAGCTATCTGCTGCGGTACACCTCCACCAGATTTAGCATCACAAAAGCCAGCAGACTCTCATTACGGTTTAGCATACGGACAAGCATCTGGAAGACAAATACCAGGACCTGACCTAAGACCAAGGAATCCGGTGAAAAACAGACCACCTGTTCCACCCGGCCTTGTAGAATCTACTCAATATAATAATTTCCACGGAGAACCATATATACCACCTCCTGTTCCGGAAGTACCATCAGCTTCAGGTAGTGATGCATATGCTGCTCCGACTAGTTCCACAGGCTATAATACCAACGCAGCTGCAGAACAAAATGAAGTAGTTTCACAAAACCAACAACAGTACAACCCAGCCATAACAGATACGTCAAGTAATGAAGTATACAATCAAGGGTTATCTACAGTGTACGCTATACCCTCCCCAGAATCTTACCAACATGTGACACAAACCGTTTCTGTGAATAATGCACCTCAAGAATCCAACAGCTATGGTCCATCTAGTCAACCTCCACTATCAAATGTGAACGATTTCGGAGCACCACAGCAAGCGTTTGACTTGAATCAACACGTCGAAGAAAACAAAAATAACCCACAGCCCAGAGAGGAGGAGAATAATAAATATCAACCACCCGTAAGTATAAATTATCAGCAACCGGAAAATAATAATTATCAGCAACCTGAAAATAATAATTATCAGCAACCCGAAAATAATAACTATCAACAATCCGAAAGTATTAACTACCAACAACCAGAGAACAACAACTACCAACAAGCAGAGAACAATAACTACCAACAGCCCGAAAACAACAACTACCAGCAACCTGCGAATGACAATTATCAACAGCAACAGGACGGAGTAGACGTGAACGATATAGTAAAATCATTGGGCCTAGAAGGATCCTCCGTTGTGGGATCGAAATCTGTAGATTTCCACGGCATAAAGGAGTATCCTGTCCAAGGGTCTACGGGCAGCTATATGCTTCAGATCCAACCCGGCCAAGGGGGCGGTGAAAACGTTGCGCACGATCAAGTGCTGTCCAACGGGTTGCTCCAAGACATCCTGTCGGCCATAGAGAATCAACAAAAGTCGGAAACGCCGTACGACAGCCAGCCGCAGGGCTCGGAAGTGCAACAGGTCTCGACGGCAGCGGCCAACGTCAGTGCAGGACGATCGGAAGATTCGGCGGGTAAAAAACAAGATATGGCGCTGTTCTATAGCACGAGGGACGACAAGGGCGTGGCCTCCAAAGGGATAGAAACGTTGCCCAGTGAGATCAACCACTTGAGCGTGAACGAGGTGTCCAACGGGAACTTCGTCTCGTACAAGTCACCGAAGGTGAACTACGTGTACGGCGACACGGTGCCGCCCCAAGTCGTTTCACAACAATCGACTCCCAAGACTGATGAAAGCTCAACCGGCTCGGTGACGAGCGCAGGAAAATAATCGTTCGTCGCGTAATATACTATGACGCGCGTATCGATTAGACGTTTATTGCTTAGATTTAAGAAACAAAAAAAAAAACAAAAACCATTTTTATATCCGACACGTTGATCGCGGGGCGTTCGAAAGCGTTACGCGTCCGAAATCGCAGTCGCACGCGCGCGAAAACGTTCCACGAGACGACGATTGTTCGAACACAACACTTTTGTTTTTCCAGCCCGACAGCGCCGCGATCGGTCTTTTATTATTTTCCATTGACGAGACGCACGGTTACCAAGCGATGTTTTTTTTTCACGACTCGCCCGACGCTATCACGAGTCGGGAGTAAAATGTCGTGCCGTATTCTGTCCCGAATCGTGAACGCCGCGTACGTTTTTAATCATATCAAAGCGAGAGTAAACCGGCGCGTGCAAGGCGCGACAGACGTGTAAAATATGTAACACAATAAAACGGCCGCCGCAAAGTCCTGTTGGATGCGATCAAATGTATTACGTACGCACGCTATAGTTCTTGTTCGCGCTTTGAATGCGACCAGTGCATTCTCGACGGCGAACAATGTAAAAATATCTCTCTGACCGGGTACCAAAGATTCTACAGTGTTGAATATTGTAAACGTACTAGGATATTATATTGTCCCGTAATATGCACACATTATGCGTTAAGCTTTTTTTCTTTTTCTTTTATTTTTTTTTTTTACGTAACAGCGTTTAGCACGATTGCCACTATGACGTGCCATGGACCATTTATTATAATATTATGCTACAATATTATTTGACGTGTACAAATACGATTTAAAAAAAATTCTCTTTTTAATCATTAATAACGTTTTTTTACTCTCCATGTATCCGGCATTTTATTAGGTCTATTCCAATTCATTTACACAACGGTTTACCCTAAATTAAAATTAAAATATTTATATCCAATAATCATAAATTATATTATATTTTATACTGTAAGCGTGTTATTATATAAGTTTATACTTTGTATTATTATAATAGTTTTTATTAATTGTTAGCGCCTACTGAAACATTGTATATAAAATTATATTGTATGAAAATGTAAACTATTTAATAACAAAATATCGTGTTCTGTTATTTATCATTTCTCACCTGTCACATTATTCCCGTCGTGTCGTTCGTCAGATCTCTTATCGCGTGTTATATAGAAAACAACAGGAACACGACGAACAAACAAAAAAGTGTCAAGCTGAATAATATTATGAATTTAATAATTAGCTTAGTCTTATTTAATTATTCAAATCTCCGAAATCATTACGCTAAAAATCAGAAAACGTCTACATTTGTGTTCGTAGACCAGTGTGTGCATGACGTTAAAACTGTAAATACAGAAAAATTAGTAAGTGAAAAGAAAAAAACTAATAAAAATAATAACAACAAATCTTTATAAAAATTAAGTATATCCTGTGCAATCATCAATTTTTACGTATCGATTCTAGTGGATATGGAAAAAAGTTTCAACATTTTAATTGACTAGCGTTACCCACAAATAATGTATTCGCATCAATAAAAGTTGGGTTGGACGAATAAAAAATTGTTCGATCAAACGTCAGAGTTGAACGAAGATAAATCAAAATGATCAACAATAAATGAAAGTATTAGCCATGAATAACTGATTATTTTGTAAATTAAGAATAATATGTTACTTATAATTATTCTAATATTGAATAATAAATAATGTCATAATAACCAATAATAAATAATACTTCATTTTGATTTTGAATTACAATTTTATAAAGAATTACATTTTAATTTAACTTTTATACTAATCTATGCTCAAATAGATCATTTTATATATATTTGACCGGTAACATTGTCATCGTCGCAAAAGAGAAAAGACTCGCGACTGGATCTGAGAGTGTTACAAAGGTATATCGAAGAAAGACTTTTTACGACAGTGTAGGATATGAGTTTCAAACATACATTTAAAACCGTAATTGTTGTTTCATTTTTCAATTCAAATATTAATACATAATTTTATGTACATAATTAAATTTTAGCAGACGTAGACGTACCTGTTATGTAATTTTTTGTTACTGTTCAAAAGTCAAATGAGCATAGAGTGATATTTTTCAACGTCAAAATCTTCTCCTCTAATTGAAGTCCCTAGATTCAGCTGTTACTGCGTTTTCAAATATGGATGACATTTTATCAAGAAAAAAAGATATGATAATAACATTAAGTCATTTATTTTTGAATATGGGACAAGAATAAGCGGCAATAGCAGCTATTATAAGTGTCAATTGTACTTATTATTTCTATACTAAGTCTATCTCTAATTAATTTACATTGTGTAAATTAATTTTCTTTATTCATACAACCATTAATTTTCATAGTAAGCATCATAATGCGGGAAAGACTTTCCGTAGAATATACTTTAATAGTTTTATCTCCTTATATGTTATGTCCAATGTATGTTATGAAGACTTAACTCTAGATAAAACTTCCAAATAATACTATTAAATGAAAACCAAATATTAAATCATTTATCTAGAATAATGAATAATGAATAATTGTGATGAATGAAGAATAAAAACTAATGAATAACGAATAATTTTTCATTCAAACAATTATTGCAGAGTTGGTAATAAGTCGGAACATTCGATTTCTTAATTTATTTCATAAAAAGTTATAATTTATTCATTTACTTTTTATTTGACTGTTCTTTTTTATTTTTATTTAACAGTTTAATTTTTACGATTATCTGATTTTATATTATTCTAGACCTATTTATTTATTATTTGGTTATTCGGTAATCGTTATGCATTATTCAACTATTCGTTATATTTTATTATTCCATACAATCGCGTTTCACTCGAATGTTTCGTAGATAACTTTATTTTATTGAAAATGGTATGTTCTGTATTTCATAAAATGTTATCATTAAGTGTTATCGAAAATAGAGCCAAATACTATATTGTTATCGATTTGTCGTTTATTTAACTGGTTATGGACTTGTTATTTACTCGCACATTATAGGATTTAGTAAGATGTTTGTGAATAACTTTAAATAAAGTCCAACACAACTTTCAGACAGCCACGGGCGCCAGGTTTTCCAAGATGCGTTGGGTGCTCAAAATCCAGAGACGTATTTAAAAGGGGGAGAAATATGGCAAATGTTTAGGGTGTTTAACTTTTTTGTTTTGTTTTATACAAATACACTTCTTTTTTTTGCTCATCGCCAAAATATAATCTTAGAGTAGACTTACTTACTGCTTAGTAGTACTCTTGAGTAGTCTTAACAGTGCCTTGGGGTGGTAAAACAATAAATACGTAGGCTCTGCCAAAATCTTAAAAATACTCGTAAGTACACTCGCAAGCAAAATAAAAATAAAATGTTTTCATCAAAAAATGTATTCATTATTTTTATAAACAATTCAAGTGCATTTTAACTTTTATAGGTACTTTATTTTCAGGAAAATGAGAAATAGCTGCATTATTTGCGTTTGCTTATAGATTCGAAAAAGTTAAAACAAACAAGTTTTGCATTACGTTTATAATTCTACATTTTTCGACAAATCGCAAACGTATTTTGCCTTGCTTCGATCTTATTAAAACATTTGTTAGCGATATCGTTAATGTATAATATTTTGTTTTTGTTAATGTGTTCATGTAATACCTCGGTATCCTTAATTCGACATCGAAGATCCGGTACGATTGTTTTATTTATTCCTAAAATTGCGTAGAATGAATCACAAAGTTATGGACGATACCAGTACTACGAGTGTGGCATTGTCACTATTGTAGTTGATATAGAGATGAAACAGGGTCATGTTCACGTCAAAGTGTGCAATTATTTGAAGGTCAAAATCACACAAATATTGCCCAAGATTTACTGCAGTGGTGTAAGTCAATCCCTAACGCCACTAATAACACTGTACTTCACGGAACTTTTTCAAAATTAACAACTTCTGACTCTAAATATGTAATAGAAAGTTGTGTAATATTTTAGCCTAAAAGTGTAATCATTGAGGAGTCTAAATAGTCATCGTAACATTTTTAATTCCATTTAAAGAGGAAGCACGATAGTAGTTTGGTATTAGACGAATATGAACATTATATTCTTGATGTACAACATTTAAAAAACGGACGAAACTCTAGTGACACTCCACGGTCGGGTGGGATACAGTTATTGGTCTTTTAAACATGAAAAAAATGTACCATTTATCTTGAAATACATGATATGCACGATTCCTGGTGAAAAGGGTTGGTCGGATCAGTTGATATTACAATACCGTATGATCGAAATTCGTTGAAATACCTAATTTCGCCAAAATGTCATTTTCTAACTGTTATAAAAGTTGTTCAAAACTTTCCGATAGCCATTTTTTTTTTATTGGCTACAAAAGAAAATCTTATGAAAAGTCTTGTACTGAAATATGAATAAATTAATAGTGCATGATGAAATATACTAGACGGTTCATGGCTTGATTCTCGATTTCGGTTGAGGTTTCAAGTTCAAAAGAAAAATACAGCAATCAACCTATCCCTGTATCTCGCCCGACCGCAGAGTCTCACCCGATCAGGATTAAAGCAGTTTTTTTTTTTGTTTCAATTACAATCTTATTAATTTTATTAATTTATACAACTGTCGGAAATATGACAAAGACAAGCATATAGATAAATAAGCATATACAATTTTTAATATACAAATAAAAAATAATAATAGTCGTGATGAACACGTATAAGTAATGAAAAACAAACAATAGTAAAATATACATAATTATATTTACATAAATTATCAAATTGTGTGTTAAGCAAAAATATCTACCACCGAAAAAACATAAAACGTTGTTATAAACGATAAATTATTGTTTGCATTGTTATAAATATTATATATCGTTAAAATCATTGTGTTGTACAAAAATTAATATTATTCACCATTTATTTAATTCATTAGTTCTCAAATTAAACTATTCAATAGATATATTTTTTTTATTCTGTACTAAGAATATTTAAACAATATAACAGTAAATATTAACAGCAAAAATGATCGCAGAGTTGAAATTCGCAATCAGTTTGCTGTTGATTTTAAACTAAGTATAATCGTAATGACAACAAAAATTATTTTGAAATATATGATCTAGCAACGCGAATTCACATTGAGTTCGACATTAAAATAAAATTACGACCCGCCGATGAAAATGTTTACGCAACGTGAAAATAGCTATATAATATAAAAATAAAAAAAAACACTTTATAATTTGTTGTACCTGATATAGCCATATCGTTCCTTTTCCATGATATTGTCCTTGCGGCACTTCAATACTCCGGAGGATTTTGGTCCTTGACTATTAATATTTGCGAGTATAATGTGACTGCGGGGAGTAAAAGTATAACTAAGAGTTATAACTCTCTGTAACAATTTATTTGTCTGATCTAATGCTACCCTCAGCATAAATTATCCAGTCTAATTTTACTTTTGGAAGAGGATGAATAAAAAATATTAATAAACGAAATATACCGATAATGTTGAAAACATATTGTGTACGCGAATATAATATATTTAAACAATGTAATATAAAATATATTTTCCGATGAAGTCGTTTTTACTATAAGCCAGTCGATATTACAAAGGTACCATAAACAAGTTCACGCGTGTATACACGTGTCTATTCGTTGCAGCTTTTGCGTCTCGCGGCTTTTCCGACGATGGCATTTAAGACGTTCCAGGGCAAAGCGAGAAACAGTATAAAAGTAGTTAACTACTGTTCTTCGGAATATCTTGTTGGAAATTTCATAAATCCGGGTGCTTTATTGCTTTTAAAACGAAATGCGCGGATAACTATATAAGTTTATTATAAGAAAATTGTTAGGTTCGTTCGCTGTGACGGTTTTTTTCTCCGTAAGAGCTTTACATTTTCGAATTGTAAATAATTTTCCCGAATAGTGACGGTTATTTTTTATCTAGAAAATGTGCCGCGGTGGTCGAACACAGAAGATATGGATTTGTTGCGTGTTTCGAGACTGGTCATTTTCATACAAGAATAAGCCATATATGGTACCTACAATACATATACCATTTATGCGTGACGAATCAGAGTTACTTACATATAGGAGAAACGAAATTCGACAAGTATAACGTAGTATCAGCGAAAAATCTCCTCTTTATTTTCTCACTCGGAATCATTTTTGAACTCGAAGGGACGTGCAGTCTTAATGCAGCGTCTATACGGTTTTTACTTCAAACTTTTCTTCGATGTAAGTACGTCTTATAATACATTATATTTTATAAATATATCTTATCCCGAATGGCTTTATTGTTAGTGATGACTGATGAGTAGCTCTTGGAATCGAATGCTTTTGCACATTTTTCTTTATTCGTTTAAAAAATAGTTAGGTAAGACACAAATTTGAATCCTAATCTAATCAGTTGGTGTACAAAATTTAATTTCGCATATATTTGGATATTAGGAACATTTACACTAAAACTTCAACCAACCTTATGAAGACTATTGATTCTACTTTATTACCATCTTTCTGATCCATCGGACCTCCTTCATTCAGAATAGTTTTTTCGAGAGCAACAGTACATTGGTTTCAAGTAAAAAACCCATTCCTGCATATCGACCGACTATGAAGTCTCACGTTTTAACTCAATTTCATTCAAGCTCCCAGCAACGGCACAAAGCTTATAATTATATATTTATTACTCTGCAAGTTGATTACTTGATAATTAATAAATACATTAGCCGGGTAGGTAAAAAAAAACTACGAAAATAATTAACGTTTTAATATTTAACTAATTAAAATGCGCGAAAATCTTTAAATTAAAAATATTATTCTTTCTCACTAATTCATTATGGTAGAGGCATAAGACGTGTTTAAGTATTCGCGCTGGTGCTGAAATGATTTCAAGTGCTGGCAGTCAATGGTAGCATTCGTGACCGTTCAATTTGTGCGTGTTATATATTATCATTTCCATTTGAAAACCTACAAGAACAATAATAAACAGACGTATTTGAACGCATCGCGAGTTCTACAAAAGATAGAACATCTGAGTAGGTACACATTTCTTGCCTCTTGGGCGACATTAAATTTTCCAACATGTTTCTAAGACAAAAAATTCCAAAAGAATGAGTAGAGTACAACGAACAATTCGATCTTCGACTGCACACCGTTTTACGGTAAGTCCAACATATATTTTCAGATTCCTGTTCGCGTTTATATATTTTTACGTATTATATCGTGTAGACGAACCGATCGATACTCGTCCGGGAGAACACTTACGCGCGTTCTGTATACGTGCTCCTTTATGTTGCACGGAAAAAGGGACGCTCATACCAAACCCTTCGAGGGAATAACAATAATAAATTACACGAACAAATACTCGTATTTGATTTTGAACGAAGGAAAAAAAAACTTATTCCGTTTTGTATAATCAACGTGATTGCCTAACGTCATAAGCTCGTGTACGTACATAGGTGCACTAATGGTGTATACCACGCGTGCATAATGCGAACGCTTCTCCCGGTCGTCGCGGAGCGCGCACACGACTGCTATACGCGCGTAAGTTTGTCGTACGGTTTCCTTCGCGTTCGTCATTTGGTCCCGTTTTTATTCAACTGGACCCTCGCGCACACTGCATACCAAGTCCTGAACACGTTCGAACGAACGGGCGGTGTCACTCGTATTTTCATAAAAACCATTTCGGCAAACAACCGTTTCGTACGCCACACACGATCCCGCGTTCATTGCACCCGTCAAATATTTATTAATCCGAGCGCGAGCCGAGAGCAATAATTCGAGGACTGTTTTGCAAATTTAATTATGTTACATTTCGCGCACCGCCAGCTGTACGTCTTACGTCGTATCGGATTGCTTCTGCGTTTCGCGCCGCCCAGGTGCCTACACGCGCACAGTGCCCGCACGTCGTGCACATAATGCACCGCAGCATACTTGACCGATCGAGCGACAAACCGCTGTTTCGTAATACGTTTCACGATCGCGTTCGCGCTCTGCAGGTGCGCAAGGCTCGTGATAAGACCCGGTCGCTAGCTTGTGATAAGATTTGAATAATATATTGCCCCCGAAAGGTATGCGACCAGCATTTTATTACGTCCACGTGGTGTAATAGTTAAAAAACTGTTGATAACGCCCACAAATTTCCACTCGGACGCACGAGAGTTGTATAGGACGCTTGCCAATCCAAATGGTAATCTAATTTCATACTTTTTTATAAAATATGGTAACATACTCGTGGACATTTTTTACATATTATTAGGCTATACCTGAACTTGTTTCTTACGATAAATTTAATTTATCGTAGTGTATATAAACCGTTAAGTCTTTGTTCTTTTTATTTGTTTATAATGTTATATTTGAATGTAACTATCTACTACATCACAAGCAATGCTTTAAGGAATAGATATATTTAATGTATTTATAAAGAAATATATTCAATAAATAAATAATATAAAATTTGTTACCGTTTTGCGCAGGTTGCACGAAGATGATGCATTTCCATATCTACAATTCACGTTAAATATATCAATATGTATATAAACATGGTGAATTTTTAATCATACTCACCCTCTTTTTGACCCCAAAAATACATAAATTTGGATTTTATTTTAATGTTCAAGTAACCATAAGACCCATAATTTCTAAACCTTAATTCTTCATGCCACTCGCACTTTTTTTTCAAATAAGAACACCATATTTTTACAAAAAATATTATTCAGTAAATTTTTCTCGAAATTTTGACGTAACGTATTCAGAAATTGGTACCGATACTTTCGGAATTATTAAAATAAAAAATTGCATACAAAAAGTGTAAAATTTATGTTATCTCAAATCAGTAGAAATTAGTGAAAACACGCATAATTATAAATTATATCATAATATTTGGTAGTATAAAACTATTAGAATAGTTCAAAAACTATTCGTTCTAATTTTGATTTCGATACATCAAAATTAAAAAAAAAAATTAAACACCACATTGTAAAAAGGATGTTTTCATTTGAAGAAAAAAAATTTCGCCAACACCAATAACTTTACGGCAAAAACAAGGAGTGAGCATGGCTATATATTAGTGTGTCTGTGTATTAATTAGAATAAAGACAATCAATAATACACATTTTGTACATTTAGTCATTTGGAGACAACTCTACATATTTTGGTTCAAAACATGAATCACTTGATAGGGGAAGTCACCCGAAATTATTGTTAGTAATAACCGGCAACTTTATGATTAGTTTAGATCATCTATATGTAGAAGAAGGACGTTGCGTTTTTTTTTTCGAGCCAAATCAGTATAGTAAATAATAATGCAAAAAGGTAATATTATAGTAATATTATGTTGTTTATATTGCGCAGCTGTTCATCGTGTGTGCGCGAGCCGTTATATTCTCACGGTGCTTTTCACGCAACTTCCGGTCGCCGTCCGTGAAATACTTTCCACCAGACGTCAGCCGACGTAACACGATCGGAGTTCTCTGCGCACACGTCCTGCTCCATTCCGGCCGGATGTTTTCAGGAGCGGTTAATGTATAAATAAAAGTGAAAAGCTCGGAACCGACGAGATTTGACTTCCGCCGAAAACGCGACGGGCTTATGTTATATAGCATTACGTCACTGCAGATCATGACAGTATACGGTAGAGACCATTTATGAGATTCACGGATATAAGGTCCAGCCGCTCATTAGACTCAAAATCGCCTGGAACTGTCCGGACGAGATCCAAATACTTTGAAAAAAAATTCAGTTAGAAGACTCAGATTTCGTGAGAAAAATCATAGAAAACAGACATTGTGTTGATCATCACTTAAAAGTGATTTATTATCATGCCATAAATGATGTGCATGTACAACACATTTTACGGAACTTCAAACTCGTCTGAACGGTCAATGACGTGTTACAGTTTTGGTTTCAGTCGACGGTATGATCTGTGTAAGTTAATATACTTACGTTTATGTTTACGTATTTAATCAATAATGTGTACGCGTACGTATTATATTTATTGAATAATATGTAATAATATCTAATTTACGTAATAGTAAAAGTGGCAAAATAAAGTTAATTATTAACTAAAATTATTGCTTGTTCTTTTCCCTAACAGAGATGTCCACTAGTTGTTACGATAACAATATTGTAGGTTTAAAGCGGTTAAACATTAAGTTGCGCCGACCAGATGTATTCAATTTAACTTTATTTGCCGGCTGAAAAGAAAAACAATATAGGCAAATTGCATTCGTCGTGTCGTACTACGAAGTTGCTTTGTTTATTTTATCGATTGACATAGTATTCTTGGATATTTTCACGAACATTTATCGTACCGTATTTATTATACATTGTTACCGAATATCATACCATATTCTTAAACGCGTGTGCAACTATTGTCTGTAAGATAATTGCGAGTGCTTTTGAACGGTTTCATTCAAACGACGAACGATTGCCGAACATACTTTGGATATGGCAAATTTTAGAGTATCGGAACATGCAGCAGAAGGAAAACGGACCGCTAGGGGAGACGAGAGTTGGTTCAGTTGGATGATGGGACGGATCGGACTAAAAAGCGACGGACGTCCAGAGGACAACGACGTCGGATCGACGGAAGACGCTACGAGAGCGGAAGAACGGTCGGAAAGACCGACCGAAAAACGGCAGAACGGATGGTCGAAAGGACAGAAGGTAAGTTGGTTGGAAGGATAAAGGACGACGAGGTTAGGACTTTCGGTTTATAGCAAATCAAATGACGATCGTCGGTCTCTGCTAAAAACAACGCGAGAAATGTGAGCCTTACATGCCATGGTTTCAGGTAATCGGTAAACACGAGAATGGAACGGAAGAGTTTCAGTATCGGAGCGTCAACTTCACCCGTTCCGCGGGGAGCTGTGACGGGACCACATATGCATGTAATTTCGCGAAACATATTACACTATTGCGTGGTCACTTTAGGGCCGCGTATAATTTTGTCGATTGACGCATATGTTACGTTTTGTTTTTGAAAAACTATATTTCCAACGGGTCGGCTTTTATAGTTGAATCGGAGATCAATACGCCCGCTTTTGATCCCTGGAGTATGCAGTACGACAGGATCAATAGCGATTCCATCAGTGCGCAGAGGTCGCAGAACAATAGAAGTTCGGGAACACTAGAGTCGAATCCCAGTAACCGCTTGACATCGCAAGACATTTATGCGTCGGCAGAACGAAGAAAAAACGCCAAAGATAGAAAAGAAGACAATTCTAAAGGTTTGTTAAATATTATGGACTACTCGAAAAAAAAAATCGTTGTAAAAAATGTTGTATGCAATTTATACGGCTCGTCAATGGTACGGTCTAAAGTATGATTAAACTGAAATAGAAACTCGACTCGGCTCGTGGAAACTTTAATAAACAATTATTTTCGGTTCACATTTAGCGTTCGAACCGATGGAGGAAGACAATAGTAAGTTGTTAGCCCAGCAACTTACTATACTGCGGGACGAATTAAACGTTATGAAACGAAAAATCGAAAAGATCGACGGTATGAGATTATTATTTCGTTACAGCTTATTTCGATCAATTAAAACGCAAAAATACATCTTTTTCTTGTGCAGATAATCACTCAGCGATGGCTTTACCGCAAAACATCAAACGCAATCCGTTGATAGAAAACGTTTTAAAATCATCAACGAACGGAAATAGTAATTTTTTGCTTACTTTATCCATTGCACTGGAGTGTGAGTTTAATTAAAAATTTAATTTCTACATACATTTCAGACACAATGAACGAGATAATTAATGAGAGAATAGACAAGCTTGAAAGGATTGTTAGTACGTTATCGACAGAAAAAGAGTCATTGATTAAGGTGAACAGAAACATGGCACAAGAAATCAAAACTCTGAAATCGAAACAAGCTTTTATTGAACGTAAACATATTTATATTTAATTAATATTACTTTTTTCTATAACTTATCGCCCGTTTTCAGAAAATGGCCATAAACACTGTGTGAGAAAAACTGATTATGACTCATTTAAAATCGAAATTAACAGTTATGTAAGTCAAATGAATTATTCGAAGAAAGATTTAGATCACGTCCACAGTACTTTGCGTACCATAGAAGGTAACAATATTGTTTACATAATAATTTTCTTAAATAATATAATATACTAATCGAGTACTTATTCGATTAGAAAATATTTCTAACTGCAAAGAAAACATGAAAATCGAAAACATTCGTAAATACGACAAGTTGAAAATGCGACTGTGTATCATTGAAAATAAGACTAGTAAGTTCATGACGTATAACATTCATTATAGTGAACGTTTATTTTAATTATTAAACAAATTCAATTTGTTGAAGACGAAACAAGCAAAGCGGAAAAAATGCTTCAGCAGATTATGACGACTCTGTCAAGTGCGTGTCATTGCGGAGGAGCAAACCAGCCAATGGGAAACGTTCATAACTATTATAGCCAACAACCATACTCTGCAACTTATCCAAGGCCACCGGTTGTATCTTCAGTACCATCATCACCTCCAGCAGCACCTCCAGCAGCACCTCCAGCTCCTCCAGAACCAACATTCAAACCACCAAGGTCACAAGTAGCCCCTCCCGATCCACCTGGTCAATATCCCAGGTATACGATCAATGACGAGCTCTTAAGAGACATGGCATCACAATTAAGAAAACATGATATTAACAATATCAGAAAAATACCAAGGCGTGCAGATATGAGGAGGTCTAGTACGGCAACGAATAGTGCTGACTTAGCGGGCCCTTCATCACACCAAGAACTTCCACTGCCATTAACTGTTCCTGTGGCACCGGAAGTTTCTTCAGATTCTATGTTGCCCTTAGTAGATCTAGATACTCTAGAAGTGCAGACAGATCCTCCACTGGCAATAATTGAGCCAGTATTAGTCGAAGTACCTCCACCATCTCAATTGTCCTCAGTAGATTCAGAATGTATAGAAGTGCAGACAGATTCTCCATTGCCAATAATTGAGCCAGTATTAGTCGAAGCACCTCCACCATCTCAATTGTCCTCAGTAGATCCAGGATGTATAGGAGTGCAGACAGAACCTACACTGCCAATAATTGAACCAGTATTAGTCGAAGCACCTCCACCATCTCAACTTTCCTTAAAAGATTCAGAATCAATAAAAGTGCAGGAAGAGCTTTCTTTGTCCATAATATATCCAACGTCAACCGAACCATCACCAGCATCGTCCTTAATAAATCCAGTGTCAACAGAATCACCTCAAGCATCATCTGCTTCACCAACACCTCCTTCATCCTAAATAATTTATTATCCAGTGCCGTACAATATTACGTATAGCTTATTATTATATATTATTAATTTAATTTTGATTTTGAAACCATTTTAAAAAGCAAAATACAAGCGTTTCAAATCGCTTCAACCCATCAAAACCAATATATTTTAAGCGTAAATGGGTTTTTATAAATTTCCAATCAAATTCATACTTATAAGACATTTATAAACGATAATTTGATGATAATGACTATAATTTAAATTAACTTATGAGAGCTATTGCTAATAATTTAAATTATTAAAAATTATTGGTTCAATTTTTTAAATTTATACACAAATAATTGTAACCATAGTTTATATGCATTTTCATATAAAAGTATAAATAAGAAAAAAATGTTTCTAAAACCTACTGACCACGTAGTAGAGTTAAATAGTAGTGATGCACAACGATATCGTATATCGATATCGATATCGATATCGAACCAATTTTATGATATCGATTTGATTAATTTATCGAAAGTAAATCGATATTCGATATCATTTAATTAAAGATTATATTTTCTGTTTATTTTAGTTTTGACAAATAATGAATGTCAAAGAACGATAAACACTATATAATAAATAATAACTAATAAGCAATACTATAACGATAAGGCCCCCATCATAAACATGAACATGAAAGAATGTATATAATATGTCTCGTTATTTCCGTCGGTCGTCGTAGTCGGTTTTCAAATTTATTTGGTGTATTTTATTCACTATTTAATTTAAATTATTATTATGAGTTATAAATATTATTAATAACATACTTATTTTTAAAACTTCTTCATACTATCTACAATTTCAACATTTTTTCAAATTCCAATATTTGTCAGTAAATTATGTAAGTACTACTACTTACTACTGACTAAGTAGTACCAGTAATCAGTATGGTAATAGTATTATTGGTATTAATTAATGTTTTTAGTTTTATAAATTATATTTCTATCATTACGAGTATATCGTATATCGATATCGTTTGTAATTCGATATCGCGATACGATATCGATATACATGACTCGATATCGATAATGGAAAATATATCGTTGTGCATCACTATTTAATAAATAGTATACTTGTCATCAATCCGTGGAAGACCCGCGCAGAAATGTTCTCGTCCTGAGCCACTTCTCCGCGCAGTTCTTTACCGGACACGGAGCAGGCGTACATCTCACCGTTTCGTAGCCTTGACGGCACTCCTGCACACACACACACTGCTACGTCGACTGACGGTGGCCCTTTGTCGAGCGGTTGTCTCGGGGCCTTGGTGAGCTTGTGATCTAGCCGGGTTCTTAAGGGACGCTCGATGCGCGTGTGCTGCACCTCGGGCTGTCCTCGAACCTCGGGAAAATCGGTTGAGTACCGAAGAAACTGACAATAAACTGGCAATAAGCCGGACATTTATCGTTTACGGCCAGTTCACAAGATCGGTCTTATGGGCCTAGCACTAGGAGCCGATAATGTGCATCTTATACGAGACGATATATGAGAGGCGGCACAGGCGCCCAGGACCGGCAGGTAAGCTCCACGCACTTCACTATGTAATGCAAAGAAAACGAAAAATATTTAAATTTTACGTTTTTGCGAACCCAATACCGAAACCTTTGTCCGATTGACTCCGGACTAAAGCCAATATATTGTTTGACTGGTTTGTTACTGTTTGTTACACAGTTTTCAGAACTGTTAACATCTAACTTTGACCGCAATCAAAGTTTCGGTGAACAACTGAGTTTTAACCCATTTTTTACCGAGGTATTGGGTTAAGCGCCGTGAAATAACGTACGATTAACGTAAATCAACGCCCACGTGGATTAGGCCTTCACGGGGAAACCACGATAAAAAAAACGCGCCATGTGTATTACCTCATGCTTTTAAATGACGCTTTGCCGTCTTCTAATAACGCTAAGGTGGTGTGGAAACATACACGGTCACAACAACAATGCAACTATCAACTGTTTTACATTGTCGTGTTAAAGACAGATATGTTTTATTATTACTAATGTTATAATATTATACATATTACTAACCAGATCGTAGTTCAACTGGGTTGCTAAAGACCAATGGGGCATACTCACTTTGAATTGATGAATCCATGAGGTTATTGTATCCTTTATTTCCATACAATTATAACACATAAATAACGGCTCTTAAGCCTTTCGTCCTCCGAAAGATTCCACATAGATAGAAGTCGACATTTCATCAGTATCTCGCCGGATAAAGTTCTCATAAATCAAATCGTATTGTGAAGTCCTGAGTGAATCATGTCCGTGAATAAATATGTTAAAATTTGTTTTATTTTCGACAACTCCATTTTAAGTTACACACTCTGACGTTTTCGTCTTTGTTTTTGCAGGTTTAAGCTTTTCGTTCTAGTTTAGAAATCAAAAACCAGAAGGAAGAGAACAACAATAACAACCGTGGGAATATGAAAAGCAAGACATGTACGTTTCAATTAAGAAGACCTATGTAAATCGTTTTTTTTTTTCATCTGTACAGAATAATCACATTATAATATAATAAATTAATTAACAACGATTTAATGTAATTTGTTAAACAATTATTAGTAAAAACCTTAAAGCCATACATCATGTGTTATCGAATTAAATATATTCACCACGATGGATAAAAAATTGATAGACAAAAAAAAATTAGCTCGTTTAAAATAGTGGCACCCCTAATATAAAACTCTCACGGCCAAAGTGCCTCTGAATTATAGTCAATAACAATTTTCGTCAATGAAAGTGATGACCGATGATAACTTTTCATTTATGTTTTATAGTATAAAATATCATGTGGTCGATTACCAAGTAAAAAGAATCATTTTTATTTTATTAAACGTGTTTGAACATCTAAACAAAGTAGTCGGTAGCAAGTCATGTATGACAAATGGAAATAACTCATGTTTATATAGATTGACTACATAGGTAATACGTATACCTATATACGCTCTTTCAACCGGTGAGTTCTTGAAAAGGTTTTTAAACATATTTACACATCTACCCCAAAATATTAATAGCATTTCTTATTAATTTTTCAAAAAGGACTTTAATTTTGAAAATATTGTCATATGCGTTATATTTGAGTTTGGATAGATAACTCAGGATGATCAGCAATATATATGTTGGTAATAACATCAAAACTCCAAAAACTCTATCGATTTTTATATGCATCAACACTTTCAAAAATATAATACATATTCTGCTCCGTCTTCGAAAAAAATTACCCATTCGTTATTCGATTAAAAACTTTTTTAAGTTTTTTCCCTCCACCGTTGCTTGTACGACTTGGCGCGTATGAATATGGTGATGAAATGTTTTAATAACTATTTAAAAAACGCATAAATCGACCGAAATAAAGAGCGTTGAAAAAAAATAATCTTGTTTATAGCTAGATAACAGTATGCATCAAATACACAGCTCAGCTTGCAACACACCTCAACACTGGCCGCACGTCCGTACACCCCATTCCGCTGAACAACGTCCCTAGCTCTAGTCAAAAACCAAAAGTGTCATGTGCCAGGATTGCAGTCAATTCTCTATCACTCGATCAATCGATTAATATTGAATTGCTCGGTTTCTCGACGGTCTGAAAATAAATATAAAATCCACCATAAATATGATCCGAAATCAGTACTCAATGAATGTTCACTTCCTATCGCTCCTGCGCCATAAAAATCGCCCCTGTTGTATTTGTATCACTAGATATACCTCTGTCATTGTTTATCAAACGTCACGTGTTTGGTAAACTATATATTCGTATTGTTCACGAGTAATTGCGCGCTACACGTACGCGCCTACTGATAGCGCGCGCTCAAATTTCATTTATCCCGATTGTATAATAGTAGTTTGTTCGAACCTATAGTTTATTGTCGTCGTTCGATTTTCGATTTTGTGTTTCGCTGTATCGCGTACATCACGATGATGTTTATCTTATTGCAATATTGCTGAGCCGCAATAATGTTTCATCGCAAAAGCTGACCAGGGGCGTAACTTTACATTTATTTTTGGGTAAGCCCACATGTTGGACGGAAGTGGGGACTAATCTTGGTTACCAATTTCGGTATTGTCCTCCTATAATTTCAAAGTTACCAATGATTATTTTTATTAATCATTAAAATTTAAAGCAATGTTTGCAATTTTTATTTATCACAATACAAAATTACTATACTCGTAACTTAACACATATACGTACTGTCCATTTATAACATATTTTCAAAGTCAAACTTCTATCTTCTTTTCTATATGATAGCAAACTCATCAACAACAACCGATGGATTATCAATCAATTGCTCACCTATTTCCCTTTCTATGGAAATTGACGTCAAATCGTTTAGCCTAGGAATTGTTATAGTTGACCTGAGGTATGTTTTCATTTTTCTCATTGTTGAAATACTTCTTTTTCTTTTTAGAGAAAATCTGGGTAGGCCCGGGCCTACCAGGCCTACCTACTGTCTACGCCCCTGAAAAGCTCTTTGAATAAATAAAAATAAAAAATAGGTTGTTATACTGATAATCGTACTGCGTTCTCTTCCGATCGTTCACCGCACTTCGAATTGCGTTTCGCGCGTAGGCGTCACACGGCGCCGAACAACATTATGATACGGCCACCACGGCGCGTGTGTACAATGCGGCGACGACGACGGGTTCCTAAGTATCGAACAACCTAACCTAACCGTGTCGTCCCGGAGCCGTGGTGCACGCGTAATCCTCGAAACCCGGTCCTTTGCCAAATGGATCGATGTGCGTCGAAATCTATATCTGCACTACACGATCGGCACGGCGGAGGCGGCGGCGTCCTTAAGTGCGACTCAGGGGGTTGGTGGGACTCTGTGCGAGACCCTTTGCCCCCAGTGCGGCAGCAAGATTTTTTAGGGCTGAGGAGTAAGGAAAATAATGGGACTCTTCTACCATCAAAGTAAAATAATACCAATATATAAATATATATATTTTTTTTTTATTGAAAAGAACATATACAAGCGTACATGCACAATGAGCAAATATGATAATAAGTTAGATAAATAAACAGCATGAAAATGACTGACGAGAGAAACCATCAAATGATATAATCCTCCAATGTCGACTTATTTAATTTATAAAAATATTATAAATACACAGGCTGTTCACATAATATATTTATATAAATATAAATTTTCCGGTACTCAAAAAGATTAAAAGATTTTAAATAATAAATGTACAGACGTCATTTATTGTCTTGTAAATTAAACATACTCGTAAATAAAAAAAATTAACGACATACGGTACCGGCAGTGGCTTTCGAAAAATAACTACCTTTATAATTTACCTTTTAATATTATCGATTGCCATCGGTCAGCTTTTGAAAAAAATTTATCATTGTCATTGAAAAAGTTGTTCAACATTTTACCATAATCGATAGCAACATCATTTATCGACATACGTAATATATTATATTCTGAAAAAAGCTGTTCCTACATACATACAGTCCTAACCTACATACAGTTATATTATAGTTTCTATAAATTAATTTTAATTTGTATCTCCTGCTAAGAGAGGGCCCGATGAATCTCTGTTGCAGGGTGCGATGCACTCCCTGAACTGCACTCCACGGTGCTTTTTTCAGTCCAAAACTGTTCTTCCGGTTAGATTCACATTCACACATCGCATGTGATATAATGTAATAACTGTTGTTCATTTATTATATAGGTCAACGATGCAAATGAGCTGAGATGTCATGTCGTTGCAAAACAGCTAGTGTCGTAGATAATAATACATAAATAAACGCTTGGACGTAAGGAAATCAGGAACATTATAATATAATTATGGCCAAAGATACGAACATGTTGAGACAACAATATGTAATTACGAGTGTATGTTAGATGGTACAGTCGAAAAAAGAGCAGCTGTTGGTCCTTGGTCGTGGTCAGTGGCGCCAGACAGGTTACCTGACCCCGGGTATAGGTCCGACCTATGTTCGATGTTCGATGGTACAACTCTACTTTGTGTCGATATACTTGGTCGTGGTAACTTCGCTCTCTTTTTTTTTCTTACTCGGCTTCGCGCCGCTACGGTTGCTTTGGATACATATATGGACGGTACGTACGTGTTCACGCGCTGGTGCTGTACACTCACGCATATGCACATTACACGTAGTTACCGAACGTACACCGAGAGCGGTAAATGGAACGGAAAATAAAATGAGAATAAAAATAAGAAAAATACTGTTCAAATCGATAACGGCCGAGCATAAAATGTCGACGACAACCGAGTCCACGGGCGTTTAATTCGCGTATATTTATACGGCTTGTACTTCATCGTTGAGGTGGCGTGTTACACTCCACACACGTAGGTACGGGTAAAGTACGCACGTATTATCATGATATATATGTGTATGTGCACACCAAAGGACATTTCGACCACTGGTCACGTCATCGTAGCCGCGCTGTTTTCCTCGTCCGTAATATTATATTATTTTCTTCCACACGGATTTCTTTCATTTTCTCTCTTTTTCTCCGCCGCCCACCCCCCCCCCCCTCCGACCGAAACTCTCTTTGTCTCCCCCCCTACAGTTCGCATACAGCCGGCGGTATGCATTTACTTCCCGCGCATTGTTCTGTCCCGTGCATTCGAGCGTAAAACCTAATAAGACCTTTCAAAAGGTTTATCACTAATTTCATTATCCATCTTCGTAAAGGTATAATATACAAAGTCGTTTTCAAAAGGTACATATTAGCTTATCGCTGAACCGATCGATACCGCAACATAGCCGAACACCGTGCGGCAGTACGTTTATACACACATATTGTTGTTTAATATTTATCGCTATATGTTATTAACAGCCAACTGCGGATACGCACGTCCGGTATTACGGCTGTCGAGGAATTCGCCGCTCCAAGTGCGCACCGCGATCACATCGGGTGGTACAAGGTTTCGGGTACTTTGAAGGGCAAATGTAATTTGGGCCCGCGGTTACCTTCTTGGTTGTAAACTCAGCCCGGAAATTTTAGGTAATAAAATAGGTAGATTGTGATCTCGGCCCGATAATTTTTGTATCTTGTGATGAACAATTTGTTGTTAAAAATTAAAAAATTAACAGCATAAACGCACAATTTCAATTTCAAAATACAAAAGAAATCTTAGAAAAAACACTTTAAAAATATAAAAATAAGGAAATATCGGTGAGTGAATACGTCAAAAATATGGCTTTTTACTTAAAAAATTTAATTTATATTATAATCTTACATAATTACACAACAATTTTATATTTGTATCCTTTTTTATACTTACGATTTTACATAAATGAATTTTATTTATAATTTTTGCTCTGAATTCTCAAATAAAATCCAATACTTAAACATTTTATTTACATTTTTACACACTTTTACATAAATACAACGAATTTCATTCTACATATTGAAAATAAATTTTAGAGTATAATGAGAATCGCCTCCTCGTGGTGTCCTCTGGGTAATGCTAAATGGTTCTCAAATATCATAAGAATATTTTTATTTGGGCCGATTTTACACGATAATCATTTTTACCTGAAAAAACCCTTGGCCGAGTTTACACCTAAATAATTTTTACCTGAAAAAAACACGGGCCGAGTTTACAATAGACCTTTTGAACATTTTTTTTCTTCGAGCCGAGTTTACAATCGCCCACTTTGAACCCTCGATATTGTTCCGGGGGTTCCATTAGCATTTTCGAGAACATATTTGCCCCACGCACGCTCCTTGTGCTATTCGATATGGTACGGTGGCGTTCAAGTATTACGATAACAATAGTTGATTTTACGTCGTGCCCGCACATAAATGTATATAATACATGGTGTTGCACTGGGACATCGTTTCGATGCATCGCGTAAGCAGTATTTAGGTACTCGTATTGGCCGTATTCCAATCAATCGACGCTCAAGTGCGGTCAGGTCAAATCTGGCCGAATGTCTGATGCGTCCGTTCATATTATATCATAATTAATTCTCTAGTAAAAACGTTCATTTATTGCCAGGTGCCGTCGTGTGACGGAGTTATATCAAATATTTTCCACGTCGGTCGCTTCGAGACGCGAAAACGCGGTATGCAAATTTAAAACAGAACTCACGAAAAGAACACACGTATTCAACGAAAACCGTATGTCTTCCACGGACACGAACGCGGCTCTGTGCACACGAAATTCATGTTGGTAAGCGTACGATTGTAAAAATGAATAAGTAGAGTCTTAAATAATTCATAAAAATCGCGCCCCCGGTTCGGGCAGACGATAACTTCAAAACGGACAAAATATATTTAATCATTTTATCGTCCGTATATTGTATATTCGTGCGTTGTTTCCATATTAAATGCCTATGCGTATAGTAATATGTATAGGTATAAGTAAAAAAGCTCTGGAGATGTCACGTCTGTCCGTGAAGTATTTGGAAATCTGCAGGACGACAAAAGGACAGTAAATAATATTAAGCCGAGCGAAATCTGCTGCACCTGTCGCAATACTTCCAGTTATCAAATTGGTCGAATTTCATCGATTCCATAGTTTTATTGTTTGAACACTTATCGAGAAAACAATTTTCAAAGTACCGGCACAATTGTCTCTAGTTTCCTGAATATGATGATAAGGTCGTAAGCACTCGCACTGAACTTTGCAGTGAACTTTCCAACTACATACAGGCCGTCAAGCCGTGTCCCTTCCTCAGAAATAGTTTCACTGATTCTACGGTTATATAATGAGATACACGAGTTTTTTTTTTACGTACTTGTACTCCGCCGTCAAAACAGTAGATAGCGTTTGGTGAATAATAAGTCTCAACGATATAATCATTGTAATGCAATCATGTGTAATGAAAAATAATACTTCAAAAGCGTGTGCGTGTGGGAGGGTGGTGGATGCGCGTTCTCATGCGTTTATGCGAGGACGATTCTATTAATATTTATTGACAGATAAATGACAATAAAATTCGCATTATCTGCGAAAAGTTCAACTTTTATCCGCCCATCATTTATCATAATGTCCTTAATGCGACTTCAGCTTTGGCGCATACAATTCGGTAAATTGGTCGAAAGATTTATTCTCAAATTGACGTTTTTCTTAATGTATAAATACTATAGGTACTGTGTTGAACACGCTACGAATGAGCAATATTCATTTGACCTAAAGCTTGTATATTTGGAAAAAAAAAACAAACCCAAATCGAATTGGTAAATTTAATAGATTTTGTTTATGTTTGTTATCATCGTAGGTTTTTATTCACAATTTTTAAACGAACAACATTGCGCAACACGTATTTCGAATTAGAACAAGTCCAACAGAATATTCTCGATATTAATTTCGGTATATTGACCGACGCTCATTAAGACGGTCCGTCGATCGGACGAATCATTATAGGTACCGAAATAGCTTTTGTGTGCAGAACACGCGCAGAAATTTCTCTTCGCGGTCCCGCGAACGCTGCAGGAAATGTTTGCATCGCAAAAGATCGACCAAGACACTCGAAAAAACCGATATTAGCATTAGAATTTTATCGACGAAAGATCATTGTTGTCTCTAGAGCTCGTATGTTGATATGTTCTACCGCGAGGTCCGAGACAACGGTATGGTAATCCAGGTAAATGGAATGTCTGCATTGATTGCATTTACATGTTTCGCGAGTTTTCATATTCATACAGAGTGTTCACAGCAATCAGTTGAAACAGATCTTCTTTTTCGATCTTTAAGCTTTACAACAAAGGTCATTATCATTTATATTTGCTTTCACATTATTTTTAATTTTTTTACATTTTTTTGTTTGCATGTTATTTAGTATTTCAATTTTCAATTTTCTGACTCACTAAATTTATTTGTACAAATCTGTCTCTCTCATTAAATTTATTATTTTATTTGTTTCGTCTATTTCCGGTCCTAGGCTCTCCTCTAGTAGGTGGCTACATTGTTTTCCTTTCTTTTTTCCTCGTACTGGAGGCATTCCGTGAGCACGTATTTTGTTGTTATCTGTGTTCCGCATGTCGTAGATATGTTTGGTTTCTTCCCTGGCCATCAGGTGACCGTGGTTCTGTTTGGTATGGCCAATTCTTTTGAAACAGTTCGTTTATACCGCACTGCCTATAACAGTTTGAAATACTTAAGTACCCAATTGCGATGGGTTCACTTATAACTGCAACTACCTTTTGGTATTGGTTGTGTAGATAATTCACGGTATCCTCGAGGTCATAAGTCAAATCTGAGCGACGTTCACGTGCAACTCACACACCGTCATGACGCGTATGTTATAATACCGAACTTCTTACGTACCTGTTAACCCGACCGAAATAATTGTACAACAATTATGAACTGTACCAGTAAACGCAGCTCGACACTTGCATTGTAATCTTTCAAAACTGATAACTGCAGCGACGGCAAAGCAAACGTTCATCATCGTTTCATTAAAATTGAACTCGTTCATTATTTTAAATGTAATAAATGTTTTATAAAGTGTACACGTGTTTACGATTTGTAACATCGCGCGGTGTTATAGTAAACGATTCGTACGTTTATTTTTTAATATAACCATCAGCATCTTCTTATTTACTGGCTAGGTCGCGTTTTCATGACTTGTAAAACGTGTAATTTTCATAAACCAGGCTTACGCACGCATCGTATACACTATTATTATAATATTTACCTTATATGCACACGCATATTACATCATAATTCATACGTACACACGGCCATTACGTTCTGACACATTTAAGTAACGGAATTCCCTGCGCTCATGTGCGCTATATATATATAATAGTAGGTACGCTCGCGTGAATTCATTTTTTTTTAGCAAAATATTATGTTCACACGTAAAAAAGATTCATAAAACGTTGCGTCCGTAATTGTAGGTACCGCAACAGTGTTATGAGTCGAGTGATAGACACGACATTTATAGATGTCTGCGGGTGTTGACGATTTTTCAATTCTTGCCTCGACGAAAATGATCAGTGCCGCATAGGAAAAGTCGGCACGGCGCGACGCGCAGGGTCGAGTAATGGAACGGCCGAATTCGAAAAGGTCGCAGCTTTTGGAACGGACGGTAAAAAATGTCCCATTCCCGAAACAATAAAAGTTGGACAAAAATTATTCTGAAAGGATACGAACACCGAAAATCTGACCTACAATAGCGCGCTTCCTTGTCGTGGAAAACTTGGTCCGAGTCCCCGAAAAAATAAATTGCTGTAGGCAATACTCATGAAACGGTAAATGGGACACAATTTGAAAAACAGTTTTTGGTTAGTCTGTTCAACGTTTCGCCGTTCCTCCGAGTGTAACGTGTTACCGTTTTACCTTATGTACGTACCAGTCTCCCGGTCAATTACATTTTAACGTATTCAACTTTTTACACGTGTGTTTGAAATACTGCTGCGTGTCACTGCGGTTCAATAAAATAAAAATTTAAATATTCTCGGTCCGCATTATTCGATAAGCCGAACAGCTGTGGCGGGTAACATCAATACACGGATTTGGTGCTGACGAAAAACGAAAAACAATTCATCGATACGCGATTGTTCATGACCTCATTCATACCTTTTCTAAATAAGAACTGTGTTTCTCGGTTGTTTCTTTTTCAGATATTGAAATGATATCATACTATTTGGATAAAATATCGAAATATTACTAAAAATGTATTGGTATATATAGATATTATTCAGCTTATTGCAAATTTGTATATGCTTGAACTACGCGTAAGAAGAGGCGTATGATTTCGATTTAGTTTTTTTTTCTAAGAATAATATTTTATATCAAATATTGAATTAAATAACTTGATATTTTAGAGCTGCGAGACGGAAGAGTTATCGTATACGTTGTGCATTCTTACACTGCGCTTCGATCCAACGTACCGAACTTTAAGTTGGTATAAATGAAAGACTGTTGCAGTTACAATATTTTATATTAAAATGGTAGTACGAGAAGTATTTTGCTTTAAAAAATACAATGAAAGATAGCAGGAAAAGAATAAAATAAATATTAGCGCTCAAATTAAAAAAAAAAACGCGTTTGTAAATATGTCATGTAAGATGTTACAACGAAGACATCTGTCATACGGTATGCGTATACGTATACGTATGCTGCGCCCTGCATAGGTACGATATCAAAGTAATCCGAACAAGTAGGTAGCAAGTGTCAAAATTATAATTAAACCTATAGGTGTAAACAAGTACGGTGATAATATAAGCAAATATTATTATTAAAAAAGTAATTGTGTTTTTTCAGCCCTTGATAACGCGCGTGGGATAAAATTAATATACCCCGATCATTGTACAGTTTATCGTATAATAGATAAAAATATAAACTAAAACGTTCGAATTTGTCTTCTAACCTCCTAGAATTAGATCATAATAATATTATACTAGATTATGTTTATTCATAAGTAATTAATATAAGTGATTACCTTCCTTTTGTAACTGATTGCTGTGCACACGATTCAAACCTCTTACGACAGAGCAAATGAACCGTTCAAATTAAAATAAAGAGTATAATCATATGCAGAAGAAAATAAAAATAAGAAATATCCCAGCTCACCCGAATCCGCTAAAAAATGAGCACAACCGATCTAAAAAAGATCGTACTTTTGCGCGCAGTTTCGACATTTGATTATTTCGAATAAAAAACTAGTGTGTCATAATGTATGCGCTCAAAAATGATTTTACAATAAAGAACGCCCAGTTTCATGCAAATTTGCTTCGTGCAAAAACGTACGTACGGTACAATTATTTATTGTATTATAAGTGTACGAATGTACATAAACCACAAATTAAACCATGTAAAACTTGTAAAAAAATATTTAATCAGTAAATATAAGTGTGCACGACAAACGTTTTCTGCTTTCACAAAAAATGTAATACAACTCTCATCAATTATTGTTGTTTGTTAGCTGCAGCAACACGGTATATTATTATAGTGGGCTTACCGAAAAGGAACGTTAGGCTTAACGTGTGAATTATTTATTTATGAATTGCAAATATTGTTGTACTGCCGTTTGTGTACTAAGGATTTTTAGTAATGTTATTTCGTATGTATGCACATTACACGCATCGCAACATTTCTGTGAAACCATTAATTCTTACCAGTTGAGATAAGTCTATGTTCAGGGTGCATACACGAAAAACAAGTGGTTTCCAGCCTTTTTAGTTGTGCGGAACACCGATTTTGTAAAAACAACTTGAGGTTCACTAACTATGAGCACGCGGTACACCTTTATACCTTATACGTATACATATATATTGTATACTTTTATTTTTTTAAATTTTTTTTCCAAACCATTTTATTCATTTATAATTTGAAATATTTGTAATCCTTGTCCCTTCGGTTCTTATATTGTAAAAAACAAATTTTGAATTTCTTCATTTTTTCAGGAGATATCGCAATGCTCGGCGGGACACCCTGTATAGTGTTTAACTAATCATCAATTAAGATATGGCGCGAAAACGGTTTCCGGTAATCGGCTCCGTGATCATGCCGAGAGTAATGATTTTCTCAATAGCTTTCAAAGTGCAGTGTGCGAAGTTGCAGGCTCACACCACTTTGACCTATCGATTTAAAGAACATTTCGAATAATTAAAAACAATTGTTGTATGCGAAATTTCGAAAATTGCAGATGGCTGATCGATTCAAATTAATTAAGCATATTGAATATTTCATTTTCATTCGACTGCCTTCAGAAATTATATCGGAACAACAGCGGCGGAAAATGTGAGAGATATTAACGAAAACTATCTAGAGATCATTTTTCTAGAATAATACTACCGAACGGAATGGGTAAATAAATTGGTTGAAATGTTGTCTACTGAAACGTTTCTCTTCTCTTGTCCAACAAAAATAAGAATGTTGAGAAATTGGACTTTGGATTTAAGGACAACGAGAGGAAAAAGCAAAAGCAAAGTACATGATAAATCAATTGGAATTTGGATTGCAAGGATCTGAGGTACCCAATGAAAATAAAAAATATTAATGCGATGCAATAGATTTACTCGAAGATTAGTAAAATGTTAACATTTTTTAAAACATCTGGTTCGCTCTTAACTCAGTGCTTATCTGTTCACACGTACTTTTACCATCGCTGAAAAAATATTAACTTTTAATTTTGATTTCTTCATCACTTTTAATAAGTAATTTTGTAACATTGTATAATATATCATATTTTTTGAAGCAATCGCCGAAATCATGTTTGGTGTTCTAACAACATAATACTATATTATAATAATAGCAAACGCATATTCAATGAATATTTTGTATTTTCTGATTGTTTTCGCAATTTACAAACATTTCAAAATGCATTCATCACGTGCAAACATTGTACTATCTTAATGGCATTCGTTGTTTTTTAACAGAGTTCATAAATATAAGATACTTGTTGGTATATAATACAACTCATTTGTACTTGCAATTTTTATTGAACAAATAAATACATTTATTTTTCATTCTTTACTAAAAATGCAATTCGTTCAATATTTGATTTAGTAAACCACGTTGCTTAATTTAGTCCAAGAAAGTGAAATATAAATTACCTTAAATATGATAAATATTGTAGTGTTATGTAAGAATAATAATACCAGTTGCTGCTTGCGTTTGCGTATTACAATGTTGTGGTTTAGTTTTTAATTTTAATTTTTCGTTTGTGTTAACAATTAACAAAATTAAAATTTGGGCAGTGCACATTTGGATACTTAACAATTGATGGGACATTAGGACGCATCGATTTAATATATTCCGATATCCCGTGGAAATCACATGATATTTTATTGTCAACCTACTATCACTAATTGGACACTAATTTGGTTCGATGTAAGACCGACCGACAGCAATAATAATTATAATAATATATGAATAATATACCATTCGTAAACGATCCCTCGTTGTATATTATAACCCGTGTTGCGAGTTATTATGATGATTAATCACACTTTCCGGGAAGCGAGATCGCTAATTCTTCGTGAAATCTGTAGTCAGTTCAAGGAAACGCTAAATTTCTACTGGCAGTAAACTTCTAATTTATACATCACGGTTCTTCGTAAGTGTTTACTTATTAATTATTCAATATCTCTGGCTTTATAAAAGACATTTATTTCTTTTCCACGACCATGTACTACGTTTATTAAACAGTTAAATAAATATAAGTGAAACGGCGCGCATTTCAAACAATACATTCTGATTTTTATTTTTTTTACAACATTTTGAAGGTATTTAGGTTTCTATGGATTATAGGGTTTTATTTTTCTAGAAATGTTTACTGTTCTCTTAATTCATCAGTTTCGTGGTCTTCTATACTGATTTTAACTGACAGAAAGTATTGTTATCGGGTGAAAATAAATCAGTTATAAATTCGCGAGTTTGTAATATTTCGTATCAGGCTTTCATATTTTTCCCAGTTCGTAATAGTCTAGAATTATCAGGGTTTTTTTTTTAAATTCGTCCCTGTAATGATGTATGCTCGATAGGCATTACATTTTAGGCGGGAGAAAAATAGCCACGCAAGAGCACAGAGGTTCCTGCAATTTCATTTCAACGTGTAGTCGGTGGAAATCAGATAATATGCAAAGAAAATAATTAAAAAAAAAATAGCGTGAAAATCCAGCCGTGAATAACCGCGCGTGGAAATATGGCGGCGTTTGATTTACAGCACACGATTGAAACATACGACTTTTCACGGTTAGCACTCCGCGTGTAGTCATTTCAAAAGCGTTTTGCCTTTGGAAGTCGTCGAAGAATAAAAAATGAATAAAAAATGTGCGACGCGAAGTGTTCCCCTCCGCGTTATGTGCACATTATAATAATATCATGCACGACGATTACGGCACAAGGTATAAACGTGGCGTTTCCGGGAGAACAATAAATTCGGAAGATTCCGCGGGATAACCTGTGTGCAACTCTGTAACAATGCTTGCGCATCTCGAGTACGGGTTCGCTCGGTCGTCTGACAATGCGCTCCGTCTCGCGTACGCTAAAATCGAACGAGTGCACTCACGCTAAATACTGTCAAGTCAGACTGATATATTATTATGTTGTCTCCGAGCGTGCACAATATCGCGAGTGAAAAAAAAAAAAAAACGGTTGAAGCTCCTTGATCGGGTGTGATACGGGGATGGGTAAACGATACTGCTGTAATGGTCTTTTCAATTACAGACCGATGTACCACTGCTCTAGAAAAAAAAAACGATTCAGAGCAAAAGAGGTCGGATCGATCGGTTTATATTTCTAAAGATGGTCGATGTTGTACGGTAGAACTCAATTCGTTAGTGAGGTAGGTCAAACTTTTATTGTTCTAACTTTTGCAAATTCGATAATTCTATGAAATTGCTTTAAATTCTAATACAAGTATTCGGTGAATGTTTCGAGCCACTAGGATAACTATTTATAGAATAACAACCAAACAGATAAACTTCCAATTTCATCAACATTTCAAATCTTGTATCTTTTATAAAAAGTTGATAGTGCGTGATGAACTACAAAGTATTGAGTAAAGACGGTGCAGGGTTTCTCGACTTCAGTTGAAGTTTTTTTGCAATTTTTATGCATGTTTTTCTCGAAAAATTCGAAACATCTTCTCCTCAAAGTCTCCTCAAAGACGAATTGTCCTACTAGAAAAGTGAATTGTCACGTTTCTATTGGTCGGAGTAAGGTTTCTGGTCGAAATTGAGTTCACAAACACAAAGTAAAAACTAAATATACTGCGCACGTTGTACATCATAATAAAACCAATACATTTTTCATTTCACTCATAATCTAAAATATAAATTGTTGAAAAGATATAATGTTGAAAACGTATGCTATTTTATTAAACCAATGTTTATGAAAATAAATTATTATATTTATCGTTATTTTGTGAAAATAAACGCTCGGTCAGCAGCGTTATCGTTATGATTTTGCACCGCATTTGTTTCTCATTTCGCTTTCGGAAACACTCTACCTATGTAATGTTAATACATAACAATAATAATAATGTACTTCTCGTTCGCGATTCGAAGGGCGTTCTCCGAGTTGTTCGGCTCTGTAATGTGACAGCGCGTCAGAGTTCTCCAATAATTTTCATACGTAGGAAACCGGGACGCAACAGTCGGGCTACAACTTGAACCGTATACTATAAACCAGGGATTCTCAAACTTTTATAAATATTGTACACCTTTTTACTCATACATTTTTTTGGTACACCTTCTTAGTTAGTTAACTACAATATGTAAAAAAAAACGTAAAGACTACATACAGTTTGATTTCATTGAAAACTAACAAACAAAAAAATGTAAAACCAAAAAACGCTTGCTTTCAAAGAAATTAGTGTGAAGAGTGAGCTTATTTCTGTACGCGCAGTTGATCAACATTGTGTGGTAATTTAGTAAAATGCAATCTTAAATCATTTCATTTGATTCTATGTTTACTTCGTGCCTATATAATAATATATTCAACTGTCTGCTTGGTATAACGGCTGCCGCGCACACTCAATCAATGGCGAATGAAACGATGATAGGTACGGTATCGTTTTAAGCTTGAATTTCGCAAAATTGACTATTTGAAATGTATAGGCTTGTGGTCGGACTCGTACCCCTAAAAAATGTTGAGTACCCCCGGGGGGCACGCGTTCCACGGTTTGAGAACCACTGCAGTATAAGGTGTATTTTGAGCCAATGGAAATATTTAAGGTACAGTTATTGGCTGTGCGCAAAATGAACCCCGTGACGTGTACGCCAGTTGAACGAGTTGGCGAAGGGCTGCAGTCGGGGGCTCCGCTTCGGCGCCCGGGCCACTACGGGGAATTCGATAAAGGCCGTGCGCGACTTGTGGGGAGGGGGTGGTCACGGATGATGAACGACCCACGGCTTTTCGCCGAACCCGAAACTTTGTGACAGAAACGGACCTCCGTCGAACGCTCCGCGCTCGGCAACTCGGCACATGGCGACCGAGACCGCGAGACTTGATTTCGCGATTTCGCGACGTTCCATTCGATACCGCGCGCGATGTAGTAACATCTACCGGACGGTGCCGCGGGTCGGCCGATGAAGTTTTTTCGCAATTTCCTCGCCGTTCTTCTCGGTCGTTGGAAATGCTGCGGGGAAATATTCGAAAAAAAAGACTTGCTCCCGATGTACCTATAGTGACTGCGGACGCCGTTTCCCGTCGATTCCACCAGGGGCGTAGCTATAAATTTCTTTTTGGGTAGGCCCACATAAACCTTCCACTGTTAGACGGAAGTGGGGACTAATCTTGGAGACCAATTTTAATATTGACCTCCTATAATTTCAAAGTTACCAATGATTATTTTTATTAATCATTAATAACTTAACTCATTAACTCAATGAAAATATTATACTACTCTCTTGTTAGGTCTCACTTAGAATTTGGCTCTGTGGTTTGGTCACCAAATTATGCTCTCTATATTAATCAGGTGGAAATGTTCAGTATAAATTTCTAAGATTGATCTGTAATAAATTTAATTTAGCTATTGACCGTGACACTTATCACATACAGTCTACCAATCTGGGGTTACCTTTATGCGAAATTAGAAGAAAAGTTGCAGACTTGATGTTCTTGTTCGATTTGCTGAATGGTAACATTGATTCTTCCGAGCTCCTTTCCCTTGTTGGTTTTAACTTTAGTAATCATAGTACGAGGTCACATAATTTATTTATAGTCCCATCTTATTCCACTAACTATAGTTCCGCATCATTCTTTCCCAGAGTACTTGCTTTGGCTAACAGCATTAATAATCAGATCGACTTCTTTTTTATGTCCCGTAATGTTTTTAAACATAATGTTTATGTAGCATTAAGCTCGGATGTTAATTATTTATAAACTTATCAATTCTCAGTATCATAAATGTTTTAATTATTATTAATTTGTTGTAATTTTATTGTAATATCAGTATCAAAACTGTATTCTTAATTGTCTTTTCATTTGTAAATATTAATTATTAATTATCATTGTACTATTGTTTATCATTCTAAAGGGTATATACCCGTTTATATATATATATAAAAATATAAAATAACTTATAGCAAGGTTTGCAATTTTTATTTATCAGAATACAAGATAATTTTTTTATAATTATTAATTACTATACTCGTAACTTACAACATATACGTATAGTCCATTTATAACATATTTTCAAAGTCAAAATTCTATCTTCTTTTCTTTATGATAGCAAACTCATCAACAACAGCCAATGAATTATCAATAAATTGCTCACTCATTTCCCTTTCTATGGAAATTGACGTCAAATCGTTTAGCCTAGGAATTTTTATAGTTGACCTGAGGTATGTTTTCATTCTTCTCATTGTTGAAATACTTCTTTTTCTTTTTAGAGAAAATCTGGGTAGGCCCGGGCCTAACATAACCGGGCCTACCAGGCCTACCTACTGGCTACGCCCCTGGTTTCGACCCCCGACGGTCGTGACGATCGTGGGGCGCAGCCTCAGATCGAAATCGTGTACGCGGGTACAAGAGCGAAAAACAAGACGCACGCACAACCATCGACAGGACCAATACGTCCGTCGCCGAAAAAGGGGCGGCATAAGTTCGTTTTGAGACGACGTACCACTCCTCGTGTATCGCTGTCTACGCGAAACGAACGATCGTACGGATTTTTCAGGATTCGTCGTGGTTGTCGTGACGCGAAACGTTTCACGCTCGACTTGTTTGTCGCTCTATAGCGCAGGCGTCACCGATTAAATTTTTTTCAAGGGCTGAATCGGAGATTTCGGAAGTTTTCGCAGTGCCTAGGGGCACCGTGATCACTTTCTAAGGGTACCGCGATCTACGGTTCATAACAAATAGTTTAAAATGTATGGATTCTTTTCGTTATTGTTTTCGTAAAAACTTTATAGCAAATAATGTAATATTTTCTGTTGTATATTCGTTTA
This sequence comes from Periphyllus acericola, assembly GCA_949715065.1. Classification (NCBI taxonomy): domain Eukaryota; kingdom Metazoa; phylum Arthropoda; class Insecta; order Hemiptera; family Aphididae; genus Periphyllus; species Periphyllus acericola. Next base: position 19,026,222 of record OX454270.1, on the reverse strand, counting down.
TATTTTTATTTGTTTATTAAAATGCATTTATTTGTAATTAAATTAGCTGTGTAGCTTAGAACGCTTAGATTGTATTAGTTTTAATAAAATTGGTTATCAACGAGTAACTTTTTTTGTTCTGTCTTTCATGTTATATACATAAAAAGTTTGCGAACCGCTGTATTATATGATTATGCAAATGTAACATAAATAAAAAAAATAATAAATTGAAAAAAAAACGAAATACGAGCTAACGAAAAACATAATACAAATAGAAAATTAGTTTACGATCAGTTGGAAAAAATGGCAAGTCTTGCTCCCAACTAACTGCTCATCATTTGGTTTACGATTCGTGCACGCTATCTTCGTTCCAAGGTGGTCGTTGGTGAACCTGGATCTGAACTTGTTCTTAACGTAATTGATTATTCCTAGTCCGCGGACCTCCATTTGGTGATCAGTTCTCTATACTAGAATAGTTAATATAATATTCGTTCACCATGTGCGTACGGACAGTACGAATACAATTTAAGTATTTGCTAAATAATTTGTGACTCGCCGGAACGTCTTTGCTGAAATTCAAAACATTTGACTCGGTTCGTTTTTTCTGTGTGTATATTAATTTTCCATATTTGATATTATACTTAACGCTATTACGCACTGTCATAAATAAAAAAACGTTAAGTGTTCGAACTTTCCTAAGTAAAGTTATATTATTGCGTAATAACAGTTTATCCTTATTTCCGTAGAAAGATTAAAAAAAAAAAAAGAACAATATTAAGTTAGGTTATATTAAGTTATTGCGAAACACTTTTATTCTCCTCGGCGAGTAATATACAAAATATTGATTTATTGGATTTTCTTTTGTACACGTTCAAACGGAACATAAGTTTAATTATTTAAAAATTAAAAAAAAAATTAAAAAAAAAAAAAAAATATTTGTTTAATGGTTAATATTAAACACTATTATAATTTATAATAACCAATTATTATTCAACTCTATATTATTTATAATTTTTACACCTGACGATGATTTTTAAAAACTAAACCGGTCGTATGGATAGCTTTTTTCCTATAATACTCAAGGCAATATTTGTATTTTATTGTAATTTTTTTTGTTGATTGATTGTTATAGATATTTATTATATTTAAAATGAAAGTAGCTTTATTGAATTATTGTTATATTCAATAATAATTTGTTACCTATCATAAACTGTTTTGTTTTTGGGTAGACCGATAAATACATTAAATGCAATACGTTCGTTACGACATGAGTAATATAATAATATTATAACATCACAAATGTTACACTGGATTGAACTGTCCGAGTTTTTAACCAAAATTAAGAATACGATTGAAAAAATCATAATCAATCACCGTCGCAACAATAACAACGTATAAAAATCGCATTAGAACTTGGAATGAACACGTTTTTTAATTTGTTATTGTTCGGAATGCACATACCACGAAGCAGTGCACGGTGACTACAATATTACAAGACGGAGTCTGTTGGTTCATAATTAAATCTAATTATTATCTTTTATATTGTCGCCGTGCACCTAAAAATAATTAAACCTACGGGATTCGTAGAGTTTATAATTAATGGCTTTAAATATTTAAAGTTATAGCCCCTACCGTCGTTGTTAATAAGAAGAGCATAATTTTTGTGCACACAAATTATAATAATTTTAATGAACTACGTATACTCGTACTGTGCATGGATTTGTTTTACGAACTGTTATAAACTAAAGGGACGAACGATAATATTTAAAGAGGGGTAGTTAGTTATTATATTATAGACCATTTGCATAAAACAATAATTGATATAGTCAGCTACACTCGACGGACATTGTGTGTTTCGTCAATATCGTATTCCGTCGTGTACGTTACACGACTTATGCTGCATCTTGACTCATTTATTACTTTCTATGCTCGCTGTGCACCCGATTTATCGACACTGGTTCTAACGCCATTGGGCATCACTTCGGAGTCCATCGCATAGGGCCATTACTTACCTACCCCTTTTGCGTATACTTTCCCAGCTACTAAGATCATTCGGAACCGTCCGATATCAGAACTTTGGTACACTCGCTACTTCGAGGGAACGGTCTTGTGCACTACGTCCATACGTGGTATCTGAAAAAAGACACCATGTTCATGGGGTCCTGGTACTTCCAGCTCGGTCGATGAAAAACATTTTAATGTCGATTTTTATTATATTTTATTATTAGATTTTATTATTTCAAATTGATCAAATTAAATGTATTCATTGAAAAAATCAATTTGAAATCAATAATTTGAAATTCTGATTGAAAATATTTTCCATCGACATAATCAATTAAAATTCATTTATTTAAATGTAGATTGTAATATTTTTCGTCGATAAAATCAATTTAAGTTCAATCTTTGTTTCGTTTCTAAAATACGCGGTAAATCAACGGTTTTACGTCGTTATATTTGCTCGGTCCATAGCGTTCATGTACTCGTTATTCTTTAACGAGTTTCCAGGACAGTGGGTGAGATTAAACTTCCAGAAACTGTGTCCGGGTTTTGAATAATTTGTAGGCGTGAATCAAAATGTTGCCATTATTGTCGATTGCGATATTTTGAGATGATAAATACTACTTTCCCCGTTCTGCGAATCACTTAGAACATAATATTTTCTTTTCTACAGTTCTTTCAGCACATTTGTGAGTTATCTCGTTGCTTATTAATCGCTTATATTTTCCGTACACGCGGAATATGGTAGAGCTTATTGTTAGTTATTGATTACATTACTCCTCCTTGTTTGTTTTCATACGTTTACAGGCAATGAAAAACGAATTCACAACAATAATAATTACACAAATTTTACTTAGACCAGCGGTTCTCAACCTTTTAACGTACTAACCACATTTTCACGCACCACTAAACTTAGTAAACTCTGTTTATGCTTTTGGTAAAATGTGATGTTATGTATGAAGTGGTTTATTAGATTTGACGGGGAGCCACATAATTTTGAATATATTATTAACATATTATGAACAAAATTAAAATTTTAAATTTACAACTTCAATGAAAATAAATTTGAAATAAATTAAATTTCTAGAAATACATTCTTATAAGATATTTGGGATGGTTTGTGTTATTTTGGATGGCTTGTATTATATGTGCGAGGACGTCTCTATGTTGGTAACTGTTAGTCTTTAATCATTTTCTACGCTTTATTTATTTTTCGTATATAATGAGTGAAAGAATATATTCTCACACAGATATGTTTACACAAAACAGATTAGATTTTTTTTTTCATTATGTGGTTTTTCTTCACGACGTACTACACTTGAGCTTTCTGCGTACCATAAAGAAACGCTGACTTAGACTTAAAGCATCTGATTATGGTTTATGGTGTATTCCGAGTTTTGCTTGTAAATATCTATAACCACATGATTTCGTAGAGGATTTTCGAAAACGTTGAAACGGCGATAGTCTCTTGAATCCCTGCCTTCTACGCCGATGTTATATTACTCGATATACGGTATAGTTATGAATGTATATGTAGTTGATAACGTTTATTTTTGCTCGAAAACGGCCGTTTAAATCGCACGTTGACTTTTATTTTTTTGTTTAAAAACCTAGATTTTCTCACCGTCTCAAAACATTGGACGGCAATTCATGTGCGTGCTGTTGAACCATCACTATGATTTTTGGTAATAAATTTACGTTGTGTGTAACGTATTGACAGAAGTATCGATGGTCATCGATGATGTTGCCGAAACACAAATGTGCAGCATCGCGTGGAAAAAATAAAAACAATCACAATGTAGATAGACCAACCGCAGTTATTATTATTCCTGTGATGCGGCATCTGCGTTGAAAATAAACACAAACCAAACGGAATACCACCATATTACGTTAGCGGACGGATTGAGCGATCACGTGACTAAACGAACACGATTATCTCGCAATTACGCGTATACTACGTGTACTCTGAGCTCATGATATTTTTGTTTGTTTTTTTTTGTTTTTCTTTCATCTCGGCCGTTGCCGGTGCGTAGTGGTGAAACGCACAACTCGATGTTCTCCGATCTGTTCCGAATTCTTCGAACGGTATTATTAAAAAAACATCTAATAATAATACATACATACGAAACGTCGACATGATGATGACATAGCGATGCATAATTTTTGGATTTTTCACAATCCGCACGAAAATATTATATCGTATAACGGGCGCACAATGTGGCAACGTTTTTATTTTTCTTATCCTTCGAGAAGATGTAGCTGCAGGATTTCGTTCTTCGGGTGTGTACAGTGTATATAATACGATAGCTAGTTATCGTTATAACAAATACGTACTATTATTATGGTGTTAATGATTTCGCGTCCGTAACTCGAACGCGTCTCCTCAAGGTCCATGCGTTATTATTATTTTTTTCCGTCCAATGTCTTACTTTCACCCGCACGCCACGCCAGTTGTCGTACTAACTTTTGGGTCTATCGCAATCGAAACCGCAGCACCGACGCTACCGACAGAGAGAACCTATACGTTATTATAATATATAATCGTGGCCGTATATGGTGAAATAAACGCATTCGTAATAAACGCCACATTCCTATACTTGGGAAACGAAGTGTACAAACAAGTTAAAATATTGTAAAAATAAACGGCCGGTTTGATTTTTTTTTTTTATGGTAAACATTGTGATATCTACGAGAGCTTGCGATTCGAAATTTTCGCCGTGTCTCGGAGTCTTAGAGCTCGTCGGCGTACACGATCATAATTCGTGATCGGCTAACTTAAGTGTTTTATTCGCCAAAACAGAGCTGCACGTGTTTTCGCGTTAGTTTTTTTTCGGTACATCTAATGGTCATTACTCGGCAAACGCAGTGGAAGCCATTTACGTATACATTTGTATTTTAAGTTTATGAGAGCAGCGTTTTCGTTAAATCTTTTGTTTCGTCAACACTGGAAGAGGGATGATATTCGTCCGCGATTTCGCTCGATGATTTTTAAAACATTCAATCACCACCACGAAATTTGCACATGGTAATAATCCAATGAAAATATTGATCCATAAAGTTCACCGGCTTGTGTTTATGTAGCACACGGGGAAAATTTAGAATTTTTAATTATAGCCAAAACGTGTACAAAGTTGAGGTAGTTATTATAATAAATAACGATCGTGGTCAACTATAGTTCGAAAAGCAACATTTTGTTTACGTATTATTATAATAAAAGTTGAACGTTTATGACCCAATTGTTAAAAAATAAAAAACAGCAAAGCTTGTTAACAATCAGCTATAGCGCACATAAATGTCAATAACGCGATTCGAGTGCCGAGTCTACCATTGTTCATGCTTAAGCGGTCCAAAAATTATGACTTTTCGCGTGCACAAACAACGTCGACTCATAATATGTGGACATTCAATTAAATGGGTAGGTAATCTATAAATGTATGCTATTTGAACGTGTGCATTTCAAAACAATCAATAACGTTAAGCGCCTTTTCTCAAAAAATAACTCTATGTGACGGTTGTGCGTGAACTCATACTTGAATGTATATATATGTATGTACATTGCACAATCGTACTCGCGGCAAACAAACGATTTAATGGAAACAATTTGTTTTTAAACGATATTCCAAGAAAAAAAATTTTACGATTAATGCCATTTAAAATACGAATATTCGTCCTTAAAATCTGTAACACTCAAACACGTTTCATTTGATTCGTCAACATTGATTCATCTCGGAGAAAATAACAACAACGGAGAGCGTTGAAGGTTCTAAGAGTGTTTGTACATTTATACATTTTTTATAGACACCGGTCACGGGGTTTATTCCACGAAGGAGCGTCGTAAATGTTAAGCAGTGTTAGAAATATTCTAAAGTAACATTCAAAACAGCGTTATGTGTACGTACCGTGTATGCATAATTTATAGAGATACAGATGGGAGGGGGAGGGGGTGATTTTTCCTTTTTTTCTTCATTCGAAAAAAAACTGTCAATAATATTATATTATTTAAACTTGCGGGGGGGGGGGAAATCGTCGACGGTTGAGAGTTCACGGGAAAGTATTTTGTTTTCGGAATAAAACATGAAGCGTTCGGCTTCTTTGAGAAATATGAATTTGTTATTACAATAAACAACCGTTGCGGGGTTTCCTATAAGAACGCGTGTCGAAGACGTTGAACGGAACACATGCAATCAACGTTCCATGAATAAATGCATACGAAATGCGTGACGAACTTAAATGAAAATGTTAGTTATATGTGGAAACAAATTACTACGAATTAGTTTTACCTACTGGTCGTACAATATAACGCATTTTTGTTATTTGATCGACCGAAATAGTTGCAAGTTTTTTTCTTCGAAATCAAATGTCCGTTTTCATATTATTATATCACAAAGACTCGATGTACTTACCAATACTGTATTACATTGCGACTGTCGATATCGCTGTTGTTCGTATCCATGAATAATATCTCTTGATTATTTACTTAAAGCCACTAATTTCCACAAACCAATGTTCTCACATATAGATACATTTTTAGATACATTTTTTTTCCATTCTTTGTACAGCTTTAACAACTTAGCTTACACAATATAAATATAAATGCTACATTTGGTCGATCACAATGGACTCACTAGATTAAGCTGTACCGTTAAGCAATTTGTTGTCGAGAAATTAGAGATTGTAAATGATGTACTATAATAAAATATAATGTTCAACCTCAGTTGATCGCAGCAACGGATGATAATATATTTTAGCGTAATGACTCCCTAGGAGTTTTAAAGATTAATTCAGATTGTCCCCACACTGTAGGTGGGACTTACTCTTCATGTGTTTCCATGTTTGTTTTGTATTTATATAGTTCATAAAATGTATTTATTGCATAAAAAAAATGTACACATGATAAATATTCTATATTTCAAACGACTAAGAAAAAAAATATTAATAATATTGATTATAATACGCACATAGAATAACGAAATCCATACCATATCATTTAATCTCGATTCCGATATTCGAGCGCATAGGACGTATGGATGGTGTTGGCGAATAGAAAATACCAAATCCTATATCAATAGACATTACTTTGCAGGCTGTGGTAAACTGATTTGTACCGTCGTGCGGTTGGCAGGGAGTAAGTATATTGCGATGGTACACGAACTATGATCTTCAGAAACATGGTCTTAAAACACAAGGCCACTTTATTAATCTAGCGCAAGAATAAGAAGTATGAACTGTATGCAGTATAAAAATTAGAAATATTGCCGTAGGAATTTGATATAATAATGCAACATATAGTGTTGTAAAAAAAAGTCCATTGGGTGGGCGCGCATCCCCTAAAATAATTGTTATTTATAGTGAAACTTTCCTCCACGCGTTTTTGGGTTATAAATTTATAATATTTATTAGTTGTAAACTCGTGACGTAGTGTGTTGGGAAACGAGTTGAGATAATTAGAAGATGATCCTCCAGCACATTAGGACTATAAGGAGCGTGTAAAAGTGTACGCGAAAAGTAAAAGTCTTAAATTATTGAATACCCGTTCAGTTGAGTATTTTCTCAATTGTACTCGCGCGGGGGTATTTTTTTTTTCGTTCCGGGAACGAGCGTGTGAATATACTTGATAATTTACGAGGAGTTATTATTTATTTTTAACCTATCATTACAAGATTCATAACACTTTTTGTCAATGTAATTTAGCATTGTATTTTACGAACATTTTTTATTTCGTACACACAATAGGTACATACATATACTATACAGGCGTACCATGACTTATAAACTATAAATAAAAAAACTTGTAACTTACGCGACGAATATTCAATAACAACATCCTTATGTAGTGTGTGTGTGTGTGTGTGTGTGTGTGGTATCGCATTAAAATGTAAATTATTATTATTACAGCAATATGGTTACGCTTTTCCCGGCTTCTTTGTGTTTATAGTGTTATAATATATATATTGTGCACATTTAATAACAGATGAAATGGATCGAACAATCCGTAACCTAAACAAATAATTACCACCTTTACAAAATGTTAGATAACAACTATATAGCATATTGTAGTCTATATATGTAATGGAAATTGGTACCAGATGATCTATATAAACATTAAAATAACATGTTGACATTGCTCTACGGTATGTTATGCGATACAGTAAACGTACTCAAGTGAAATTGTCACGAGCATTTAAGTGTATATAAATAAATATATTTTAATATTTCACTCGTGTGGATGCGGAGCTCGAACGAAGAACGAAATCCGCCGAGTGTTCACAACAACAGTGTACTACATTTATTGTTCGCGCCGTAACATAATAATAAACTGTTAATTCTACTTATTAAAATCATTAGCATATCTTCACAATTACAGACGTTCGCGGTCAATGACCGATCAGCGCCCACACACAATATCACATGGTAAAAATTTAATTTTCGTTGACTTCCGGTTTTGTGAAGTTTAACGTTGGCTGATTAAGCCGTCGTCGTCGCCGTGCAGTGTCGATATCGCGAACTTGTGTAACGCGTCTATAATGCGAGTGCGAGTTTTTGAACTACTGCTAGTCTCACGTGTGTCAACTGGCGACTCGTAAATACATCGCTGCTGGTTTATGTACATTATTCTAATACGCAGATCGTTATATTTTTATTATTATCAGAGAATCATTATCCAGAATACTCGTATTCTGAGCTGCCTTTGGCGGAAATGTTAATTATTGTTCTTCGAATCGTTTCTAACGCCAAATTGTTAATTTAACACGCGAATCACCGCCTTTGTTTTTATAATAATTTAGAGATTTTTTTGCTTTTGTGTTCTACCATTTGTGTGTATACGGGTGTAAATGTCATTGTTTAGAAATACGTAAGTGGCCGGCCAGTTAGCGCTCAACGACAATACGAGTTTTTACTATTTTTTAATAATATTATTTAATTTATTTGTTACATACACATCTACCTAAATATATTGTTGAGCCAGAAGTGCTGATTTCTTACACCGATTGGTCATTAATTATTTTATTGCTGCTAGTTAATTGTAATTCATGTACCAGAAATACGCATATAGTTACTATTAGCAATAATAAGCTTATAAATACGTTTACCATTTTTAACTGAACCTTTATTCGTATCCATAGTTTCGAGTACAATATACACTCACCCACGCACAGATATATAAAATAATTGCATACAGATTTCTTGTCATACACTACGTTCTAGATTTGCGAGGCGACCTCAACCATCGTGGTTGGTTCTTGATTTTGCTGTTCGGTTATAAGAGTAAAAAGACACGTAACGATCAAACGATGATCGGACGTGTGAATTAACGTTATTTACCATACGGTCCTAACGATATTGCTAAGTTATTCGTTAGTCAAAATCATATCCAAATTGATGTTTCACCATGACGATGAGATATTTTATTCCGGACTGTACCTATATGACTTTTTCGGAGGAGAAAAACCAAACGAAAAGTTGGTGCTTTTATACTCCTGCTTGTTTTGTGGTCACGACAACTCTGTACCGAAATGGACGTTTAAATAGTTGTTACATATTATTATAAGGTCTACGGGAATGTATAGGGGATATATATACGGGAGTATATAAAACGTTTTGTAAATTTCCGCAGAGTGTCATGTGAATGTGCGCAGACGGGGAATTTACAGTTCGATAACAAACGCTTTACTGTAAACGCTTAATTATAGTTCCATCGCCACTTTATCGTTTTTAAAACACAGGCCAAACCACCTGCTACTGTGTAATTTAAATACTGCAGACACTGGAATCGCACGACAAAGTGAAATACAAATGTGTACCCGTCGTTGATTTGACGAGCGATTTCACACAGTTTTCTTGAAACAGTTTCATGATATTTGACTCATTATCGTACAATCAACATGTTTTTGACAATTATTTTATAAATTAAAACCGTGAAATGAATGCATCACATTAATTAACTTGTATAAATTATAGTATCATATATATTAGGATCCGTCAAATTTTACGTACAAAATGTCAACGAAAAAATGTATCAGGCCAGTGCAATTGAATTATGCAATAAATATATAATAGACCGAACGCAATGATTAACAGAACCATCACGAGATTGCAGATTTCTCGCTAAACTCACGCTTAAAATATTGTACAACTATCCGATGTTGGAATTGGTTGAATCTCATAAACGTAAACTGAATAAAATCAGCTGTTTTTTTTTTCTCTCTCTGCGATATAGTATATCGTATTTGATTTTTCGAAAAGTTCAGTATTTTTTGTACACGCGTACGCGGCCGACGAGATAAACGAGAAAAATATGTTTATGAAAACAACGCTATGGATATACACTCGGTTAAAATCAATATATTTACGATTTTAAAGCTTAACGATATGCGATAGTAAAGCGCGTGATACGTAATTCGAGTGAGATCCGAAAATGAATTTTGTTTGCTGGTGGTAAAACCAAAATGCGCTATTATAGTAAAGATATTAACGTCCATGTCCGTAACAATAATGTTGTCCTATATTACATTATGTTTGTTCGGGACGTAAATGGAAATGTAGGGCGCAAAAGTTGTTTTAAAAGCTATGATAATATCGCGACGGCGAAACTCACGTCTCAGTAATATATTGTAAAACCTCGCTTAACGGACACCTTCAAATAGCGAACGTTTTTATGGGAACGGGGACTTTTTCACCATTTTTATATAGGAAATCCTCTAAGTACCGGACACTTTATGGGAGATAAATTTTCGATTTTGAAAATTTTTATCGTAAATGTTGAATAATCGTGGAATGCCTTAATAAATATCTGTCTATCTAATCTAATTTTACAATTATAGTTTGTCTTATCCGTCCATTATTGCGTCGATAAAAACATTTTTCATACCATTTTCTGCAATAATTTTCAACGTTGTTTATGTTCTGTGAAGTTATCCTACTCGTATTTAGTTGTGTTTGTGATCCCATTACATACGGACGTATTCATAAACGTTTCAGAAAACAGAAACCTCCGTCATCGACAATGAAGTGTTAAATTTTCATTAATTTTTACATATATAATAATATCATAATTTTAAATAATAAAACTTTGTGTAATGATTAATATTTGTATTGAAGTCATAAAAATAATATACATATATCATTATGATACATGTAGCATTTATATAATATATAAATATATACATTTATAAATAAATGTTGTACATATTAATTTCTCCAAGTTATTAGAATTTCCCCCCCCCCTCTAAATAGCGGACAAAATTAAGGCGACCGAGAGTGTCCGGTATTTAGATGTTTCACTGTATATGTATAAATATGAACAATAACGTATTGCTCCCCGACAATGCGAAACCATAACGCATTACTGATATCATTAAAATATATCACCATCATTTAATAGTAAGTTATTAAACACCGATGTCCGAAATACGGGTGTGCGCGCGCGGGTGTGTAATATCCGTGAAAACGTAACTTTTGGATTGTGTCACGATTAATTGTATTTATATGCTTACGGTGATATACGCCGTGATTTAGATCAACCGATATCATTGTAAAAATTATTAACACGCGCGCGTTGGCGTCGTTAATTATTCGGTCCGTTTTCGCTTTTCGGTCGTCCCGTCTGCGCGATTTCATAAAACAAAACCGGGTTACGTTTTAGCAGCATACCCATACGATGCATGGTGATTCGTAAAAAATAAAAATAAAAAAGGGCACTGAAATGTTACCGAAAGAATCAATATTTAGAGTCGGTTGTGTTTTATAGTTTCTAGATAAGTGTTAACGGCTATGATGTGGTATAAAATATACGTGTGCGCTCGCACTACAGCACGACGTGTGTGTACATATGGACGGCCTGTACGTGTATGCATCGTGTGCAAGATAAGTTTTTAAACGGACGAGCCTCCGCATGATAATCGAATATTTTTCGGACCCTTGCGTACAACCTTTTCCCTACCACACGTATACGAGTATATATATTCACGCGGCGGACGTATTCGGTTGTACCTATTTATTAGCAACAAATTTTCGGATAAAAAGGATGAGACAGGAACAGAATCGCATACGTTCCTGGCCAGCGCGAGAGGTCCGCCGGGCACGTTTTTCGTCGAAGAACCAGCGGTAATACCACGCGTGGTATATATTATATTTTACCTATTTGTATATACCAATCGAGGGGGAGGCGTTGTAATACGTGTACTTTAAATTGTTTCGATACTCGTCTACGTACATACCTATACGCGGCGGAACTGCAAGTCCTCCGTAAACCACCTTATATACGGGCGGGTGTTACATCACATTAACTGTCCGTTTTGATTGAATAGGCAATATAAATGTTAATGTTTAGAATATAGTCGAGTTCTGAACTAGGTGTACCTACCCGATGCAGTTGAACGCGAGGTTTGTTTTGAAATGTATTTTAACAGTAATTATTCGATTTCAATCGAACGGAGTGCTGTACATTGCGCGTAATAATATTATATATGTTTGATAACGTTATAATCAAATAAATTTCCATCGGAAAGTTCTGGTTTTCACGTATATATACTATACGCGGTACATAGGTTTCACATCAAAACAGTGCAATACGGTTCAGTAACTGATTTAAATGGGAAATTAATTATTGCTCCATGTACCGGAGAATCAACAAAGCAGCACAGACCGGGTAAACAATGTCGTTCGTGAAACATAACGCTTTTCAAACTTTTTTGGCTCTCGAGCCGCATTTTAATTAAGTACAAAAACTTTTTCGACGTTTCATTGTTCTAAGCACTAATAAATATCAAAGCGATAATATGACGATAACGTGACACGGTTTTATACTCGCGATCGACCTTTTATATTATTTTTTATTATGTTTTAAAGACAACGACGATAATCTACCGAAGAAGTCCTGGAGGGCGGAATAAATGTATAAGATACCTATAAATATAAATGCCGTGGGGTAATACTATTATGATTTTAGACGTAACGAGCCTAAACGATTTCAACGTAGTATAAAGGTCTCTGAGGGCACAGTTTTTCGAGTAACACGCTCCTTGAAATTCCAAACACAGAAAATCGATCAATTAATCATATTCGGTGCATTCCACTTGTCTGAAAATCGTTTCAATTCAACAATAACGATTGCATTGTTTGAATTGCTGTAGCTTATTCGATGTTGCCGACCCACAGAGTCCTTGGAAGTTTGTCGTTGAAAGATGCTGAATTAACAGTTTGTGAAAAATACCACCGCGTATTGACTGCAATTTGACAACACCTGCTATCTTGTGATGTGTAGATATTTTCACGTTATCGAATTTTACTCACGTACCGCGTTTAGAGTTACTTAAAAAAAAAAAAAAAATTATTCTAATGACGCTGACGAAAGTTTACGACGGAACGCGACCGACGACGAGAGCCGAACTGCTCTAGAGAGAACTTTCGAATAAACATAAACTTACTAAAGATAGGCGGCGCTTAATAGTTGTGAGTATCTTTGAGAGAGCACACACAGACACACACATAGGTGTACGTGAACGTAGAGGACGAGAAGTGGTTGGCTTATGTACTCCGCCAACGTAGTGTATGCCTGTATATAGAACGCGGTGGTAGACTAACGTTCGAAGTACCTAGATAAAACGAATTTACGAATAGAAGCAAAATACGCGAAACTTGAAGTGTATCGGATCAGTGTTTTGTTAAGCGCGGGAGTCACTTAGTTAGGTGCCTTATTGATAAATATAATATATGTGTACACAGGGAACAAGGTTAAAAATATGCCTTTAATATTTCTGCATTATGTTTGAAAACTTTCATTTACTACTTTTTTGTTGTTTTTTTTTACTGTAACGGAAATACTTTGAGTATAAGACTAAAAATTGTAATTCCTTTCTTTATCGTCCATACCGCGGTCCTTACGCCGTAAATGGCGGTTTTTTTTTAACATATATTTTTCATTTTTTTTATAAATAATGCCCATGTACACGCAACGAAAGCCAAAGTTTTCTATAAATAAAATACTTTTTAAACATATTGAACACCTACATCAGGACGGGGGTTTTACATTTTTGCCAATGCTTTCCAGTTTAATGTTATGCTGGTACCGTATTTTATACGTTACGGTGAAAATATATCCCAAGACGAAATACCTACATGATAATATAAACGTAAACGTGTTTTATACAGGGCGTTTGGCCGTTTTTCGTGCACAAACTTTAAAAGTTATCCCGTGCGCTGCAGTATAGTGCAGAAAAATCTAATTCACGTTGCGCCAATCGAATAATCGACAAATAACCAATGTACGATGGTCGAATCGAACAAGCGCACAATATTATGTTAAACCGTAAGCCATCAACCGAAAACAAATATTTATTCGCGTTACCGTTCGATTTGCAAATGTGTAAATCAAAAAAACGTTCGGCGCACATATTAAAAAGTAAAAATATAACTCACTTTGCCGCCTACTTAAATATCATATTTTATGAACATTTTTTTTTTATATAATTTCATTATTTATTTTAATCGAAAAAATGTGCTGCTGCCAACTTTACCCTTTTTGTCGGAGAGGCGGGAGCAGGGCTACCCTTTCCCGTACGTGGCGCGTAGTGACTAGGAGCGGGCGTCGAAACACGGCGCACGGGACCAGTGAACTTACACTGATTCGGACGATCTGGAGTGTTTTTTTTTTCGCCGCGGACAAAATAAAATTATAACTCGAACGATATTGTGATATGAATGCGTGCCGTGTGCAAACGTTTGGCTGTGCAATTTGATTGATGTGCGCGATAAACAAAGGAACCCGCGACAACCAAAACGTATTGCATTACCATTGTACGCTTTGGCGGCAATTGTATGAACGACTACGATTATAACGATGACAATGCGTCGGAACTGCAGTGTGCGCGTTGATTGTACTATTAATTTTTGATCGTATCGATATCATTACAATGATAATTATAATAATAATTTTATACGAAACAGTATTGCAACCGAATTCGTGTGTGTGTGTAATAAAAACGTGGACGTCGGAAGCAGTCGCTTCAGCGAACGGTTCAATTGATCGAACAGTATTGTTAAAAAAATACACGTATTTTACCGTGCCTATCAAAACCATTTCAACGGTCGCGCGTACATCTCGTTGACCGTTTGATAGGTGTAATTTCTTTCGCTGCAGCCTTCTAGTCGTGCATTTGAAAATTCCACGCTAGAGCTGCTTATTGCAATACATTCTCATCGAAAAGATTGGCACTGATACATCTTTATCCTTTTGCAATATTTAATACGGAGGATTATCGGTTTCGTATACGCCATGAGCGTACAACGAGCATGTCGATATTACGAGCAGTCGTGATGAAACATTATAATTGAAATTCGATTAATGTAGAGTATGCGATAGACGCACGCTAGTAACAAGAACTCGATTCTGAAAGAAAGTGAGAAATAATATTGATCTTTATATATAACCCGACAGCATAGGCCATTAGTTAATACTAATTACAGTTAAACAATTTTTAAAATTTTTGTGAGGTTTACATTGTGTTACATTATGTAAACAGTTAAAATTACAGTTGTATTTTATCTATAAGGTTGGTTAGTTTTAAGAAGGTAATCATTTTCGTACGTTGATCGGGGTTGGGTCCAAGGATTTCATCAAGTGTTTCCGTCGAGTTAAGATCCGTACGCTCCTGTTGGTACAAATGACATTCTGTGTGATGATGTGTTTGACTGTGATCTGTGTATTGCAAGTTTCGCAGATGGAGGGCTCGTCGTTTGCCATAAGGAACCCGTGAGTTATCCAGGTGTGTCCGATTCTTAGGTGATTTATGTTTGTTTCGTCAATTCGATTTAGGTTAGGGTTTCCCCATCTGAATATTGTGCTCTTGATTTGGTTTAATTTGGTGGTTTGGCTTTTCCATAGGATTTGCCATTTTTTTTTAATGTTGGTTTTTCTGGAGATTTTGAAGTTATCGTAAGGGAAGAGGTCTAGTGCGTTTGTGTCTGTGTCAGAGGCAGCAATTTTGGCGTATTTATCTGCGGTTTCATTGCATGAAATGCCGGAGTGTCCAGGGATTCAGATGAGAGTAGTTTTGTTTTTTGTTGGTTTTGGCTTCATCTAGTTAGTTTCGTATGGGAATTGTTATGTCGTTGGGGTTTGTTTTGTTTTTGATACTAAAGTCGCTGAGGTTTAGGAAATTTGTGTGTTCCGACGTGTCTATTTTTTCGATGGATTTTAAGATCGCTATTGCTTCCGCAGAAAATATTGAGCACTCGTTTGGAAGTCTATTTGTTATATTTGAGTTTTCATTTTCGAATATGATCGCAATGCCAACTCCCTAAATTGATTTGGAGGCATCCGTGAATATTTTTTGGTGTTCCTTGAAGTTATCCAGGATGTCATGGGCGTGGCTTTTGAATATCTCGGGAGCTGTGTTCTGTTTTGTTAGAGTGTTTAGTTCGGTGTTAACTCCATACTGGTTTTCCCAAGGGAATGGTGGTGTGGAGTTCGCGGGGGATAATTCTGAATCATCGAAATTAGAATGTATGGATATTAAAATGTTCTACTTGAATAAGGGATGTAATACTAGTCGTTATGCAGAAATACGTCTTGTTATTAATTATCAACGATCGGAATAATTATGATGTAAGTATACACATAAGGTGTCACAGCTGATATCGATTGCTAATCCTCATATTATATACGATCACGTATTCGTTTACGTGATGCGCATGCAAGGCTGCGGCCAGGGGGGGTTAGGGTTCAGACCCCCTTCCCCGAAATTTTTTCTTGAAATAAGATTAAATAGTTTTAAATGCCTATTATATGTGAAACTTGTACATCGTACATGTGTCACTATGACAACAAGACGCAAGTAAATAAAATGGTATATCTTTATATTTATTTATATTATGTTAGATAAGCATGCGAACATATTGAAATTCGGGTTTGTGCGCGTGTTTAGTATACTATTATAAACTATGTAATAGTATATTACGGTCAATACGACATTATATTATTGTACTTTGCTCCTCATCCGGTTGTACAATTCGGTGTTTATGAGTTCGCGAGACTTACTTTGTATATTAGTCAGTTACCAGGTTCAATTAGGGGACGGATTAATCAATTCCCGGGTTCATTGAAGTTAGGTGCGTATACATGTATTCCCTAGTATACCTTTGGTGAGACGTTTAAATCGTTGAACGTACGAACGAACACTATTAGTATTTTCGAATTATTTATTTTCTAATTTTTTCATACTTTGAATCATGCTATCATAACGTGCGTTAAGATCAAACAACTTTTTAGAATGTTTTAGAGGATCATCGTCGTGGTTTGCATTTTAGTTGTTCAGCTATATGAAGAAAAATGCTATCTAAATCCGACTGCCATTGCTCGTTGCCGATACGATTCTAAAAAATACCTGTTACTTTCGTAACCGATGTACAACAAAAAAGGGATCCGCTCGTACTCATCTCTTAATAACCACTGAACCCGATCACCGGTATCGCGATGCGGGAAAACGGACACCCGGGATTCGACTCGTATACGCAGCCGTCGTGAACAATCGAAAGCTACGACGGTATAGATCCGAGACGACGAGGATAAATGATATTCAATTAGAAATGGGGTGAATGAAAAAAACGCGATCCTACATTATTATTATTATTGTTCTCGACTCTTCGGTGTGCATTGTACACAACGACGGGATCTCGATATGAATCATTCATATTTATAACCACGACGACGATTCCGGCCCGTATATATATAATATACGCATAGGCGCACATTGTCGGGGACGTTTTGTTTTATAATAATAATAACAACAACTACCGTCATTTAGGAATTATTATAACGAACGCAACAAAATGTGTTGTTTTACTGTGTGCGTGGAAAAAAAAAAATAATAATAAATTCTGAATAATTATAAAGTGCGCCGTCGCCGCGCTAGCCATTAGGAAGATTTTAATTGCTTTTTGTACGTACGTGTTTATTTTTATTTATATTTACATTTATAACATCGCGGCTTCCTCCGTCAGCCGAGTGCGTTTCTAAAAATTTAAAAATCGGCTACACACTAAAGTGCTGTTCTAATGGACACCGGGCGGCGGCGGCGACCATTACTGCTGCAGCAGCGATGCAATCGGTCCGATGCGAAAACACGAGTGGGGTTGAAAACGAAAAAAAAAAGTTATAATAATAATAAATAAATAATTTGTCCACGCTAAACCGAACGATAACAGATCTGCTTCCCCCGCTTGCACCCCGGAATGGTCCGTTTCACGTTCGAAACTTTTTAAATACAGTTCAATTAAATTAGAAAGTAATGGGATTGTGTTCGGCGCAAACTTTTCCGAATGAAAACTGCTATACGGATTTAAAAATAAAAACGGGACATAATAATTTGTAAACTAATTTAAATACTTTCAGAAAGTTTCAATTAAATACTCCGAAGCTACTTGTTGTTCTTGGTTATGACATGAATAACTCATATTGAAATAAAAAAAAAATATATATTTATACGAAAAAAAATAAAACCGGCAGAAACGAACAAACGAGAAAAATACAATGGACAGGAGATTAAAAATATCATTATGACGGACCGTTTGGAAATAAATTAGCGCGAGTGTTTAGTTCAGTAATTAATTTTGTAGACGCTTAAAATGTTATTTTCACAAACTTTAAATGTGAACGCCATTACAATAGTTGTACAAATGTTTACCGCTTGGAAAGTAATATAGCGATGTATACGCGTTGCAACTTGAAAGTCGACTCTTACTCCAAATATTATTTTAAAACGCAATAATATGAACTGTTTTTGACCTTAATATCGTATTACCTGGTTACGTTGGATGCACAAGTCACACAAACTTCGTTTTTATAAAGAATAAAATATTGTTTTTAAGTGCTCAAGCTTGCATTCAATGCATTCAATATTATGATAAGTTTTGTTAAGTAAGGTGGTTATTAGTACTTTACTAGTTCATCCCGTATACTATAATAAGTTATAATTGTTATTAACTCATTCAACGAACGGTTGGTATGTTTGTCTGAGCGCCTAAAGGAATTCGCGATGTATGGTGATATATGCTGTAAATATTTTAGTTTTTGAGGTATGAGTTTTACGCGACTGAAAATGTTAACAAATCTTATCCGAAAGAAAAAAACAAAAGTCACAAAAATATTACAGTACTCACGTAATAAGGTAAACACCACAAACCACAAATTCTTTCATTTCTACAACTATGAACATTAGAACGAATTAATAGTTCACAGCTAGTGAACTTATAAGGGCGTCTTACAAATATATTACATAGGTATCCATTGTGGCATCTCCCAAGGTGATGAAGATGATCAATTTTTTTTTTTTTTTTAAATGACTCGCAAACATGTATAAAGACAACAAGTATTCCTATTTTAGTTCCATTTTTATATTTTAAACATTTTTTTTAACTACAGCCGCGTTAAGTGACAATAATGCTTACCACTAAAATTGAACTCAAAGTATTTTCGATTGCACGCAGAAATGTACCTACTCTTATGTTAGTTTTTAATTTTCGGTGAGTCACCCTATTGTTTGATCTAGTTCCTTCAATTACAAAGCGAGAGCTCAACGTTTTTCCTACATTGTCTCGTATTGTATAATAACATCATATTATGCATGTTGACGGTGTCGGAGCCGGCTATTCAATAAGGAGCAAAACTCAGGCAATTTGTTGTACAGCGGCGCGACGGCGTGGCGTTTCAAGCCACGCAGTCGGAGTGTTGTTTAAATAAACGGAACAAAATGACAGTTACACAGAAAAACGAATCGCCAATATTCGTTTATTGTCAGCTTTTGGCTTCTATGCAAGTATAAATCGATTATCGATCGTTTCATATAACCCCGTACGGAATGCGACGCGTAATAGATTTCTTTTGACCGACGCGCGTCTCACGATGCAATTTTTTCTCTCAGACGTTCTTTGAACTTATCGTTATATCGGTTCGACTTATTGTGTTATTCATTATGGGGGGAGGGGAAATTTCAAAGAGACGAGAAATTATTTTTCTCGCGAGCGGTTCGCCGCCGTGGTATAATCATTTTTCTTGCGACCAGGCAATTTACGGTACACGGTTAGGTCTTACGTATACACTTCGATCCGGCCGGTAAGACCATAGCGAATACGAACTGTTAACGTTTTATCATAAGACTCGTGAAGTCTGTCGTTCGATATCGTTTAAAGGTCAGGTGTTCAGTAAATTTTCAATCAAACCAAAAACAAATTTTCCTGTGTTATGGACATTTCAGCGCATTGTTCTTACTTCTTCGTAATGATTCGAGTTACGAGAGCAGCGAACGTTGAATTAAACGTTTTTATTTGCGTTTATCATTTATAACCAAACTCAAACTTAAATAATAAAATGGAACGAAATAAATTAAACCAGCCAACCAATTAGTATGTTTATTGCGATTTACTGTAATACAGCAAGTATTTATGAGTTTTCAAGTAGAATTTTAGCAAAGCATTGTGCGAAGGATTTGGATAATTTTAAAATTGATTACGTTCTTGTGATCTCTTTTATTCGATTCAAATTCAAAAAAAAATATTTTAATACGCTTCAAATATTATATAAACCAATGTTTCATGAACAATGACGTGTATAATGACTACGGATAATCGCTTATTGAAACCAATTTTGCTAAGGCAATGATATCATTCAGTCACTCCGAAATCCTGCTCACTAACATAACTAGAACGTAAGAAACTTTATTAGAGAAATATGATTTTCATAAAAATACAATATCATAGAGTATAAAAACACGAAAACAGTGTAGAACGAATACAACTTATGTATGAAACGATATGAGTTAAATCGGAACTTTCTTTATAAACAATTTGCCATCCAAAAGTGCCCTGTAGTTAGTACCCGATAAATGATGACGTTTGTTTTCACTTATGCGAAAAAATGGAAGTTTTATAAAGACGTCAAAATGGGGGGGGGGAATAGTGAAACGCTTATAGAGAACTATATATTTTATTGTTTAGAAGTCGTATTGTTTGTACTTGTGTAAAACTATTAAAACGTTCAAAGAAACAAATCGACCCATCAAAATCTCAAAATGAATTTTTAACACATAAAAACTTTTAAAAATATTTCCGCTCATAAGTTTTTAACGAGGAGCAAGCGTGCCCACTTGAGTATCCTGTTCAACGTTTAACCTAATTTAAGTGTAATCCCGCAAATAATATGCGACCCGGCTTATAATATTATCTTACCGCTGATTGTTAAGTGGATTTGTACGCACTCGGCGAAGGACTTATTGGTGTTTAGGAGGTACCCTGGTCTCCGGCTCGTCCACGTTATCAACGTATAGATATAATCACAATATTATCATATGCAAAATGCTAATGCGTCGGAGTTCGCGAATGAAAATCAAATTCCACACGGAGCGGTAACGGATTAGCCAATGGGATGTGCGCTAGAATCGGATACGTATTGTATAATTAATATACAACCCGCAGAACGTTGAATATAATACGTATTACGGACACATGGTCGACGTGTGCCGGAATAGTATACATTACGCGTTATCAGTGCGTACTTACTTTGTGAACAATTCGTGTGACACGCAGCGCTGTAAGCGCGTTTAGTATACTCGTCTCCACGCGATATCTACACCAAGTTGTAGCCCACCCTCGGGTACCAACGGGCCCGGCACGAAACCCCCGAATCACTGAAACGGACGTCTTGTGTTACGGGTTGGGGTGAATTGTGGACCGTGCAAGCGTTGGAAGAAAAAAAAATAATATAAACGCAAAGCGAGGACACGATATAATCGATCGAACGTTCTTGCTATCGTCGGACGGACGTAAAACACGCGCGAGTACACGTACACGTGTGCGGTATATATGTATAAAACACGTTCGTACGCGCAGGACTTAGCCTTATTTGCATTACAATGGTCGGGATTTTATACATATTATTATACTCGAGGGCGGAACGTGACACCGTACCGTCGGCCTGGATTCAGTTCTCGTATTCGGGCTTATGTCCCCTACGGTTATTATGTATCATTATTGTTTTCGGGACCTGCGCCGGCACCGCACCGTCGCGACACGCGGGGCTGAACGTTTTTCTATTTTTTTCATATTTTCCTTGGCGCGCGTTCGCCACTGTTCCTAGGGTAACATTCTAAAACCAGTGTTTCGTACGATGTCTCATACACGATTAACGCATTAGCGTAGTACGTGAACGCCGTTATATGTCCAATCGGCATTTTCAGATCTTCGGACCGTGTCCGTGTACTTAGTAATTGTTCAAAATGAATAGCGGTGAACGGCAATCGTGTAGCGGATTAACACGAGGATGAAATGAATCTATTGAACATCAGTATAGTTAAATAACTATCGCGGGAAAGCTTAGGCCGAGAAGTTTCGTTCTCCAGCTCTGTGAGCTCTGAAGATTTCCCATAGGGTCTTGATGAAGTTGATGCGAAACCCCTCTGCGGGTGTACCCTTTTGATTGAAAATAATGCGTTTAATTAGCATAAATCGTTATTGCGGTTATACCTTATGTAGCGCGCGCCGGTGTCTCGCCCAAGTACTGCATAATGTACGCCTGCATCGCGTACGTGTTACATGAAATAGGCTGTACGGGGGGGGGGCGGTAGGGGATGTGGGGAGGCGATGGCCGGGTCCCGTTTCCGCCGATAAATCGCTAAACGAAATCGCGTGATAAATCAACGGGCTGCGAGGCATTATCGCCGGACGTGTGTACGTGCGCACGTGTGTCGGGAATCCGCCGCTGCCGCCGCCGCGCCGGTCGGTCATTGGTCAACTGCGAAACGGTTACAACACACACGCACCACGGGCTCACACGCGCACTGACCGTGAGCGCGCGCGACCGTTTGTAATATATTATGTACACGCTTTATGTGAGTACATAAAACACGGACACGTCTACCGGGGTGGGGGCCTCGTAGAGCGCAGCAGAGGGAACGGTGACCGTACAAACGTATACACCAGTGTAGTGTCGCGTACACGCACGCACGCACTCCCGCACACGTCTATATGCACACCTACACGTAGGTCCGTTTGCGCAAGAGCGCGCGCCTGTAGGTACGCGTAAGCTCGCGAATACAATATAAACCATTTATATCCCCTCCCCGCATCGTATGCACTCCGCCCCTACATTTCACATCCGACGAACGCGCGCTGCTATTATTCATGGTTAGAACCTTATCTACGGATGCGTTTACACGTGGGCGCGCGCGCGCGTGTGTGTTAATATATACCTATGTGTATTGGCCGTATGTATAGATATATTAAATTATGTGTAATATAAACGCGCCGGAGCCCAGAGAGCGCAGTAAACTTTGACATATTGCCGTCGTTTAATCGTAATATACGGTCGCCACCGCCGCCATCCGGATGCACCCCGTGATTGCACTCATTCCATCGTCGTAGTCGTCGTCGTTGCGCGATGCGTCCGCGCACCCCCCCCCCCACCCACCTCGGAAGTGTCAGATTTAGTAGGAGTTCAGGGGGTGCAACGTGCCGAGGACCGGAGCCTGGGGTTTATTTTTTTGTTTGTGTACCTCCGATCTAGGACCTATAGATTTAATTCTTACGGATTGATACAAGAAGATTATATTATTTATAATTTATCAAAAACATTTCATTACCAAATATTAAATACAATAACAAAACATAAAGAAAATTATACAACCGTCCGTTATCGACATTGGATTTGATTTTAACTCATTCGCGTGACGATTGTTTAATTTTAACATATTGTATTGAAGACATAAACGAGATTTATGTTAATTTTTTTACTCGAAGGGACCTCCGGTTATTAGTATATTAGTTGCACCCCGTCCTCCCAAGACTTAAATGCGACACCACCCGCGAGCAATCCGACCTACGCAAGCGCACACCCCGAGACCCGTCTACATGTGACGTGCGAGCAATTAATTTCTTTCGGTATAATTAAATCGCTCGTTAACCCATGACGCCACCGCTGTCGCTTCCGCCGATTGAGTGTTTTGCGAGCGGGAAAACTCGACGAACCGTCGCGTTTTCGGTCCACCCCGTCGTCACCATCCGCAGAGCCAGAATAGGCTATTGTTCATTTATTTTTTTTTTTTATTTATTTAATTCTAGTTACAAGACAAATACATGATAATATAATAAAGACAAATATTAACTAGACATTACTCTACACTGAGGTAGAACCTCGTGTCGTAGAGTAAGAGTACACATATTTTTTTATTTTTTTTTTAGAAGCCGTGATAATAATGAAAGATAATAAGAGACCTTATCTAAAACAAATAATAATAATTAACATAATAATAAAAAAGTACTTTAATACTAGATATTTAAAGATTATTGTAAAACCAATTTTTTAATTTATATTTAAAATATGAATAGTTTGAAATAATTAATAGTTCTTTAGGAATCTCATTTAAAGACCGTAATCCAACTTGCATGAATGACATTGAAGCTTTTTTAGTAACAACGAAAGGTATTTCAAGATTTGTTTTTCTGAAGTTGTATATTTGATTTTTAGTATTAAATAAACTATTTTTGAAAATGAAGCAAATTGCTTGTTTTTTGTATAAATTGTCAATATCAAGTACTCTTAGCATTTTAAATAATTCAGATGAAGGAAAGGTTTTCGGTTTATTTAGAATGATTTTAATTAGGTTCTTTTGTCGTATTGATAAGTTACATTTTAAAGTGGTATTGCAACCACCCCAAGCTATTATGCCGTATTGAATTAGTGATTGAGCCATTGCAAAATATGTTATTCTAATTAGCTGTTTGTTTAGTATTTTTTTTGCTATAATGAAAAAGTATGCTAGTTGTCTTAGTTTAACTATTATGCATTCTATATGATTATTCCATTTTAAGTGTTGATCTATTGTTATGCCAAGGTATTTAATGAAAGGGTGTTTAATTAATTTTGGACAGGTGCATGTAATTGTGTTGCAATTAAATTTTTTGTGTATAATAATCTCGTTTTTAAGTGGTGTAGTTCTTATGGAATTGGTAAAAGCTATAAATTTTGATTTGTCATAATTTATTTCTAAACTATTATTCGAAAACCATTCATCAATTACTAACATATCAGCTTCACATTTCCGCCAAACTGTATCCCAGATAGAGTCAGATACTATGATGGCCGTGTCATCCGCATATGAGTAAATTTTTCCATTTATATGAAGATTACTTAATTCAGCTACGTATATGATGTATAGAATTGGGGAAAGTACTGTACCTTGGGGGACTCCGTTACGAATTTGTCCTATTTCACTTACTGTGTTACCTATTCTAGTTTGTTGAGTTCTTTGGTTTAAGTATGATTCGAAAATTTTGAAGGCTGTCCCAGTAATGCCAAGAGAGTGTAGTCGATTTAGCAACATAGAATGAGATATGCGGTCAAAGGCTTTGCTTAGGTCTAAGAATATACCGATGGTTTTATTGTGTTTGTCTATGTTATTATATATTTCATTTGTAAGGTGTGCCAATGCATCTTCAGTACCTAAACCCTTTCTAAAACCATATTGTGTATTAGGCAATAAATTATTTTCTTCTAAGTAATTTAAAAGTCTTGTTTTAACTGCTTTTTCAATTATCTTGGAGAATACATTTAATAAACTAATTGGTCTGTAGTTAGTTAAACTCGTTTTATGCCCACTACCTTTATATAACGGTATTACTATTGCCTTTTTAAATGAATCTGGAATAAGCCCTTCTTTTAATATTTGATTAAAGATTATTTCTAATATATTGGACATAAAGTTATTGAATTTCTTAATAACATTAATAGATAAACCATCTATGCCGGGTGCTGAGTCATTTTTCATATTGGAGATTATATTGAATATTTCTGTTTTAGTAATTTTTCTTAAATAAAGCGAGTGAGATTGATTATTAGAATTATTTTGATTTTGATTTATTGTATTACTTTCTTTGTGATTGCCCATTTTTAGAAAATAATTATTAAATTCATTGGCAAGGAGAGATGGATCTGTATTAGAATCATATGTACTATTGTTTATTTTTAATGTGATATTAGATGGATTTGAAGTGTTTTGTGTAGTTGCTTGTTTTATAGTGGACCAGATTTTCTTAGGGTTATTTATGTTCGTTTTTATTTTTTCACTAAAGTAGTTAATTTTTGCTTTTGCAATGATCTCGGATAATTTATTTCTGTATTTTTTATATTTGCTTTTTAATAGTATATTAAACGGTTCTTTTCTGGATAATTTGTGTAACTTATCTCGTTTTTTAATGGAATTTATTATGCCTGGTAGTATCCATGGATTATTGATTTTATTTGGCTTGCGTTGGTTTTCAGTTGTAGATTGTTTTAATAAATTTTGTAATGTGGTTGTAAATATATTTATATTAAAGTTTGCATTATTACTATCAGTTATGACGTCAACCCATTTTGTATGTTTAATTAGATCATTCAGCTTATTATAATTAATTGAATTATAGATAATTGTTCCTGCATTTATATTGATGTTATTTGAGTTGGAATTAATATCTATTACTTGCGTAATTATGGGATAGCGGTCTGTTAATAATGAGTCGATAAGAGATACCTGGACGGAAATCTGTGAGTTAGTATTAGTATTGATGTTTGCAAAAACATGGTCTAAACAGGAGTTTGATTCGGGGCGTGTAGCAATATTCACATGTGATGTAAAATTCAGTGTGTTGAGTATATCTAAATAGTTTTCTGTAGTATGTGATGTATCAAGTATATTAATGTTTAGATCACCTATGATAATTATTTTAGTATTTTTGTGAGTATTGAGTAAGTTTGTAATTACAGTATTGAATTCTATAAGAAAGTTGTTGATATTGCCATTAGGAGATCTGTAGATAGATAAAATGCCATATTTATGTCCATTATGTTCTATTAATGACAATAAACAATTTGTGTCTTGAATAATTAATTCGATTGTGTCGTGAATTATATGTTCTTTTATAAACATAATAATACCATCGGATTTACGGACGTGATTTTTTGTAGATTCAATATTAATGCCTTTGCAAAATGGAATATATTTCGAGTTGAAGTCATTACCTATCCATGCTTCTGACGTGATTATAATATGACATTTTTCATTTAAGGAGATATATAAATGTTCTAAATCGTTTACATGTTTATTTATACTTCTAATATTTGTATGTAGTATATTGAGGCTGTTGTTATGTTTAGATAGGTTTATATTTATATCATTAATGCATTGTAATGGGGTTTTATCGGAGTCTAAGATTTCAAATAGTGTATTTATTGATGTCATAGTGAGCTAAGAGAATGTGCAATAACGTTGATTATATAACTGTGATTAAATTTAAATTTAAGCGGTAATATAAAATTATATGTGATTACGGTCTTTTCGTGATGATATGCTAGGAAGATAATTAATGAATATGCATACATTAAGATTAAAAAATATATATAATCATGCATTATATTACATTAGTGATGTTGACGTTGATATTACACTTTTTCTAGGTCTTGTTGTATTCTTATACGAATTGTTTTTGAGCTTTCATCTTTTTTCATGAGGATGTCACCGTTGTTGACCCATATGAATTTGAACTGCTTATCTTTCCCAGTTGTTCTTGCCTGCCCAAATAGAATTCGACGGTCTTTTGTAAGTCTTTCGTTGACATACACTTTGATTTCATTCGACCAAGTACTAAGAATATTATTTGCCGAGAGTTTGGAAATTTTGCTATTGCGTATAAGGGTTCTTTTCATCTCAGTGGTTTCAAGTTTGGCAACAATGATACTGTTCTTGGAGTTGTTGGTGTATATTCTTTTTGCTTCTATGACGTTGATAGTAGTATTTGTTTTTAATCCAATTTGTTTAACGATTTCAGAACAATTTTCATTTGTGGTTTGAGGTATTCCAGTTATATCGATGTATTTATTTAAATTGAATTGTTCAATATTGTCTATTTTGAGTTTAAGTGACGAGACCTCGCTTGATAGATATTTATTTTCATTTGAGATTTTTTCATTTTCTATTTTTAAAATTTTTATTTCGCTGAGCATCGAGTCTACTTTTTTATTAAAAACATCAATCTGCTTACCCATAAATTCAACAGAGCTAATGAGTTCTTCAATTTTAGTTTCCATCTTGGTTGTTGGTTGAGTTTTGGTTATGCTAGATTCTGTTGTTTTGCAATCACAACAAACAAATTTGCTTTTATTTAACTTTGATAGTTTTTTAAAGTTGGTTTCAGAGATACCTGTACAGTAGAAATGTACCGTATTTTTGCAAACATTACATATTAGTGCATCTTCAGTATGGGTTAGAATTTCTAAACATTTGGCACATTCTGTATTCATAATAGTATCGTGAAAAATTATATACCGATAGCACGATCGTATCGAACTCTTAAATGCGGTAATGAGTTGATAACGGAGAAGCACACACGTCGTTCAGGTACGAAAGTCCGTACTGTACTGAATATCGTGAACTTTTTGGTTTTATTTATTTTTTTATAGTGTTTTTTTATTTTTCTGATTTTATCTCCGGAACCAAAGCCGATCATGAATGTATACGTACCTACCGCGGTTACGTACTCACCCGTACCTCCGCAAAAATTCAAAACATAATGTCGAACGTGAAAACGTCGGACAGCGCGAGGTTTCAAACGCGACGAGTCAACTTGAAAAAAATATAGAAAACTGTAAACTATCGGTCGACACCGGCGATAAATTGTGGAATATTATTGAAATCGTAATTGAATATTTATACGTCGAATCGAAATATTCAAAAGTCTCGTTATTTGTTTAAAAAATAATGGGGTTAATTAATAATATAAAAGTAAATAAAGAAAGGGGAAATCGAATTGAAATAAAATAAACCTCTGGTAATAAGAATTATCCGATACATCTCGATTTAAAAAAAAAAAAAAAATAATAAAATAAATATTGTTTTGAAATAAACCGTAACGAGTTCGGGTGAAATCACGCATCATCGTAACGTAATAACGTATGATTTAGGATGAATGCAGATTGATTCAAATGATTTTCGGTATCGTAACACATTTATATGCATATCGGTGATTGCAGCGAACGTTATAAAATAAATCGTGATCATCAATACCGCATGAAGCCACTCCGACAGAGTGCGTGCGTCCACAGAAAGCTATCGCGGCGCTATGGTATCGCCGGATTGTTTGCGATGTAAATTTCATTTATACGTAGTACACGTACGAGCGGACCCGTGGCGTCTTTACGGGGGGTGGGTGGGAGTGGTCCATGGGATCCGAACTCCCTCTCTCCAATTATAAGTCCCATTCGTACTTATCTAAATATTTAAAATAAATATTAAGCTATTAGAACAAAAAAAAAAATAATAAATTCTTTCAGGATATTATTTCTGACAACAACGATAATAATTTATACTTGAAATCGCACACAAATTATGTAGAAATACTACCCAATGCCCGTTAGAATTCTAATAATTTTCGTTAAAAAGGTTGAAAACATAATCCTTAAATCAACGATGAATAAAGTAATCTATCGGCAATTATTTTGTGTTTCATGTATAATTTTTCATTTTATTATTCCGTAGATAAGTTTTAATGGACTAGCAATGATGTTCATTCATCGAGACAGACAACTAAATGTGGATGAAATCATAAATGAACTGGCTTAAGTCCTAGGAGATTAGATATTGTGATATAAATGTTATAATTAAATCTAATGAAATACTCTAGCGTTTTCTATGTGATCAAAAATAACTAGTTATTAACATCGAAACGTGGTTAATTTTTATTAATAATTCAATAACGAATTGAACATCTATATTAGTGCGCACCTGGTTGTTGGAGGGATTGGATAAGGGAAAATTACAATTTCCTGGAAGCCGTCCATGAAAAATGCCTATAAATACATCTCTGGAGCGGGACTCCGGTGGTGATGTTGTCGTTAAAATATGAGTGATCGGCGATATTGTCACAAACCGTGTAACGGTTGACATAGATATCGATTAAGTGTTAATGGAAAAGAATAAAAAATGAACACACAGGACTGTTTTAACGGATGACGTGCGCGAGATTTTAACGCGAGCGGGCAACTATAAAAGTATTGTTATTCATCGAAAGTTCAGTGAGGTGACAGCGTTTCTTGATTGTGTAAATGTATTCCTAAGTAAACGCTGTCACGATGAATATTCGTTACGCTTAAAACGTTTATTAATCGAGTAATATTCCATCTCGCGCACACTGCAGTACACCCGAATATTTCCGCCGTCGAAATGTCGAGTGTAATATATTTATAATAATAATAATAATGATAATAATAACAATGATAATCAAAATCATAATAATGATAATAATAATGATAGTATGTATTAATAAAACCAAATTGAGCAATATTATTACATACGGATAGTTCCGACGTAATATGCTGCGGGTGTTAGATGCTTCGTTTTAAGCGTTAAAATAAAACCGGTCGAATCGGTGTTTTCTATTATCATCGTAAACAATTACAACAAAATATTATAATGTCGAAATAAATTATTATTGCACCGTCGCAACTACATAATATACTGTCCTTTCATGACGGAGATAACCTCATTTCATACGGTGCACGCGCATACAGTTCTAACATAAATTCTCCGCACGTAGATTACACACGGAATGTATTAAAATGTTTGTTAACTAAAAACAAAACAAAAAAAAAAAAAAACGAAATAAAACGAAATAAAATTCCGGTAAAGTTTATTTTGTAATTTCAAACAAACGCGAGAGCGGTTAAAATAATTAAAAAGTCGAAAAGTTTTTTACGCACGGAGAACATAAACGTTACGGTGTTTTAGGATAATATTTAAAAGGGATACTAAATTATGCACTTTAAATGGAATACGGTTTTGCGGAGTCGAATCAGATTCGAGATTAAGTGTAATACACTTTTTTGAAATATTAAGGTCGAAAATAAATAACCCTTTTAGTGCGCGGCGCGCGCGTATAGTGTGCTCACGGGGATATCGAGAATATTTATACAGCCACGTGCGAAATATCCAAAAGAACTCTACGTATTAAAATAATAAATAATAGCATCTTCTTTTTTTTATTAAAAAAAAAAAATAATAAAACAAAAAAGTCATTAGATTAATCACGACCCTGTTTTACTTTTGAAAACGGCGAATACAGATTTCCCGCGCCGCGGCCGTAGGTAGGGATCGAATGCGCGGACAACGTCAGGAACAACATTGCATACATTGCAATCCACGGTTTTTAATTGCATTTTTTGTTTTAATATCGTATTGATTAATACGGCGAGACGTGTGCTCGTACCAATGTTTTTCTTGGGGCAGCGCCGCGGCACGGCACCGTGGTGATTTATTTCCGTCGTTTCCGCGCTCGCTCGAGCCATCCAATTCAGGCGGTGGAACGACAATTGCTCTCCCGAACAAACGGAAATACAATTGTTTTCGAGAAAAAAAAAATAAAAATAGAAAGAAAGAGAAACGCGCAAGCGGGAAAAAAAACAGTCGGGCACACGCGTCGTCGTATTAAATGTAGGTACACGCCTGAGTACGAGAAAATTACAATATATATAACGTCGTGTACGCGCGCAGGCAGGGAGTCAAAACGTGTTACAACCCGGTTTTGAAACCCGGGGTACCCGGGAAAAATTTGAAACCGGGTAAAAACCGTAAACCGAAACCCGACAAATATATAAACCAGGTTTTTACTCAAAAACGAAACCCGGAAAAAATTTAAACCCGGTTTAAACTCAAAAAACCGGGGTTCAAATTAATATTATAATGAAATTTATAATGTTTAACATCACAGACTGTCAACTAATTTGATATAAATAAATATGAAAATTGTTTATCTTTAATTCATTTTCGGGGAACCGAAATTGGAAATGAAATGTGTATTTTTAATTTTATCCATTAATGCCGGCGATGCGGTAGGCAGTATAATACTTAGAAAATAGTCAATTATCCGATAGCATTTATACGATGTAGTCAGTGATTATCAAGTTATTTTTAAAAACGAATTATGTGTGTTATATTTTGTATACCTACATTTCATAGTGTTATTTCTTACCGTTTTCATTTGTGAATTTATTATTTATGAAGGGTAATAAAAGGTGAGGTCCAACTGCAACGTTTGCTGGTAAGCAAGATTAATGTGGTTATCACCCACTTCTTTGTTTTTTTTAATATCAAAAACTGATAATTCTGATAATATGGAATAATATAGGTAGTATTTTTTAAATAATTTTTGATCTTGGGATACTCTTAATTTAATTTATTATATTTTAAGTTCATCCTTTTTATAATACTTAATTATGCATTATACAAATTAATTAATGATTGTTACAGCATAATATATGCAATATAATTAGCAGTTTTCAGGCCAGGACAATTTATTTGGAGTTTTTTAACCAGTTCCTAACCAGAAAAAAAGATTGGTTTCAAACCCGTAAACCGAAACCCTTAAAAACATAAAACCCGGTTTTAACCCGTTAACCGGAACCCGAGAAAACACAAAACCCGGTTTTAACCCGTTAACCGGAGCCCGTTAAAAATCAACCCGTTTGACTCCCTGCGCGCAGGAGACCTACTGAAACGCAGCCCGTCCGGCTCCCGACCGATTATACGATAATAATACGCGATGCTGCGTTTGACTCGATTCGCAACGTGTACGGTATCATATTATTATTATTATTATTATTATTATTATTATTATTATTATTTTAATGATATATGTATATTCCGTTTGATATTTTCATACGTCCCTTCTGGCTTGTTGGTTCGCCGTCGGCCGTGCGTTTTTATTTCCGTCATCGTATAGCTACGGTGATATAATATTTTATTTATAATTTTATTTTTTCTCTATTTCTCTCTCTCTCTCTCTCTCTTGGAATTTGTCGTCGCACCGGGACGACTACAACACCACGCGTACACTGTACACACACTCTGTGTGGCCGTGCAGCACACGAACATAGTGCAAACATATTATTGTATATACGTACGTGTATGTTTTACGGCTCTCGAGGATTTCGCCCATTTCGTTTTCCTCTCGGCAAACCCTCTCACCCTCCCTCTCATCCTCTATCTCTCTCTTTCACCCTCTCTCTCTCTCTCTCCCTCTTTTTCACCCTCTCACCCTCTTCCCGCGCGTTTCCGTCGTATAGTCTCTCGTTCCGGTTCCGTGTATCGATTTCGGCGAAATGTTCACGCGCGTGTCGAACGCGTCGAACGCGAGCGAATTCGTCCGCATTCACATCCAACGGTCGAAATGACTGTGCGAGGGCACGATATGTACATGGAGCGATGCTATAATGTTTCTCTACTTTTTGTCAGCTTAGCTTATCAATCGCATAACCGGTTTGCTCACGGTTTCGTCTGGAAAAGGATGTTTTTTTAATACTACGAGTATCACTAGTGCTCGAAAGTTGTACAGGATTCGCATGTCGTTTTGTAAGTTCTCTATTTATAGCGCAGACCGAGCTATAAATACAAGCTATGCAATGGCGAGTTAAAAAATCGAAAGTTTAAAATGTTTCTTAGCATGATTCGTCAATTTTAGGGAAAAAGTGCATGCATCTTGAATTTAACACTACACGTTATATTTAACATTATAATAAAAATACATTTTTTTCCTTTCTTAAACCATGTATTATTAATAATATTGAACATAGGAGTATTTATTGTTGCCGTCGCAGTCGATTAAATTTTCAATGACCACATTGTACACGATTACTTATTTTGTTATTTGAAATATTATAAACTAATTTTTACATTGTTTTTAAGCATACTAATACAAACGTGAGTGGTTTTTTTCTTTAATTTTGAAAATTTTTTATGCATATTTAATATTTTGCATGTATATTTTATAATTTGTTGGTACATATTTTGCCTTTTTGGATCCCATAACTTGCGAGGCCTAATTATAAAATCTTACTCTTGCGGTACTATGGTTTTCACGTGGACTATAACAGCGACGTGTTATATATTTTATCTTATACAGTTGAAAAAGAAAATGCATTTTCCGAATTAACTATGGCAAAAAGAGATAAAGTATGTATTTACCAAGTTTCTACCCCCTCCCACACCCCTTAATAAGATTCATTTTGACCAGTAATCGAATTCACGTTGCACGACCGACGACGGTAACGCACATTTATTATTTTTTACCCGTTCGAACTCAGGTCGGCAAAAGCACGTATATACACACGCGGGGGTGCGGACACGGTATATGTCCTAGGGGAAGTTCGACGCGTTTAATATAATTACGGTATGCTTTGGTCAATCGCGCGCAGAACGTAATACCCCAGTGCGTACGCGTCCAGTGCACCGCGCAGCGTTATAACTGCATCCGCACGGGTGCATTATCGTAATATATTGTTATTACTGTGCAACAACACTTTGTGTTCCGTTCAAACGGGAATTATTATTATTATTACTATTATTATTGCAATTATATTCCGGTGTGGTTGCGCAGCACTACGCATGATGCACCGACATAATAGGTGTACGGAACATGGATAATAACCGTATTATAATTTATAATATTGTGTTGTGCACGTGCGCGTAAATGCGTATATCTTTAACGGCAACGTTTGCCACGACGAATACGTACAGCGGCGTAAAATCGTAGGGAAATATAAAAAAAACAGTCGTTGACATCGGTGCAGTGAAGAGCGAGAGTAAAACGATTACAATGATGTACCTAACACTTCGAGACGTATCGCGGTTTGATCGAAAATTGTTGCGTATTGGTATTACAATTACGGTATCGTTTTCCGTTTCTACACCTTCAAACGAAAAAAAAATCAATCATGATGGAACAAAGTGTGAAATTTAAAGCGTTAAGCTGTACTTCGCATGCGCGCTAAGACGTAATTCAAATTACATATTTAGTCCTAAGACTTTATTGCTAATAATAGTTATGTGTAAGGTCGAGAAAAGACGGAAAAGTCCATTTTTATTTTTCGATTTTCTCACCACCAAGCTCCGTACATATTGCATTATACTAGGTGAACTCTGCGATGTGGCAGCAACACCATGTTTTATGATTGTGAAAATATTAAAATCGCGCTCGGAGGTCTGTGTCAATTCAAACAGAAAAGTTCACGAAAAAAATCGAATTGAGTAGATTGCGTGTGTTATTAAAGTTGTTTCGTATTGGAATTCGTTCATGCGTGCGCGTTCATCGACACTCGCGCACTTTTTATTTGACTTACGATATTACAATATTTAACTCGATTTATATTGTTTCCGAGGATTTTGTTCTTCCCCCCCCCAGAATATTATAATAAAATATTCAATAATAAACGGTCGTGTTTATTTTCACTCGGATAATATTATTTTTAATTTCAGCTCACGGAAACTTATGAAAACGAATCGTGCAAAAATAACACCGTCGCGTCGTGAGACGTACCTACATCTGCAGCGGAACGCTTACTACGACTTGAAATGAATGCAATGCACGTACAACACGGAGCAACGACGGAGCGCAGGGTGGAAGGTATGAGAGAAAAGGAAAAGCTTTTAATACGAACCAGCGGTTTATATGTGTATGGTACGCGGTTTCTCGGGCAAACAAAAAAAGAGAGTACAAAACGATAATATATATAATGTCACAGATTTTATAAAACCAGATGGTGCAGCACTTCGGAATTTACTGATAACTCGAATCAGCCGCGATGGACACCGACCGCATGCAAGGATTTCAATTATCGTACTGTTCCTTGTACTACAAAACAGTTGCATCGAATAATTTTCAATTCGTGTTGTGTATGCGAGTATAATGCGCACTCGGCCATTCGTGCCAGTGCGGATTAATGGAATCCCAAAAAGTAATTCTGCAAATTTGATAATTAGATCGTAATAAATATGTGACTGTATGCTCGACAAATACTTTTTTTTTCCCATCACAACTGACACAGAGGTCGGTTCTCGTTTGCGCGGCTTCGTTAGGGAGTGCACCACCTGATTTTATCTTCTCCGTGATGACAACGTCGAAAAGTACATAAAGCTACATGCACTCGATGCTTTGAATGAGCAGTTATGGTTCATGCGTATGAATATTATTGACATACGTATAAGATGTCCTATCGATGACTTAACCATTGCCATATGTATTATCAGCTGAGATAATGAAGATACTCAAATTCTGTTTTTTTTTTTTTTTTTTAAAAGACTGCAGGGCAAGGACCACATATTATATATTTCATATTTTAGTTGAATTTAATGTTTTGGTAAAAAGTTAAAAAAAACTGTATATGGACTTTGCTATTAAAACATAATACACAATTTTTCTGAAATAAAAATAATTATTCAAAACCGTGTAGTTAGTGAAAATAGATTGTAGACACGTCAAAATGTTCAAATTTGTAGAAAAAAATAAAATAAAAAATGAGTTTTTAAATAAAAATATAAAATATTCGTATTGCTTGTCCCTGCGAGTCTTTTAAGAACTTAACCCCTGATTTTGAATATCTTCATTTAGACCTTGTTTTCATTTTACCCTGTGCATGTATAGCGTGCGTACCGCAGACATATTCCATCGGATAAAACTAAAAGCTTGTGCCGACGTTCTCGGCTGTGCCCTGCTCGTGGCGTGAGACTGCTACATATATATTTTACGCAATATTATAATAAGTCATCTCGATACCACCGGGCACCGAGGTCGTGGGTTTCGTCTCGGAATATTCAAAAACGTCTGCTCGAATTGAGTTACAAGCAGAAATATTAAAGTCTCGCGTAGTGATACGTTTGCTAGACCGTTTAACCGCCGTTCTCGTCGTCGCGCTCGCGCCGCAGCCTTAGTACCTACACCGTACAATATAAACACACGGCGTGCGTACCTATACCGCGTATTTACTTTATTACACGCGGCCCTCGGGAATAAATTCCCCGACATAAGCTCACAATGAACTTACTCGCAAACGAGAAGCGATAATAATTATAAAGAGGGGTTCTTTAAAATATATATTAATGTTGCTTGGATATTAGCGGTACCGCGGGGACTATTTTACCTGAAGTAATTCTGGACGAAAAAAAAATAAAAACAACGTTCATTATTCGTGATTTACAACGGAGTTTTTATCCCTCGTTGAAACATTATGTTCTGGAATTACAATCGCCGCGCGCGCCGTACACTCTTTTGCCCACTATGTATATCATTATTTCCCTTTGTATTTGTTTCTACTTTACAAAATTCTTTATTGTTTTCTTCGCGTTTCGTTTTAATATTTCAAGGTTCGTAAAGTCCAACTTTACACACTTTTTTTGTGCATTTTTCATTCCGTCCTCAGGGAAGATTAATTAATTTCGCAGAACAACCCGATGCTCTGTGAAATATCTTATTTCTTTTTCTGATCATCACCATATCGTTTTACGCATCTGATTGTGATAGTTTGTACGTTTCCGATGTAATGGTTCAACGTATATAATAACAATTAATATTTCTCATATCAACACTTGTAATTACTATTTTGTGTACGAATCAATTTATTCAATTTCTCGGGATTGTTGATGAGGGGTGGTGGGGAAACCAAATGTTTTACGACGAGAGCCACAACATTTTTAAACTTTTAAAATGATTTACATCAGGTAGGTTCGTAAGTTATTTTTTTAAAAATTCTCATTTTAAACGTGTATTGAACATAAACCGTAATGCTTACAGTAGATTAATATATTTTTTTATCGGGAAAAGAGCTGGAATAACGTTGAATGCAATTTTGTAAATCTGTAAATTGTTGAGACATAATACGTTGTGTTGATAAGTTTGTAATACTAATAAAAGAAAATCAATATAATGAAATTACGGATATCAATCACTTTCAAATTAAAATGAAAAGACGAGAGCAAAGTAACGGACGATGGTATAAAATGTTTTTAAATTATGACTAGGTGATTTACTTAAAAACACACCCCACATCCGTCTATTATGGTTCCAGCGCGCATAACGTAGCAAATTTAATTATTTAAATTGGATCAACACTGCGTGAGTTCAAGGTCAGTATAAAATCCGATTAATCGATCTCAAAATTAAAATATATTATACTTGACGTTCATTATTTTCTTCTTCTTCTCAATTTTCATTTTTTCACACCTTGCACCGACGTTAAGAGTTATAATTAGGGCTAGGATAGTATAGGATTTTGCATTTTTTTTAGGTGATTTGGTCATATACGAGTCCAAATATATAGTTTTTATTTTGCTTTTTTTTGCATTTTTTGTACATTATATGGATTAGGGTCATCAACTTCACAGCCCTAGTAATAACATTTATTGTTGTATCTCACGCGTGTTATAATTAGCACGCCTCGTTGTTCTATGCACTGCGCAGTCCGTTCGAAATCGGCCCGCGGTGGTGGGGCTCGCGAGGGTGAACGGATTCGAATCGGTTCGTGGAGATGATACGACGGGATGCGTATTAAGTATTATGTATTATTATTGTTATTATAAGCTGAACTACGGGGTCGCGGGGTGCTGTAATCGTAACACGCGCGCGTGTGACAACGGCGTCGCGGAAGGAAAGGTCGTGTGATTTGGGTATAAACCGTTTGGCGCTCAAAAGTTTGACCGGGTCTTATCTCCTGTGCATGGGGGGGAGAAGGGGGGGAAGGGTGACCCGATAAGCCCGACCAGAACACACTGTCACGGCGTTGTCACGGGCGGTGCGGCGAAACTTTCGCGGAGCAATGATTAATGCGAATTTTGTATCAGGTGAAAATATCGCGCAGGGGAGGCGGGTGAAAAACGAGAGCAAACAACAAAACGGCAGACGGAACTTACACGCGACACGTTCGCCCACGCACGGCACAGACAGACACTTTTTGATTCGTTTCGCATTATCGCCGCAGCCATCGCTTGATCCGAATAACTGAACGGAGATTAGCGCTGCAAAAGTCCGTTGACTAAATGTACTTGAATATATTATATTATAAAATATGTGCTTTAAAGTTATTTTGTAGTTTCATTGTGAAAATTTGAAATAAACCATACCGAAGTAAAGAAATGTACTCGCACAGTTTTATTCTTGAAAACAGAATCTACGTTATATGATGCCGTAAGCTACAAAGAGTCCAAAGGTTATAGCATGTTTTCATATGGAATCCCGGATGATGGTGTCCAATAATTGCACTTTTATCAATTCATGCATTTGAACGCTGTCTCCAAATGCATGGCTTCTCCAACGGGTGTAGTAAAATTGCACCAAAATCGACCCAAAATATAAAAAACACGTGTTATTTGTACCAACATTTTTCAAACGCGTTTATAGTTTTCGTCAAATTTTAAATCGATTTAGTTTTCGATGGTTCTTGTTTTGATAACGGAGGAAATAAATAATTCAAACATTGATAATGATCGGTTTGACCTGAAAATGTTGTTCTCCACTCGCATACAATTAATCATTTATTAACTGCTATATTGTAAAAAATAGAAACTGCACTACTCGAATACAGCACGATTACGAATAAACAGGAATAATCAAATATTTGATCATTATAACAAATAGATATGTCATCGGCCGATAAGAATACGGGTTTTTTCTTCAAATCATAAAATTTAGAAATCCCGAATTATTATATTAACGAAACAACTTAATATTCGATAATCGATACAAATGATTTTATTACATATCTTTTTTGGTGCAAATTTAAAAATTTCCTTCCAACACCTCCAAAATCCAAATATTGGGTGGGAGCTGAAGCCATCGGAACACCAAAAGAG
Source organism: Periphyllus acericola (assembly GCA_949715065.1). Lineage (NCBI taxonomy): Eukaryota > Metazoa > Arthropoda > Insecta > Hemiptera > Aphididae > Periphyllus > Periphyllus acericola. The sequence continues at coordinate 18,986,554 of OX454270.1, read as the reverse complement.
GCTACAGTTTGAAAAAAAATTATGGAAAATATATTCGACCACCTTGGTTTTATTGACAACTTATAATATCGGACGAGGCACATTTATATTTCAAAAATGTAAACGTACCAATGGATTTCGTCTCATTATTGACATACATGATGTTTTTAATATTTGGACCCTTATAGTGTAGATTGTTTTCATCAATTAAATTATGTTGAAACTTTTTCTTACCAATCCGTGGGATTTATTTGAAATGTTCCGATTTTTCTTCCGGAAAGTACTGCACACACAGTTTACGTACCGCAGCTGTCGTACCGTAGTCTTAGTATAGGTAGTGGTCGCCTAAAAACATAATACGCGCACCCGACGAAAAATAATTTCCCGAAGAGTTCGTTTAACATATTATTATAATCTACGCGAAGCGATATCAGTTCTCTGTTGCTCGAAAATGGTAATATCGTCCCGTGACCGCTCGTTAACGTTCGAAATCAGACGCGTCCAAATTATTACAGAATTACAAATCGACGTGAAAATAATGCTCGCCGCTCTAATGTGGCGAGAGATTATAATATTTCCAGGCTCGCGTTTACAGTTAATACCGCGCACGGTAGGGCATTCCGGTGATTTTTTTTTTTTTTAACGATCAAAGTACAACTGGTGCAGTAATTTACCGCCGCCGCTAAACGGACTTGACACAAAACCTTGGATTGTTGCCCATTCGCCGACGATATACCCGGGTCAGATGTAAAACTGTATCGCGTCATTTCATCTCGGCTCCGCAGCAAACGCAACGAATATTTTATGTTATTCCCTTATCACGTTCAATATTAAACTCGACGATTGCTCACAAGCGCCAGACAACTATATGTAGTATCACTGCACTTGCTCACGGCGGCAAATTTTTAAAGGACATTTTGTAATTTGAGTTATGTAACATTGACGAATGTTTTATACACGCCTAAAATAGCGTTAAGCATGTAAACGCATCCCTGCACATACGCAGGTTCATAGGTAACTTTTTAGGTCCTCTCTTTCGGTTTTATTTCACTTGGGTTCATGTCCAGTTCGCCGATAACAAACCAGGATTTTAGTTAATTTTACAAAAATCCCAATACGCTGAACACGTATTTTGTTGACAAAAAAATATATATATATATTAAAAATTCCGAATTCACTTTCCTTTATTGTGTTATCGTGTTATTAAATGTTTTATAAAATTAAGTTATCGTAGTGATACTGTGTATCATAAAATTACGATATAGATTGTCGACAGAATTATTGACGTAAGCGTTCGAAATTGATTCCGAAAAAATCAAGTCCAGCTGGCGGTAGAGAATTATATTCACAGGTTGTGTTGCATTTGTATTTTACTTTTTCTTCCTTGGTATTACTCTTTTGGAAACGGATACGTCTTAAATCTTTGGTACTATGCTAAAAATGTTGCCCGAAATGCTGGATGTCATAGACGTCGAGTGAAAATTAAAAACTATGATGCGCACCGTTTCCCTAACGACGATTTTGGTAGCCATGGTAAGAGCATAGTTCATTTCGCGTAAATATTTTAATATAATCAGTATCGGCTGATACTATGCTTTTGACTTTCTCGCCAATCGTGTTCAGCCAATAGACTTAAGCGTGGTCCAATCATCATTTGCTCTGACGATGGAAAAATTTCGTTTGAAACGAGAACGACGCGTCGTTCAGCGAGCGAAACGATGAGTCGGAGTACAGTATACAATGCGATAAAGTCCGCGTGCGTAGAAACCGCACAACAAATCGAGTCGTACTATAACAGGCGCACAAATGGTTTGGTCAAATGTTACGAGTGACACACAAGTGAACGTCATACCGAATAATAATCATTACGATGAACATTCAGTATCATAATTATCTTTTTTCGAGCTAGACGGGCGGAAGATTAAAGTCAAGTTTAAAATTGTCGTACGGTCTACGGCACGTTTTAAATTAGAAACTTAAACTCACGGATCCGTGTAATCTTTACACTGGTATAGGTATTTAATTATGTATGTATATAAATATAAACAGGTGCTGCTGAAGGTTTTCATTAAAATATTTTGCCTAGGCCGTAACTAAAAAAAAAAAAAATACATTTATATTTAAGTACGTCGAAAAAAAAAACAATTTAATGGAATTACGGTCATTGCGCTGTGCAGCGTTATGTGAAAAAAAACCTGCAATAACTCAATTCGATATTTTTTAAGATACGGATTTTTATTCCGGGAGGCCTATAGCTAACGAAAAAAATAAAAAATAACCTATATCATGGTACAATAACGTTTTTATCGTCTGGTACAAATTTGCTGGGTAGTTAAAAATAATAGGACGCGTATCTTAGAAATTGCTTTTGATAAAAGAAAAAAAAATCCTCCAGCGAATCGTATTCGTATTAAAAACGCACCTGGAATACGAAATCAATACACCGATAGTAACACGAATATTCATTTTCTTAATAATATTATTTTTTATCGAAGTACATAACTCTTGTTTATGCGAAAAATCGGAAAATAAAAATCTACTGTCTCTATAGCCCACGAGTAAGAGACAATATAAGTACAAGAAAATTACTGAAACTTTACAGATACTTGAGATGAGTGGATTTACGTATATTTAAAGCCAAACAATTAATTAATTAAGCATCAAAATTCAACAAACTCAAGAGTCAATATCATTATTGCGGTCGAATTGTATTTTAATATTCCTACCCACGGACGAGACAACGGCCCAAATATGCTTAATATCTTTACGGGAACTAAAAGAGATTTGATTTGAAAATTGTAATAACAGTTTTCTATTCTTCAAATATGGTTTAAGATTTACAACATATTTAGAGTTCCAACATATTTGCCTCGCCACGTAATAATTTCCAACTGTGGCTTCTGATACACGCGTGCTGATGACTAAAATCTTGCTAGTGATGTCCGGTCAAAGTCAGATTCTATACGTACAAGATAGATTACAGTTTTTTGACGCCCAGAACGGCAACATGGGCAGGTATAACAATCTTAGCCGGAGATAAATGAGACACAGATGATGGGAACTCGCAATTTTTACATGTAGAATTTTGTGACTACACATTTTAGCTGAAGCGTTGTCTGTGGTGAGCTACGCTAAAGTCAGTGTTTCGTTTTATTTCAAACTACGAGACCGCAAAATAGCCACCACTAATAAGGCATCAACTGATAATGAATTCATGATATGAAATTATGTCTATTCATTGTATAAAACTTGATGTTTGTGAGTCATCATTATATAGGAAAAACAAAACTCTGTTATTTTTCTCATGAGAGATTTAAACATCTAAAGTTTATTGTAGCTTGACTGTTCGTTTTATGGCTGAATTACATGTTAGGAGCATCGTACGCCAAATCACTAAATGCCCAGAGCATTAACTTAACCAGAGCCATTCGGCTGACGAACAATCGACCAATCTGCCTAACTTGATCAAAAAATTTAAATATATTATGACATTTTAAATAATCATCATATCTTAAAATGCTAAAAATAATGTATTTCGTGTTGCTATCTTAATCTATCTGTATGTATTCGATCGTGATGCACAAGAACAAGGCATAGGTCAGTGTACTTCAATAACTACAGCTTTAGGAACAATTTTAAAACACGAATTGAAAGAAGAGTACTTTATGTTAATTTAGTTATTTATTAATTTATTTTGTTTTGTATTAAACTAGCATGGTAAATATTTGAATCAATACATTAAAATTTATCTAGTTAAATATTTCGGATGTAAATAAATGGATACCTTGAGTTTTTGTTATGACACTTTAGAAACAACTCTTCTTGAATCCGGGTACATTATTTTTGTAGGTAGCCACTGAAAAAAGTCAACTTATTGATGATCTCTATAATAATACCCATATATTAACCACAATATTGTCAACAAAATTGCCTTTGGAAAAAAAAAAAAAAACAAAATTCGATTACCACTGTTATCACGGGAGATATCGCTCTGTGTAAATCCCGGTGGAACACCCTGTAGATCGATGGGGAGGGCAAAAAGATGCGTGTATTCAATATGGCGGAAAATACAACATTTTTTAGAAGAATACGCATTTGACTTTCGATGTTTTGAGGAAATAAGCCATATATACACGAGGCGCAACGACTGCGCTGCAATTATGGTATTGCTACGAATCAAAGACGAGCATTGGAAATGATTTCTGATTATCATTGCCGATAGCGATATTATACGTCAATGTTTTTTTAGAACGAAATTAAGAGACTTTATTCGAAAAAAAAGGTTCACTTAACTTATTTTTTAAGCTAAAACTTATAATATGTCAATAAATGGTGATTCTAGAATTTTATTGGATAGATGAAATGTAATCAAATGATTTCTCCCGTGTTTATTGTAGTCAGATAACGATATGGTCCGATCTACATATACTATAACATTATACTATCTGCTTATCAAAAAATTACCATCGACAAACATTTATTTCATTTCAATTTTAAAATATTAATTGATTAAGCGTACTTCAACCTACAGTTGCATAGAGTTATAAGTTAGTCGAGCAATAGTTTGGTTTCAATAACATTTTACATTTCAAAAAATATCCAGTTTTGATTGAAGTGCTTTTTCTTCGATTGCATTTTTACGCAAACTGGATTATAAAGATATAAGTTGGAAAAAGAGTTATATGCGAGTGGGTGTGTCAGCATTTTGAAATCGTACAGTTTCCTTAAATAGTATATAGTACTCATAATAAATGGAATCCATTTACAATAGACGTTGGCAATGATTACGAGTTTAATTACGAACAGAATTAAATTGTCACATTAAATTTATTTATCCCACTAGTCGAGATATACATTTTTGTTTTTATAATAATTATCTTAGCACTTCTCGGGCGTGCTGCGTGTGACTTTTTCTTTTAAATCCCAGAAAAGACTACGTTAATTAGTTACACTCCGTATTCGAGTTTTGAATAAGTATAGGTAATTACGGCTATACGGTGCTCTAAACATAAACTATATTATCGCGTTACAATTATTACTAAACGAAAATTTACAATTTATTATCACCGTGTATTACAGTGTTACGATATTTTATATTAAACATTATGCCCATATACTTACCACGCGATACACATAATACATAAACAAACGATGTGATAAGCCGGCGAGACAATAGCCGAGCCAATTTCAATAGAACCGCATAATCTACGTCCACAATGAGAGCTGGCCAATCCCCGGGCACATAATATCAGAGAAAATCGGCTAATCGTTCCGGAAAAGTTACTCTTAAGGGTTTTAGCAGTCTAGTACGGTCGCGCCGGATTGAGATAGTTTAAAAGGTTTTATCGCGCTCAATGCTAACAATATATAATTTAATACTAATAATGCGAACTCGCACACACACAAGCGCGGTACGAAAACCCAAGATGTGTAACAATATTATTCTCCAAACTCGGAAAAGGCATACAATGGTGTATATAATAATATCGTATTATATACCGCGACGGCAGTGTTTATCTTTCGTCGGTACCGCGATTATCATTCGACATGTTTTTCGTTCTAATATCGTTGAACCAGTGCACTGCAGTGCTTAGAAAATTCTTTTTTAAAACCATTCGTTTGCGTTAGATTAAAACAACGTTTTTCTGTTCTTATTTAAATGTGTACACCTGCCATACTGAAAAAGTGTTTTCATATTTATTCAGCTAAAACTGCATCAGGTTGGAGTAAAAAAGCGTGAAATACGTTAAAAAAAATAAAAATCGTTGTTTTCGACAAAGTTTCAACTGTTACCAAACTTTGTATTATAAAAATGGTGGTTTTAACATGAACATTATATTACGTGAATCATATTTCGAGAAAGGCCCAATATTATCCAATAACAAAGATATAGGTAATCGACAGATCTCTCAAAATATTCGCTTAAAATCAAATTTTTCAAAATCGTTTATTCTATTGATAAGAGTTATAGACTATTTTTTACTGGTCGTAAATTATAGAAACATTTTAACTCGTTTAATAATTATAATCATACCTTATTTTGAAACGTTAAATTAAAAAATCTTTAGAATTTTTTTTTACGCTTAACCTGGGCTCAACACATACGTGAAAAAAGACTATCCCTAAACAATCGGCTACGTATGCTTAAGAATTTAATTGGTAACAAAGCCACCCCGATTAATATCAAACTTCTCTTGTATAAAACCTTATTAAAACCCATTTGGACATACGGATTGCAGCTATGGGGAAATGCTAAAAATTCAAACCTGAATAAGATTCAAGCTTTCCAAAATATGACCTTAAGAAAATTATTTAACGCACCTCCATACATATCAAACCATACCCTACATGTAGATTGTAACTTAAATACTATTCATGAAGAAGCTAAACGTTTTTATAAAAAATTTCATAACTGTCTATCCTTTCATTCAAATCCACTCATTAAAAACTTATCATCCCTCACAATCCCAGGTAGCCCTCCAAGGCGACTTAAACGTAAATGGTGCAGAGATTTATTACTTTAAATAATTCATATAAGTTATAACTAAATATATAATATATAATATATATATAAATACTAACATATAACTAAACTCGCATTTATTTAACCAAGACGAAAGTGTCATTAGTGGGTGGCTTCTTTCCTCAAACATAAGTATCACCCTATTTGTTCTCTCCCTATCGCACATATACTTATTATGTCTACGATATAGATTGTATATTTTCTTCTAAAAATAAAAAAAAAAAAAAAAGAATTTTTTTTTATAGTTTACTTTTTGTTATCTAAATCTGAACAAATTTTAAAATAAAAATAGATAGATACATAACTCACAAAAATTATTTATGTTTATGACTTGAAATAGCAAGTGTGCCATTAATAATACCAATGAATTAAAATTAATATTTAGAAAAATAATTAAATTGATGATGTGTCGAGTTTTTGAAAATACACGTGCTAAAGGAACTGTGTCAGGGTACATAAATACTTTTAAAATTTGTACTTATTATAAATCCTTGCCTTTTTCTCGGTTCTAGTTTTACCAGTTCTCCTGGTCCCCCCGTTAATACGATTTTGGGCATTAAATTTATCACAATAAATAACAAGTACCTTTGGCTTAGAATTGATTTTTAAACAATTATTATATCGATTTTTACCGCATCTCTGCGAACAATCACGATTGAGAGGTTCTGATCACTGTGCATTTTTCTAATCGGGTATACGCGAACATCGATAACGTGTGGTCAGCTTACCCATATGCGTCGTCCGTCGTTTCACGGATAAACGGAACGAATATATGCAGCGACACGAGAACTATATCATAATTACGAACGCGGAGAGTATAGTGTTTCTTCAGAAAACCGAATCGCCGGGGGTTCGAGAGGAGACCATTCCGCGCTTCCGGCCTTGACGAACTTGAATCGGGCAACGACCCCGGTAGACGACGACCGCCACCGGTGCTGAAACCGATACAAATATTATAACAATGATATTATATTAATGATTTTAAAATTATGATACCAGGGTGGTCGCCACTCGATAACAGTGCGGTAGGTGTACATTATTATTGCGGGCAAGGACGACGATGGTACGCGAGAATCGAAAACGATATGCATCGCACAAATCATCTGGCCCTCCGCTGACACCGACTGCATCCGTATCTTCGCGTCTATTCATCATGTTTCATTGTAGTATCGCAACAATAATTTACGCACATACAGATATTGCAGTAATCGCGTTGCGCGGTATGATGGACGGGGGAGGGAGGGACGTGCGCGTAGATACGAGCGAAGCGGCTGCGAGGGAAGCACGAATTTTTCACCCCGTGATTTGCATATAACGCTCGGCGGTTTTTCGGCGCGGGGCGAGTGCGCAGGGGCTGACGGGGGTCTCGCGACCGGGTGACTGCTGCGGCGGAGCTCGGTGGGCGGGCGCGGATTTACGGACGGGTTTTCGATTTTGCAATAAAATCGTGGTCGGAACGTGTGCGGCGGCGGTGGAGGCGATGTTTCGGCCGCCCGGCCATGAATCAAAAACGCTTTCTGGATGCTACCCCCGTCACACCGCCACGGCGTACGAACACGCGCGCGAGCACCGACAACTTCACCGCCCGTCGACGTGGCCGCCGAGGAATATTTATGCGGTCGAGAGCGCGTAAATCATTTTAATTACGACCGTGGTCGTCGGCAGTGGCGACGTCGGTGGTATACACTCGGTAACGTCCGTTCGAGGGGAAGGATTTAGGGTGGGGGGGGGGGGAGAGAGAAAATATGTGTGTGCGCGTCGAAACGTTTGCGGGGGCGGAAGCTGCAGCGTTCGGGTCGGAGGAACATGTACGGAAAATGTCTAGTCTATGACCGCCACCGCACGTAATGTAACAAATATTCGAACTGTTTCGCCAAAAATGTCAAAGTGCCGCGAGCGTGTTGCTGTAATACGCACATCGACCGCACCTCCGCGACGCGCACGCTAATGATATGCCTGTTATGACAAGGGAGAGTTTTGTTTTCACCATCGGCGATGGATCCCATAAATCCGCGAGTCCGGTCTCCCTTATTTTATCCCCCCGATAAAAAGAGTCCGGATTAAGAAAAAACGGTGCAAGACGATTAGAGTCAGACCTGAATTGAAAAAAAGGATCGGAGTGAAACGATGTTATTTATAAACTTTAGTACATTAGCATTACCCAGGAAAACCCACGCGTAGGTAGTCTGAAATGTTTACCAAAAAAAATGATTGTTTTTCTTTTAAAATATATTTTAACGTACTTTGGGATTCATGCATTATGCACATCACTAAAAATCACTGTAATCAAACTAATGCACCTATCGAAAATTAAAATCTAGAAGTAAATATATGATTTTCACGTAAGTGTATTATAATTTTCGATCATCGTGGATTGTGTTTTTCTTTGCGCGATTTATACGTTTATTTGACGTTTTTATTTATTGAAACAAAATTATAAATAATACGAATTTATTCGGCAACATATAATTTGATTTAATCCTTACATTTCTGATGAACATAATTGTTGGGGTTTTTTTTTCAACACGTCGTACACAAAAATTCTAAAAACGAATCGGATTTACTGTATAAGGATGTCGACGGAACCATTGATTTTATATCACACTAAAGCATAGAACAATCAATAGGACGGCAATGCTAACTTCTGCAACACCAACGCAACGGATTTCGACATTGTAGCTAGTTTCTTTTTGGTCGGTACATCTGTACCTTTAATGTTGATTCAATTATTCCATCCGCTTTATAACGGCTTAAATAATAAGTGGTCTGTACCAGCTGTCAACACGGCGTTAAATCACATCGGTACAGCGACAGTAGTTTATCGTATACCTATATCCGTGCCTTCTCACGCGGTAACAATAATTACAACACATTTGACACGTAGATGTCTAGTGCATTTATCTAAATTTGCGTTTGATAAACGGTGTGTGATGTATCGTGTGACTCTTTCAGTTTGCCTCTTACTGCAAGAGTGTCGTGCTTAAATCGCTTCTGTCAAAAACGTTAAGCTGAAATTTACCGGGAACGTCGGCCATATGGTGTACCACGATAACGATGACGCGAAGCCGAACAGTATTCGTTCCTAAACATTGAAATCATATTCTACGATGGTTATCTAACTATTTTCATTAAAATATGTGCCGTTATTTATGCACCGAACTGCCACAGCTGCTGCACATTGCATGTTGCGATATTAGCGAAAAGGAAATTATTTCGTTTTGCGAGGCACGACTCGGCCGTTATAATTGGAAATTGTTATACGGCCATTGCATAACTCCAGTAATGGAACATTTTATTAATTTGCTTTTAGCGCACATTAATTATTATACATTTTGTGTTTAGAAACTCCCCGGTGCCGGCAATGGGGTGATAATCGATTTCGTGAACAATATTTTCGACATTATGTTAAGGATTTCGTCGGATAATATTAATTCGGCTGTAATAATGTTCGGTTCGATTCGGATGGGGTGAAGGGGCAATAATGTACTGCATGCGCATGTGTACGTTATAGGTATCATGAATAAAAGTGGAGGAAATCTCTATGATATAATATATATGTAAGTATTATGATCACACTGTTGCAGCTTTGTGAAGAGGTGTAAAAAAATAATCTGCAAAATAAAATAAATGAAAACGGAACTCGAGGTCTTCCGGCGTAGACGACTTTACAGGCTTTTTTTAAACGCATATTATCATTATTATTGTCATGTACAACAGCTCTTCGGGACAAAATAACGCAAAGGAAAAATGAAAAAAGAAAATAATAAATAATAATAACGAAACGGTTTTAATGACTGTAACGTACGTACATAGTACATGTCGGAACGTTGCGTTTTCATTAAAATAAAGCAAGTGTGTATAGACCCAAGTTTTCCGACGAGAGAGCTGCGTATCACAATAATAATAATAATAATAATTATTTAACTTTCACGAGATGAAGTCGGCTTTCGCATTGATCGGGCACCGGGGTAAATGCATGTTTATGTACATAAGTACATATACTCGTATGTTTTGTAAAATATATACGATAAAAGCTGCAGGGTGTGACCAGGCACAAGGCCGTCTTGTGTCTTCGAAGGACCCTCGTGTAGGCTCGGAAACACTCCACAGCACTCGTAAGGGTATGTATTACCTCACACACACACACACACTATGCACGCACATACATGTGCATTCACTCACACAGGCAAACACACACACACACACACGTTTCATCGGTGACGTTACTACATTATTGTTATATACGAACGATTACGCTTTTACGCCTTTTTACGTACGGTGGAGGGAGTACAATTATCACACTCGTCGGGTCCTCACGACACATACGTATGAATATGTTACCATGAGAATGGTGTTACTCGAAATAATGAGTCGAGTTCAAAAGTGCAGTAGTAAAGGACCCGTAATAGATCCGCGCGGAATCGGCGGTTTCTTCAGTTCATACGGGAAACAGATCCATCCTCTGAATTTCGCCTACGTGTTTCGTTGCGATTTCAGTCGCTTGCTCGGACGTAGAATCGATCGAATCGTCTACAAAGCGTGACAAACACTCTTATGGCGGAGCGAGGATAGTATCTCACGATCATATACATCATTCGTTCACTGAATTTTAATATTTCGTGATTCAGTGAAATATGTTTGATTCAACGAATCACACGTTCGGAGCAATTGTTCGTAGGTGTTCAATACGTCGTATTACGGATTCTTTGACCGACCTTCGTCAAGAATCGTTTTTTGAACACGATAATGCATATATTATTGTCTAGGGCGAACGCTCGGATCCAGCGTACACATGTAGTTTTTTTTTTTTCGCTTATAATTTAGTTTTTAAAAATATCTTAACCAGCGCAACACGCAGGCGGCTTACGATAATCTTAAATATATATTATAATATATACATTTTAGAAACAGATTTGCCCGCACGTTTGAGCTTACGATTAAACAACACGAGATGATAGGCTACGTATACACATAATGTACTCGAGTCTGAACGCCATGCGAGTACTCTAAAACCGTTTCCTTCGAACGCGTGTATGTTATATACATTGACGCGTACATAATATATTTATGTGTGTATAGATAATGCGTTCTGCGAATCCGGCTTTTGTTCGCCGGGGCTACAATGCACTGTTTCCACCGTTACAGCATATTATAGCGCGCCGGCCCTGCTATTATTTCTACGTTCTCGACCCTCGACGTTGCGGAACGATACGGGTATAATGCAACATTTTATTTTCGTGCGGTTGTTTTGCAAATCTTCGCGCGAAAATATATATATGCGATTGAAAACGGTGGAAAAAATAAGTTCAATTATTATAACGATCGATTCCTCGACGAGTGCATATTATAACGGTCGACGGGCAAAAGTCTCGTGGCAAACAAATAATTGGCCGAAAAATAAAAACCTGCACCGTCGTTTAACCGACAAAACCTGCGACAACATCGAAACGCTACAGTACAGTATAATATTATATTCTAATTTCTTAACTACTTTTCTGTGTTTTGTAGGAAACGGATTTTCGATTTTGGTTCTAGTTATTTAATAAAATGCATTCAAAATGTTTGTAGTTTAAAAAAATTACCGATGAATTAATGAATATTTAGAAAAAAAAATTAAAATTGTGATTCCTACAAAACATAGTAAAGAAACTAAGGAATTTCAATAATTTTTCAAAATTAAAATCTGGCAACTATAGCTATGTGAATTATGTTCCGGCTTATTGGTCTAAATGCGTGAAAAATGTAGTCTGCTCCAGCCCCCTTAACAACGGCCGCAGTAAACACATTTCATTATCTTTTTCTCAACCGCAATTCGTAATGTTGTGCGACATGTCGACGTGTGAACGTTTCGTTATAACGGAAATTTTCTCGGCTGCAACGTTGTTTGTTCGCTTGAGCTTAGAGCAGTGACGTACGCAGAAAAAAGTTTCGGGGGGTGTTTTTAAAAATCGGTTGCTGAAAAGTTTTTTTTTTAATAAACATACGAAATTTTTTTAAGAAAATTATCTTTACTTAGTACCTACAATACTTTTTTATAATATAAACAAAAAAATTACAGTACTAAATCTAATTTTCGTTAAGTTTTAGCCATTATGTTAAGAATATCTTCACAATTAACTTCTATGTCTCTATGTACATTTAACAATGTTAAACATTCAATTTATATTTCTGCTGGTGCCGAAATAATGCAACAATCAACATTAGAAAACAAGTTAAAATATTAATAAACAAAAAAATAAAAACTAATACACACCTCATTATTCTCAGTTCGATTTTTATTTGTTGAGAAATAAGAAAGTAGAGTGTTTCTTTTTTTACGATTCCATACTTTGTATTAGTAAAATATTATACACTAACTTTAGAGTTATGAAATAAAACGGTATAATATTGTCACTTTTCGTGCCTCGTTTCAGATACAAAACAAAAACATGAACGATAATGTCGGTAACAAAATATAACAGAAACGTCATTTTATTAATTATTCATTAATTTTAACACTCCAATTCGCAGTAATTGTCCCGTCGTATAGCTTAGGTATTTCCCATGTCCGTGTACATTTTAGAATTCTTTTATACCCACGTCAATATACAGTAGGCATCATTTTATTTTATTTATAAATTTGTTAGTATACAATATACATATATTATATTTTATTTTGCTTTAGTCGGTTTTTCACAAACACAACGTAATATTATATCTGTCTATTAAAGTATAATATAAAAATTAATATTAAAATTGAATAAATAAATAACCATACAAAAAACCAAATATTTCGGGGGGTGTTTGAACACCCAAAACACCCCCCTGTGTACGTCCCTGGCTTAGAGTATCGCGAATGGACGTAAATTACTATCAGGCCGTTCTGTTCTACATTCATTATGATAGCGGGTAGCCGTCAAGTATAGTGGGATACAACTATAGTATAAATGCGTTCAATTATACTTAAAATCATCATGTTCGATATACATATAGTATACAGGCAAGTGTACTACGGTTAAACTTTCGAGACCGTGATGTCGAATACTTCGGAATGACAGTGAGTGAGTTATGAGCTTTCGGCGTATTCGTTGTTATGCCATGTACAGTCGTGAGCATTTCAATTTTTAGTTTCAACAGAGCGTGTGCACGAAAAAGAAATACCAACAAGCGTTTATTAGTGCACAAACCTTACATCCGTAGAGCGGACCGTAAGACAGATGTGAAACGACTTATTGGTGGGGCGCGCGGAAGAAACTTGTTAAGGGCAAATCGGTTTGTAGGAATTGAACCGCTCGGTAAAGGCTTTTCCGAGCATATAGTCATGTGGCTAGTACAAAACATATAAGCTCGAAGGACGAGATGGAATGGAATAAATGAAAGAAAAAGATCGTCTCACTACAAACAATTGGCAGTGAGCCGTTTCATCAGCACAAATAAATATTGTGCCTGGGATTTCTGGTGTTCTTACGACGCATCTACCCTCTTTTAAAACGTGCATTACCGCCACGTAGATTGGAACAAACATAATCGAAATGCACTTCTTCCAATACTGCCATTGTCGATCCACGTATTGAATGCGCTCGGAAATCGTATTATAAACGTCGAGTTCCTTCTACGCGATAACGGTGTGATCCAAAATTTGTTTGAACCTGGTGTGAAATTGGAAATGTTTTAAACGACTAAGTTTTCATATGCCTCTTCCCAATTATCAGAATCATAGTATATTGAAATAAATGTCGGTTAGACTCCACACTTCTTGGATCCTTTTTTTTATCCTACTATGTTTCCATTTGGTCCGCCTAAAATTGCATTTCCGACCACTGTGTGACATAGGAAATGTTTTTTAACATGGATAGGCATGTTTTTGTTACGAGTATACCGACGATTTTCCGTTACCGCAAATTACCTGGTACAGTAAATAAATTATGATTAAATTTATAACCATAGTAACGGGTTACTATGGTAACAGATACCCACAACTCGATGTCATTGCGGAACAATTTTTATTTACCGTTATTTTACACACCATCGAAGTCATAGTATAATACGTCAACCCTATTATAAATCATAATACTCACGTCTCTTCGCTATGTTTTAATCGTATTTTTAAAATATCCTCAATCTAAGACGATTGTTTATAACTTTAAATGGAAATACTACGTATATTATATGTCCCGGTACGTAATACATTTTCACCGAAACATGTGCACAAATGCACAATCCACATGACTGCCGATAAATCGATTAGGAAGCAGCTGTTTACCGTTTATGCGCATTTTTCCGAAGAAGGTTATCAAACTGAAAGGAGTTTTTCAATTTCGCATTCACTAAAAAAAGTTTTCATAGATTTTGATCTGAGACATTGCGAAATGATTCAGAACATCAATTTTGTGTTATGAATCGTTTTCAGTGGACTTGCCATCCAACCATTGGCTAATATATATTTATTTTTCGATAATTTTGTTTTCGCTGTATGTTTCATTCACTTGCTCATATCGTTTTCGATTCTTTTGTTCCGCTGCCTCGTCAATCGCGATAAAAGTTTTACAGTTTTGACCGGATACCATATAATAGACGATGTGTATACAGTGAGTGTACGTACAGTACGGCCACACGCGCCACTCAATGCGCCACCTAGCCATTATATATATATATGAATTGAACGTCACCGCTGCCACCAGCCTTCTCTCCGAAAACTTTTCCCATACCCACCGGAAACTTCGCATACCTTGCCGTGTTCAATTCCGCTGTGAACACTTATTTTGGTGTTTAATTAAGGAATCACGGCCGAGCAGCGTAACGTAGAGTTTCAAAACTGTTCAAACATTTGACTCGGCGGCGTGCAACTTCAATTTGTTTAAAATATATTACATATTATTCAGTTCGTATACATACGCTCGGGCGGGACTAATTATATTCGTTATACCACGCGGTCGTCACTCGTCACACGATATCGCGGGGTACAATATTTGGTACCTCGTTCGGAAAAACACCGGACATAACATTTTATATTCTTAGAAGTAGCACGCAGTGTGTTGCGTAATGGGCGGTTGAGCAAACGACTGGCTAGATGTCAATGGATGTCCAACCTCTTGGAAGGACCTGGTCACATCATCTGAGTAGAGATAGCATTGTAATAATGTTACATTTTACTTATTCCTTTGCCACAGTGAATATACAGTAGAAAGATTTTTACAATATTACATTTATTTATAATTAAAAGTAGAAAATAACTTTAAAGTAATCATAAATCAAATGACGGTAACACATTTATACTATGCCATTAAATTGATTTAAATTGTAAAGTTTATTTTTATGTTGTAGTTTTATATTCATAAAATAATTTATTTCTGAAAACATTTATAACTAATCTATGGTTTTGAAATTTAAGTATTGGACTGCATTAAAATCTAACGCGGGCCGCGAGTCGGACACCCATGGTCTAGACTAACCTTATGTACAACGCATATTAAAAATCGTTCATTAATGGAAAATATTGATGTGGGTAAAGATTCGCTGATCGATCGTGAAATACTATTTCATTTAGCAACTATCGCGAAAACCATTTGAGTGAACAGTGAACATGACGATAAATTACAAAACCATATCGTTTTACAAAGTTATCATTTAAAATCTCTTGTAAGAAAAATAAGCCCAAAAAGTACGTCCCTTTGTTTTGTTTAGTTATTTCGCATTGTACGGCTTTAAAATATTAATCAATTTGTATACAACCACGAGCAGTTGATTTTTTTTATATATAGACAAGTCTCAACCGCGGCACGACTAAATATTTTCACTGTAATAATACACGGATTACCTCATCTGCGATAGTAACAACGGTATGGTGTTCTAATCGTTAGCTTTTCAAGTGCGACATAACATGGTGTCTGATTATTTCTTAGCTTAAAAGCCATCCTACAGTTATCTTGATGGCGGTCCGTACGAATACTAAACACATATGGGGAAAAATTATCTGTCATGTAGAACAAGGGTTCACATTGTATTTATACGAGTATAGGCGAGATACCAATACGCATTGTTTCTACGTCGCTCAATTATACAAAATATACGGAAGTAACACGTAGGATGTTTATTTGTTCGGCACGATCGGTTCGGATGATTTCAAATCAATACGGACACGAACAGTGGGACAGATATTCGGTATTTCACCACGGCTTTTATTTTATATGCAGTGGTCACCGCTTTTCGGACACACGGACAAATCACTCAGTAGCCTATTGCTCTCAAAACGGCCTGTCTCAATTTGCGCGTGTTCAGAAAAAAAAAAAAATCGATTATTATCTTATAGACTTACTACACCGGTCAATATGGTTATTTCACTTCTGGGTTATAAACAGCAAGATAGATTATCGAAAGAGCATTTTGGAACAAAGTATTCTCGCGTGAAAAAAAGTACTTAATTGTCATCGATAATAAAGGTGAAATGTTTGTATTTTATATTCATCACGTACCTACGTATTGTGTTTCCATTGGAAGTTTTATTATTTCAATTAGATAAATGAAAAATGTTGCAAAATTATTTGAAAAATATAAGTGTTTGGTGCCCTTCATAATTTTCATTACTTAAGGTTGTTAAATGTAATTTAATTACAATTACACGAACAAATATTCCCATTCTTTTTATTTTTTCCTCTAACACCCACACTTTACCTTGAGTGAGTGTGTAATGTGTATAATTTATGTTTTGCTCGTCCCTTATTGACTCATTTGGTTTTTAAACTCAAGTAACCTGGTCCCAGCACGAGCCCACTGAGCGGTGGCTTCTGTCTAATATATCTAATATACAGGGTGAATTGAGGCGCATTGAGTTTATTCTTTGAAATTTAAAATTTGATTTAAAATACATATACAATCAGTTAGGTTATATGAGTACCCTCGGGCACAGGAAATTTTGCGTACAATAGTTTGGTAAAAATAAGTGTATTATAAAAAAAAGTAAAAACTAACTTTTTATTTTATTACTATTATAAATGTTGAAGATTGCAATCTTATAAGGCTTATATTTCTGAAAATATTGACGGTTAAACTTTCAATTTTCATTGGATTCATATTTTTTAATAGTTTTTTTTTAGTTAACAAAGTAATAAAGCACATTATTGCCACCTCGGCCATTTTAACAATGAGGTTTTCTGATAGTATTTTTATTTTTTAATATTGTTTAAATAGTACAATATTTTTTTGAAAATTAGTAAAACTATTATAAATCAAGAAATTGTTGAAAATAGCAAGTCGATCCTTTAACATTTTCAGAATAATAAATGCTATAAAATGGCCATTTTTGGAATTTATAAAAATCATAAGATAAAAAGTTAAATTTGTAACTTCATAAATACACTTATATTTACCGAACTATTGTCAACAAAATTATATTTACCCTGGGATACTCATAAAATATCAGAATTTCATCATCACTAAAAACACGGGAGATATCAGTGTGTGTAAATCCCGGTGGGACACCCTTTATACAAGTAAAAAATAACGATCATAACCTGAACATCCTGTTCACTGATGGCATCTCAGGATATAATTGTAATCGTTACTGTTACCTGGTGAGTGGTTCTTTTTAGTTCTATAAAAACGTAATGACGACTGTTCATTTAATATTGATATTTAAATTTCTGGACGAGTTCCGCGGTTTTAGATGACGTTGAACATTATACATCTCTACACGCATGCAATTCAGTCACTACAAGTTTGTTTCTTTTTTTTACGGCGGTCGCGTTCTGCATGTGCCAGGATTATTTTTTCAGTGGTTATTCTCTTATTCTCGCTTCTCTTCATTTAGATCGTCGGTATATAAACGGTTTACACCTACATCACTACCCTTAATGTCCGGTGCTCTCAAGTGATGTATATGATGCGTGTGCCCGGTACCGGTACAACAACGCACCTGCATCCGGGGCGAATTGGATTCCACGATGTAGCGTTCTCAGCACACGTCATAATATGATATCTGCGACGTCGCGTGGACTTTTTGACTTTTAATTTTTTATTTTCACCGTCCCTCGTCCAGACCCATTCACCCGAGCGCATTTCGACCAACGGCTTAGGCTGGCTTACGTTCCCCGCTCACACTCACCGGCGCCTCGTGGAATTGTTCGAGTTCGTTTTTATTTTTCGCACGAAATCCGTTTAGCGGACACCGACACGTCGTGCCGCGGCGTTCGACAACTGTACACAATAATATATATTACGGTGGTATTTATAATTCCCGTCGTACTACCCTCGCTTCCCGGCCGTTTCATCCTCCCACCCCGTCGCGTCGCAAAATGTTTATCGATTTCAGGGCTAACCTTATATTATGTACATCTATCGCGTACGGCGCGACACAATTTTTCTCACGTGTCGCCGCCGCCGACGGAAAACGAACGATTCCGCACTCGTCGCAACACACACGCTCCATCGCACCGTTCGCATAATACAATTTGCTTAATGGTTTATTTGAATTTTTTTTTCATCCAATACCATCGCCCTCGACCGGGTCTTTCAGCATTTGAATAATTTTTCGTCGCACATTCGCGCGTCTCATTCGGAATGTCTGAGCAGCAAATCCAAATCAGGACTGCGCAGCTCAGAGCCATGGAGACACTTCGATGTTTCGATTTTCGTATCACCATTGTTCGTTCGCCATGCACGAAGCGTGGTAAGACGCTTATTCGACAATCCCGTTTAGAAATTTCATCGGCATAATATAATTGTAAATAAAAAAAACAATAGTTGTATAACAGTTCGTTATTGTACTTTTAACGGTTTTTATATAGTTATTGAATTATGTATGAGCTATGCATACCACAAAACAATTGTTTTTAGCAAAAAAACTTATAAATATTTGATTTTGTAACATTTAATATGACTTCCGTACATTACATTTGTTTATCATTTATTCATATTTCATCAAAATAAATTTTCCTGTGTGATGAAAAAAAAAAGTGATGGTGTGTTCTTAACTATGGGCTTTATGTTCTTTACCAAAAGAAAAACCTACCTTCTTTATTTTGAAAGTCTATCATGGCTCACAATATGTCTAGTTCATCATATATCCTCTCGTCCCAATTCACCTTTTCAATTATACTATATAGAGTACTTGGAATGTATTGAAAATACTTTTCCTTGATTCCCCTGGGGTTTTAAGTCAATTATATCTTCCTCTTTCCTTTCATTTCTTATTTTTCATTTTAGACCATATTCTCACCTCACTCCACTGAATAAATATGTTCCGTTTTTATTTTGACAATGTAATCTATTTATTTAAATATTTAATAACGTATATTTATTTCGAAATAAATAAATGCATGCGAAAACATTACAATGACAAATATGTATATAATACTATGATTGGTTAAACATTCGGGTGAAGATGAACAACTGTTTCAATGTTACCACAAATACTATTATAAATCTCGTATTTAAGCGCCACTTGTTCCGTTCTATCAAATAGAATTTATGATAATATTTTAACACACTACTCCCGAGCGTTATCGACATCTTATAAGTGACTGAAAAAGACGAACAGAGGAAAGAATAGAGGCCGCATTAATAGCGTTAGCAAAGAATTCGGAAAATATGACAGGTCGTTTGAACAATATTTTTGACCTTTAACGATATACGTGTCTCAAAGTCGTCGTCGTCGGTTGGTAAACTTTCGCACGGACGGAGCATGTACGTGATCGACCCGTTACGATGGAATAAAATGTAAATCTTTGTGCACTCGAAACGTACTTCACATTGTTTAGAAATAACAAGGTATGGGAAAAAAAACAACAAATTTGTCGAAACTCGTTGATTAAAAATCATCTAGGATTTCATGGGGTGCATGTTTCTTATTATGTGTTTTATATGCGGAATATTCGTGAATTTAAAATGATATGGTATCCACATGCAGTGTGCTAAATTTTCATGCGGGTAAAATTAGACTGTTTTACGCCGATTTGATGAATAGTATTTGCTATTGTTCAATATAAAATAAGGACTACACGAACGAGTCATTAGCTCAACAATTTTGCATCGGTATTTATAATAGATTTAAAATTATTGTACGACAAGAAAATTTAACTTTTTTATTCTTTATGCTTTAACTCGGCTACATGACGCTTGTCTACTTATTTGAATTTTTTTTTGTATGCTTCTTAAAATAGACAGAGTATTACTGGTGATGATAAAAAGAAACAAAACAAAATCAGCTTTTCTGTATTGCAACAGTTTAAATGCATTTAGAATTATTATAATTGAGGTATGGTAATGGGTACAATATACCTACGTTTGTTTAAGCTAACGTCAACAATACATTGCTACGATCATGACTATAAGTCCTTTACACGTGAAATATAATTAACGCAAAATAAGATTTGGGTTACGTATTGAAAAATAATGATTTAGAAAAAAAAAATATTATTATAAGTTTGGGCGTCGTTTAATCATAAAAAAAAAAAACTTTAACTGATATTTTCCGTTAAATTATCAAGTTTCCGAACAAAACAATAGAAGTTATGACCAACGTGATAACTGTACATGCCTATAGAAATCATGCTCGTTATTAGTAATTAGCTTATTTAATTTATATTTGCATAATTTACGCCTAAAAAAACAATGTGGTTTACAGTGCTTATGCGCCGAAGGCAAATCATAAAAATGCATCAAACAGTGCGGTTGAATAAAAGTATACGACCATTATCAAGACAATCTCTGGTTCATGGGCTATAATAATAGTCACGTGATGATATAAATATGGTGTTTTTATAGTATTAAAGTTATGTCATGTTTAATAAAAACATGAAATCATTTTATACGCGAATCAACATCATATAATATACAATAAAACTAGAGTAGGAAAAAATAATGTTTTCTTTTTCCACCTTTTGCTAATATAATCAGGGCTATATATATATATTTTGGATATATTTTGGCACCCGTTAGCAACATTATTTTGTCGCCCCTGACTTTGCTTATGATTACATCGTATAACTACTTATTAAGTTATACTAAGATATAACACAGTTTATTTATAAATTTCTATGAATATTTATTAATTATTCATATTATTACGAGTATTTATAATTTTTCCGAAAACAGTCGCCATCAAAACTATATCTCCCCCCCCTACATATGCTACGGGGAGGGATATTTTCCCCACGATCCATCCCTGAAATACAGTCCTGAATGTCATATAATTTGATATAGCTTTCGCTTCTTACATATATAATGAATATATTTTTATCGGCCAGTACATTTATTTCATTCGTAGACAGCTTGCTCGGCTAGATCAAACCTAAGTTTCGATCTTCATATACGCAAAGTTCTATATTATTTCGTATACACTGACGGTATTGTGTGACTTTACCGTTACCCCATAAATATTTCAAAATAAAAAAATTAAAAAATATACATAATATACACGGGTATGCATTAAATGAACTTTGTAATTACAGAAACATTAATTTGTTTTTATTTAATACTACTGAAAAAAAAAACTTAATTATGATACGACAAACATCGAAAATTACTGAACAGTTAATTAAATTATTGTTTTAATTTAAAAAAATGAGAAAAGAAGACCCCTCACTTATTAAAAAAAGCGATTAAGGTTTGACTAATGATTTCGTGTGACAAAGCTCAGCATGATATTTATTTTCAGATGACACTTATTTAAAAGTAATAAATTCTGTTGCCGGTTGAATTAATGCGTTTGTTGTAAAAAAAAAAAAAAAATGATAGATAAATAAATAAATAAAATATTTCGTTACAATGCATGACATGATTGTTCGAATGTTTATTGTTTTCATTAAAACATATGTTCGTTTCAATCGTTTATCGTTTTTGAATTTTTTTTTCGTTAGTTTTTACTGCAAAAAAAAAGACATATATAAAAATTATACATTGACTATGAATATATTATAGATAAACCATGTAGTACCTATAAAGTTATATATTTATAATATATATATAAATATATATATATATATATATACTAGCTGACCCGGCAAACGTTGTTTTGCCATATAAATTATTTCTAGGGAATTTATAGTGTAGAAAAAATATAACTAACTTATTGTAAGTGTGTAAGGATGTAGTAAATGAGTGAAAGAGGCATGGAGCGCTGTGAACGATGAGGGAATATAAAAAAAAACACCAAACATTAATTTTTGAAATTTATCATACTTTATTCCACAAAATTATATATATCATTAATAATTAATTACGACAGTAACACTAACAAACAATATCAATTTCTTAATGCTATAGCGTGAACAATATTTTTTGTTAGCCCATATTTAGCTAACACAAACAAATTGGATGATTTACCCACTCGAGAGCATGCCACGTATAATTGTCCGTGTGAAAAACATGGTGTGTTCCAATCAAAATTATAGATCACCAACATAAATTATATTCTGAAGTATATCAGGTTCTATCCGAATCCTTTAACATCGATCAGATATACAGCTTTCGAAGGGGGTTATGATCACTGGCAAGTATATGATCCGAATTATCTAGGCCATTGCCCACGAAAACAATTTATTTGGATTATTAAAATTATAAATGTATACAGTAATTTGTGATAACGAAAACAGTACAGGGCAGTATTCACAACACGATTGTTCACTCTCACAACGGTCTATGGAATGGATGAATTACTTGAAATGCAATATCGCATAAGTCAGTAAAAATAAAGGTCTTATAATCTTAAAGGCAGAAGGAAGGAAGAAAGAAAGAAATAGATAGGATATGGGTATAAATATATAACAACTTATAACAAAACGGCGCTCTAGTCTTTGCTCCAATCGTCGTTGTTCATTGCGTTCAGATCGTGCCTCTTATGGTAGAAATTCACAAAATTGCGCCATACTCACATGCACATTCATGGCATCGGATTGCATTTGTTCTTCCGTTCTTTGCGCTATTCTATTTCTCTTGTTTGTAGCCGCATTTATTCGACGGCTCAAATTTGCCTCTTTGCGTCTTGCTGGCATCACACACACACAAATAAGACAAATTTAAGTACTTAATTATGAAAAACCTGATACTGATACAACTTTTAGTTGTAGATAGAGCGGTAGCGTGCCTGGCAAATCCAATGGTTTCAAAAACTCTGTTGCATAATTTACAGCTTCGTTCGCATCGCAAATTGTATCGATTGATTTGTATGACACTAAATCGCCTGGCAACAACTCTTGCATCTTTAGATATAATTCTTTGGTTACCAAGGTAACCCACGAATCAACAAATATATTTTATTTACCCACTAAGTCTACGCAACAGGTCATTATTTATGATAGTTGATAACTCCTTTGTTTTTAAAGTTAGAGAATCGATCAAATGCCATAAACCTTCTCCGCAATGAGCTCTTCAATTTTAAAAAAAAATCATAACGATAGGTTCAGTAGTTTCCGAGAACATATCACTCAAAGGTTTTATTATATTTATATTTTTATTTTTATCTGCTAGAGGGCGCCACTGGTGTAACTCAGTTTTTGTCTCTTTATCTCTAACTCACAGGAGTTAGGTGCATAATTTATGCTATAAACCCGCTCCCCGACATTCTCTATCATTTAAAAAAAATTTGAGCCAAATCGGCCCAGCCGTTCTCAACTGATGCAATTTCGAATTTTTTGTCTCCATTTTTATATATATAGAAGATTATAAACATATTATGATAAAATATATTATTTAATATATACTTTTCGTTTACTTTTCACATTTACCAAAAAAGGGTTGATTCTAGTTGTGTTATAAAAGGTAATATGCTTTGCTCTTATTACCGCGGTAATTAGAGAAATAAAAGCAATAAACAATTGTAACAAGGGAGCATATAGAGCCATATAATAGCAATAGCCATTTAGAGGGCTAATTTCGCTTTCTAACGCAATTATAATGGTAACTTAACTATTTAGGCAGTATACAGAGGGCATTTAACAAAATATGAAAACAATACATTCGACAGTTCCAAGTGTATTTAAAAAGTTGAAAATATTACCTTCAGCCTAATTTCCTTTTTAATAAATAAATATTTGGCAATAATTGTAAGATTATGTGTTAAAATACTTTGATAGATAAAAAGCAAGGAATTATGTACAGTCATTTTTAACAGAATGCTGATAAAAAAGATCTGTAAAAAATGTTAACTCTAAAGTGTGGACTGGTATTTCAGAATTTCAAAAATAAAAAGATAAACTTTCATTCCAAATATTTACAAAATGTTTTCGTCCTTGAAATAAAACAAAACAATTAAATCTAAAATTAATTTTAAATTAAAAATTGATTAAATAAATTGTGTACAAGAATTATGTGTATTAGGCCCATATAACAATAGAATAGGCGTCGGATAAAGGTGCATGAGAAAATGAGAGGAAATAATGAACCGAGGAAAAATAATTGAAACGGTATCATCTAAAGATGGGAGAACAAAAAGGTCAATGAATTCTGTTCAAACACGTGATGGTCGATGGTGAGCAGAGTGGGTGGGGCGAAAACTCCTTGCACCTTATCGCAAACGTCACCATGAAACCGTTCCAACGTTAGCACGAAAATGCGTCATTGTACAAGGTGTGCAAGCGCGGGATTAACGGAAGTCGCCTGGAAGTAGTTATCGTCGTCGAGTGCGTCGGGACGGGGCAGAGCAGAATATTCGGTCTCGACGGTTTAATGATGTGCAACTGCAGCCGGAGCAACTGCAACTGCAGCAGGAGCAACTGCAACTGCAGCAGGAGCAACTGCAACTGAAGCTGATGTAGTTTTACTGCGCACAAGAGTTTATTATAATATTATTACATTTCACGTCTGGCCATGGCCCATTGCTACGGTGAGCGCTAAAGTCGCGTGCGGGTGAACTCAAACAGGGTGCGGTGGAGAGAGGAAGGGAAAAGGTCGAAACGGAGACCCGGCCGGGGAATAGGTCTCGTTGCCAGCCGCTTCCGTTTGTCCACGTGACGGATGAGACCGCCGAGCCGTGTACCGCTCCCGTATGTCCGCTATTAGCGCGAAACACAGTTTTCCGACCCGACTCATTTATAACGGCGACGGACGGCCGTACCGTCGGGTGTAATATAATATGTGTCGCCGCAGCAGTCGTGCAAACCGCACCGCCGCTAAGTCCCGAGTAGAATACAATCGCAAAGGCAGAATAGATCGCGCGCATCGACTCGTATTGGAAAACGCGTCTTGACGGGGGTGTTCTTTTCGTCGGTCGTATTATACATGGAGGGTTGTGGGAGTTCAACCCTTCCCAGTGCGACATAACGCGTTAAATTATTCGTAAAAACTTGTCAAACATCGTCTTAGACCCCGAGAATGCGTGTGACCGTTCAATAATGTCGTACGTTTAGTAAAAAAAAAAAAATTAATCGGTTAATTTTCACGAAATTTTTTGAGTAAAATGTTGCCGTTTGTTGGTTACATCTTTCGATGTTTCATTAGAGCGTCTGAACATTTTATCAATTATGAACTAATCACGTTGAAACAAATACTAATAATAACGGTACGCACTTACATGCACAATACATTAAACAGATCCGTACGGTCCTTATTGAATTATGCAACCGTCTTGAGCACATAAATCTCGTGTTACCGCATCGGTGGTATACGGCTCACGGTCGAACGACCGCGGTCCATACAACGATTGCCGCTAAAATCCGATTAATTAGTGCCACGCAATATATTATTATCGGATCGATGTACAACGCCGGACGGCACCGAGCGTACGGATAAATATTTATGGGCAACGACAATATACTGTAACGAGTTAAAGGTGTTCTCGAATTAAAAACAATATATAAATATTTTAATGCGGCAATAGTGTAACTAGGTGTATACAACGAAAGTTTCATGAATTTAATTGACAGTACCCTCCACTGAAAACCAATTTCAATAGATATTATAGTTTCGGTTAGTGTTATCAAATAAATTCAGCGGTAGCACAAAATATAATAACGGTGGGTTTTTTAAGCATGAAAGTAATATAGCGTTTCTCTCGAAAAAACGATTCTGAGTAAAAGAGCATCACGGTTGGATCAGTTTTATTTCTAAAGACAGTCGATGTTATGGCTGAACCGAATGTCTTTATAAGATGAGTTTTTTAGTGTTCTAACTTTGCAGAAAAAAAATATTTTGAAAATGATAAGTTATCTATTAAATGAGTATATCGGATATATCTTCGCTTTGCTCACATTCTAAAATTACAAAATTTTATCACATTTTTAATGATTTCGATACAGCTATAAAAATATAAAAATTAATGATGTTATATTGATGATACACATTGTCCAATTGATGTTTTACGATTACTGTATTTATGAGTGAAAATTACTAATTTTCACGTTTCTTTTCGATTATTGAATTTTGTTATTCAAAAGCTACATTTAAATATCGGACCTCTACTCCAGATTTTCTCAGTGAGACCCAGTAAACCTTTTAATATTAATTTCAATGAAAAAAATAAATGAAAATATGCAATTCAATTTGATGTAAGTTTCTATTTGAATCTCGTTTAACTTTTCTTTATCAAAAAAAAAAAAAATATTTAGACGAGTTCTATAAGACCTATAGAATCAAAATGGGAATGGAATGATTCAAACGCGTTGGTGGTTAAAGTTGGCTCCGCTGATGCTTGAGCCCATATTCCAGGTGGATATTGCGCTTCTTCACTTATATAAATAAAATTAATATTTCAGTGATGCTATTGATTTGGGCGCAGTTTACATAATATATCCTTTTAGGACGAGATTATAATCGTGGCGCAGTTTGCATAGGAAAAGGTTATTTGTGCGCCAGTTTACGTACGCCCCGTAAGACCTGACTCTGTCGGTATTCGTGTACGGTGCACTGTATGCGCGCAATACGCTTTAGCCAACACACCGCGTTCACCGAGAGTTTTTTTCGCACAAATATTTACTACAAATATTTACTCACCCCTCGGAAACGCATCGAGTCGTATTTGTGGTATAAACATCGAATCAGACCCGTATATGCGTGTGTGTGTGTGTGTGTAATATTTGTCGGCGGCCATCTCAAAACCCGTACTATAATAATATTATTGTTATACCCACTACTTGATGCACATCAGCGACGTATAATGTATGCGCTGCAGTATTATTATAACAATATGTATGTAAACTAATGTTTGCAGGGCGTCGATTGTTTCGAAATTTGCCGTTCTCGGATGAATGACCGTTGGCGAATGTATTCGTTTTCGAATAAATTAGTTAATAGCATAAAATTATATCGTACGTCGGTGAGGTTAGCAATGATGGCCGTACGCATGACGTGTTTTCAAGCAGAGTACCTGGTTTGAAATCAAATATGAATACATTAAAGGTATGGAAATCGGAGCCAAAATCACGACGAGCAGAAAGCCTTATAGAATTCCTGGGGCACAGTGTTGGACAACTAAAGTTGTAGTTTAAACCGAAATCCGATTGAACACATTTCTCATGAAAATGAACCGCGTCCCGCGTGTACGTTGAACTTGGAGAATTTGAGATTCACACCAACAGTATTAATCGACGGTTACGGCATCCACGAGTGCATGTTTACAAATCAAACGGTTATAAACTGTTTTAAATTTTACGAGTTCTGTTACGACAGTGACTCATATTGTATCGATGCGTTTTGTGAATCTGTTGTCCCACGTAACTGCATAATATTAGGTTGTACTCATTTATTCTCAAAAACCTTTTTCGACACTCAAAATATAATATTTATAAGCCTTTTTGGAGCGCAATATAAAATTCCCCAGACCTACGTACTCATAGCTCTTATACAATGTTCAGGGAAACGCACTGTGAACGCGGTCATCGCTCAAAATTCTATAGAGTCGCATTTTATTCGCTGAACCGTAACGTGGATAATTTGAATAATACATTATCAAAGTAAAACGTATAGCTTGAAGAAATTCATAATTAATTTAATAAACTGTAAACAGCATTTCTTGCTAAAAGTAAAATCAAAACCGTATTATTATTCTCAATTCTAGGAGTTGTATTTTCGTGTTCGTTAAAATATAAGGTCTTAAGCAGTGCGCAATGTTATCGTGATTAAAAAATTAAACGACATTAATACGATATTGGTATTTTTTCAACACGGTACATTGATTTAAATAGTTTTTAATGCACCGAAAGAAAAAAAAAAAAAAAGAAGGAATAATCCATAAAAATGTCCTTCGAACAGATATAGCGTTTATAGTTGTCGTTTATAATATTGAGAACTTTAAAACATTACGCTATCACTTAAGATATAATGTTGCAACTGAGGCCGTGACGCTAATAGAAAATAAATATATTTTTATGGACCAACGAAACGCGTGAGTTCCCCATCATAACTTTCGGGGCGCGTGCAAAACACCCCAACTACCACTAACACCCGGGGTGCGCACGTGAACGGTAATGGAACGTATGCGGCAGTACGTCGAGTAGAATGCCGATTCGGATCGTGTATTTAAATTTTTTCGGAATTGCTGCGGGTCAGGTTAGGGCCGAAACCCGTTAGATCTGTGCGAGCGCCTGTTTCACATATTCGACATCGTATATTGCGTTGATCGGCTTTCCGACGTTCTGCTCGCCGTGTTCGTGATGTAATAATAACCGTGCGCTAGTTGTGACGATCGAAACGAAACAGTTGCTGGCGAGTTTGTTTTTTTTTTCAAACAGTACGAATACGAAACGAATTCGTTCGAGACAAATCGGCGGCCGTTGATCATAGCGTTTTCAAAAGTAAAGATTCGCAAACGCAATAGACGTTAACGTCACTTCCGACGCGGAAACACATTAATATTTTTCCCCCCGTCCGTCGTCCGGCGAGCGCGTGTACCATTGTTAAAATGATTTATGTTGAAAGTAATAACTATTTATAAAGACTTTATTAAAATGTAATTTATTTATACGAAGAAGAAAAAAGCGATCATAAATGAAGTGACGTGTTGATAAACTATTGAAACCGTATCCAGCGAACGAACACGCGTCCTATAACGGGCGGACATTCTTGGGACGGTCTTACAAAAGCGAAAAGTATTATTATTATTCGATCATCAAACATTTGAATACATACAACTGTATCTCTGGTAAATAAACTGAAATACACAATTAATAACTATCATATTTTTCGAACGACTCGTTACATTATTATTATTGTTCTGCGTAAGAAAACCGCGACGCCCTACGAATTACGATAACGTTTCGAGAGATCGAGACGAGAATCGTGAATAATTCACAATACGATTTACCGAATTACAATGATATAGAAAATCTTGAAGAAATTGATTATAATATCATTATTACGCGAGACCGTCAGAGCTAACTTATTGGATCGCATTGTAAACTCGCTGTTTAACATGTGGACTGTATATTTTAATTTGCCGTGTAAGACATATAATAATAATTAAAAATCACCTTTAAATTAATAATAATAATATATTTTAGTGAATATTACGTGTGACGTGTATGCTCCGACGTGAGACTCACGTTTTACCAGAAAATGATAACGAGATATTATAATATTATTAAATTATATTATAGTTCTAAAATGGAACAAAACTCATGATACTAACCACGGAGCGATAATTATTTGCCAGGCGCACGCTAGTTTTCAGCTTAGAATTTATCGTACTTTTTCGGAAATAATTCTAATCCTGCCAACTCTAAGGCCTAGGCGTGTTATTGGTAGGCGTAGTGCGGTAAAACGGTGCACTAGTCCGCCCGTCAAAATTAAAAATGCCGATAGCTGGAATAATTGACAATCGGCCTTTTTTTTTGAACCGAGGATCAGGCGAGAACAGTTTATCACAATACTTTCACCCGACCCCCATCATTTATTATTCTAGGTAAATAATATACATACAGGCCACGTGAGAGAGGCCGCGCCTTACATTGTTCGTTGAGTTTGTATTGACCGAGTGCTCGTCCTCGTGGTCATCCCTGTGGGTGAGCCTGGGCCGGACGTTCGTCGTCCTCCTTTTCTTGGAGGATGGATTCGATTGTGCTGCTGTATGCTGACCTGATTCGGTTGAATTGTCAATCGGCCTAGAACATTTTACATTCGATGATTATGGGAAATTACGGAAAAGCGGTATTTTAACTGAACGTTTTCCACTTGTTTATACTTGTATAGGTTTAAAAGGAGCCGAGCGTGTCTGTAACATCGAGCTGCGGCGCGTTTATAAGCATTTTGAATTCGTCGCAATACATGACAATAAACACTATTCGGTTTGCATTCTTCCACTGCGCGGGCGTTTAAAGGACGGTATAACAATGTACAGTGGTATTAACAACAGCACTGGTAATACGAATCAATCTCGCAGTTTGATGCGATTACAATACTTGAACGCGTGACGCTTTTTTATTTTTTCGACTTTGTGTCACGCGCCCGATAAGTCTCGTTTTTAACTGGAAACGACTCGTTTCGAAACCCATTTTTAATCTCAATGCACTTATTGTATACGTGTACGTCGTCGTCTGCGTTACGCAAAACGTTTTATTTCAGTTGCATCCGATCGGGGCGCGATGTGTTTATTTTTTTTATTTATTTTATCCTCCAACGCGAGCACAAGCCTTCATCCCCCCCCCCGTCCGCCCGTACGACGACGTGTCGTCGGCAAACATTTCGTTTCGGTGTAAACTCACCTCTACACGATGCACACGCACCAACACTACTACTGCACGGCGGTACATAACATATCGCATAATGCGCGTGTATACGTACGTACGTGCGTATGTACACGAGTAGAAACGAGTGTGTGGAGAGCACGGTTTTTTTCTCCCCTCCACTCTCCTCCGCTCGCGAGACTGCGACCGATGCGCGTTTTACGTTTTAATATTCGGAAAGCGCCCGTGCCCGGAGACGTGCTCTCGCGAAAAGTTACATGCGCGAGGCGTACGGTTTTCCGAAACGCGACGGGCGCACGGTGTGGGCTCGGCGTGGCGGGTGAGAGGGGCAGGCCCGAGGAGTCTGCTGCCGGTGTGTGTGTGTGCGTGTGATTCTTATTTGTATTTTTTTCCTGCCCCTCTCGCGCTCGTGCGAAAAGGCCGGGCGCGCGCGCGTGAATGTTAATCTCGGGAAACAGGTGAAGACGACTGCGCGCCCGCCGAGGGCATTAACTTTCTATCACTTCCTATTGAAACACGACCAGTGCGCCAAGACCGGACGTCCGTTTCTCGCAGTCGTT
This sequence comes from Periphyllus acericola, assembly GCA_949715065.1. NCBI lineage: Eukaryota > Metazoa > Arthropoda > Insecta > Hemiptera > Aphididae > Periphyllus > Periphyllus acericola. The sequence continues at coordinate 18,954,905 of OX454270.1, read as the reverse complement.
TCATCGCGAGCGGTGCGCGTAAAATGCATAAACGTAACGGTACCGCGTACGCTTTGATCGAATGTAAAATTATTATATCTTATTGCGTATAATATTTTTCTCGTCTATCGTACGCATTTCATATAATCCGTACGCCAACGCGCACAACGATAATACGGTATCGCGCAATATTTTCGTATTTTTTTTTTTCCCATTTTTTTTCATACGCACACGGTAGGTACACGAGTACTGGGTAGATTATATACTGCGCTCGTATCGTTCGCGCGGAATGGACTGCGGCCAAAAAAAAGAAAAAATCCATAATACGCGCGAAAAAAAAAATAATACAGCAATCGATGCGCGCCCATAGTGCAGTTTGCGCTGACCTCGACATGTTGATCCCTGACTGTCTGCTAATGACGATTAAATTCATTCGGGGTTTTTTTTTTCTACCCACCCGGCGGACGAAACGAGCGGAGAAATTTAGCGTAACGGAGAAGTATTATCATATATTTTTATGTGCATCGCGTGCTTAGCATTTATATGATTATTGTTATTTTTTTAATTCAGACGCCGATGAATAAATTCAATCGTACCGACAAAAACGTTGGACAAAAAGCAGTTTGTTTAAAAAATACGTTATTATTCTTACATATATTTATAATCACGAAATGTTTCGCACCGGATTGAAATGATTAGGGAATATGCGATATCATAAACGATATAAGATTAAGATTGATAAGTTCGATTTATTCACCTGTTGTTCCTGTACAATAAACACGGCTTTTGATATGAGTTCACCGCAGTGTGCAGCGTGTTGAGCTGATTCGTTGAATAAAAGTTGAACAACATAAGATTTCGATAATTTTCATAGATTTGTAATGGTGACAGGGATACATTTTTTCGTAAAGATCATTTGAAAATCACTGGTATTCTTGTAGTTGTTGTTTGTTCTTATTGTTGTGGGATTAGATAAATAACGTCACAAACAATAAAATTCAACAAACTGTAATCATTAAAACGATTATTATTAATGTGTTCATACGACGGAAAAATGTCATTTACTCATATAGATCAGTTTTAATTTACATATTATAATTATTTTACGACCGTGGGTATAAATAAAGTCTCCCGAAATGACATAATCGTATAACCGAGAGGACGTAAACTTAATGAGATCGTACATATTTGAAGACTGTGAGGTTGAAAAGATAATATTATATTATGAAGTAGATAGATGCGACGTCAAACAAAGGGCAGAACAGCGAGGCACTGTTGAATTAAAAAAACCTAAAGCGGACGACAGAATGGAATGAAGTGCTGAATTTGAATTAGGTGGAAACGGAAAAAATGTGAAAATACCTATTTTATCTTATTATTCTCATTGTACGCCGTGCAGTCAAAGCTAAACATCAGCAGTGCGTTTGCTAGTTATCCGATTAGTGTTTTGCGACGAAAAATACTTTTCGATTAATCGAGCATCGTGCAGTTGTCGGTTATAAGTTCGTTTTAAATTTCACGGCGTTATGAAAAAACCAAAACGTATACACTATGAGTCTATGAATTAATTTAAGTAATAATAACATAATATTATATTCCAGCGGAAACACTCCCTACGCAGATATGTACTTGTTTTGCCTATGCGTGTCGCCGTGTTTAAATTATACGAAGCGACAAAATTAATTTACTAAGGACGATACTGCGATGGTCGGTAAGGAAATCTGCAGCAGTAACTAGAACCGTTTTATTGTGAATCTCGATGATTTAAAACGATACGTTCTTAGGCGTTATCGATTTTAAAACTTGTTTCGATACCATATAACGAAAAAAAATAAGTTAGGTTTATATGTCGTTTTTAATATAATATCTAAGAACTGAATATAACAATAATATTTTTACTACGACGAGTCCGATTTTCTAATGAGATTAAATAATAATATTGGCATTAAGTGTTCGGGGAATTCGTTGACCCCGTAAACGTTCAAAGTCGGTATTTCCATTTTTCCCGTAACCTTCTACAAATACACTCGCGTGTAGATGTACAAACTATCAGTGTATAGTGTATACGTACATCGTATTACTGCTCGAATGACACACGTTTAGTACACTTCGATGGAACACCCGAGGAGACGTGGTGTCTGACGGGTTGTCAAAACGCCATTGCTCGAACCGTTTTTTTAAAGCGATCCAACGCGTCCGCGGTATCGTATATTATAGTATTCGATCACGTGTTGATACACAAACGCATACCGAAAAGTATTCCAACCCTTTTAACTTTTTAACCGCGTTATCGTAAACGACCACGTACATTTATCGTCACAAAACGTCGGGTTACTCTGCACGATAAGCGCGTATAAAGTGTAAACCCTTTTCGGACGGAGTTAACCCGGTGAAATATCGCGGTACTCCTGAGCGCATCTCAAAAGTGTGACCTGCAAGCGTCCAAGACTAAACAAAATATTATAGCCGAATTCGTTTAGCATTTGCAGCATCACAATATGGCGAAATGTATTGCGTCCAAAACTGTATGTCGGTTGGGTTTTCTTGTCGTTGTTCTTTGATTCTTAGTGGAACGAGAAATATATTCGATTGATCATGATGCATCTGACGTATGTTCGAAAACTTGGACATAATCCATGGTAAGGAAAAACTTTGATCTCTCGGTCAGTGATTCCGGACCAGCCAATCTACCGATCACACGTGACGCCATAGGCGCCATATTCGACTGCGACTCCTTGTCCCCCCTCAAACGCATCTGCTCGAGGCCCATTCTACCAGGAAGTCAAGTGGGGTTTACGCAGATTTTTTCTCAAGTGATAACGTACTCCACCAGCGGTTCCCTATCCTATTTGAATCCTCATGTACTCCCATCGGTGCAAACACATATGTCTGTGCCTGGGAATATACAATCACTTTGCCCACCCGCCCATAGATTCTGTACCGTTTATTTATCAATTCATTACACCGCAATACCGCGTAACACCAAGGAGCTATATTATTATTCCGCAGATGTCCAACGACCGACCGTCGTTATTAGTGTTTAATAGAAATCACGGGATTAGAAAAAATTCGACATCGTTCAAGGTTGATAAAACGGCTTCTAGTACACAATGCATCGTGATGTATGGTACACGTCATATAGGTAATACACCGATTCACACGGTGCTAATATATATACTGATGCAATTAGTAGTGACTATGTAGTGACACGTGCGAATTAATCGAGTTTATATTTCACGACACAGCGCTGTGACGTGCACAGCCGAGCGTTATTTCATCAAACCTGGAGCAGCAGCCGTTGAAATAATGATTTTCTTTGGCATTTCAAAACGTAAAACGATTTTTTCACTCGTGGCCGTTCACGCATTTTCCCCAAACTTTGAAGCGACTTACTGCGGTGATTCGTATCAAATTTATGTATAGAATATTAGAACCATCTGTACGGGTGAGCTGACACTCCACTGAGGGATATAAACCTTAAGATCAATTGTACGTTTAAAATATTTAAAAAAAACCAATAAATCATGTAATAATATGGCGTCACTCATCGCAAAAAGGGCACATGGGTCCGATTGTTTTACTATATTAAATGGAGTCTAATCTACGATATTCTGGTTTAATGTAAAATACAAAATGGGCTGACTTACCGTTGAACCAGCATTTCGTTTGCAGGACAAATAAACATTATTTAAATTCAGAGTCACTTTACTCAGAACATTAAGTTCTAGTTGCACAATAGCTATAATTTACAGCCTAATGTTCTAGTCAAAGCTAGTTAAAATTCTCCAACGAAACAACGCAGTGAGACCGTTCTCAGATATAACATTATATTCTTTCACTAAGATCGGGTCAACTGAATTTTATTTTTACCATATTTCGCAACAATTCAATTTATATAATAACGTATATTATAGGTGCTGGGCATATGTTTTATCCAAAGGAATGTTTACGAATCCATGTCATTTAATAATGTCGTGTTTTTTTTTTGAATATAAACTGCTGCCGGGTCTATTCGTGTAATAAAAAGATTTTAAGTGATGACCGTTTGTTCGTTTTCGTTATCGTTGAGAAAATATGGGTTTCAGAATAAGGTTAATAAGGTTAACGGAAAACAATTAATAAATGTTTGATCGCGCTATATACATCATACTATAATGGTTGATTTCCAAATTATAGCTAACAAATTATAACATAACATATCTAGCATATGATAGATTGACTGGAAATACAAACACGCAAAAATATAGTTTACCAAATACAAATACGAATATTGTTTTTTTTTTCGGTTCAACACCAAATGATAAGCAATTACCTAGTAACGATAGTCCATTTGTATAGAATTCAACGAAATCATCACTGAAAATTAACTAATTTATGAAAAAAAAAAAAAAACACTGTCGACGGTATGGAAAAATGTTTAATTTACTCTACTTGGTTTCGTGTGTAATCAGCACATAATTTATTATACATAACCGATTGTACAAGAGATAAGTGAGACCACCCCGAAACCGTTTTAATTCGTATTAAATCATATACAATGGGTTATTGAGGTGTGCGTGTTTTTAAAATTGAATTCACTCGTCTCGTGTAACGTTATTGATTCTTTGTCGTAAAAATTATTGTAATTATAGTACTATAGCAATTAAGTATTACCAATTAGTAATCGAAACACTAGCATGTCAACGGTTCTGAGTAAAAAACATAATACTCGTGGTAACTACTTGTATTGCGTGAAACAAGTTATTATGGAGGCCGTGCGGTTAATCATTTGACACGTAATGACGGTGGGAGAAAATACATAGATAATTCTCCGGTTCGCCGAATTCGTGACGAGCGCCGGTGTCCATATTAAAAAAAAAACCAAGACTAGTGCGCGGGCAATGACATGAATGCAGAACGACTAAACGATTAAACGCTGGAATATGATTACAGCAGAACCGCGCACAATGGACTTTGTCAACGGCATTTGTTTACTACTTTATACCGTAATATTTTAGCACCCGGTATACGGCACTTCTGAATTCTGATAACGCGCGCCGAGCATGGAACTCCATTCTCCCCTGCTTTAGTTCGGTCCACAGTAATCAGGCGTGTAAGAATAAGGAAAAACAATAGTTTTATTCAATTACAGTACACCGCACGTCGCTAGAAACGTGAATATTATACAGAAACTATAAAAATAGCGTTTTTCTTCTTTTATATTATAACGCAAACAATCCTCGTGCGGGTACCTATGTACGTATTATTATTATTACACTCGGCGCAGTGAGCGGCACGCTTTCCGAAAGTCACGGCTTATCCTGTATTGTGTTCATTTTGAAAGTTCGAAATATTGCTTCGGGTATTCGGTTTGCACCTGCACATAATGCCGAAACCGGGTAAAGATGGGGAGGGGGGGGGGAAATAACTTAAATCGCATTCATGAATATCCTTAGATATGGCCCCCGCGGATGACGGTTACCGTGAAATACTTTTACGATTACCTGCCGAAACTCCGACGGTAATACAATCATTTTGCGGACGGCTTAGATGCGCGTTGCACCGGGGTCCCGGATTCCGTACGGCGACAAAGAAATGGAAAGAAAAAGAAGAAAAAAATCACGTACCTCGCGGGCAATAGGAATTGTTTTAAAACACTGCGAAGAACACCTGTATAAATATATATCGCACACGCGTTATGCCGTAATACGTGTCGAACCGACGACGTGCATTATTCAACGGGTCCGCTGTTCGGTCTCCTCACGACAATCGAATCACTATTATACTTTATCCGTTTGCCGCTCAATACATATATATATGTGTAATTCCGAGAACCGTTTCGCCCTCTCGTCGATAACTTTTGTGCGCACCCCGACCGTACGCAGTCGGCCGGGCAACAATAACGTGCGCAACGTACGGTCAGGAGCATACCTCGTGTGCCGAAAATGTGATACGATTCGGGCCGACAGCGAGATGATAAAAATCAATTACACATAATATGCCGTATAACATCTATTCGCGTTCTGGTTTATGGTGATCGATTTCCGGTTAAGCCGTTTATCCGTCCAAGTATATACGCGCACGCTTAGTTCACTGTAATATTGTGTTTTTGAATATTACCCGCACGCGTGACGGTGAATTTGAAAACGTATCTTAACGACATAATAAAGTGTAAAAAACGTGGACACCGACAAACACCTGATTTCCACAACCAATTTATTTAATACATTTTTTTTTTTTACTAAAGAACATAGTATAGTTGTTTTGTTCGTTTCGAGTTCGCAAATGTTGTCAGGAAAATACGTTTAATTTACATTGAAAGTCCCGCTTGCATTTTTTGCATTTTCCCCGGAAACTAAAAATTAAAACCATTTACAAAGCACGATGATTGTACGCTATTTGTGCGGAAAATTTCCCTTCTGTACAAAATTCACGTATTGATCATCTCCAGTCATGCCCAAACGTTTTAACATATGACAAAATTTATTGAAAATATCGTATGCGCTTCGACCGAAATATACTAGCAGAAGTAGATTTTCGGACCATATAACGTCTTTTGACGAACCATTTGTGAAAAGTCAAATTTTCTATAAACCGGCCAACACTGAAAACCAATATCAGCGATATAGGAATATCGCGGCTCTAAAGGTGAATCTTGTAAGCGTCATTTGTGCCGGTGTGAATTGGAACCATACAGATTAGTGTGATTCCACTAAAATATCGTGAAACACCCTAACGCGGAACAAAGCGGGACAAAATTATTATCGGTTTTCCGAAAGACGTATACTACTATTGTGTACTACTTTACGTAATAATGGCAATTTATCAGTCTACGGAGATGTGGTTCGGATGAAATTGATTATGGTAATTCGCAACTAACTTTTGGAACTACTTGGAACATTTATCGTACTTGTATCTTATCTACTAGACTTCAAGAAACTCAACAGCATATTGTGGCCACTCATAAACGTACACCAGCGAGAGCAAAATTCCGAAAACATAATAATAATAATTTATTTATTCGACTCAAACACTTTAAACGCTATAAATATGCATAATGTAAGTAACGCGCGGGGGTATTATACGAAAAGCAAACTTAAACTATAAGAGCCGAGTAGACGGGTGAATAAAATGTTTTGCAATGCGCTCAAATCGTATTTGGTTATGCGATCCGAGTTATGCGTGTCAACCGCTTCGCAGATATGGTAAAGTGCGCAACCCAGAAGACGGTAATAATTTATCCAAGTTTTATCATTCGTGTACAATAACGGCACAGCGTGGATGTAGAGGAACATTGTTATTGTCATGTATAGACAACGTCCTTAAATATACGGTTCATAATATAAGTATGGTGTATAACTTAGATTTTAATCATGGTTAGGGTCCAAACGATTACATTCTTGTTGATGTAAAAGTATGTATAAGATATTACCATCTTGAAAAACCTTAATAAAAAAATAAAATAAATAATAATAATAATAAAGTATAGAAAGAAAAGAAGAGCAGTTTAGACTCGCGGACTTACGACTATACTTTATATGGTCTATAAAATATTCGTTCAATAACTTTCCCTATCGAAAAGATTAAAGTATGCTCTTAAATTGAAAAAAAAAAATTTAACCGATCGTAACGTATATTATTATTACTCTTCCATATAATGAATCAAGTATAATGTGTAAGATGGTATATAACGTTCGTGCTGCGGATTTATGTCGAGTACTCATAATTATATATACAGGACCTTCAAATAATGCCTCGTAAAATGTTATGAATTATAAAAAATAAATAAAAAAAAGTGACCCATGCACCGTCCGCCTAAGTGGCCGTTAAATTATAATAATTTATTATTGTATGTGTTATAGTGGCAATAATTACAATTTATTTATATCTGTAGCTTTTAAATGTGTACAAATTAAGCAGTTATGTACGCTAAGAACATTAGTGAATTTGATATATTTCATGACAAGAAGAAAACTTTCCCAGCAACATAGTAATGTCTCGTAAAAATAAGTGTAAAATAATTGTTTTCAGTACCGATTGTGATTTGATTTGTTCATCACTTCACGCCTCAAAATGTAAATATACATCGGATGAACTGCCATATTTTATATTTTAGTACCGTACGTGTACCGTTATTATCGTATCAAAAATATTCGTGTCAAAAATCCGTCGAGGAGATAATATCAAAATATATTAGTTACACCAGAACGAGGATTTTCATAAAGTTTTCGGTGAAAATAAATAAATCATGACCAGGCATCAAATTGTATATATTTTAAATTTATTATCAGATGACTTATACCACTTTAAGTCGTAATGATTTTAAGAAGATTAGTATATTATAGACTGTGGTGTGATGTTTGGCAGTCGGGTATTAAACGGTACATAAAGTGATAATTTGATCCAGATGACATAGAACCCGCAGCATAGTTTGAACGATGTAATTATTGACCGTACGCTTGCTAGTGATCTATTTAAAATTTAAGTGAATTTGTACAATATACGTATTTTGTGGTTTCGTTAAAATACTACGATTCCAACACTAAAACGTTTTTTGAGCCGTCACAGTTTCGAGACTGTGGCGCGTCGTTGGAACTCGGTGGGCTCGGACGTATAATAATAATCGTACACGGTAAATCTAAATAAACGACGCTCACCCTTAACGCGTGGGGGGTGTGCTGTTGTTCGCATAGAACCTAGTTCATGCAACACACCGCTTCGTGTAAAACAGTTATCTCCAACCGCGGAGTTAAGATAACAACGCACAGATGTGCCGTTATATTATGGTAAGTACTATACGAGATTTCTTACAGATTACGGAAGTCACCATGGATTCTACGACAAAACGCGTAACCATAAAGGTGGTAAACGAAACAAAACGTATTCCTATAAGTCTCGAAAAAGTGAACGGAATAGCGGTATTACGCGGACCGAGCTTGTCGTTTTGAGGTACAACGTTCGCGAGACATTTCGTACTATATAGGTTAGGTTAGGTTCGGTTAGTTGTTCAGGGCGAACCCGCGGAGCAACGGACGAATCGAAATATAGCGTATGAAACGCGGTTTACGAATCGGTGGACCGCGACCATGATTATGTGTAATATCGCAGTCCGCATTTATTGCGAGACACGCACGGTGCTGGTGGGTGCAAATACGGAGTACGCGAATCTGATACCGCACTGGCCGATACGATCGTAAAACATACTTACGTAATACTTGTATGCACGCGCGTACAAAGCACAGTGTAACGATTGTGACGTTAAGTTTCCGGAAGGGTGGAGGGTGGAAATATATGCATAGAGCCCAGCGGAGGATCGGAGCGAGCGTTCGCTTCTAATCTTAACGCGCACGCACGCGCCGGGGTGGTTTTCGGTAAACCGTTTTGAGTTGTAAGTCTCTGAGGGCGTATATTTACTCTGCCCGTAGACCAGCACTCGTGGTTCAAACGGCTGAAACTCGCTCTCAAACAGTGCGACAAAACGTACAGGTGCTACGTACAGGGTGTCCCACCGGGATTATCTACCGTATTATTGGAGATGGTGTGTACCGTTTGTTCACGTTTTTCAAGAGAAACGTTCTTTTTTCCCTTACCCGTTGTACAGCTGTAACGTCAAATATTCATACCCGCTACTCTTTGAATCAGAACAACTCGGTTCCCTCAAAGTTATCGTTTTAATTCTGATTGGCTTTTGCTCACGGGCAGTCGGCGTTTCAATTATTCGACTCGATACATCGCAATCATATTCGCTGCAGCCGCTTCGATGCAACGTCGTCCGTGTGCCCCAATCATGGTCGGACAGAGTAATATTTTTCACTTCACGTCTAGCAATCCGTGATGATCAATACGTGGGTAGGGTGCAGGGCGGTAACGATATATGGTGTGCTAGACGAGGCAGTTCTTATACAGCATCCAATGATACGACGTGCGTTAGTCTTATACATATACATGTGTGTGTGTGTGTGTGTGTGTGTGTGTGTGTATTATATTTGTACTGGGAATACCGATGGATGTTATTAAACAGACGGCGGTTTGATATCCGCGTCGGTGCCCGTAGAACTTGACCTGGGTAATTAAGTTTTGCCGGTAACAGTTTATAATTGAAAGTCGGAACGCAAAAACGCCGTCTTCGAGGACCGAAGCTCCACGGTGGCAGAAAATTCGATTTGTACAATTTCTTGCCTGTCAAAATAAACAAAATTAAGTTTTATTAACTCCCTTTTACAAATCGTACGTGCCTACAATACTATTGTTTATAATTCAACTATAGTCCCCGGTGCTACTATAACTTCGACTATAATTGGTAAACACCGTGCAATAATGTTTTTAAATACAAACTCCGCAGTACTGGTATATATTTACCAACCAGTATAATATACATTTATCCACGTTTGCGTTTGAACTAAATGTAAGCTACTCCTATAACGTTCCCGAAAATGTTTATTTTAATCATTCATGTAATATATTTAAACGGTTTGTGCTGATTTTTTTTTTTTTTACTTTTATCTATGTTAAGGAAAAATCGTAAAAATAACTATAATGCGTTAGAAAACAATTAGAATAATAAATAATAATAAGGTATGAAACGAAACAATACATGAATGTTCGCTCAGAATCGATAAAAATATGTTTTCGTTTTATACTGTTAAATACGCATAGTATAATTACGACGTTGCAAGAAAAATAATTTATTTGTGCGAAATGGATTGCGGCGATCAATTATCATTTACTTTTGTTTTCCATATTTTATACTACAGTGGTTCTGCTGACTTGTTTCAGATCCCGAACGGGACAATATATACTTTGGGTTCATAACGATAGGGTTTTTTTTTCTTAGCAAACCCATTTGAAGTAATAAAATAGTGCAAAAAAAAGTTCTTGTGATATACGACTTTGTATAATTGGAGTTTGATTAAGGTTAAACTTTTTATTATCACAATCTCCGAAAACGGTAATTGTTTTCTGAAAAGAGAAATAATAAGCCACCACCTATATCTCAATTTTATTTACAGTTGAAATTATAATTTAACGATTACAACTTTTAAAACGATTACAGTTACACATTTTTAAACTTCGACTACAGGACGTTTTTATTTTTCTATATTCAAACGGCTATTTTATTATTGGCGTACAAATGATTTATTATTTTTTTTTTTTTTTATTGCCTTTAACCTATTAACATATTTGTCGGTAATAAATAATTATTGATTATAATTTTATGACTAATAAATAATAATCAATTACGTTTTACGAATGATAATATTTAACTTAAAACCTCACAGCAATAAATCGAAGCCACGTATTTTATTTTTATTCGATTAAAGTATAGGAATTGATGTTTTCAGTTTCAAAACTTCTTCATTTTTGATATAGATGGTTTACAAATTAAAAAAATGATATACTGATTTTAAATGGAATTATCGTGAGTAAAAAGATTCTTTTACTTGTTGCGTACGTTACGTGGATTTTCGGTGCAGCACTCGTACTGACGGTTTGCCTCTCACCCTTTTCTAGGCTGCAGACATCTTTACCGCCGATAAGTGTGTATCCTCGCAGGATTACGTTGGCTATCGCACACTTATTTTCATTTAATTTATTATGCAGCGTAATACGGAAACAATTAATAAATAACCGAAAAAAAAAAACAACGGACGAGAGTAAAACGCGCGCACTTCACTCGCCCCGTGTCAAGTGTATTCCGACGTGCTTAATGAAGAGAAGTTTTGCACTCACCGCCGTGCTCCATTCCCGCCGGGGGTGTGAAAAAAAAAATTAATATTTTCCGACGAAAGCTCGGGGCATAATTATATACATGAGTCCGTGGAAGTTTGTATTTACACATACATATAAATGTTTACAGTGGTGAACCGGAAGGCAGTACTATGTAGTATATATGTACATGTTATAGCATAAAGTATACGGAGCAGTGATTAATTGGTGCGAGCAGCGTCGTGGGACGGTCGTGCGCGGCATAAACGTATGGCGCTTTATGTGAGGAGGACGCGGTTACGGCGACGTCTGCGGCTGCGGCGAAAAGAGAGAAAATGACGAAAGGGTTGAAAACGGTGGATAGGGATGGGCTGGAGGACGACGCGGTGCGAACGGGGTAAAAAAAAATCGTTTTTGTTGCATCTCGTGTATATTTTGTTTAGTCGGTCGGTCGAGGTGGAGGACTGGTGCATATGGGACCCTATATCTGCCGCCATCGCCGATCTGTGTTAATTTATTTTACACCCGCTGTCACTGCCACCCCCCCCCCTTTCCAGCGGACCGGACCCACCCGTTGTCGACGCGACGACCCTTGACCATAGCCATTCATCAAGAACGATTCTTCCTCTTCTCGCCCCTCCCTAGAGGGCCGTATAACACTGCTGTGCAGTGGATATCGCGTGTTTCAACGTTGTAACCGATCGACCGAGTATCCGCTAACACCCCTTCGCAAGTCTTCAACCGGATATGTCGATACAACCAGCAGATAGAAATACGGCAGGATAGGAAACGACCACCTTACACTTGTACACTGTTGTTATCTTTCTATCTCGGGTATTATGATACAACAATATTGCGTTGTAATAACGTGCGCGTATCTCGTGTCGTATTCTGTTTGTAGACTGAACTTTGCGTCCCTTTCCAAACATCATTGCTCAACCTTACTTCATTTCATTTCCAAACCAGCCGAGCAACAATCCGGTGTTTAGTTGTATATCAATAATTTATTGTGTTGCCGGTTGATTTTTGTTCAACAACAATTATTATTACGTTTTCTTTGACTTGCCTCTCGTCGTTCCATAGTATATTTTAAATACTCGTACTCTGGAGCAGAATGTTTCTTTCGAAAATGTCTTTGTGCATGAACTGAATATTGGACAAGTTGTTTTTTTCGATAAATTATTAATGACAAAACGGAGTAGTAGAACATTAACATTTTGAGAAGCACTCTCACCGTTCCACGGTCCGCACACAAAAACTTTGAATACTTATAAATAGTTAACCGTTGATTCGATATTAGTTTTTTGTACATCAACACTTTCGGAAAAACGTTGGGCTTCGGGGCATAACATTAAAATGTAATATGTTGCCGGTGCAAAAAATGAATAAAATAAACACTTAATGATAAGAAGAAGAAAAAAAATGGTATTAAGGATAATTCTTTCACTGAATTATTGCGTGGTAAAACTCGAATTTCAAGAGAAGAAGTTTATTTTGAAAACTTTTAATTCAACCGAGAAAATGAATGTTGCTTGTTAAAAAAAACCACCTCCAACCACCGTGCAACGCTGTTACGCAAAATACTGAAGTAAAATAATTTTGAATAGAAATAATAATATGTAAATATGCTACGTCAGTCAAGACGGGTAGAGGGTAGGTCGCGTTTTATAGAGCACCATATTATCTATAGGAACGTAAAGACTTGTATAGACCAGAGGGAGGTTTGAGTCGATTCGGACGCATCGCTCTACGCGTAAGTACAGATGAAAATGTCTAGGTAGTAATGAAAACCATATACCTAATAATAAAGCGATCGAGTCTGACGGTGGTCGGTTCGTCGGCGGAATTTCTCGAAAACGCGACGTGCGTATTATCATCGCGGTCCGGTGGAGGCACGAAAATCGATGCGAACCCCGCGATGTATGCAATGCGGGCGTACTTTGTGGTTTTATTTAAATCGTGCGCGGTGGCGAGACAAAAGGGTTGAAAAAATTCTGTTCGAAATCCCTCCGCGTAATTTATTCAGACTCCTGTTACAACAATAATATAATTATCACCGTTGCGATTTTTCATCCACCGCCGAAAACGTAACGTGGGCGTGCGGATCGGATCGCAGCAGACACGTCATCCATCGCGTAATGCGTGCGCAACCGTCCGGACGCCAAAAACGGAAAAACAGGTGTAAAAAAAAATTGTTTTAAAAAAACATCTTTATCGACGTAACGTAATACTACAAACAATGCTATTGACGTGGGAAACGCGAGTGGGATCGCAGTGTCGATCGCGTTAAACGGTTATCGCTGTTGCGAAACGGACCTGGGGAGTGTGCTCGCGGTACGATTTAGCAACGCAGTCCACCTGACACATTTGGAATACACTTCAAAATATCGATCGGATGGAAATAAACGAAACAAGTGGTGAAGATAAAAGTTTAACGTTTATTTACCGAGACGATAACATTGACTGCGGTGGCCCCCGATGAGTTGATAACAAAAGGAACAACGCTTCACCGGTCCATCTCGAGTGAAGTCATCTACATGTGTACAGTTTGAGATTTCTAGTGGGCAATGCATCCGGTAGCGGACTCGTAAGCAAGGGAAAATGCGACGTCTGTCTTTCGTCATTTTTAACCACGCGTCGACCCTCGTGCGTTAGTCTGTCGGTCACTGCGTGTATAAAGATATGAAATAAATCGCATATGAATTCATATTATTATAGGTTGAAGATAAACGAATATGGACTTCGATGGTTCACGATTTAGAACGGATAATATATTATTTTATTATTGTTAGTGTACCATTTACAGGTATACTTGCTGATCATTTTACGTGTGCGAATATTTCGCAATAAACAAATATGACACATCAAAGTGTGTACAAGCTGCTACGCAATATATAAACAGTGCGTAAGTTAATTATACGCAATAGCTCGAAGATAATTAGCGAATTAAGTAAACGCGCAGTAAACGGAGCGTTCGGGTTACTTCAACGAGTGCATTACGCGGAGGATAGATTGTAATAATATTAACGAGAAAACGGTCGTGTTCGCGTGAAAATAATAAAATAATTGAAACGATGGCGGCGGGGGGAAACATCGTGATAATAATAAAACGCGTGCATAACTGTACCGGCGTGCGTGTACGATCGATAGTGCGCCACGCAGGACGATGCGATGACGTTTTACGTATGCATATATGTATATAGCAGGTATCGCAAAGGTTTACGCGAAAAGGAATTACGACGGTATAGGTACAATAAGGGTGTATTCGCATTCATTGAGTTATTGGAAAATATGTTATAAAAAAACAATATGCGACCGGTAAGGTTTTTTTATTTTGGATATTTTAAAGCCTTCGATTTCTATGGGAACTCTCCAATACGGTGTTGGACAAACACAGCTAGTGCACACGCGTCGTACCGATATTATTACTACGTGTTCGGAAAATTAATAACTTCGAGATCGATAACGCGCGAGGTTATTTTCAGCCGAACGTTTCCCCCGCTCAAATTACTTTTAATAATTTAAACGATCACTGTTGTACTGTTTATATTTTTATTATTATTATTATTATTATTATTATTACTACTACTGTTGTTCGTGAATAATAATTTTACTATACGACTAGGCCGCGCCGCCGTCCGCCGGACGACCGCAAAAAGTAATTTTAATTAAAAACGCAATGTCACGTGTACACAAAACGGACGCGTGTTAATGACAACACGGTGCGCATTATTATTGATGCGTTCCGTGCGCGTTGTTTATGCGACACGGATCGATATCGTTCTGGCCACGTGGCACTGTCTTCACCGCGTGTATTTTCCCGGCTCGATCGTAAAATCTCGCTCTAACCTCGCCGACCGGGCCTTTGCGCCCGCAGGGGTTCGATCAATGTTCTTAGCTAAGACTCGACCCGAAGCGCACGTACATAGGGTCGAGTTCAAACGATGTTAACAGCTATTGGAACTAAAATATACGGTAAGTACGTCACGATTATTTAATCTAAATGCCGGTGTGCGGACTCACTTGCAAACCTCCTCAACTAGCATCGATCGCACTTCAATATTGTGTTCGTCCATTGCAGGTGTCCGTGCTTTTCCAGCACGAATCGGCTAGGCGTGGAGAGTTTGAATCGGTCGTAACGTGCGCGAAACAAAACGAACCTTCCCTCCCCACCCCTGTCAATTCGGTTGACTTTTAAAACATGTGACACCGGAAGATCACGTTTCCGTGGCAGCGGCGCGCGGCATGCGGTTATCAAGGGAGAGGGCAGGGTGCTTCTACGGGGACGATGGAAGTGTGCAGTGGTGGCAGCGGGCGGCGGCGATGATGGCGGAATAGGAACGGGACCGGAAAGAGCTTTTGTTATTTACAGCTTTGGCGAACGAGACTTGACCTCCGGTACACATAGCGGTCGCCTATAATTCATATAGGGACCGTTCCTGCCGCCGACGACCTACTCCGTGTGCACCACAAATGCCGCCGCTGCGAAGGGATGGCCGAGGGAATAGGATTCGCGCCGCCTCGCCGTATTTCCAATGTCGTATTTGCCGGCACCACTGCAGGGTTTTTGACGTATACCGTCTTATTCGCCGCCAACTTCAATTTCCCGACGCAGCGACGCCGTCCGTCCGTCCGGTGCGGAGACCGCTTCGCCGACGCGCACAAACACAACAAATCAACGCCCGGGCCGATTTATCGTGGGCTGGTCAGGGGGGTGAGGACTGCCTTTCCGAATGAAAGATTTTCGACGATATTTCACCGACCGCGGACCACCGCCGCCGTGCGTTTATTAAAAAATATCGCCTTTTCCACGATATATTTTCGACTCGGTATACGTCTAGAACGGAAGCGACAAGAGCAATCGTTGGACGAACAAGAAAACTATAGTTATAAAAATCGTTATGATATAGCCGCTGTTTCAAGTCAAGATGCGTCTTGCTCGTTTTTAATTATTCACTACCACCGTGACCCTTGCATTGTTCCATTGTATTCCGCTCTTATACGTATAGCATATTGTTATCGTTCGTCATCAAACTCTTACGTAAGAAGTATTTTAATGATACATATTTCTGTTATGTTTATTAATATCAAGCCGGTACACCGATAGCAGCCAAGAGCTAATGCACTCTGAAAAGATTCACAAAACAAAACGAAACAGACCCAAAAGACCGATCAGTAGTGTTTGCAGCGGAAAAGGTCGCAACTATAACTATTGTTGTTGTTTATTCAGGTCGTATACCCGGTATAAATGTTTGAAATAATGATTTTTTCTATAAACATACAATTTATGGTTTTCGAATACTACAGGTACAAATGATTTTCATAAAATTATTATTGAAACACTGAACGCGATAAACATAAGCGTTTGATCACAAATAATTTCATTAATTTTTATTGGAAAAGTTTAAAACACTGAGACTCGGCTTTTTCGCTACGGGTTTCCATTTAATAGGAATTCCAAACAAACACCACTGATTAGCAGATATACAGGAAACTATATGTCGTAAAACAAATAACATTCGAGCACGAGCAGTAACATACATTTTAGACCGTTTCGATGTTTATGATATGCCTGGGACACCGGTGGATAAACCGAATACGTTCGTCAATTACATATAGAAATGTCAATTTTACCTTTTTTATTTTTTTTTTCCACCGTGAACTCGGTACGAATCGATAACCTGCCAATTATTGTTATTTGTTTTAACAGTGTCATTGTGTTACTGCGTGTGCAATACCGATATTAAAATGTTAGCGTGTTCAAAAAAAAAAAAACCATTAGGACGATTCTCCGATAGCGATAAAACGTTTCATAAAAAATACGTGTCGCTTCTAGTTGTACGTGAATGTTGTCGACCGGCCGCGAGGAACCGAAATAAAAACGATCGGTGTAACAACAGTCGTGCGAGTAATATAAGCGTCCGTACTCAAAATAATTCACTCGTAATCGAAAACCACGAGATGCTGTGTTTCGGTCTCGGGCCACGTGAAAAACGTCAGAACGGATTGTAACTCCACCGATGAGGGTCTGTACGCTCGCCCGCGATAATAATAATAATGTGTCATCGTGACAACGCCCGGTAGGCCTGTGCTGCACGTGGTGCGAACAATAGGTGACATTATACCGAAAAACCTAAAAACCGCCACCAAGACACGCGGCTTCACGACAGCTGATGTTCTAACGTGTTGTGATTATTTTTCTTGTGAAATGAAAAGAGCAATTTTATCGACACCGATCGATTTTCGACTAGATACTAGATTTAAACTCCACAATAAACCCAAACAAAAAAAAATGCTATGATAACCTTACCGACGCGGTATACACGGACAAATCGGCACACGTGTGTACATATATCGCAGACGGATAAAATATGAACCTTTTACTTAACAACGATTTGGTCTACGGCTACGAATGTGACGTTCCGGACAAGAAATAGCTCCGGTGATAAGCTCACATGTGACATGTCACTTGTATGTAAAAATTCGCTCGACGATCACGAACATGTCTAGATTATAATGTTATGTTCAGAGTTACAGCCTGTCCTATCCTCAACTGTATGAAAAACAGTTGGTACAACCATGTTACGACCGGCGGAAAGAAGTTGATGCAACATTTCAATTCGTATACGCTTAAATTACTGTAAAAAAGAAAAAATTATACTCCAAAACATTTTTTAAATATAATTTATTTTTAAGTTTAATCTTAAACCTAGTGTTAACTGTAGTATCGGTAACAGCCCAACTAAACGACTTGAGCTGAAAAATATTTAATATTAACGGCCAATCATTAGAATTTTCGATGTTTAATTTAGTCTTGACTTTGGGAATTATTCAAATTTAAAATTGCGTACGAAAAGTATGAAAATATATTTGTCTAAGCCGTAATTCAATGTGAATCTGATATCGCACGGATACCTACGGAAGGCCACTTTCTTATTTCACGAGTTTCTATATTACTCGAGTTTCTGATGATTATTATCGATTGCTTTGAACTCGATATATATATCATCGCTGGATGTATTCTTAATACTATGGCATTATGTAATGCAATACATGTAATGTAGATGGTGAAAATCCGATACGCTTTAAATGTAACAGTACAGTACCTACCTAATAATATTATATCGATTGCGAACGATTCCAAAACGCGTTATCTTCACGTATCAGGTGTATACGTAATACCGGCTAAAAACACAAATCATAATTACTTCGAGTTCACTATTATCTTCGCATCGCCGTCGGGAAATGTTCGCGGCAACGCCCGAGTTAAAACATTTATCGAATTTTAAAACTATTATATTTCCTATATTTCCTCGATTACCATTCCTAACTAGCAGCCAAGAAGACTTAAAAGAAAATCGCCAAGGGATGCTATTTCCTAAAAAAAAAAAAAGATTCTCCCACTAAGAACCCATCAAATTAAATAGGAGGTTAAGTTGGACGCCTTTTCTCCCTCAAGTCAATCAAGCCATTTTGTTATATTTTATATTGTTTATCTCACTTATTTGTTATGCTTATTTAATAAAAATAAAGCTACTCTTCTACACGTTTATACTCGTACGACCGCTATAGATTATATTTTTTCATCCCATACTTGTATATAATTTGCAGGATTTATTTCTAAACGTTTTTATTTATTCGCGACATTTTCAAACGCATCAAACGATGTAAATACATAACTATATAGTAAATGAACATACACGCACTTCAGGAACATAATTATTTGTACTTTTTAGCGAACTTGTGCACGTTTCATCGTGTCACCTCGATAATACTACACACGTCTATACACTGTTCATTCATTGCTGTAGTTTTTACATTACCCACATTGAGACGTTAGCCACATCATTATTTCATTACGTTACAAATATATATAATCATGATGGCTTGTTATAAATGAACACTACCATTTGTGTTGGCCGGCCAAATGCCAAATGCCCACCGTGACAAATAATACAATGTTTTAAACGGTATTATATTATTTTACTCTTCGATGGCAATCAAGTAAAACAAAATCACAAATAGAACGCCAATAATAGCGTAAGACTTCAAATCGCAAAATCTTAATTTTGTTTTGACGTTCACAATATTTTTGGGACTTGGCATTTTTTTTAATGTTTTAGAACTTTCCTAAAACGTTCCCGTTGGATGTGGTGCCGTTCCACGTGGTGGATGAAAAATCACGACGATATTACAATATATTTAATAAGAACTTAAACTAAAGGTTTTCATAATATTTCCATGAGAATCACGATCGAATACATACGACCGCGCGACTTTATGATTATAAAATTTAAACCGGGTGGAGGGGGGACACTGAACGTAATAATTATTCTACACCGCTCTAATCGCCTTAAAAAGTTATAATGTTATCGTTGTAATACGTGGTCATCAGCGAAACGCATATTTCGCGTGACTAAACACGTGTTTCGGATTCGAACGTTTGCACTTACTGTAAGTAATATTTGATAAATAAATTGTTTCCTTTTCTCAAACACTACATCATCTCGACGCGGGTTGTGTACCCTACTTCTTTTTTGTTCTTTTTTTTTTTTTAATTTTTTCTTTCCTCCGAGAACTGGTACATTAATCTTGATAATGTTTTTGTCATTCCGTTCACGACACGCTCCATGGGATTCGCGCGCGCGTGCAGTACGCGGCGGCGTGGAGGTGGACACACTATTATATGCTACAAGAGCGACAACCACTGTGCGCTTTTCTTTGACTGACTGAACGGTTCGCACGCGCGACACGCACTAGTTTTTCACTCGTAAGAACCGTCCCTTCGTCCTGCGACACGGTCGGGCACATATCATATGTATATATGTATATGTTACGGGTAATGTTAACATTTGGATAATGTCGACATTAGCCGGATAATGAGACATTAGCCAACTGTCATCATAAGCCGCCGTGAATATTGGCTAATGTTAACATTAACCGGGTAATATTACATTAGCCAAGAACTTTTGGATAATGTCTTAACAACCATAAAAATGTATCATACATGAGATGCAATAATTTAAATTATTATTAATATTAATTATATTTAAGACAACAACCATAAAATACACGAGATTTATTGCCGCCTTTCAATTCATTTATTATATTTAAATATTTTTCATTTGACATATAAGATGAATTATTTTCTCTTTTTTGAGACTACAGTTTTTCAGATAGACGGATCTAAATGTGTAATCGATAAAATATAAAATTTTTATACGCAGGGCCATATTTATGCAAGGACAAATGGGACATTTGCACTGGGCCCACTTAAAAGAGGGGCCCACTGACTTCAGCCTTATAAAATTAATTATATACCATTTTTATCATATTTTTGGAAAACACAATTTTACTTGGATATTTTTGTGGGTATAAAGTATAATGTGGATTTCGTAAAAACGATGGCTTTAATCAACATTGACGATACTTAAATTCATTAAAGATATGCAAATATCACATGCATTTCAAAACGTGGAAACGTGTCTACAAATTTTTCTTACAATGCCTGTTATAAATTGTTCCAGTGAACGATCATTTTCTTCATTAAAAAGAATTAAAAATAGATTACGATCTACAATCTACATTGAGTCAAGAAAATATAGACGCTCTGGGAATATTATCTATTGAAAGTTATATCACAGCAAACCTAAATTTTGATGATGTTATTGACCACTTGTCTAGGCAAAAAGCAAGGAAATGTTTGTGAAAACTGAAATAAAATTAGATTTATAACATTAAACGTAAAAACATTTAATTTGATACCTATATTGGCTATATAATATACCTAATATTTATTCTATGATCCAACTACTCATATACTCGTACTAATTATATACAGCATTAATTTAAAAATATATTATGCATACATTTTTATTTTAGCATTGAAGAAAATAAAGATGGACAGTTTGGGGCCCAAAATTGTAAAATGTACTGGGCCCACAAATTGGTAAATCAGGCCCCACGTGTAGATTACACCCGGCCCCACTTGGTATAAAGAAATAGAATCAAGTTTTCACTTTTAACATTATCCAATATTGACTGACTAATGTCGACATTATCCGGATAATGTTAATATTTCATTAATATAAACGAACAATTACACATTAACCAAAACACATGGCTAATGTCGACATTATCCAAATGTTAACATTACCCGTAACATATACACGCTTAACAGGGTTATTTTTCGACCCTGTTCATGCCCATTTTCGGCAGTAAGATGTTTTAATTTGGATTCTTTTTTTTTTTTTGTATACCTTAAACTAACTATAACGTAATCGATGTTTTGAATAACTTTTTATTTTCGTGCCAACTCAAGGGTGTACTGTGGCTATACAGTTATTTATTTTTCCAAATTGGGCGCTACATTTTTCACGCAAAATATCATTTGGATCATTCTTCTGGAACTGATTCTCTAACGCAGTCGAAATTCGAACCAATACTTTCGGTATTATTGAAAGTTAATATTGCGTACTATGAAAATTGTAAGATTTGCGTTACCTTGGCTTCAGTAACATTTAGCGATTACCATTCATTGCAAATATTTCATAATATTCGGTATCATAGTAGACTATTTTCTCTAATAGTTAAATTATAAAAATTTAAAAACTACTTATTCGAATTTTGATTTCGATTCATGAAAATTCACAAAAAATTAAAAAACTACTTATTCGAATTTTGATTATGATTCATAAAAATTCACAAAAAACCACCACAATGAAATACCGTGAAAAACGGGTGATTACATGGGATAAAAGTGTGTTTCACCCCAGGAAACCTTAAAAGTGGCATGAAAAAAAAGGATCTGAAAAATATGGGTCTTATGATAACTAAAAATAAAAAATTCAAATTCAAGCAATTTAAAAAATAAAAAATGTTAAACGTGGTTATAAATAAAATCCGTATACATACATATTTTCCAATTTCAATTGTGTGCCCCTGGACTGCTGTATATATTGTACTGTTGTTGTTGCTTATCGACGTGTACTCTTGAGCTGAAAAATTTACACTACCAAAGTGCTAAATGATTTCGCATTTTCGACAAACACATCATTATTAAATGCGAATACGCGAAAACATCAAACGTCTTGTGCCCCTAAGCAGTATTTATAATATATAGTGTAATAGGTTTTGAGAAAAAACAAATAAGGTCTGCAAGACTTTTTAAATGCTCTGTTGTGCATTAACAGTAAAGTGTTCGTGATGCTTATCAAACATTTCTGGAGAATACGTTTCACGTGAATAGGTACTTAAAATGTATTCGCGTGCAATGCGATATTATGGTAATTACACGTTGTGGGCACAGGCACAACGAAACTCATTTTAAATCGGCAGCCGGACAACGCGATATCCCTTACGATTATTTGGTCCCGTTAGCAATGTTATGTTGTTCCGGGTAAACCAGAAACTTGTCTAAAAGCTGATAATTCTCCGGCCATCGTTACGACCACCTCTTGGGACAGTAGCTTTCATCGTATACGTTTTCTTCGAAAGTGTAATCCTTTCCGAACATCTCGAACGGCTATAAATGTATATTTTGTTATTGTTGTGCACCAAACATAATATTCTAAAAATAATACATCAATAATAGTTTCGGTACATTTTAACGTTCGAGTAACGTCCAATATTTTTAATGTTTTCCGAATATGTTATGCGAAATAACAATACCGACTAGTATATAGTAAAGTTTTTTCAAATATTTTAATAAGAACAAAAGATTTTATGACACATACGAGATGGTTTTCTTTTTTGCCCTCGGTGCAATGTCAAAATGTTTTAGAATATTTGAGTGAAAATACTTAATTCGTGAAGACCGATCATGCCATTACGTCTGGAACGGCACAGCGCACTGAAATGCACGTCCAAACCAGCTATGAGCAACACGCGAAATGACGTAGTCACGCCGTGTTGAAATTTAAAACTCGAATATTATCATATTTCGCTATATCAACAAACCTTAAGTAAGCCACCGCGTTTCCCAGTACAAACACTTTAGTATTATTACAAAATATTATAATGTGAATTGTTATAATATATTTATCGCATAAAATGTAACGCGTATCGCATATAGCACCTATACATGTAGATATATAACACTGCACAAACGATAATTCTTTTGCTGGGTCACCTAATTAGTCCGGAAACATACATTTGTTGTTTAACTCATAGACTTTTTTTTTTTTTAATTAATTTTTGTCGGTTTTTTTTCGCATGTGTGTTTTTATATTTATGGGTTTAACCATTTGCACACGGCGGAGGGGTGAGGTCCCGCATGAATACAGCCGTATATTATAATACCCTTATCTTTTGACCAACTTTCCCTTGTACTTTAATTGACATTATTTTTCATTAATTATTCACTCTTTTATAAAAAAATAAAAAAAATTGAAAACAAAATGTCAACCCTGTTACGCGCTCATAAAGCGTCTTCAGTTTTTTTATTACGACCATTTTTTCTCGTTTTTGAATCTATCGTTATAATTATTATTATTTTTATTTTTCATTTTTTTTTTTCAATTATACTTAACCATATTAATTCGTTTGTAATAATTAACATTTGGAGACTAATGCGTATTAAACACGATCATCATTATTTCATGGTAAAAATCTATTGGATTATAATAATTGATAAAACGAAAAACTCGATCTGGAAAATGTACCCTTAGCATTAAAATGAACTGCAGTTTTCATACACATTTTCTTATTGTTGATTTGTTTATTTCACAATATTTCAATATTCAAACGTGCATATAGGCTATATAATAATAGTATATTTTAAATGAATTGCAAAGAAACGTAGTCATGAAAAATTTATAAATATACCGTGAATTATCTTTAGTTGCAGTATACACGTGTAAACTTGTTTATAATTTTATAATGGTATGTACAATTATAATACTCGTAATATAAATTATTTACGTTTCGTCTCGTCTCGATTATTCAGGGCAACGTATAAGGTTATTTCATAATGGATTTATAACAAACGAGGTTAAGTATGCTATTTGAACTGGACTAAATGTGAAATCAGGTAAAATATCCACCACTCAGAGGATTAATTTTTAAACGTATATGCTTATCAGGTCCCACGGGGTTGCTTTTTACGCAGAAGAGAAACCCGGAGTAGATAAATCGCGTGAAACACTAATTTAACCTATATGACTTAATGTCAAAAATCTACATTCAAATTTTTCCAAAGACAAATTTATCAAAATACAAATTCACTGACGAAAGTAATAGTTTTTGAAAAAAAAAATAGCACTTATAGTGTTATTATTCCTGTAACAAGAATACGTGTTTTTTATAATAAATTGACTTTCGAGTCATCAAAAAACCATGGCAGGTACATTATACGTATAATACGTTCATAACAAGTATTACATTTTAAATTTAGCAAGAAAACTAAATAAAAAACAAAATAATACCAATAACTAATGTGGATAAATGTGCCTGGTCAAATTGCAACAAATGGATAAATGAAAAAAAACAATGTGTCGAGTGATGATAATGAAACGTACCTATATGCATTTGACTTTAAATTCAAATAAGTTTTTTAAACTTTGGACAAATATATAACTATATTATAATACAAGGAAATGGTGCTACGTCAGTAATCCAGTTGTACTTTTACTGTTTTAGTACTTATAATATAAAGATTGTTTATGTAAATAAAAACAACAACATGTATCAGTCAGTCACAGAAATCAAACGATGTTAGTTTGGTTAATTCATTTATACCCTGCAAATGTAATTTATAAGAATTAGGTGTGACTGTTTTTACGATTCATTTTTAATAAAAGCTGTGCTGTAGTACGCAGGGGTAGTCAGGGAGGCTGCAAGACACTTGAAAAAAATAATCTGGATATTAGCTACTAGGTTCATAAGTCTTCACCTGGAGATACAAGATACATTTGTTTTATATTTAGATACAAAATACAACACATTTTATTTAAAATAATTATTTAAGGAGGAAAATGCATGAAATGTATTTTATTTCACTATAATTAATTATTTTCCAACAAAAATTACATAGTTATACAGAAAAATATCTAATCGTACTTAAACATTAACCCCTCCTCGATATTTTTTACAAAAATACCTTGGCAATTGTAAAATTAATCAATTTATGTATTTCTTAAAACTCACTTAACGTAAAATATAAATTTGAATTTTAAATTCATATAAGCCTCTACACAAACATGATCATTGGGTCTAATATATTTTTTTGAAGAATAAAAACAGAATAAAAAAAAAAAAAATTAATAAAATAACATTTTTATCTATCATACTTTTATTGTTACTTTATTTTAAAAACGATGAATTATATATGAGAAATATAAAATTTTCAAAAGTTTTAGCGTAAAGTGGAAACTGTAGTACGATGTTGACTTTTCGCCTACACGATACACGTTCAAAATTAGTTTTTTTTTGTTAGAAGTTCAACAATAATTTTTTCTGTGTATTGCAAAGTGGTTCTCTTATACTTTTAAACTTGTTTTACGAAACATGTTTTCAATTAACTTTGTACTTCTATCAGTCAACTATTTAAAAAACTTAAGTTTTATTATTTCTGGGAAAAAAAAAATTCATTTGTAACTTGAATTTTTACGAAAACAAAATAAAAACGGATGAAACTTCAGGGTCGGGTTAGACACCACGGTCGGGTGGGATACAGGGATGAGTCAACTTAAACTTGGTACCAATTTACTATTTCTCTCGAAAAAAACATTCAAGTAAAAGTGGTCTAGTGGACCAGCTTATATGATTACATGGTGCAGTCAAAATTCCTTTAAAATATCCGATTCGGTCAAAATTGTATTTTCCGATAAACATGTTTCTTATTGGTTATAAAGAAAATCTTATGAAAATTCTACTATGTCCATGAAATATAAACAAATCAATTCTCGATCTCGGTTGAAAGTTTTTGAAATTTATTCTCTGTTTTTCTCAATCATTCGAAAAACTGTCGAGAAATGAAAAAAATAAAATACGTCCTCAAACTACCAACTAAAAAACATTTCTTATCAGAAAAGTACCATGATATGACCATAACATTCCTAAATAGACTGGTGGACTGTACACGGCACAAAGGTCTAGAGCATGTTTAGTTTTCATCAGCGTTTCACTTAAAGTCACGATCTGTACCACTTCATCAGAACAATCGACGAGCGTGTATATATTTTATTGTGTGTCTGAGGTCCAAAGCAGACAAAAATATTTAGATTAAGCGCAAACAAAGGAGCGATTACAATGTCAACCGTGCAAGTATTTCTCCGGTGTTTACACGAATTAAATATTTAAACACACTTCATACTGCCATTTATATGGAGTCAGATATAATCGTACAAGTCATTGTTCGTGTGTGTACACGCGTACAAACTAACAACCGGTGAACAAACATTCCCAACCATTTATCTTCCCGATTCGTACGTAGATTTGAGTATATTCTGCGACCGTTTGATTGCGCATACCTATATTTAAATCATAAGTTTTCCGTTGAACGCTCCGCGGTTGTGAATAATGCGAAAAAAGGAAAGGGCGACGGAAGTCGATGAAGTGTACGTTCCAGTGCAAACAACGGTTTTCGCAGTACACGCGTATGTTGCAATGAAAAATGTGTAACGATAATTCAGCTAATGTGCTTCAAATGCGTAATTTTCGTCTAAGAAATCGATATAGATCATTTTTGCGCGTTCAAGAGATGCCACAAATGTGTTACTCTCTCCAATCGTGTATTCACCCCTTCGTCCGAAAACTTTTGTAAAAATTACCAATCGTGCTCATGCGCATGGATTGTAATCCATCATAACGCTGCCGAAGAGATTGAAAAATAGAAATTTGCGCGAATAAAAGATAATGACAATACGTTTTTATAGCTGAATTATATCGAACACAGCAACGGAAAACACAAACGTATGTTCGCGAGTAAGAACGTACGTCAAAATGCTGGTATTGTACTTACGTTAATTAATCCTGCAGAGTTCTTGTTGAGAAAACTTTGAGAATTATACCGATGTACATTTTTTTCATACTTCTGACTCGATGTCGGAAAAACATCTATGTATACTCCAATACTGATCATTTTTCGAGAGAGGTTTATCATATTTTCAAAGATAATTTTGAAAAACATTAAGCGTCCACTTAGTACTTTCCAATAAAATTAACTCTTTAGGTAGCTCTTGCACAGCGCTCCGAAAGAAAAAAAATGACTCGCTGTCTCAATAATGATCAGACATCAGTTCTGTATTTTTAAATAAGACGTTTTATAAGTTTTCTTTATTTCAATGTACGCAGTTCGAAAGAGCCTTTGTAAATATAAATTAAGACGATCGCATTTTTACACAATGTAATTATATATTTATAAACTATTTATATATTTTTAAGCTAGGTAACAAATAAAAAAAAGTTTATTTTACAGATCAATAAACTAAAATACTCAGTATTATGTAAATCGAGAAATGTAGCGGAATAAAATGTCCGGTAAATATTTTGGCAATATAATGTTATCTGTTACAATTTCTAACAAATAATTAATATTATTGTTGAGTAAATTATATAATTTATTTGATTGAAAATTTAAATTTTGGTCATGCAGTTGTATAAACAAATATTATAAATATCTAACAAAGAACAGTAGATGATATTTAATGATTACATATCATTAAAAACTTGTAAGTACATGCAAATTTTGTACGTAAACCGAGCTTGAAAGATAACTGCTTGCGTGCTTATAAAAAACCATATGGATACTTAGGGAAAAATGAGTTTGTAAATACTGTACATACTATAAGAGAAGTAACATATTTTATGTACTGTTTAAACAAAAATATAACCTATAAGAAATAAAAGTAATATTAAATTTTCTAAATTTACCATACTGTTTACACCCTAACATTTACGGGGTGGCCAAGATACGTTTATTATGTCTTACCGTGATAACAGTATATATTTGATAATGCGATTGATTGAAAGACAGAAGGATTAGGAAAATAGAAAAGCTGTATTATTCACCTTTCCACCTGGCGCTACCTAGCATGGTCATCGAAGTATTTTTTGCGTATAATATAATTTCGGTTTATTTTGATTTTTTTTTTTTTGAAAGAACTATCAAAAATTATAATGATTAAGTATCTCAAGCTGAAAATGGACTCGAAGGAACACGGTTATATAGATAATTATCTCTGACGTTTGACGGTCGCGAGTAGTAGGCGTTGAATCTCATATTTCATAAACTCGCAGTCATAACCAAACCGATAAAAGTACGAAACGTGTAACTGCAGTAGAAAATTCTTAGTTTTCAGTTGTATAATATGGTCAATTTGTTTTTTCCCGCACATTTTACATTGCAATATCATAACATGTAAAAACTGGGTGATTAATTTAAGTGGTTTCACTTGAAATAAAGAACGGAGCGGACGGTCTAGGCCAACAACAGTATTAATTAATCGTGTTTTAGGTGTGGTTAATGTTTGCCAAGCATTTCTCGGCTGCTTATCGTTCGGATTCGCTGACTTGTAGTACGTCTGTGCCGTATACTGTTAATTCAATATGTACAGTGAAGCCACTGACATAGATCACACACGGAAAAATAATAATTGTTGTCTCCATATCAAAGTTTCCAAACAAATAAGTACCCATTTGTATACGGTGGCGGCTATATAATAGTGTCCATCAGTCCCCAAAACATTTTCCATAGTTATGACTTCGGATATATTTTAACTTATATTGATCGCGGCATAATACTTATAATGGCTATGACAAAACAGTAAACTATATTAAACAATGAAAACCGATCTTACGTACTAGTAGAAACACGTCAATGAGCAACCTTACCTTTAACTTGCACGGGCGTCTGATCGTGGCTTTCATCCTCCTCCGTATAAGACACAGCCTACTTCCCCACCATTTTTTCAAGCTGTCTTTCAACTCTTCGCTCTATTCCATACCTCATCAATTTGCGATTCATTCCACAACATTTTTAATTGTCCTTCGCCCTTCTTCATAGCGGAAACTTCCCTTTTTCTTTGGTATCTTCCTTTGGTTATATAACTTAGGACTCCAATATTCTCCTTAACTCTCTCTCTCTCTCTCTCTCTCCTTGCTTGTTATTCCACTATCAATTTCATCAATTCTTCTAGTTTCGTTATTTCAATGCATTTGTACGATAATTAATACGTTTGGATGGTTATTTTTATGTTTAATTTAATTTTTTTTATCGGTTTCGAGATGTATTTGACTCGCAATAGAATATAGCCTCAAAAAACCTCACCGCAACGACTTTCTGCCGGTACAAACATCGCGGACACGAATCGATCTAAGACGTACATTATTTGTTTTTAATGGGGAAAATATGATGTTCCGCGGAAGCACGCGCGCGAATATACGCGTCGACATCAATATTGTTTTGCCGCTCGAATCGAATCCGTCAATCACGTCAGAACGACCCCGGGTCCGATCGTTTTTCCACCGGCAGCCGACCGCGTTTGCCACGGTCGAGTAAATCTCACGCAAACATAACACATAACTCATGTAAGTAAGTAGAATAGCAGTAGCGGCGCTCGTTTTACATATTATAATTAAACGTCGTCGTTTACAGTGCAATCGAAGCCAATCAAGATTATCGATAACCAATCGAGGTCGAGTGGTACGCGCGTTTCTCAATTATCAGTATCGGAAACGAGGAATAATCTCGCCGATTTCGATCGATGCAGTGTTATGCGTCGTACTGTCATTCGTTTGCTACGTCTACAATCCTGCTGGCGTGCGACGAAGACGGTCTGTCGGCGAGCTGACCGCACTCACTCCGCTCCGTGCACTTGTACTTGGCTGATCATTGACGCGTGTGATATCATGGTAGACTTGTGAACGGTCTTGTTCACAAACCAGATTATAATATCTACAATGTGCTTTTTCTCTATAACTGTGTTGAAAATGACCGGAAAAATCAAACGATGCCTTGAAAACTTTTGAAAACGCTCTGAAACGTGAACAACCTCGAAAAATGCAAAAGTTTCCCTAATAATAGTTCGTTATGTTAGCATATACTGATTGATTGAAGCACATTTGTTTCTTACGGTAAACACCGTGTCGAGCGCTTCGTAAAAAACATTCATACATCGAAATCCGGGCGTTTAAAATTTCCTAAAAAATGATCTTATGAAAAGTAGTACATGGTTGCGACGAGACACGTGCCGTGAACGTTTTACGAAATGCGCAGTGTGGCGCTGAGTTTAGAGAAAGTTTGAAAACCACCGATGTATGCCGTTACGTAGTCGCTCGATGACGTTCCGGGAAGTTGATTGCATTTTTTTCGCATGAAACACAGGGCGATTAATATTGTTTTCAGTGGAGCACATGCGCGTCCCGAGGGGTATAGAATATGGATCAGTTGCCCTCCCCCTCCCTGGGTTTTTAATTCCATTTGCTGAAATAATATTTACCTTATCCAGATTAACTATAAATCATTAAATCATTTTTCACACACAAATATGTATCTTATCGTGAGTTGATTACCTTATTTAGAAACTATGACTCGTATGTCGTTACAATGTGATGAATTAGATAGGTAGGTATTTTTATTATCATTTTTTAATTATTAAAAATGTTTAATAACCATCGAAAGGTCGGTGACGGCTTTTTAAACATTATTTAACGAAGCGCATTCAATCGTCACAGCTTTAGATTTCTATATTACACGTCTGCAAACGGTAAAAAAAGAACAGTTACTTCGAGCGAATGATGAAAATAAGAGTTGTCAAGATTATAATTTATAATAATTTATAATTAGTGCTCTCGGTTTGGTACGTGTTTTGCTAGACACATGTACAACGCATGTGTATTTAATTACACGTGTATCAAAAGTCCATGTACCCGCGTATTACAATTTCCATTGTAATTAGAGCTCAGAAGTTTTTTTCAATTAAATGAATAATATTGCTATCTTATTTTGACGTATGCTATGCAACATTTCTGTATTAAGCTATTGTGTCTAATATGTCGTTTGTTAATCCTTATCGCTTGAAAATTGCCATTTATAGAAAGGTGAACTTGGTACGAAAATCCAACCAAAATATAGAGTTAATATTTAAAGTTAAAGTTAACGTGTTTAGATTTAGATTAATTATTCGTTTTTATAAACGAAAATG
Source organism: Periphyllus acericola (assembly GCA_949715065.1). Lineage (NCBI taxonomy): Eukaryota > Metazoa > Arthropoda > Insecta > Hemiptera > Aphididae > Periphyllus > Periphyllus acericola. Next base: position 18,923,097 of record OX454270.1, on the reverse strand, counting down.
AGTTCGGGTACATTGAAACCGTGTTCTTGTGGCCTGTTCTCATATCCACTCCTGACTATGATGCACGGAATTTTAATACACGTACACACAGGTAAAAGCGACTCTAGATGTACACGCGTGTTCTTAAATACCCGTAAAATAGAGACCACTAATTACAATCGAGTATAGAGTATTTTCATACTAAACCTTGATTCAATCATCAATTCAGTAAAAAAAAATAATAACACTTTTTTATTAAAATATATTCAGTCCACAATTTTTGAATAATCGGAGAAACATTTATTTCTTAAAGAGTGTTGAAAAAATTTATAATTACTATAAAATAGATTACCTAAAAGGTGAAGCAGAAAGTTGATGTAAATTTTTATCAAAAAAAAAACTGACAAGACGTTGATTTCATTGATTTGTTTAATAATAAGTGTAAATTTTCTCCGAATTTCGCTGCTGCTTAGGGGATATTTGAGTCCCTTCCTCCAGCTACCAGTGTGGTTAGCGACGTTAGTCTAAGTCGGACTTCGATCGACGATGGGAGTAGGGAAACTCAGTGGACCGTGCATGTTAAGTGTTCATCGGGAATATGTAAATTCAGATCAAAGTCGAATCATCGAAAAAGCACATTCGCGTTTAACGAAACTGAATGCTTTACTAAATAACGTTGAATGCTTAAAAATTAAAATAATCATATTCTGGTACGCTTAACTCACGTATGCATGCGATATACGTTTGATGCAACCTAATCTAACCTGACCTAGGTGTGACGTTTTAAAATTGTAAATAAAGTAGATTTTTTTCATTTTTTACAAACTACGTTCGCGCCTCCCCATAAAAACGTCTGTGGACGCCGTAGTAGGTACACGTGTATGGGCACGGCAACTACCTTAGAACGTAACCGAGTAATTACCGGGCTGGCACGCGTACAACAGGATCGGCCGTCGTGACGTCGTTGACACTTGTTAGGTATATTGCACGAGTTTGTTTTCCCGACGACGGGGACGCGATGTGTATAATGTATTACGATATTTGCAAACCGCGCTCTTCGACGCCGTTATGTACGCGAACGTTGCAGCGCGAAAGGCGAGACGGAATTTTTTTATTTTTTTATCTAATTAACGCCACCGAGTCTCATAATCGTGCCATTACCACGCATAGACGTAAAAAAAAAAATAAATAAATAAACGGGAAAAAAAAAGGGCCGGCAGAAAACTTGGCGTTTTAATTTAATTAACGCGCCGCTGCTGTTGCCGCCGCCGCCGCAGCGGTCGGAAAATAAAACTTTTAGCCATTGTTTCTTGCCGACCGGTGGTGTCGACAGTGCGGAGAAACGGCCGCGGCGCGTATACAAGGGGTTAAAGTTATCGAAAAGTTTATTAATGTAACGGTATTAATAAATCGCCGTGGCTGACGAAAATTAAACAAAAATAACAAAAGCAGGCGTAGTCTCTCTCTCTCTCTCTCTCTCTCCCCACGTCCCTCTCGTACTCGCCATGTCGTCGTATACATACTATATATATACGTATTATATCGCACCACGACACTGCACGTCCCCTAACCCCACCCCACCCGTTTCCGCTGTAATTATACGGCGAGGAAACATTACGATCATTTCGCGTCTATATCGGTCGTCCGAGGAGAAATGGGGTGCGCGTGCATGGCCGTGGAGAGGAGAGCCAGGGGAGTGGAATCAAATGCCAACGTTCACGCCACCAGAGTCCACGTGTGGACTTATAAGTTGGGGAAACTCGAATAAAACGGGACGCATAACATTTAATTGCATTCACTGAGCGTATTTATTTTTGATTTATTCGTGAAACTAACATCTCTCATTACGTGCAATTATTATACTCGTAAGCAGTACTTTCTATTAGTTCGATCACAACTGAAATTTAGTCACTCATTATTGATTATATTTTGTAAAAACATTGTAAAAACTTTATTTTGTCCTATAGTTGAGGTGAAAGACTAAATAGGGTAAGATCAATTATGAGACACAAGTATATATTTTATAAAAGGAATTATTAGTCTTTATTTACGACATGGACGCTTTAAATTTTTGTTATAAGATTATTATTCATAAAGTAGGACTAACATAATGTAATAATAACATAATAAAAAATTGTATTTAGCTTTTTAAAATTAGATATTTAAGATACAACAAAAAATATTTGATTTTATTCCAAACTATTTTGATAGTATTAAATAAAATATTTAAAAATATGTTATAATTTTTTTGTCATCATCATCTGCCTTCATTTTTCATATCGATTTCTATTGATATCGAATTTGGAATGAAAATAGATCTTAGTCATTACAAATTAAAGAGGAGTATAACTTATTACGAATATAAAATGTATATTTACTTACCAATACGTTAATCAGCGCCTTAAAAATATTACATCGAATATTATAGTTTATTTCAAAACTTTCGTGCACCGTATTTCTGCATTTTTCCTTTGATATAAATAACTTATAATGTTTTTACCATGCAACCAAATTACGACATTTGGTGATTTAAACAATTTGTTTTGGAAGTCAATTGTTTCTCTGATATGGCGATGTCTTATCTTACCTTTAGTTCCTGACCCATCTACAGTCCTCATTTAAACCTTGTTCCTCTGTATGCCAGGAAAAGTCGAGGGAAAAACACGAAACGAATAATTTTAAAATACACGTCACGTCGTTGACGGCGGCACGCGTTAATAAATTATTACTCTTTACTTCCCCAAGACGAATCGACTCGTCGAAAAGTGTTTTTTAATACGTCCGCTTTTGGCCCTAAAAGCGAACAAATATAAATCGAACGGCACCGTTTCACGATAACTATTATGAATAACAAATTGTTCGACCGCGTTTCGACAGCGGTAAATAATTTGTTTGTTAATACCGCTCTTGACGGTCCCCGCCACCTTACACCGCCGCAATGACTAATGAATAATAATATTATATGTTCTTACGAATATCGCACCGGAACGTTTAAACCGTAATAACACGGTTCCGTTGGTTACACAAACGTTCGGTTATCACGCGGTTAGTTTATCGTTCATTTATCACGCGGTAAATACCTTTTGCGGTAAAAAAAAAGTTGCACGAAAGTCACAGGTGATAACCGATGCAGTATACGGATCCGAGGCGCCTCGGAAATGATGCGAAACGGCATTAACTTAGGTGTTCGAAAAAACGAATTTTGAAAGATTATTCGTCGAGTCAAAAAGTTATCCTTATTCAAATTTCCTAACGGAGGTCTACGTTTTGAATATATTACCTAAAGCTCCTTCGGAACGATTTCGTTTCCTTTATCGGCTATAATATAAATATAGAATCATATCCATGATGTCCCTGCAGTGGATCCATCGTACCATTGTACAGTGGGTCCCATTCGCAGAGTGTTTGTTCCCAGTGTTGCTGTCATAAACGTAGCGATTGCTTTACCTGTTCTCGACCAGTATTTATATCATGGATGCCGTAACCCTCGATATCTTTTAATACTTATTATGTATACGGAACTTGAATTTCAAGATCCCGTTGACGGAAGTAGTTTTCCGGTATTCGGTCGCTATGATTTTAAGATTGCACATTTCTGACGTTTTTTCAACCGCTCAACGAACTCGATATAGATAATTGTAAGATCGGAGGTATTGTTAAAAGTCAACGAGAAATGTATCGTTGCGCTGATCAGAATATGTATATTATTATTAAAATGGTTTTCTAAAAACGACAAGGAACATTAATTTATCTTAAAAGTGTATAGTTCTCTACGATTGTGCAAATATAATACCTATAATATCAACGGAAATATGTTGACAGTAATAATTGCATTTCTCTCTTCGTACTGAAAATCTCCGCGGTGATAAAAACGCTACTACGGAATGTACGATAACTGTAATAGGTTATTACTAATAACCGTATAGTATAATAATACTATTATTATAACTATTATAACGCCAAGCCCATCGCGTTGCATCGAGTCGAGGTCGTTTTCGTCTGCGCGAGGACTGCGGGACGCCTTTCATAGCAAGTACAATGCAGCAGAACAACTACTGTACAAGAGTTCACATACAGGGTGGTATTTTAAGCATGCTCGCTTCGGATACCTTTGTGGGTACATCTAAAGTCCCTAACAAGAAAATTTAACTGAATATAAGTTATTGGCATGGGAAAAATGGTGTTCCCGTGCTTGGAAAACTGAAGTTGACATTGTTACAGGATATATACTATCGATATTTATTTAGGTACCAAAAATCTGTACGTACCCCGGAGAATACGGTGTTTTAGTGGACGTTCGTTTTGCTTGAATCTGAATTCGAAAAAACTAATTGTTCGAGCGAAAAATGTTAGGCTCGCGATCATGCCTAAAAAAACCACCCTGTAAATAACTCGCTAATACTCTCGCGCCCTAACTGCTAACCGTACCACCGCCGCGTGAGGAAACCGCGGGCGAACAAGATTTTTGGAAAAAAACGGCGCAAACACCACGCGTTCGGGGTGAACGTGCGAAATTAGATTACCGCAGTTTTGCAACAATACCGTTTAATCCCGTCGTCGTTCTCTCGCACTGCACACGATATCCGCGATGCAATTTATTCCGTTTCGCCGCGAGTGTACACGTTACAGGAAAAACGGCGTCGGCGACGCGCAAATCCAACGGGAACGGTAATATTTTTTCATTACGCGCGTAACGCACAACACCCGTGGAGTTTTGACGACGCGAATAAAAACGGTGAAAGTAAAGTCTAAAAAATAAATAAATAAATAACGTAAAATAAAATAAAAAAAAAAACCGTCGTCGCGGCTGCGGCTTTGACTGCGGCGCGGGGGCTGTGCGTTGGCACTGGAAATGAACACGGTGGTATAAACCGCCGCGCGGAATATAAACGAGAAATGATCATTTTCGGCGTACATATTTATGTGTATAACGGTAATAATAATAACAACGGCGACAATCCGAAAAGCTCCCGTTCGGCTTCGAGTTTTATGATCCCGTTTTATTATTTCGTCGCCGAGACCGAACGAACGAACCGGGGAACTTATCGTCTGCGACACGCGATGGCGATGATCCGTCCGCGACCGCGTGGTCCGCGGAATACGGTTTACCGGTGGCGAACGACCGCGGGGCGATGGCGATTGCGATTTCATCCCGTCAAAGCCGTAAGTCCCGCAGACGCGAGCACAATAATATCGTCGTCGCAACGGTTACAATATTGTCTTCGGCAGACGTGGTGGGCGAACGGTTTCGCGCATTACCGTTGTCTAGTGAACGCCACGGTTATATGATTGAAAAGTTATGTTCACAGGTCGTTGCGGTTGTTTTTTAGAAATGTGGCTGTAAAATCAAACGTAAAACAACGGGTCATATGAAATTATTACGTATAACGTTAACAAATTATCAGTACAAACAAATAATTTATACGTGTATCGAGCTTGGTAATTACACGATAACCGCTTGTTGCGTGCTTGTTAAAAAACAAAACATGGATACTCGCGGTTTTATTAATGATGTATTTTTCATTTTAATATAAGACTGTTTAGGAATTTCGACGGACGTATATTATGTTTAGTTGCCGATAGAGGGTTCGGTATATTTTTTAGGAAAAATACGTCGGTTTATATTTCACATGTTTAGAGAATGAACCTTTTTTTTTACTGTTGACACAAACATATGACCTATGACTCCCGAAAATATAAGAAATATAAATTATAATATATATAGGACATAGGCATTACAATTTCTAAATATACTATTTTGTTTTACTCTCTACCCTATACGTGGTTGCCTGAATACGGTTACATAATTGACTAACCGTGATAATAGAATACATGACAATGCGGTTGATAGAGAGAAAGAGTGCAGACAATTGGACGGTGAAATGATGGAATAGAAGGACAAGGCGAATCGAAAAATCGGTTATTCCAATTTCCACATGCTGTAATGGACGGTGGCGCTACCTGGAGTGGTAGTTGTTGTTTTTTCACGTATTGTCCGCGGAGTGCATTTGTCTTATACGCGCGTGGTTTGCAAAATACGATAAACCGGGTGGCGAACAACCGCGGGGTGATTGGGGTTTTGATTTTATTTCGTTTTTTCAAAGCCATAAGTCCCGCACACAATAATATCATCCATAATCGCGCCAGTCTTACGCACATACGCGCGCGTTTTGCGCAAAACGTCATTACAACGGTTACTATCGTTTTCGAAAGACGTGGGCGAAAAGTTTCTCGCAAATATACCGTGTGCGTGTGTGTTACGAAACAACCTTCCCCGTCAGCTTACTCACCCCGATCTCATGCCCACACACGCATACCGCGCCGGGTGTGTAAATACGTGGTTTCAATGATAATACATTATCGAGACGCACCGCCGCAACGCCGTCGTCTACCGTTTCTAAACGTATTTCCATGTCGTTGCAAAACCCTTCCGTCGTTTTTTATTTTATATTCCAGCCGATAAAACGCTTCGATATAAAAATCGATAAACTTTTGTATAATATGTTATAGCGTCAAATCGAAATGAGAAAACGCAAAGTTAACAGCGTTTAATTTTAGTGAGGTACGAAACTGTTTCGTTTTCGTTTTTTCTTTTTTTCGTTTACTTTTGAAACGAATATATCAATTCGCTTGAAATTAAAACTATGCGAAGTGAAAATATGACGTAGGTGGATCGTTGTGGGATATGTTCATGTTATCGGATAACAAGCGAATGTATTAAAATTATATTTACCTGAAATCAATTCCAAACGAAAGATGAAAAAGTTAACATAGAGTTATTTACGCAAAAGGCGGCTGACGAACGTAAACATATGTTCAAGTCTCAGAATTATTAGGTAATAATGTTCAAGTTATATTTTGTCCGTTGATGTGAATACACGCACCGCAACGACCTATTTTTCTAGCGTTATTCCATTTTTTTCACGTTCATTTGGTATTGGATTCATATATATTACACCCTTGACCACAATTGAATTACGGTCACCGACCGTTACGGTTTTTCTTTCCTTCCGTACCGTCGCGTCGGTATGTCTTTTAAACATATACACAGCGTACATGCTGAGTTAACCGCCTCCGTCGACTTGAGCCAGCGGACAGAGGAAGTTATGAAAAACGCGAACCTGCGTTCATTTAATTTTCAGCACTTATCATACGGTGGTACGCTCGCATGAAGCATCTACCCTTGCGGTGTGACGACGATAATGGCGTTGGCAAAAAACGGTTAGGGTTTTCACACGCGGCTTCACCGGCTGCGTTGGCTGTGGGAACGCGGTCGGAAAGTGGCCGCCGCTGCATTACGGCAATAACACAGAATCCAGACACACGCACACACATACACACGTACTTGTACAGACGCACAGTAATACGCGCTCACACATATGCACCGGGGGGTGAGTGTGCATTAATCAATTTCCTCGCAGGCGGGGGTGGTTTGCAGTGGAAGAGTGCTAGGTTGAGGACCTCGGAGAAGAAAATAATAATAGTGATAAAGATAAAAAAATATAAATTTCCTCTACAATATTGTCTATTTGATTTATGTTCGGCCGGGTCGCGATATTAACGCACTGACTTCGTACCGGCGGTTTCCTGAGACTGATAAATATTATTCTGAATGGAAAAAGCAATAATAGCATACCGCCGCCGCCACCACTACCGTCACGACCACGACCTCGGTAGCGAGCGAGCAAGTCGAGCAACTAGTGTAACTCACAATATCCCGCCGTCGACGCCGTGGTACACCACCCTTCCGTGTAATATTATGTACTATTGTTCAACACCTGTCATTGGCGACGTCGCCGTGGCCCTACTAAATTATATAAAATTATTACTATAATATACAAAAGTATGTAATCTTACCACTGCTACTGCTACTACATCAGCTCTATACTCGTATACGTAGAAATGTAGTGCGTCAGTGTGTGCACGACGTGCCTTTCTCTGTGGTTTGAGTTATTGCCAAAATGCACACACACCCACAGACACAGACACACACACGCGCGCACGCGCGAGTATAATCCGGTAGTTTAATCGATACGTAGTCCGATTTCTGTTCATGACACCGCTGACCGTATTGGATACTAGGGTTTTTTTTTTCTACACGCAATGACACTAGGATAAAACGACATGCTACATATGGTTAGTACGTAATCCAGTTTAATGTCACTCACCCTGTATGCGAATTCCCGGAAAACATATACTTGTACGAAAACGTAGACTTTCAGGTTACACGAAAGCTGCGTTTGCGCTGTTTATTTCAATTTTACATCTTTTATAATTTATATTTGGTCTGACAGCGAACACACGATACACACACGCTCAAACATTTTTTTTTTTTAAAATATTTGAAATCTTTTTGCAAATACGTCTTTTATGATAATATATAATTTTTAAGTTACAAAATATTTAAACGATTATCCATTGAAACTGAGCTCGTCAAACTAACAGACGTTTCTACCAGACTTTTTTACTATATTTAATATTACTTTTATGAATATTGTCCTGTGTTTGTGTGTGTGTGTATGTGTGTGTATGTGTGTGTGTGTGTGTGTGTGTGTGTGTGTGTGTGTGTGTGTGTGTGTGTGTGTGTGTGTGTGTGTGTGTGTGTGTGTGTGTGTGTGTGTGTGTGTGTGTGTGTGTGTGTGTATGTGTGTGTGTGTGTGTGTGTGTGTGTGTGAAGTGGATTTTATGTATTAAAATCAAAGTGTAAATGTAACAATAATTCATAAATATATTTAGTTGCGTCGATCGATAAATTATGGAGTAAAATATTGACAGTAGAGATTAACGAAAACTAATATCCAGAGAAAAATATAGCTTTGACCGTTGTCATTTACTTGGTAAAAAATAACCGGATTATGAGAGAATAACATTTTCAATATACCATAAAGGGGAAGTTTTTCGATTGCGTACGAACATTTTTCGTCCAAGTCGACGGACATTGTAACGTGGGTACACACGTGTGCGCGCGTGTAAATTTATTGACTTACACGCTGCAACCGTTTTCAGTGTGGTTAGATGGAAATTAACGATTCACCGTGGTTGTCACGCTAATATTATATCGATGCGGACAAGCTTACTCTTCTTCATCCCCGCACCTGACAGACTTGACAGTTTTATCTGAAAAGGGACTAGCGCACACACCCACGCCCACTTGCACTCACACCGTCACACACGCACTATAATACCCGTATATAGAGGGGGTATTTTCCGCTCTGTATTAGGTCGGCAATTATTCGGTACGACGCGATGCAGAGATCGCAACCATACATTTTTTATTTTTTCGGTAAATAAAATTCGAATCAAAATATATGCACTATGGACTTTTTACGCTTTCCCAGCTGCTCTGTGGAACGCGAAATCTGTCTTCATCTGATAAACACGCGTATTTTACAAGATTAAAAAACACTATCATATTTCGCTACAGAATTATACTCGATATACTCGACATTATAACTATTGACTTTGGAAAAACACAATAAATAGTAAAAATCGAGTTCCATTGTACAGTTAAATACACACTTTCAAATACGTGTTCCGAGTACGGGTTGGAATTTTTTCGTTCCATTGAAATGTGTTTAAAAACATTCGAGGCGTGAACTATGTCAAACGGCCAGGACTGCGTTAGAAATATTATGTTCTCGTTGGTCTAATATGGCAGAATGTACTTACTGTCCGGATGACTAAATCGATAAAATGTTTAAATCTGCGACGAGCGAAAGGGTAAAACGTTTCTATATCGTTTGACCTATAAAATATTGTCCAATAAGATCATAATAGTTGTTGAGCGTATTTCATATTCAACTTTTCATTTCAATATCTATTTGCATATCGTCTACAAAGTAATAGCCTCTACCATGAAAATTTGGCGTGGTTTTAGATACTATACGGAAACTGATAACTTTATGCAATCCAACGTGTCGAAGTTATACGTGTATTCATTCGTTCACGATACAAATAAACCGTTTGTAATATAAAAAAAGGCGATATGCAAGGACGGGTGAATGATATTGTTGTGTTGGTCTTACATGACACCAATGTACCATTGCAGTTTATATTTCTAGAGATAGCTGCAGATATTGTAGTAGAACCCGAATTCTTCTTAGGTACCCACGTTTAGTTTGTAAGTTTTAATCGAAAATATCAAGTGCCTATAAACACCAAAAATTCGATTAAAATATTGGTTGGTTTTTTCCCGTGCACTATAGAAAGTTATTTACTTAATATTACTATTATCTGGAAAATACAACGCTATTTGATTTTTCATTATAAACGTGAACGAATAACATTTGATATGATATATTTTTATGTGTAGTATAATCGAGTGAAATAATAGATTACGGAATATTGCCTTTATGTATGCGTCGGAATAAGAAGAAACAATATAATATTTTTTGGTGTCATGTTGTCGAACGGAAAATGGAGAGTTAAGAATTGTTCGGATGAAACGACGAAAACACATAAACACATATTAGTGTCGAAATTACAGCAAATAGAACCGGCGTTACATAATGACCAGTCGCATCATTTATGTATTTGATTCGCTTGGCATTATTACCAAGACCAGCTTATTTATGAAAATGAGAACAAGAATTAAGAAGAATAATAAAAAGGATCATTATGAAAATACCATTGCGACCAATGAACGCTGCTCGTACACATTATATTTACAGTCTACTAATATATTTTGAAAACTTTACTCGTAAATACCTGTATTGATTTCAATAAACTATAAAACCCGTGAAAAACCATAATATAGCACTATTCGAATTTCTCGAAAAATGGAACATATTATAATAATACGTTTCTTACGTGTTTTATATTTCTGTGTCGTTCGATTATACATAATGATAATATATTAGTGTGTGCAAGGAAAAAAATAAAATATTTCTGTACCGACTTCGTACAATACGAGTTGAACTCGACTTGAATGTTTAGCGATTTGATCGAACACAAAGTGTTATACATTAAAATATATGCCGAGGTATAATAATAATAATGAAGTCGTCGTAACACAATGTACCGCGATTTATAGCTATTATATTACGGTATTTGCGCTAACAAACACAGTGAATATTTAGTTCCGTCATTTATATTGTGCGAAATGTCACCGAGATGAAAACTCGGGTATTTATTCAAAAGTGACATCGTCCCGCTGAATCCATCGCGCCTAAACGATTTCACCACGATTTTTTCGTATTTGTTTTGTATTTTTGTCCTTGCTAACAGTTATATCTACACTAGGCGAATGTGCCTATAGAGAAGTTATTATTATTACGGTTTCAATACCACCCTCCACCACAGGCTCGCAGTTGCATTACATCGCACCAAAACTAGCGAAAATATAACTCATTAAGGCTAATTTTTTATGTAAGTTTACCTAATTTTTCGCATCAATCCATGAGTTTATTCAAATTCCGATTTTGGAAAATGGAATATCATTCTTTAGAGTTTTTAGGCATTTTCAGTTAAAATTCATTCATTTTCTTTTCTGACGTACGTTTTTATATTTTTAGCTCATTTTTTATATCACTATGATTATCGTTATAATTTCTGTTTATTAATGCCAATTTGAGGTAATTTTTCTACGGAATATGAATGGTCCAAGCATATAGGATGCCAATGAAAAAAGTAAAACTATGTTAAATATGTGGCACTATATAATGTTCGACCACTACTGCAGCTCACGTAGAATACATCATAAATACCGGTTGTTCGAGTAAACGGGTGCTAAAAAAAAATGTCATTTACCACACGCCATAGTATGCAAAATTAAAAACACCCCAGTCCGTTTCCAGGCAAAAACAGGTTTACAAAAACCTCTCTTCGGGTCCGTGGAAAAGTATCGAGACGGTACGAGAAGTCGGGAACAAACAGTAGCTAAGCCTGGAACGCTCGAAGTCGACGAAGAGAACGCCGTAAGCACATGACTATGTTTCACTTTTATATTATGATAATGACCAATCAGTGGACGATAGACACCGAAATAAGAAAACTTCGGGAAAACTGTAACAATAATATCACACTCGCGCCCGTCCCTCCGCGCGCAAGTCGGCGAACGGATTTATTTTTTAATTTCTCTGTACTGCCAATAGGCCACACGCAGTTCTAATCACTACACGTAGGTTGTACACTTTGTGTCCATACGCGGTTATCGGTTAAAACTATAGCCACAGGGTACGGATTTAATATTCGTTTTCTCTCGGTCATTTCGTTTCCCGTTCTAAGAAAGTTTAAAACGCCCTTTGCAGCCAATCGCAGGACGAACGTGTACGATCGTAATACTCTCGGGGAAATATTAGAATATTCGAGTTTGGAGTGGGGAAAAAAAACAACCGAAAAGATGATTCGTTATCCAGTTCATAAAATAAAATAATGATACAAAACTTTTGACACTTAATGGAAACAAACCACTTTTTTTCCCTTTTTTTCTTTGTAATTTTATCATCTCAAAAGAAGATTGTAACATAAATAAGTTTTACAATATGTATACAAGAAGTTTTTCAAAGATTAAACTTTTTTTTTTCTATACATATACTTTTTCTCATTCTATAAAACTCACAACCGTTGTGGGCGATGAATACACTTACGCACGGCTGCAATATTTATCGGAAGATTATTATCGACGGGAATAACATTTTAAACATAAAAAAGAACCCTTCGTCCGCGGCGTCTTCCTGTAACGATCATAACGTAACACGTAGTTCACATGCCAACAGTTTTAGGAGTGCAACACATTTTCGGAGCCGAGGAAACGATTTGTGCCCGTGATAATTATTGTTCATTGTACGGTTTTCCCTTACCGTCGGTTATAGATTCGCCCCACGTCACACACGCCAGAACCGTTTCGACGTTCAAACTCCCAAATTGCGGGAACGTGCGAAATTCAAACGTCGACGAAGATGACGACGTTTCGACGGTTTCGATTGGCGGGGCTTAAGACGCCGGTCCTCCCCCGCCGAATAACTCCCCCCTAACCTAACGCGGAGTCGTTCGACGGGCACAATAGATATAATCATCGGTGTTTCTTCGCAATTGAAAATGATTTCGCGCGTCGTAACGACCGGAGTCAATCTGTCAGAAATCGCTGCAGTTCGCGCGAGACTTCGGAATTACAATAATATTACGAGCGCTCGAAGTTAATTGCTCGTCAACCCGTAATGGTTATTTCATGATAAGTCACTTCCCGGGGTTGGTTCGATAAATATGTAAAGTACCAACAACCGAGAACGTGGACCGTAAAGATTTATTTTCGTGTTCCGTAATCTAATGAATACTCGCATTAAAAACGCAATCGTTCTCGGCGTTTTAACGGACCGTACAAACGTATTCGGTTCGCGGCGATAAAACCGAAAACTTGACTCACACCGGCGAGTTGTTTACATTATTATTATTGTTCACGATTTATATTGAACACATTCCGTCGTATTAGAATTAATCTGCGCACAATTTAATTAATATCGTACGTTCGACGTGTATACGTTTAAATTTATTACATGCTTATGTATGGCTGCGTACGAGTTGATTCCCGGGTACCTGTTTACCTGCACCGACACCGTTGAGTTGATTCCCGGGTCATTAGAGGGTACGTACGAGTTGATTCCCTATTGTATATCAATTATCAATAGATTATTATATTTCTCCAGAAGCTAGTTTTCCACCCGGTATATGGGCTCAATTCTCCACTAAGTTAAATAGAACTACGAATAGTTGTGAGAGTTTTCATTCTAAGCTCAACAGTTGTTTCTATAGTGGGCACCCAAATATTTTTGTATTTATAAATGAGCTGTTAGAAGTACAATCAGAAACGTATATAAGAAGAAATCTAAAAAACAACAAGAAAAACAAATTTTTTTACGAGAAGATATGTCACGGTATACTGGTAATCTCATTACCAGATGCCAATTTATAAAAACAATGTGTTACAAATGTGTTTACCAAATTATTAAATTTTTTTATATTTTTTTACCTAGTTACTACTAAATGTTTTTAATAATTATTGTCTACCTAATTACTACTAAATGTTTTTAATAATAATAAATATAATATAGTTCAATAAATAATTAATAAATAAAAATTGAATGATTTTCAGAATATGAAAAAACTAAAAAAAACAACATTTTTGAGAAACTTGTCAGCCAACCTCCTCGTGGTGTTTCTTGGGTTATGCTAATAGGCTGTATATTTTACTAAATATTGAATAAAATATCTAATGACCTGGGAATCAACTCGTACGTACCTCTCAATGACCCGGGAATCAACTCGTACGTACCTCTTAATAACCCGGGAATCAACTAATATATGAGAAAGGTCTCGGGAATCAACTCACCTATTGCGGTATATATTATTGTGTATAGCTGTACATAGCGGTATGCTGTTATGTTCTCCTGGTAAAGTACGTACGATTCACATTTATATTTCATCGTTCAAACTGCTCGTACAAAAATATCGCGTACATTGTATGCATTGTGATTATTTCCGCACTAAACCGAACCGATACTGCAGTGTATTAATAAAATATTCGCCATTATTCGTCTAAAACGCGAATTGCTTTCATACCGCCGCCGACAAAACCGAAAAGACGATAAACCGAAAGTTTTAGAGTTTAATGAAATTCCACGTGTTTCGCGAGTTATAAAAAAAAATAAAAAAAAATATATTCCACAACGAACCGTTTGCGTTAGTTTTCATTTTTTTTTCTTCTTTTTTTTTGTGTCCGTGCAATTTTCTCTTTTATACGACGCGTTGGATTCATTTTGTTTTATTTGATAACGGACGAACGTCGGTTCACGCGAAATCTATCGCGTGGCGCGACGGCGTTGTTTTCTGGAGTCGGCCACAGAAGCGTAACGAGATATTTATATTTATGACAATAAAACATTATCCGAGTATTATGCTTGTGCGGGGTGGCATGCACAAAGTCCCAACGGCGATTTGGTGTCATACCCTACTTGAGCTGTTTCCCCCATCCGTCACGGCGCCCGGTTTCTTATCGGCTATCCTTTGCAGTGTTTGTTGTTTTGTTTATTCAAATTCTCAACACCAGTAATTTCCCCCGAGGTGAAATATGGGCCGCGGCGCGTAATGCATGTAACTTATAACTTACACCTATCGCCGGTGGTGGATGCGGTCTAGTTGATTTACAGCACTTCGCAGCGGTCGTTTACGGGTGCGCAATATGAAGATATAAATTAAAATAAAAAGTGAAATTCAATATCGTTTTGAGCGTCCGGTGATAATATATGCACGTATTATTTCGTACGCACGCTCGTGTTATCGCTTGCATCCGACCGCATCAAAGAGCATTGATCCTTTTGTGCGTTGCAATTTCATACATTGATAGTATACATTATTACCGTTACACGACCGATCTACATTAGACATGAATCGTTATTACTATTATCATTTTTGGGCTCTGAGCGACGTGAGGAATGTATTGGTCTGATCATACATTTTTTCTACAAATTTCTCGCCGGTTTCCGAATAATTGAGACAAACAGTGATAACGATGCAAAAGAACTTCAACCTTAGTCGATTTAAATAGTAGCAGCATATTGTCAAAATCGATTTGAAAATAAATTCCCCGTTGTAATTTTTTATTTAGTTGTTCGTTACTTGACAGAAAATGAAAAACGGGCAAAAATGATATTATGCTTATCGACCCAAAAAGCCAAAATAAATATGATTTATCTAATGCAAGAATAATCTAAATGTTTTAAATAATTCAATAATTCCAATAATATCAGTTTGATTTTTTTTTTTTACCACGTGCTTATATTTCCACCGGGATGACATGCGTTTAAGAACCAACATAATATACCATTTGAACCATCGAATGAAAAGTGTCGATTTATTTGTAAACATTGTTTTCGAAATTGAAAACCCGTTGGAATCCATATTGTTTAAATAAGAATTATTTAAAAGGATACGTTACGGTTCGTGGTAAAGAGATGAAATGTTATGTATCTCTAAGCTATAGTTCAATGGACTTTGATGTATATTTGTGTAACTGCAATAGTAGTAGAAGTAAACAAAAAAAAATCACCAAAAAGTCTTCCTGGAACTTACTATTTATTTATAGATCTTGTATAGTGAATAAATACGCGTAGGTCGAGTCGGTGAGCCGAGGTGTTTTTCCAATTATTTTTCCAAACGAGATCGAACTTGGTTATTTCTCGAATCGTTTTCTCCGTCGACTAGACAATATAAATTATACCGTTATCCGCGTCGAGCCCATTTATGACTTTCCTCGATCAGGACGCAGTTATAATGTTGTGTTGGTATTACTGCGCGTACCTGTACTGGGTTAAATTATTGCGGAAGACTTAATCGTGCGATAAAAAATACCATTGTTGTTAGCTTAAAACCTTCATGGGCTTCGGAAAGAGAAACTCTCGAGATGTACCGCGACGAATTCGGCCTGGGCGTGATGCCGATAACAATGTTGTTTCGTTTCCCGTTCCCAGGAGCCAACGGCCGGGACGGACCGTCAGGAAGGAGAGCTTTTGTCCTGCCATCCCTATCGTCCGAGGGCTCACCTGAAAGTTTCCAATAATAATAACACCGTCACGGGCAGAAGGCAACTGAGACCAAATGATACGCACGCACGTCAAAAAAACGTATAAACAAAAACCCTCTGCAGAACCTTACCGTGGTCAAAATGTTTTTTTTTTCTAAAAAGACTTATATTTGATATATTCACAGAATTATTGTTTCTACGTTTTCTTATCGATGCATAATCGAACTATATTGGTAGAATAATAATTATTATGCATAGGTACGGGATTCATTTCGGCACTTAGATGTTTTTAAAAAATATACACATTTTTCAACGTCGTCCAAATATTTACTGTAAATTGTTTAATTGTATAAAAGTGAAAAAAGGCTTTTCTTTGAAAAACGATTCAATGTGCTATTTAAAAAGAACCAAGTCTAAACGCATAGCTATACAATTTGAATGCAGTGTAAAATAACAATAACCATACGGTATATAAAAAGTCGTTATCCGAAGGTTGGACAGATTCTAGCTCAGGTCCAATACATTTTGTTCATCATACCGGTATACTATGCACAGTACATTCTTAACAGTTTAAAGGGTATTCTTGAATAAAACAAAAATAAAACTATTTTGTATCACGAAGGTTGAAAATCGAAAAACTTAATTTTTGTCGTAAAAAAAACATGCTAAAAGCGTTGCTGTAGTAAAAGTATTTCTTGAAGCATATCAAAAGGAATTAATAATGAATGTGTTTGTGTACCACGTATACAAGAAGCAAATCTATGTGCTAAATGTTGATGGATTTTGAATTTCGTGAAAACAGTTAAATAAAACCAAAGGGTCCAAAACGGCCAGAATTAATCTACCGAATAGCGTAATTATATTCTTCGAGCGTTCTGAATTTTTAGTTTACTTTTGTAACACACGATAAACACGGGTAATTTTATTATCACTGGAGTTCTGTGAAATAGCATGTTTTACTTATTAACATCAATAATTGAAGAGACAAAAAAAAACTATGGCAGTTTACTTATGTATGTTATGACAATTGTGCAGTTTAAAATGCCAAATTGCAATGAAAAAAAAAATGAAACCTTACTTTATATCAACTGGTGAAAATGTAATATTGTAGTATATAGTGATAACAGCACTCATAGAGGCCTAATCGGTTCTTGCTTCACGATTAAATTAATATTCATTTTTGGTTGAATGTAACAAATATTTTAGAGATTTGACCACAACTCGTGTTTTAGATAGGGAAATGGATTTATACGAGAAAAAAAACGATAATTTACTGCATTAAAAAGTCGAAACAAAGACGATCGTCACTGAACTTATTTTTCTAATGATTTTTAATATAATACCTTTAAAGGTCTTTTAAAGGTACGACTATACCGAGTCGTCTAAAGTGTTTATAAATTCTATACGTTAAATAAATAATAAAAAAAAATGATAGTTGACTATTTTACATAAGAAGTTTTACACATATTATGAAAATAAAACAATTCGATAACCGGTACGCTATATCAGAAAAATGAATCGTCTCATGTTATGTGAGAAACAATTTGTTAAAAATCAATGGAATAAAGTAGAAGTGAGTAGAGATGTTAACGTAGACAACTGCACGTTCAAATAAATTTGGCTCTATATTTTTCTGCAAAATTAAGATTAGTAACTTCGTCCGTAATTCCCATGGCATGTGATCCGACCTATATACCCATAATTTGTAAAAAAAAAAGAAATAGATACCTTTCAAGACGAGCCACTTATTGTGACTTTCTTCTTCTTCGAAATATCGAGTAAATCGTCTTTAAGGATTCCAGGAGTTTTGACAAGCACGTCGCTTCCCGTTGAATCCTTTACACTGGGGACACGAATGGTGCAGACGATTGGTGATTGAATGTCCTTTATGGAGGCAACCGAGCCGATCGAGTAAACTGACATTGAAATGTTTCACCGGTGGATTCACCGTCGTGAGTCAGTTCCAGGAAACCGAACTGGTCACGGAAATAAAGTTATTTTCATAGCTGTTGACGTGGTCTCCAAAACCGATCTTAAACGAATTCGTTTCCACAAACGCCACTCAACGTTTGAGAAATGAAAAATTCAACAGCATTGCCGTTCTTAAAATATATTTTTACTCAAAACGAACTCGAGTTGTTGTGAACACAAATGGCTTAAATTATTATTAAGCGAACTGAAAATGAGCCTATGCTGAAAGTATGGAAAAATCACTTGATGCACGTAGAAGAGAGCACAGAAATAAATCTGAAACGCTTCGTGTATTGGGCTGCTAACTTCTAATTATTAAACGTGATCGTGTCTATGGATTAAATGCAATGCGCTGAAAACATAAAGTACTTATAACCTAATCGAATAAAATATAATATGGTAAATTAGCTATTTTACAAAAAAAAAAAATAGAAATGTTACGGGATCAAAACTGGTCATTTCTCTGATTATCAATACGCATCCATAACTTTAAACACCTGACTTCAAACCGAAAATGAACAAATCATATATAATACTCGATGCGTTATAAAGGTCAATAATGGGTAAATATTTGAATTGATTACAGTTTAGCTTCGAAGCTATATTTGGAAAATTTTTTTCATTCAAATCGTGTGTTTTTTTTCATGTTGAATATTTTATTGCATGAAAAAAAGTTTGCTGGACTTACTTAAAAAGTTATTACGCGTATTAAAGTAATTAAATGTCTAAGTCATTATGAAACTTGAACCTCAGTAAAAAAATTTCTCCAACTCACAATGTATTGAATAGGAAAAATGTTTTATAAAATGTCAATTTTATATAATTTTATACACTGACTTAAAATTAATATTATTTTTTTTACATTTAATTTCTAATAACTTTCTAAAAGGGTACTTTGATTATGTTTAAACACAACCAAAATGCACAAAGCACAAAACAGACGAAAAAATCCTAATTTAAAATGTTATAAACTTAATATCCCGGATTTTTGAATAATCTATGTTTTTTAAGTTTATTGGTGATAACTTTAGTTAGTAAAACATGTCCAATGGATACAGCAAGGTACCTGTCCTGCATAAAAAAAGGATACATTTTGAAGAAAAAATACTCTTTATCAATGGAGATTAGGTTTTGTCTTTTATTAAAAGTATATTAAAATACTAATATTTATGTCGATAACTTTTTCAATAAATATAACCTATGGTAAACGCATCAGGTACGTATCGTTGTTAATCAGAGATTTATGATACCGTACATAATATAGTACATTTTAAAATGATACGCGTTTACAATTGAATTACGCGCTAATGTGTATTCTACAAATTATTTCATCTCAAAAGTAAGTTGCGTTTAATTTGTGTAACAGTAGAACGTTTTATAAAAGAGAGCGACGGATAATGAATGGAAGGAAAGCGGGAGGGAAAAATAGTTTACAATAAAAGTTGCATGAACTCGCACGGGCGCACAAAATTATGTATAGGTATATACTGCACTTGCATTTATAATATAAATTTACCAGAAAACGAATGCGATGTGTCACAATAAATATTACAAAAGTGCAACTGGAGCGGACTAAATATTCTGTTCACAATTTGTGTAAGGGGTCGTTCATTTTGTATATCATAAATATTATTTGTATCATTACACGCGTGCACGGCTACATCGCGTAAATGTATTCGCTCGGGTTTCTTTTTTAATTATACCGAGAAAAAAATAAATGTTGGGGGGGAGGTGGTGACAGAGTGTACATCAAGACGACATAATTATGTGTGGTTCTACTTTTGTCAATTCGATCCTCTTTACGTAGAAAAAAAACTCGTTAATACTTCAACACGTATGGTCAAATAACAGTATACGTTCATTCGTGTAAAAGTCGTATTTCCTTGAAAAAAAAAAAATCTAATATTTATTAACAAATAATAGCTCTTACTTTTACCATCGTTGAGATGATGGCGGGAAAAATGTGAGATGGTTATTTTTTTAGTTTCCTATGCAGACGATGTGTTGTCATGTGCTTTTTTATAGAACTGAAACTGTCACTATAATAGCGAACCGATTTTCAAAATTAATTATTTAGTCAAAGTTCGACACTTCGATACGCTGATATCGTCACACATGTAATATTAGTACTCGCAACACTCATCGGTTGTTTTTATTTTATTTATAAGTGAGAAATAAGGTTGAAATAAAATAAAGGTATATTTATTCGGTCCCTCATTCAATCCACTCATTGATCATGTTTTTAGCTCAAATATTTAATGACTCATAATATATTTATCGTTTATACGTGAACAGTAAATAAAAAAAAAAATAATAATCACATATAATTTAATCGGACCTATTGTGATAGTTTGATATCTTATAACGATACTTATCGAACCGATATTGTGTGTTCGAAATAATCAATGAACTGAAAACAATAGGGGAGACCTGGGTAAGTTGGCGAATTTTAAGTTAAATTGCTTTTAAAAATGTTACATTTATAGATTAAGGCATCAACATTGCACAATTATAATGAAAAATATTTCAAGATTTATCAAAATAAAATGTATGTTTTTTTAAACATATTTAAAAAATTAGAAATTCGTTATCTTATCCATACACTGGGGTAAGATAACCTTAAGAATTTCTGCTATAATTTTCGTTATTTTTTTATGATTAAATTTTAGACTTTTCATAACAACATATTGTCAATGTTTTATATTTTCAAAAATTAACTGATTATCTGTTCAGTAAAAAAAACTTATTACATATTATTTCATGCATATTATAGGTACATTAAAATTAAATAGGAAAATAATCACGAAAATAAAATAAAATAAATACATTTTCAACTTGAGTCTTTAAAAGTTTTTTAAAATGAAATAACTAAGAAATAATTAATTATCATTAAAATATCATTATAATATGTGATAATAAAACAGTGTTAGGTTAGGTTGACGATAGTCATCTTAATCCCGTCAACTTGATCCTATAGGTAATAAAATACATTTGATTACTTTTTTGTCATTTTTACGAACTTAATATACAAGAAGTATACACTAAGATAAATCTTAAGATCTTCTTTTTAAGTAAATGTACATACAAAATAGATTTTACTTAAGGTTTTTTTGAAAATTGTTAAATCAAAATTCCAAAAAATTAAGACGAGTTTGGTGATAACAGAATTTCGTAATTAAAACGTATTCAAAAAATTCCAATCATCAGAAACAACTGATATAGTCGGTATAATAGTTGTTCCCAACATAATTCTTTTAATTTCGTGTAAAATATTGAGGGTTGATGTATTTTACAATCAGTAATTATGAATTTTTATACAGCTCGTGTCCATGTCTGTCCCCTACGTACACTCTGTAATACCTCGAGCTCTTCGGTAAATCAATAAGTTCAATATAAGTAATATTGGTTTGTTCCTCTAGAATTTGAAATGATTAATAAGACCTACCGACGCAGTGTGTATTTCAGTTTATTTATATGTTTACTGAAACAACAAATTCTTATACGTATTCCGTAGTTATTATATACATTTTCTAATGTTCGACATCTTGACCTATCTTTTGCCGATGTAGTTCTTTATTGTTCTTATTGTTAAGTTGGAAAATAAAAAGAACTGCTCGAATAGAGTTACTAAGGATTGACTTATCAAATCATTCAGAACCATTTTTGCCGAATTCCCGTCTTACGTCAATGTTTACGAATCTATCCATGGGGCTCAGGATACTATATCGTTTTACGTATAGCCCAAGTATCGTGTAAGGCAATGGAAATATCAAATTATAATAATCGGATATAGTTTGTCACAATTCTGAACCAACAATAAAAATTCAAACTAGACTTGGAATACAGAGCTCTGCAATATGAAAACACAATATAGCCTTAGTCAATCGGTTTAAATATCTCGAAACATTTGTCATTTATCATGTTTAAACTAGTTCGACTAGGTCGGGGAATTTTATTGTAATATAATTTTAAATAACTTATTTTTATATTATAGGGAATAAAAATACACTTTAAAATTTAACGCAACCCACTAAAAACATAATCACGATCCACAGTGTTTAGGATTCTCTGGAATAAAGTATTTGTGGGATGATTATAATTTTAGTTTGTGTGTTAAGTTTTTCTGTGGTTATTGTGGTCGTACTGATCACTACAAGAAAATTGTGTTAATTTAAAGTGATACATTTATTTCTTTTTGTGTGATACGTCGAAGTAGAATGAGCGTAAGTATAAGACTGCAGATGTGAAATATTTTCTTAGAGGGTGTACACATTTGTTTACTTTGCGATTTAACAGAGGACGTTACAATATTGTAAGTTTTACCCGTTAATTTTATAACTTACTGAGCTGAGCCTTCCAAATTATTTATAATCGATTGGCACCAAAGCCGATACGAGTTAACGTTGTGAGTGCCATAAGGGCCCCGAGTGACGATCTGGTGACTTACACTACATTATGATTACCAATTACAGCATGTGTACAATGCGGAAATGTTATGCGTGTTTAACTTTGTAGGACGAATTAACTCTTTTCCTACTGAACCTGCAGAAGTCGCGTTGATCGTAACGTTATACATAAGAATGCAGCAGTGGAGTGTCGTCGAGTGCTGAACAAATATTAATTCATTGTGTATGTGTGTGTTTGTGTGTTATATGTGTGTGTTGTACATATGAGTACCAACATATGTACATAAAATTCGTGCGTGTTGACTTACGCCGTGGTCGATAAATAAGCCGTTTTTCGAGCAAGATGGTAGTAGTTTAAAGGCGAAAAAACAGACAAGAAAACCGAGGGAGTATAATACCGTTACGGTCTGTAAATCGCGTGTATGTGTGTGTGTGAAAAATATAAACTCACTCATTGATAATTTGACTGATCGAATAATACTTCATAGCCGAGCGTTCAGAATTCACTTTATTCTTAAGTTGTCTTGCGTCATTTTCTAGTAAATCAAATTTTTGTTTAATAATAATGATTAATGTCTTTCGAATAATACAAAAATCAATAAATAATTAACACATTTAGTCACTCGCAAAACATTGAGTAGGATCGGTAAGAGCTTGTCGTCCTTATGAATGTTACTAAAGGACGCTTCAAATTTATTTTCAAAGCAAAACGCGAGAGTTTAAAAAATAAATAAATACTTAGGTACAGTTAGTTTCACATTTTCAAAGCAAATTTATATCATTTAATAATACGATTTTACCGGTTCGATTGAATGTTCACGTTACGACTATTTTCTGATTTGTTGAAAGCTAAGAAATGATTGTTTTTATCAAGACCGCGGTGTTAGGTTAATAATAAAAACGAAAACAGTTCAATATGCACAGCCCCAAGTCGGGAAGAAAAAATTCATCTGCCGTGTACCCTGTGTACAATACCTATTGGAGGTGTACCGGATGCGAAGTAAATAATGATAAAAAAAATATGTTTTCACTCGTACGTCCTACTATATGCTGCTAATATTATTCAGTCGTGTGTACGATTTCTAGTAACACCCGAAACGAACGCCATGCAGCCGCCGTCGATGCGAGAATAATATCGACGATCGGCCCACACGATACAGCAAAAGGTTCGCGTGTTTACTAATAATTATTTTTATATTTCAATATAAATCGATAGTTTTCACCGAAAAGTGGTGTTGAACAACCGAGCAAGACGTGCGTTGTACAAAGCGTACGAAAACACAAGACACATAATCCGAACCCGCTACGTTACACAACGCTACTGCATTCATAATATACGGTAGCTTCTATAACGCGTGGTACATAAACACGTGCGAGAGGTGCTTTTAATATTACGCCGACGTAACCGAAAGAACATTGCGATGTCGTGAGCTAAACGGCTAAACGGGTTTAAAATGAATATTACGATAGTTGTGCAGATAGTTCACGTCAATATGCAAGCCGTGTACCTTCGATAATTATTGTGAACGTGGTGTGTACGAAACTTCGAAATGTGTACTTCGTTTGCACATCAAGAGGTTCTTAGCTCGATTCCGTTTAGTATCACTAAGTTGTTCGCGATTAGTTATAGCTAGGATTCGTCAAGAAATTATACTCATCACACAATATTTGTACGCCGATTCCGGTTTAATCATGATACGAAACGTTCAATTCAATTGAAATAATTCCACGAGGTGTTGTGTCGCTTAACGTGTGATGGTATAAGTTTTTAAAATATTGTTCTTACAATTCTATTTTATTTTCGCGTGTACTCTTAGTTTAACCATGGTATATTTCATTTTTCGTGGTCGCAGTGGATTACTGTGTACGGTGATATAAAACAAAACCATCGTAAGACTATGTTGTTTGGATAGAGGCCAAAAATAGTTATGCCAAAATATATTTTATGCAATTCAAAAATGTATTTCTATTTTACGAACACCCACTCACGCACAAACACCCATCCACCCACACCAATACACGCAAAAACTAAAAGTTCACTATAATACACATTTTATTAGCATTAATTAGTTTTGTTGTTGTTTATATCGATAATCCTGCCTGAAGGAGAATAATACCTACTTCATTAGGTATTGAAAATGTTGTTACTTTTATTTTGTTCGACCACCATGGCATATTGCTAAAAATAATGATTATTTTTGAAACCGCTATAGTTTTAGTTGGCGTTGTAGAATCATTAATAATAATATAGATATAATTATTGGATACGCGAAGAGACCGTTATAATATCCATCACGTTGCAAAAACAATATATGAACTATGCTCACCGGATAAATGAAACAAAATTTTAGATTTTCAAAATAGAAATTCGATACAAAATACTACACTTCACATGTTTACCACCGCTGCAGTGTCTGTACGTACATCTTTTTTTGGAGTACAGAAACGATTGCATATTTACATCGTCGTTTACTATCTTTACAAAATTTATCGAGTAAAAAACACGTTGCATTATTTTTTACGACTGTCAAACTGTCGTTAACGATAATTTGGCGTCGAAAAAAATAGCTATTCGAAGCAAACCTACGTCCATATTATTATATTGTTTTGGGTTTCTCCCGTACAACGTGCGTACTTACTATTATAGGAGTCTCGTGGAACAATTTTCGTTTGTTCCTGGACTTGTTTCTTAAATAATAATATTATATTCTTGATTGAGACGTCATTATGTATACTCATTTAAAACGTTCTTTGGCATTGTGAGTTTAGTATAATATACGTGGAACGACAACAATGGTATCGCTACAATCAATGAAATAACTTATGGAATGAATGGAAATTAATTTGCAATTATGTATTATTTTGACCTACTTTTGGATTGGCTCAACGTCTATAGATGTATTCAATATGACTAAATGTATTTAATTATATTTCGATCGCAAGGACAAACTGTTTTTATTCCATGACTTGTGACGATAGTGCAATTATCTTTAAACGTCCGCCCCACGCGTAACATACTATAATATTGTACAAGAAAAAGTCGGTGAAATTAATATTTACTCCACGAGGATTAAGTATCACTTTTCCGTTATTCACGGGACTCGAACCCCTTCGTTCCTTGGCCGTATGCATAGGCAACCATGTCGTATCGATGCATATCAGGTGTCCTTTGACATTTTCAAAACACTACGCGTATCGTTTCCCGAATCGAAAAATTAATCGGTTTCAGAAAATTACCAAAAAACAAAATACATTTTTATTATAATGGCCATACGTGGCGAGAAAACATAACTTGATTTTTTTCAACGAACGATTTGCGGAAAACAGATGAAACGAACAATCTATTCCGAGCTACCGTGATAAACCGTCCGATGTGTATGGCGAAATGATTATACTCTGTGCGTTTTATAAGGCTTTTGTTAAGACATTTTGTTTTAAGAAATGTTTTACTCTTTGAAACTAATGGACTAAAATATTTACTGTGTTGGGCCAATGATGTCATCTATCGCATTCTTTGTCCGGTATTGAAGTAATGCCATTGAATGCCAAAAATACAGCGCGGCAACTTTCTAAAGAGTTTTGTGAAAGAACCTTATCTGAAGTCTTTAAAGTGAAATGCTTTTAAACCAAACATGATATTAACTACTTTGAAATTTGATAAATGAAACGCTTTTCGTTTCTTTATAAAAATAATTAATTACATTATTACGGCGTTTCAAACACCTGAAAACGTTGTAATTACTACGAAAACATAATTAGAATAGTTTCGTTGAGTGGGTATCAATAATAATAATTATTATTTTTCGTTTTTGAAAACACGCAGTTTTCACTTTTACGAGAATGCGCTAATGGTGTTAGATATAAGTAAAGTGTCTATACAATAACGATAGTTCCGGCGAGTGATGGTCGCTTAATACGTCCGCGAACGTGAATTTTTAAAAATTATATTTTTTTTTAGAAACCTCCGGAAAATTAATTTAATAATTTTATGAAACAAAAATGTAATTTATTAAAATATAATAACAAATCGTCAACTAAATTTTCGCAAACGTTATTATAGGTTGTACGATTTATCTTCATATTTATTTATATGAACGAATGAACAAAAACCTTGAAATCCTGCTTTCAAACTATTATCTATCTTTAGGTGAAAGTATTGTTTTGGAATTTCGGAAAAAATAAAAAGCCGTATTTTCATTTCGGTTATTCGGACAACTTCAATAATGCATATCCAAAATTAATAATTCACACTTTCTGAATAAAAAAATACGTATCGTCTCGATCCGCTACCGCATGCTAATGGCAGTCTTTAACTTGGTTTTTCAAAGTTGTTCAGAAGTGCATATTTACGTTGAATCCGAGTTGATTAGAATATGTGTTCTAAAATTGATTCAAGTTAATTGATAAAGCGATTTCGTCCTAAGCAAATTTCGATGATTACTAAACGGAATATTGTGAAATAATCAGGTAAACATGGCGCATATAATTAGCACAAGTGGGTTATAGGGGGAGCTTTCTGGAGGCACAGAACGGTCACCGAGATCTCATCAAATGAATATTAACAAACTCAATCCGGATGCGCGTGCGCCAGTAGTATTTTTGTTATTTAAAATTCGGTATTGTTGAAAAATGTAATTTGAATGAATTTCGCATGGACCGCGTGGGTAATATTAATGTAAAATCAAGAACATCGGGTTTTAACCGTCCACCAAATGAGCACCTGTCCCACTCAGAACCGTCTGCCACGAGGTACCTTGAGATTCGGAAAATACCCGTTTTTCGGAAAACCACGAAGACGAGGAACTCGAAGCGAAAACAAAGTGGATTTACAACCCTTTCGGGGTCCGTATTAGTTCCCGTAGCCACGGCGTGTACTGCATGACCTTACACCACCGGTGGAATCGGCAGCGGCTGTTAAGCGAGTCGAGCACACACTCGCGCGGGCATGCGGCAGGGTGTTGGAAGGGCGGGGGAGGCGTAGGATAAAAAGGTCCGTAGGCGCTCTCTGACGGGTCTGATCGGCGATGGTGGTGGTGGTGGCGGCGGCGGCGAATGACACCCCCTTTGCGCGTTCCGACGGCAAGCGGTGGTAGTAGTCCTGCTCATTTTACCGAAGCGAAAACACGCTGTGCAATCTCCGCCGTCTCCGCCGCCGCCGCCGACGCCGACGCCGCCGACGACGCCGGTACGCGCACAGTGCACGCCGCCCGCCGTCAGTGTTATCATCGAAACACGACGCCCCCACGTGTCGTTCGCGCGCTGCCGACCGAATTTTTTTCCGCGTCCACAACGTTCTTCTACATTTCCCGTTTTTCTCCCTTATTCTCTCCGCCGCAGTCGTTCTCCTCGCACGCGCGCACCCACCCGTCCGACTCCGGCTTTCCCGCTCCCCGTCCGTTTCGCACGCATTTTTCACTAAAGTTCCACTAGTTCCTCCGTCCGCGTCCCCGATCCGCCGTGACTCTCGCTCGCGCCGCGGCCCTAACGCGCGCACCCCGGTCGCCACGAAACCGTACCACCGCGGCCGCGTGACACGCATGTCGTAGTGGTTCAGCCACGGACGTCATAGCATCGTTGAAAGGCTCGTCGGAACGGTTCGCCGGTGTCGTCACCAGTGGCGTCGCGTCGTCCGCTAACGCGACTTCCCGGAGGGCTCAGCTGGTGGTCGGCTACCACGACCGCGGTATTCAGCACGTGCTCACCGCCGCCGGTTGCGACTATTGCGACAGCGGTACCGCCGACGGCAGCAACGGTAACAGCAGCGCCGCAGCCGCCGAAATAACAGCCGCCGCCGCAGCCCTCGTCGTCGACAACTTCACGGTACAGCTGACGCAGAAGCCGCCGCAGCCGCCAGCCGCCGCGCACTGCACTTGTTACGCGTCTTTCCCGCCGCCGCCGCCGCCGCCGCCGCCGCTGCCGGAACACTTGCAGCAACACCAGCCGAGACAGACGGTCGGGCCCGTGCGCGTGCGCAGTAACTGCAGACTGGCCGTCAGGACGCTGCCGTACCCGTACCCGACGACCACGCCGCCGCAAACGTTTCAGCCGACCGCCGCAGTGGTACGCCAGCACCACCTGTACCACCAGCACCACCAGCACCAGCAGCACCAGCAACCGCACCAGCCGTACCACCAGCACCAGCAGCACCACCAGCACCAGCAGCACCTGACCGACGGCCTCTGTCACTGTCGCGTGGCCGCCGCGTTGGCCGTCAACCAGCAACAGCACCAGCAACAGCAACAGCAACAGCAACAGCTGTCGCACCAACAGATGCTATTCGTGCCGTTCTCCATGCCGGCCAACTACGGCAATCACATGGCGTGCCCCGCACCACAGTCGGCCGGGGCCGGTGGCGGATCGGCCGCCGCGGCCGCAGCCGCAGCCGCAGCCGCCGCGGCCGTGGCCACGCTCTCCAACGGCGGGAACCCGAACGTGATCAGCCCGTCGGCCGCAGCAGCCATCGTCAACGGCAATGCAGCAGCTGGCCTCAAGGTACGTACCCTACAGCTTTTCCGTTCACCCCTCCGACCCTGCGCAGGATGAAACGGACCCCCCGTCCCCGTCCCCCTCAAGGAATCCGTTTTCTCTGCGCCACGTGTTTATCCCTCCCCTGTTTGCTGACAATCCAGGAACTGCTCCGGAATTATTCCTGATCGATTATGAGGTCGGTGAATGCCGTCACTTCATCGTCGTCATATTTTTCTCTTATTTCTTCCGTCCGAGTTCATGGCGAGGATAATCATCTTTTTCAAAACGTGCTATAACAAAGCAAGATAAAATTACTTATACGGCGAACCGTTCGATGAAACTGTTTCATTGAAAACTACAAGTTCCGCGATCGATCACTGGAAACGCACTGTTATCCGTATTCTATTTTTATTCTTATTTTTATGTACAGTTTGGCTTTCTCAACTGACGTATTTGAATTCGCAGTACAAGTTATATGCGGCACGCGTCTGACAGTATACGCATCACGTATCTACTTATACGGTAAATAGAAATTGACGGAGCTTGTTATAGAAAGCTTACTTTTAAAGACTGTCGGAGTGCGTGGGCTCGAAGGAGGGAGTCGAAGGACACTTGAAAGCAGCCGTTTTGATAACGACCGCTTATTGAATTCGGCCGAGCACGTCATTTGAGCGAAGTTATCCTTGAGAGGGTTGAGGGAGCTCGTTGCCGAAAACACATACTAACAGTACAAACCGAGTTAAGTTTTATAGACACGCGTTTGCCATTTGATCGCGCGGCGTAGCAGTCGATGGACGCAACTTAAATTGAACCAAGGTGAAACCAGATCGGTTGTGTTATCGCGAACTCTTCAGCTAAGCTTACAAACTGTTATTTTCCCCTTGAATGGTTGCCCCCTACAGAACGCGCGAGTGTACATTCACGTGCGTCTCGTAGTGGCAACACTGCAACGCGAACGACAACCGAGATACTTTCCCGAACGAGACTAAATATAATATTGTCGATATACGTTTTACGATCACGCGACCCTTCTTCACATCTCACTTAACGTAATGGTTTCGAGTGATAATTCCATCAATTATTTTTCAGCTCGCATAAATAACGGTAGTTACACCGAAAGACTTAAATTTTGTGTAGGCATACACCTCTTTTTTGTATATTATATATCTTATTTTGTAAACGCATTTTTTTTAAATTTTTTGTCATTTCACTTCGAACGGACTTCTGGTCGACCCGACCTTTCGTTTATAGTCTGTTATATTCGCTCAGCCCTCGGAGGACAAAACTAATTTTTCTGATGTGACTTCCAATGCGATCTCAATCGATGTTTATATCGTCGTACGGCATATCACGAGCTTTATACGCGTCCATTGCATAACTTCATGCGCAAACTCGCTTAATAAATGTGGACGTTCATTTTACCATTATTCGATAATATCCGCGTTAACCGAGTTATTTTTCACAGCTAATGAGGCGTATCGCATATTATATTATCTGCAGTGTAGGTGTGTGGCATTTCAAGACACTGATTGCTCGTGACGGCGTACATAATAAACGACACGGCCGAATTTCCAATACCGACGTGCTCGCCGTCCAATTATATACTATGATCTCGTTCGTACGATAAAACCGTAACGCGAGATAAACGTATAATTATAATTCGATGGCTGAGCGGAGGAAAGCGTTGACGTTTTTTTTTTTTTTTGATTCTGCGAGCAACCGCGTATAATAGTTTCTGGTCTCGCCGTACTCGCCAAATTACGAGTTCTGCAAACGGGGCTGATAAAAATTTAGTAACAAGATAGCGCCCGTGCCTCGTTGTTAAATTACCTTGACATACTTCCATCGAGATTGGTGACCGTATTCATAACAGTTATAATAGCGTACCCGAGTGTACGGAGCGCGTATTTTGTTTGGATTACGGTATATTATTATAATGTTCCTTTACCGCTGTCGGAATATTGCTTTTCCTTCTCTTTGTGATAATTCCACCCCGGCCGTGTTCTTTATGATACAAGTATACATGTATACGAATTATTGAAATCAAAGTGAACTGCTATTTGAACAAACATTTTCAGTGTTTGTACAACTATATTATTATTATTATTATTATTATTATACACGGGTTCGTGGAAAAAGAAAGAAATAACTTGCGGGCTTCTGCGGATTTATTCATATAATCGATGAGGTTTCGTGGAGAGTTTTTCCGCAAAACTACGACCGCCGTCGCTACCGTCCGAGGATTACAAGAGCCAAACGAAGCGAAAATAAAAAAAAATAATAAAATAAAATAAAAAATACACATATACCTTTCCTACGAACAAGTTTTAAAGAAACTGACTTCTAGGGGATTTATTACAAATCCACTCGGTTTTCGGGGACCGTTCATGTTTTTACAGCAAAGCTACTGCGCACCATCGCGGTATACACATTGCGCTCGGAAGCTTCTTAGGAGATTAGTCGGTACCGTTGGTGGGGCGTAGGGACGCAGGGGGTGTTACACTCGTACTAGAAAAAAATGCAGCGGACGTTTTTAATTAAATGATTAGTTTTTATTAGGTTTCCGGTCGTCGACGGTCCTGTGTTATTCTAAACGTGTCGTGTGCTGTAACGTTACTGCAACTCGTATAGGTGGCATTGCGCTGTCGGTAGATGGAAAACTCATCGCAGCACCGGATCCCACACAAACGGGACGTTTAAAATATACACACCTCGACGAAGGGTTGGTCATAACTTACCTTTTCGTCGCTTTTCGCGAGAATGTTGACCGCAAAAATAGTGCGTTTCGTGCTCGATCCGTGTTCGCAAGTACGATCGTATCATAATTCGGAATACATAATATTATTTCGAGTCACGTATAATTGCGTTCGCTGACGGTTATACGTTCGTTAAGTATTCGATATGTATTCCGCACGTGCGTAATATAGAGCATTTGACGCGCGGTTTATTATTCGTACGCACAACGTTGTAGATAAGGGCGGTATATGTGCACGTCGTTTTAGGCCGCGATGAATAAGCGTTTGCTCCCCGCAAGACGAGAAGAAAATACCGAAATCGTGTGTTCCTCGTAGGAATTCGAAATTTATCCTATGGTACCATGCTGGCGGAAATATGGTACAGCTCGCATATTACTACATTATGACCACTGTTAACACCGAGTATAATTTAAACATACGCATTACCAGAGTGATTGTATACCGTCCAAAAGTCAAATGTCACTCCAATTACTCTCTCATGTTTCTGAGTGTGTATGTGTGTATACGCGTGTGTGTGTGTGTGTGTGTGTGTGTGTGTACGTGTCCATATGTCTGGCGTGTTTCCTTTAATCCTGTTCCAGGCGGTGGCGTCTCGGCCAGGAATCGGTATCAGACGTACGCCGGGCGGATTAATTGAAAAGCACTATGGTATCCGACCCTTCCCTCTACCCTAGACGATAGACCTCTCTGCCGGGATCGAGTGCGCTCATTCTCCTATCCGTAGTATCACTAATTCGTTCTAGTTCAGTTTTAACACAAAAACGAATGTTGTTTAATGGGATCCCGTCGGGCGGATTAGCGCGACTAACGACCAAATAAACGATACGTGAACGAACGCCGCCAAATGCTGATTGAAATTTAATTAATTTTTTATTATCTGCTCGCAAAGCGTGGGGTTTTTTTTCAAACCAGACCAGCGGGTTGAAAAATGAAAACACTGTAACGAATACATTGAGAATTTGTTATCCCACCGCCGTTATACAAGTCTCGGTGGCCGTGCTAATTTAACAACGATGCAAAATTATTAATTAATGAACATTTATTTTTATTTTCATCTGGTCGGATATTATGATTTTATTATCATTCCGTCCCACCAGAAACGTTGGTTTCGGCTGAAAAAAAAAGTCCCTTTGAACGTTCTCTATTAATAATTACCACATGATCGTTTTATTGAAATTATATCGAAAACGTATTGTCGTTCTTTAAATTGCAATAGTTTGCGACTTATTCGATTGCCAATTTTTATTAAACGGTTGTCATACGGACGTCTGCTAGAAAAACTGTTCGTTGCAGTACTTGTATAAAGTGTGTGGACTTGATAACATTGACATATTTTTTATTCGGCTTCCATAACATAGCCCGCTGTCAGTTTCAATCATCCTGGTTTGTACCCAAACGTTTTTCAACGACGCAAAAACCGTAAGCAATTATTAAGTTTCGAAATGTATTCGAAGCACGGTGGCGCAATAGCACCGGTACGTTAATTTGATAAATTACTATAGGTACTTTCCGTTATATGACGCACCGCAGAAGCGTGACGAGGAAATCATCCCCCCGTCCGTACCCCACTCGGCTGAATTTGAATATTTCTAAAATAATCATTAACGTAATTTAATCTAAAATGTGTAACTCCACCGAATCGTCAATTCGCCTCTGACCAACTCCATTATCGTTCAACATGACGAGTACTAAAATCACATTTGATCATGTACGGAACATATAATGGACATCGTAGTGAATCGTTTTAAACGCTGTGGAATACGCGTCTCGGTGAATCACTCTGTAGAAGTTTACGTACCGTTGTAATAGAGAGAATATTTTTTTTCCTTTTATTATTGTAAAGAAGTTTTCTTTGTTCGCGAATAAAAATAATAAGGTCTCGCAAAGCTGTGATTACCAGTGAAGAGCAGAAGCATAATCCGCATAATAGACGTCGTGTCCTTAGAAAAAGTCTATACCTACACGCATCAAACGAAGCTTTGCTTCTACAGCTGACTGAACCGAAAATCTGGTCGGTCGATTTACGTGTCAGAGAAAACTTATACCGTAAAGAAAAAAACACAACTCTTTGTCTGTTTCTAAACTTATACCGTATAGTCGCAAAATATCATTTACAGAATAGCATTTTCTTTGCAGTATTTTGAATGGTTATCATATCATATTTTATTAATAGTATATATTGTGACACCGTGAAGAATATATATTATTATAAAACAGAAAAAGTTCCCATTATATTTATTAATTTATTGTTATTATTATTACTACTTTTGTTATCCAAACCTTACACATTTTAGACAGTTATGCAGAAAACAATATACTTGAACTTCACACGAAATGGGATTATTCGTGATGATAAACGTGTCCGCGTTAATATCATTTTAATGTCTGAAAAGACTGCGATATGGTGTAACACTATATTACGATATAATGCGGTGTGGTACTACGTGCAAAAATAATTATACATTAGTCATCGTGAAACTGCATAGCAACTACGTGCACCAAAGGAATGCACGGTGCAATAAATCTTTCAAAAGAATGTAACTATAGGTATATATATAGCGTCTCTCTTTCGTGAGATATGTAAAAGCGAGGGGAAAACTCGCCCGCAGCCGAGAGAAAAAAAGTGTATTAAGTGCGGATGTATATTTTACATTTCCGCGGGTAGCAGATGATACAAGTTTTTCCGAAGTTTCAAAACTCATTATGAAGGCTATACCTGAGTATTGTTAGTAATAATGTTACTGCTATAATATGTACATTGATCGTAATAATTTTTTACTATCAATGTACATACCGACAATGTTATTATTTTGACGACTACGTATTGTGTATAAATATAAATCAACATTTCACCAAGAATTTCGTTACGATTTTGAGTTGATCGAATGTGACTGCCTTATCCTTAAGCTCGAAATTCTTAATGGGTTAGGTAAATAATATATTTGCGCATATTATATATTCTTTTTCTATTTTTTTTTGAAAATAAAATACACTTTTTGTCCACCACCCTAATCCCCATCTATTATTGACTTTTATTTGGTGGCTCTGGCGGGTAAAAAAAGGTTTATGAGTGACTAACAATCTGTGAAAAGCAGATTTATGCAATGAAATAATTTATGAGGTCATACGTACTACGTGCAGGTATAAATAAAGATACGTTTTTATAACGTTTCAAAGAATGGTCAAACAATACTGTTTTTTACACGTATTTCACCCTTAAAGTTTTTATAATTTTGGATATCACACCGACAAACGTTAAGCCTCACAACTATATACATTCGGCCCCCTCATCTAACATCGTAGTTGAGTGTTAGAAATAAATTTCGAAACAAAATAGCATCAACGCAAAAATCTCTTTTACCAAAAAAAAATATATAGTTGATCTGTAGATCGTTCTGTTTTCTTGTGTACACACCGTTTTATAACTCACGTTAATAAATATTGAATAATACCTACCATCGAAGAAAACATTTAACATATATTTTTCGTTTATAAAACGGGAACTCAAAATCAAGTGGAACAGTACTCGAGCGTATGATTTAGCACGTTATTATGCCGCATGAGATATCGAGAAAATATTGAAAAAAAAAATGTTCCAACAAGATGTCACGTCCGCAAAAAAGGTCCAAAATATGTTATACACGTGAACGTGTTCCTTTATATAACTCGCGGTACTCGTTCGCACCAAATCTTAAGTTACCGATATAGCTACTCGACGAATCATAGCTGCACACGAAGACGTACTGTTTCCACGTGCTGCAATTGTACAGTTTCTAGAAACGAACGATATGAAAGTGTAACATCGACGCGCGGGTGAAGGTTGAGTGAAAGCGTAGAACTCGGTTGTTGACTACCTAAAGGCTATTATTTTTACAATGTGACGGAACAAAACAACTACAGACAAGTCACGAAACAACGTCATTTTTTTGATCGACACCTCGATCGTTTGACGATAAAACAAAAACGGTGCGAGCGACACGACGACGACTCGACGACGGCTCGACGATGACTCGACGACGACCTCGACCGGAACAACTTGGCCCGCCGAACGATATCCGTAGGCCGAAGTCCACCGCGATATTTAAATTGTAATTGTCTCTCCGGCGCGAACACGGTATTCCGTCAAGAGGCCGCGTGCCCTGTCGTGTATAATATTACATTGATATCGTACGCACGCGTAACGAATGCTGATTTTCAATCACTTGAAAAACTTTTATTCAGTCTGATGAGACGATCGAAGTGCTTGTACGCGAAGTATAATATTATATTGAAATAGTATAACGTATAAGTGCACCGTGTTCACTGATAATTAGGGCTGGGATTTCGATGCACTTTGCATTGTTCTCCAAAGCTTACTGTGCAATGCTCGTCTTGTCACAAATTTGTTTTATGTACATTTCAATGAGAATAAGAAGCCAAGTATGAATTTCAATTTTTATTTTAAGATTTTTACACCAACATGGTATTTAAATAAATATAACAGATTTAGAGTTAGTACTCGTAATTCGTATTCTATTATCGGACAAGGTTTGAGTAACCTCTACCCGAATTTCCTGTTATATAATCTTAAATCGGTAAAATCGATGATATCGTTCGACGTTCAGTACGAGTTTTGTCGTCGTTAACACCGTTTTATTACTCCACTTAATTTTTTTTGATTATTTATTATAAAAATGCCTAAAGTAAAATGTTCGACAGCGAGTCGACTGCGTGCGTTTGTACAAGAATTTGGACATAATGTTTTTTAGATTTATACTAAAACTATGTATTTACAGTTTACACTTGTAATAGATTTTTATAATGCATTTTTTTAAACTTTTTATTGTAATTTATACTAAGATTATTAAAAATAAAAAATTTTTTGATCATAAAAGCATTTTTTTTAGGGCATTAAAATCCCAGCCCTGCTGATAATGATGTAAACAACGGCATTTGTGTATATTATGTATACTCGTAGTGGTACAATATTTAGTTTCACAGTAAGCGGACAGCGCGGTGCACGGTTCTTGGCGTATGCATTTATATCGTAGGAAATACGTATATATAAATATTTTACGATAGTGTTTTGAGACGACAGAAAATCACGAGTGAAACGGTCGAATATATTATGTACTCACGACCGGCGTTTTCCATAATGGTCTTTTCGGCGGTCTCCGGCCCCGGATGGTGGATATAAGTGCTGCAGAAGGCGGCGACTAGATTTATGTCCGTTTTTTGAGTAAAATTTATTTCCATCCTCGACTCATTAGAAGAAGCCGTAATGAGGGCGTTGCAGTCCATTAACAAAAGAAGTGCTCTTAAGGAAAACCCAGCCGGAACGGTAGTTAGCCGTCCGTCTGGCACATCGGCGATAGTGCGAGTGAGTCTTGTGCCGCCGAGACGACGACGATGACGATCGTAATAATAATAAAAACAATAATAATAATAATATGTTATCGTCGAGTAAACTCGTGAAAAAGATCATCGTTTTACGGAAACGACGTTTATCGTTTGGAATCGAGGAACCTTTTCCCATCCATCTTTGGTCGATTGACCAAATAATTGGACATTTTTTAATTACTTTATCATTTTTACTCGTTTCGAAATATGTATAGGTAATCTGGTCGAATTAAATTTATCAATAATATTTAGTGTTTCTAAATATTATGAGTTTTATGAAATTGTGATATATTGAGTATTTGATTCGATTGAAATTAGAACCGTATCAAAATTAAAACTACTTATAAGTACGGTCATGATTTTTCTACCAAAAAAAAAATAAAAATAATACAATTTTCCTCAAAATACGCACCCTAGTTTATGGATGTACTTTTCCCAGCCTCGTTCTTCTACTTTTGTATACATCCAACGACGTTATGCACACATAATGTATTTTTTTCTGCGGCTATGAATAGAGAAAAATTTTTATTTTCGACTTCTTTTCTTCACAATTCCTCTATTCCTCCGTGAATTATCCATATGATGCGCAATCATTTCTTACGTAATTACCATTAGCGAGTAACCTGCAAACCTTGGCACCGTACACTTAATGTAAAAAACTGTAAAATAATTATTTGAAATACTTACGTATACATTTCGTTACTAGATTATCACAGTTTTATTGTACTCAATATGGTATTGGAAATTGTATAAAACACATACAGTTAATAAACTATAGGATAAGACCAATAAACGGAGGATGTCAGTAAAAAAAAAAATGCAACACATCGAGAGCTAAGAAAACTAATCTTTCGTGAATGCCACCACATACGTCGAGTGACATTCGCTTGTTGCTGTGTTCCGTCAGTTTCGAAAGAATAAAAGTAAAAAAATCCGCGATGTCTGTGCCATGGACTGCTATAGGAGTTATATCAAAAACGTTGGTCAAACTTTAAAAGAAAATCAACTACAGATTAAAACCGTAAAAATAAACTGTAACCACAGAGTTATATATTCTTCGATAAGAGTCGTTTTGTTTACTTCTGCACGTATTAAGAAATGATCATGCTATTTTTCAACAGTGATATTGAATGTAATTTTTTCTTCTGAATACTGAAAGGTATAGTTTCAGGTCAGTCCAAGGCTTGGGGAGTATGGTCTGTACCTGGTGGCAAACCATTTGCAGATATCTAGATCACACGACGTACGTATTGCGCGCAATGGCGCGGCGTGTGCCAATATACGTAAGTGAAGCAACCGTTCGGCGTTTAAAATCACACCACCGAAACGGACGGTTTAAGGACGTTAGGGGGTGAAAAATAATGCCCGCTACTCTTGAAATCGATATCTTGAACATCGCTGAGTATGTCCAACGCGCTATAGTGGTGATTTAGTGAATATACGTGTATATAGCAAAACGACTCGCTAAGTGGGTTAAAAATACGAGATGGAAAAAACTTTTTTCAAGAAAAACGCCTGCGGGCTGGATCGTAGCAGTGATCGAGTCTGTCGATGGGGGGCGTTCGGGCGTTTAGTCAGAGGGTTCGGCCGCACGGAGATACACAGTCGCCACGCCAACCCGCGTCATGTCAAGGACATAATAATATACTCGTCGTTAATTTTACGATCCTGTAACGTTTCAATCGCACCCAGCGAGATCAAAAGTATTTCACGTGTTCGATAACGCAGTACAAGCAGCCGTACGACATATCATTATCGTTATCATCGTTGCTATTATTATGGTTCGATCCACGAGCACCTGTATGGGTTTTGTTGTTCGTTAACCAAGTGTTGCGGGAGTATTTTTATTTTGTTCCCCGGCCGTTCTTTAGGACACGTGCGATAGAACGCGCTCTCGTGCGAACTACATTATTTTATTTTCTCTTTCTCCCCCTCTCTCTCAGCAAACGATTATACGTTATATAGACGTGATACGACCAACAAAGTCATCAATACACGTCAAGCGCACTGCTTGCAAACAACGAACCCTTATTATTATTAATAATATTATTATTGTTGTGCTCTGTTATATAAGTATATAACACACATTTTTTACGACAGTTTTCAGCGCTGTCGAGCGCGCAGTGTGTTATCGTTTTAATTTCGTCGCCTCGCCGCCCCTTCTTCTACCCATCGCCATTTAATTACTGCGGAACTTGTATAGAAAATGGATATTTAATGTACACACGAACGCAAGAGTGTTCGATATGGTGTTATTTTATGCGCAATAATTGTACGTCCACACGACGTCCAGTCGACAACTGGAACTAAACCGCTTTGGATGCTTGAATTAATTTCATTACGCTTCAGGAAATAACAATATTACATTATCTATCAGTATGTTCCGAAAAAAGTACGTCGAAATGGTTTCAGAAATAAAAGTTTCGTATTAATAAGTAAAAAAGTAAAAGCACTCTTCTTCAACTGTATAGTATTACGTTCCAATCATTCGATAAATATTGAAACATTTTTAGTCGCGAAAAATGTGAAATGATTAATACTTTAATGACCAATGTCCGGACGTCCGGTTTTCATCAAATACGCGTAAATGCAAATCCGAGGAAATGCTTTGTTCTACAGCGAGTACATTGTATTTTATTTTTAAATATCCAAATTCAATATTATAAAACTGTTCAAATAATAATACCTGACGTACAAACACGCTTGGTATTATACACATTAAGGGTGAATACGTTGCACTGTTCTTATGGACAATGTTTACATTACCCGGGCAATATGTCCACTACAAGTTTTTGGACCTTAACCGTAACGTAATCTAATATAAATAAAACGACTGTACAACACAGCATATTATTATAACCAATAAACAGATCGCATTGCCTTACCGGATTTGTTTCTTATGCTTAGATCAAAGAGTACATACAAATGCACTTTCTTGTTTTCGGATTTAATTCTTTTGCAACGGCATCGACTAGAAAATAAATCGAAGGACGAAATACGTCTTAGATCGTTACCAAATTTTTTCGAAAAGTGTTTTACAAAGAATAACTGAATAAAGGAATACATATAGTCGTTCGTAAAAAAACAAAAAATGTTTGCAGCAATTTAAAAATCACGAATGATACGGCAGTTGTTATAATTCTGTAATTTTTAAAAGTTCCCGGTGAAATTAAAACAAGACACATTTTCGGAGAGCGGCGAATTAATTAAATGTTTGTATGTGACACTATTTCCAATGACTTTCTAACGTCGACGGAATAATCATAATTTCACGTAGACACATTTAAATGAACGAAAATTAAACGTAACGATGCTGACGCATACAGCTCATTAATAATGCACGAAAAGTATTAATACCCAACCGGCATCGAGAATTATATTTAGAGTATTTATGACGAGCGATCGATATAAATACACACTATAATGTTTTTTATGAATTCGTGCACCGTTTGATTGGGACTTTAAAACTTTGGGAAAAACGTTTTTTTTTTCCAAACAAAGATTATAAAAAGGATTAATCTCGTCAAGGATAAACTCAATATTTGCGACGTAATACTATGAGAAACACGAAGTGTATGACGTATACTGTTTAAATATTTTTATCAACAACAATACAACGATTAGCAATAATTTATACATGTTACTACATAGGGTATATTATAAGCGTTAAAATAATATCTCTGGCCCGTACCATTGGAGCCAAACTGCAACAATGAGTTATCGTTCGATTGATTTTTTTTTTTCATTTCGCAAGCGCCAAAGTTTTTTATTCAAATATTTTTTTTTTTCGTCGAATTACTTTGGCAGGAAAAAAATGTAAATTTGTTTTTTACTGTATACGAAGATTAAAAACGTTATGTATTCGCTCCGTATTTGTACGCATTATTAATATTGACTCATTCATATTCACTTGTCAAAGAAAAAAAAAATGAAAAACAAACACTTGATGTATATTATGTACATTGTACACGTACACGATGTACACACACACACACTCTGTTATTTACTACTCTTATTATAATTATTACTCGGTATTATGTGTATTACTTATGTACGTAATATTATGAACGTTTTCTAAGAATTCGAGGGGACCATTTAAAATATATTTTATTCGATTATTAGATTTATGTATTTCTTTAACGACAAAAAACATAATCGAACAAACATTTTCAAATCGTTTTGCGAAATCGTTTGAATGCGGTATTCGTAAATGTCGATGAAAAAGCAAGGAAAAACCCGAAAGGAAAAATGCACTATTACGATAAGCGTAAAAATAAAGCAAAAAAGGCTGGGCGAATACGAATTCGCCACGGACCCGATACCACCGTGCACGATGCACGTAAATGCATAAACGCATAAATGCACGTAAACCGCTATCGCTGCATTTTTACGTTTACCTTGGCGCCACCGAGATGATAATTTATAATACAGTACACGCTATCCGCGCACTGCAGTCATAACGCACGTGCACAACATTGATGCGTACAACAACGTCGAAGAAGAAATCGTTGATGACATTATCTGGTGGTCGACGAATAAAACTCGTATCAAGCGCGTTGCACACTGGACGTAAACATACCGATCGGTATGCGTGGTACACGGGATAAAATCACTATTTTTAAATAATTTTTAAGTGTAAACAGTACGCATGATATCGTTAGGATCTTTATGACATTTTATGTAAGCACCGCTCCGGTCCGGTGTAATATGGTCGAAGTATCAAAAATCTCCTCGACATTATTGCCAAGTGAACAACACTGAATTGATAACTCTAAATCTATAGCATAACCTGATGCTGCTCTTGTAGCGATAATTTAAACGGTTTTTGCTGGCCACGGAACTCTACGGACTCTACGGTCCGTCGGTAACTGGTGAACCGCGGTTACGATCTATGGAAGGCAGACAAAACTGTGTCGTCAACGTAATATCGTCTTATACTTTTAGGTACATAATTATAGTTTTTTTAAATCATTTTTACAACGAAAAAACATTTATTTGATCTATTACGTTAGAGTACCTAATATTGGTAAATTATATTTGATA
Source organism: Periphyllus acericola (assembly GCA_949715065.1). Taxonomy (NCBI): domain Eukaryota; kingdom Metazoa; phylum Arthropoda; class Insecta; order Hemiptera; family Aphididae; genus Periphyllus; species Periphyllus acericola. The sequence goes on along the minus strand of OX454270.1, from coordinate 18,880,579 downwards.
TTGTTATTTTTAAAACGTTTAGTAATGTCTAGAAAATAGTATAAACATTTTTTTTTTCACAACGTACCTCGTTTATTTATTATTTTAATTTTCCGGTATCTACGGGTAAGCACCAATATCGTAACTGTATTATTTTCAATAATGCTTAGTCTATAAATAGTGCATTTACCATTAATTGTTTATAGCTTCGAAAGACATTGGCTACTGAAAATTTATTGCTTTTTTTTTTTTTTATTCATTTCTTGTACCTTTTTCACTTTCTTAAAACGTATCGATACTAATTTGTACGCGACTGGACGATGAGCGATACAATTATTTATGGCAACGATAGCGACCAATTCTTAGGCACATGAAGACATTCCTAACACCGGGGCGATAAATTAAACTTTGAAAATCGGACGTGCCTTGAAAACACAATAATACAATAGTGTGGCGAGCGAGAATGTGAATACATATTGTATATAACAATCCAAGGGCCTACGCGTTCACGGTAATAATCGGACCACCTGGAAGATGTTTACTTCGATACGTCTTTTAGCCATTCGAAAATAAACACGAAAACGCGTTTGAACACCAGCCTCGATTATAATTATAGCGATAATATCACTGTTGGTAGGAAAACCAAACTGCCCACCAGATGCCAAAGCGGATCCGTAACAATACCAACCAAAAACGGCGACAGTTGTCGTTGGCGTTTTGCCGCGTCTTCCGCTGAAAATCCCTTGAAATACGAATGTTTTTTACCCCGATAAAAATCCGCGTACAGTCTAGAACGTTGTTAGGTGCACGTTGTTCGAGGCCCTGCTCGCGTGGTACTTACGACACAACCGGAGGGCGTTTGTACATCGACGTGGAAAAGCAAAAAAAAACAAACAAACAAAACCAAAAGCCAATACTCATTATACACATTATTGTACATCTTATTATCGTTTTCGGCGGCATCCGGTGGATCGCATGACAATAATATAAATAAATAATAGTTGTACATGTGATACAAATATGTATGTACTTCGTAAAAGTACGCGTTAGTGCGTTCGAAAAAATTATTTCGCTTTATAATCACATCTCTGTTAAACGGGAAAAATGTTATAAAATTAAATCGTGCCGAAAATATATCTAATACGTATACGAGTATAATATTATTATATCGTACGCGAAATCCTCATTGTAGCGCGTGCACACAAACACAAGATATGAAATTTAAAGGTTTCATAAACTTGATTTTTTTTTTTTAATACCTTCCTTTTATACACGCATTTTTGTTTATAGTAGTAATAATAGTGCACGTACATTTACGCGTTACGTTATTAAACTATTGGGTAGCAGAACGTGAAATCTAAATTTTAACAATATTTTCGAATCTCGTCACATACAGTAGCTATATAAATATTATATACTGCTACCGTACATGTGTACGCCCGTGTTTACGCACGCATCGTATATTTTAGCGTATGTGTATGTAACTGTTATACGTGATATGGAATATTAAATTCGAAATGCAATTTCGTCTGCACTGCGTTTTCGTTATTTTATATTAAAAACTGTTCTGAGCAAGAAAAATACATCGATTTAGAAAACACAAGCTCACGCACACACACACACACACACACACACACACACACACACACATACACACATATGCGATGTAAAGTATCATTTGTTAACGTTCGAGTCGTAGAGCGATTCCGTGTTAATACATTAGCGCAGGTACGCTATTATAACATATTTTACTTCCAACACAGAAATCCATGTCAAATATTCCCGTAATATACGAGTATTCGTACAGCAGACAAAAGTAGGTCAAGTCGGGTCGGCGATGATGGTTCGACGTACGTTTTCAGTTTAATCAAGCCGAGGCTGAACATACTTAAATCGTAAACTAATACGGTGTACGAATAAAGTATCGCATTTTAAAAGTTTTTTTTAGTTGTTTAATTATTTCTTATTATTATAGTACTTAAGCATGTTGTTTTGACGTGCTGCACATTCGAAGTACAACCGTTACAAATTGAAAATAATATTCATCTGAAATTTTAAAACATCTATAATATATTTGATAAATAGTCCAGATGGCTAAAAAAAACATGGAAACGTTTAGTAGGTATAAAATGAGATTTTCGTTTTGAAGACGACTCGAAATTACGTTAAAACGTTGAGAAATCTCTATGTCAATAAAATTGATTATAACTATGATATCCCGAAAGATGCATTAATAACCAATACAATATTATTAATTGACTTACACTTGTTGAATATATTATGAACTATGAGCAGTATAAACTACTGCTGAGAGTTTTTCAATGATAATTTCTTAGAAAAAATATTACAGAAATCTTAGATTCAATAACTTTTCCTCATTTCTACATACAAAGAAACTAAAATACTTTTTTCTGCTTTTATAAAACTATTGTATTCGTATACTCGTCATATTATCTTTTCGATGAAACAATACAATATTTAGTTCCCATTATTTTTTATAACTGTTACAAGAAATTATTTGTGATTCCTTATTATCAACTATTCCATTAAAAATTTATAATTTTAGATGGTAAGCTATTTAAAATGCTAAATGTTAGACAATAAACCATTCTTTATACGCTTTAAGAATAAATTATGTATTTTAAATAAAGATAAACAACCATTTTAATGATAATTACTAATTAGTAACTAATGCAGGTATGATCATCCAAAAGAGTATGTCAAAAATTGATTAATTCACACTTGACTATCATGCGATACAATACGAAATAAAACTATCACAATAATATTTTATCTTGAATTAATATATTGTGACTTGAACAGTTATAGTGTACGACTATAAGTGTTTTTAACTAAATTGTCATAAAAAAAAATGAAGACAACCCCATCAGTGAAAAGAAATTCCAATACATAAAACGCGTAATTGATTAATTAATTTATATGATTTGATAGGTCAAGAGAATTCAAAGCAATTATAACAATATTGTATAATTTATATTTGAACACTAATTTGTCAAAAGTGGATTTCCCGAGTCTAAATAATGATGCGTGTACTTAAGTGCTTCAAATCAATCAAATATATTGTATGTGTGTGTGTGTGTGTGTGTGTGTGGGTGTGTGTACATAAATAGCGAGTCGTAAATTAATTTGAAACTATGCCGGACGTAATGTTTAGAATCGAATGAAAATAAATAAGGATTAAGGAAGAGCACTATTACTTATCATTGTAAAGAATTATAATTTGTTTTCTTTGACGTTTCAAAACGATACGTCAACTGTCAAGTGATACTTGCGAGGTTAACTCGACGCTGATGGCGAACACGCGTTTCGTCGTATAACAGCTAGGGAATGGGGTCTGATTTTATTTCTTAGATAACCTAACGGATTAGTGTACGAAGAGTATCATAGTGTTCACGTCGAGTCTCGCTTGATACTGTCACGCGTCGGTGGCTTTTCGTATCCCGAACAATATAAAAATACACTTATGAGTTATAATATTACGTTGATAGCTTTATATAATAAGTAAGAAACTAGAAATTTATTGGTTTTATCATATGTGTAGCTTTTTTATTTTTATTTTTGTGTATCCGTGTACACGCTTTCGATTAGAAAGAGTGCTCCGTTCATAACGACAGAGGAAGTTTATTGATATGAAATAGTTTCTAGATGGTACGATGAGGACTTATATTTTTGAATTTTTCATCAGTTTTCTGAGTAAACTCAGAATAAATTACAAAATAACTTCAATCGAGGTCGATTATCGAACCCTACATCGTCTAGTATATTTTGTCGCGCATTATCCATTACATTATATCAGTTATTTGGCTGTTTTTATTTTTTATGATAACTTTGTATCGACTCGAAACATTTATTGAATAATTATATAAGCATTTTAAAGAAATTTCATGATTCTCGAATTTTTTTTTTTTTGCAAAAGTTAGAATATTATGATATTATTGATATGTTTCCAAAAACTGATTCACCCTGAAAACTCTTTCACTCAAAATCAATACTTCGAGAGTCCTGGTTTCATATTTGAAACGGCAAATTTGACGGCACCATCTTTGTACACCACCAGACCTAGGGGTTTCGTCCATTTATAATTTCGGCTATGTGTAAAATCAACAATATTATTCTTACGATTAGTTGTATTATTATTATATTCATCGTTGAGACGCGAACGTGGGTTTTTCGAATCGCCGGCCGTGGCGTAAGATTTATAAGAAGAGAATAAGCTACAGCGCAACGTCTCGTCTAACACTGCAGCACTCGATTTATAAAGTAAAACGGAAAAGAAAAAAAATGAAAAGGTCTTTATTTACATAAAACGAGCACTGCGCCCGTACGACACCGGCCGCACATATACATATCGTAACCGTTGAAAAAGTATTTCCGCGCTAGATCGTTGTCAACGTTTTAACGGCCTGTTTCGAGTCGTACGATGTCGACGACGCACGCATATACACTACCTTTTATAAACGTTTGAAACACAGTGATGCGTATTGTTCGAAAACATCTTTCGAACGGATTTTTTTCCCCCACGCGGTGCTTGCACTGCGTATACGTGTATTGTGCACGAGTGCGACGAACGAATCGGGAGCATCCCTCGCGCGCATAATACGTACTCGAAAACTCCACGAGTGATGGCGAGCAGATATTTGTGTCAATAATATATTCTATTGCTCACGGCGGAAGGTCGAAACGGTTTAATGAGACTGCGCGAACGCATACAGACGACAATAACGCTGAATGCACGTCCGGATGATAAGGAGAGGGGGTGGGTGGGTGGGAGGGTTTACGTATATAATTAAAATATGCGAAGAAAAATAAAAATTAAAAATAAACGACGTGACTTCGTTATAATAACCGCGCTCGTAGTATAATTTTTGCGACGCATTACGTCACATTACACACGATATTATGTACACTCGATATGATATTATTATTTCGATGTCGTCGACGTACTGCCGCGACGGGGGTGGGTTTTTTTCTTTCAGTTTTTCATTGAATCGCGTAATGAATGCGCTGCCGCCACGTGTACGTATACACCTATACGAGATACGCATATACGAGTGCGTACACACAAAACAATGCGAATGAATGTGTACTTAAATGTATATATATATATATATATATATATGGTGGTGCTGTGGTCGAGCGGATGCGAAAAAATAGTTAGAGCGTATCAAAGACGTGCGGGTTAAAGTAGGTATATAATATGTATACATATAATGACGACGACCGTAAGGGGTTTTGGCGTACGGAGGGGTCGTAATTTTTTCCTTCACTCTCGCCGACCAACGGGTATATACACCGTGAAAGCCTGTCAAATCCAAAACCACGTATGGAACCTAGACTCTCCCTCTTAAAATTCCCCCCTCACCCTTTCTCTTCATTCTCTCACAAGCACGCGCCCACACACACACACACACACACACACCATTTCACCCTCTTCAATATTTTCTGGTTTTCCGTTTCTTATTTCATAAAAAGTATCATACACACGCGTACATCTTTACACGCGCGCTGCTTCCTTAGACCGCTGTAGACAACTCGTTGCTACTGTCGTTCGTTTAAAATTCGTCCCCGGAGACATGGGCACACGGAGAAGAAAAACGAGAGAAAAGTCATTGACGCGGGGTGTACAAACGTGAGACGGCGAAAGATTAATATCCAAAAAGTTTCCCGTGCAGCGTCCCACGGGAGAAGATGGTAAGGAAAAAATAAAAATACGTCACCCACACAAAACGTCCGGGATCAGATAGATTCAGAATTGCAGACGTCGTCTCTTGGTTTTCAATTGGAAATCACCTGCTTTTTTTCGGTCGTAAATAATTCAATAACTATATGGTTTTAATTTTGAATTGGTTCTTTGCGTAAAAACCGTTTCTAACGTTGATATTCATGCACTTGTGGTGTTCGGCACTGAAGGTGTTTACTTTTTGATACGCGGAGTACAACACTGTCATAATTCTTGGCAAAGATTGTCAAAGTTGTAACGAACCGAAATTTAAAAAAACAAAAACTGCGATCTAAATCCTATTCCGCAACGTTGTATGCAATGGTTTTTTTTTCTTTTTTTTAAATCAAAAAGAAAAAATAATAACAGTCATACGTGAAACAGCATAATATTCATGGCATGTTATTCTTGAGTGTACAATATGCGCATACTGTTTTTATTATTTATTTTTTATTTGTATTAAATGTTTCGAAACCAAAAAAATATATTTTTTTCATTCCAAATGTATAAGATTGTTTTTTAGCCAGCGTACTTTATTCAGTTTTATTCTTTTTTAGGAAATTTGTTATTATAAACTAAGACACAAGTAACATTATTTCTCAGTCGTATTATTATTCAACTCTGAAAAATATAATATCCGGCGACCAGTTAATAAATCAGCTTTACCGTATCCAAAATTGGTCCGGAACAATATTTATCGCCTATTGATTAAGTACAACTGTAGCGTATCGTTACATATGTACTGCACTTGACGCGACTCTTCATTAGTTGGTTACCTATTACCAATCAATGTTTAGAAAAATGGCACATGATGCTGTAAACTTAACGACGACCTGCTCAAAATAGCAAAATATTGACAACAATACCGACTGAACGCGTACCGTTAGAATTCTTTCCTTTCATCGAGTTCGTAAGGATCGTTTCATTACTCTGAAAACTAAGGAGCACATTTAGCCAAAAAACCTAGTTTATGGCTTTCCACAATATACATATTGGAAATAAGTTATACATATTTGTCGATCAAACGGTTTTGTTCATTCTTCAGTTGTATTTGAAAAGTATTACGTGGTATAATTAATTACTGTTTAAACGCTGATAATTATCATTTAAATCGGAAATTAATTGAATTTCAGTATTATGAACACGAACATAGTATAATACAATATTAAACACAATAAGTACCTATATAAACGAGAGTTCAATCAAAACTCATGATATAAATTACAAACAACTAATAGGAATTACAGGGTTTTGGTTTTTTTTTTCAATTTGAAGAATTTCAATACAGGTGGTTTTCTATAACTACACCGTAGACTAAAACTTCCATCGCAATATTCCATTTTTCGATGACTCTTGCATGTATCGCAAATCGTTGTATTACGTTTAATCGACTACAATGACCAATGTCACAAAAGTACACAAAAAACACCAGGAGCAGCACGACGACACAACGCTGGCGGAGAACAAATAAATTAGCTTACAACACTGTCAGCCACCACGGATTGATGGAACTGAAACATGTTTAAAAATAACATTCACTTACGACCGTAGGAAAATCACTCGGAGACACTCAGGTTCGGTGCACATTCGGAAATTTCTCAAAAGCGTAATCTCTGGTGTACGGATTAAGTCTCCTGCCCCCCAAAAAATAATACAAATCCGATCGCGGATAACACTGTTCGCATTTTAATCAGATTTTAGTCAGTGGCACTCCAGCCCGCATATACATTGGGTATGGAAAGTTTTCTGTTCGATAAAACTTTCCCTTGCGTAGGGTTCTCCAACTGGTTTAAAATGGTCAACTTATTCGGCCGTGGAGGAGCACTTTTCTTTGGCCCCTGGTTCGCTGTGGCAGCGAGATTATGGTGGACGATGACCAATGAAAGTGCAGGCAGCCAGTCAAAACCAACTTCTAATTACCGTCGGTGGTGTATAGAGTTTCTCGATCATCGTCCGTGGTTTACATCGAATCACTTCATTATTCCGTTACCAATCCAGTGGAGTATTTAGGATTTTCAGAATATCTACAATTCGTCATCACTTATCCCTATAGTGAAAAATATATAAATCTTAAGTTAAAAATACGCTACTTGATTAATCCTCTCGTAGCACATATGCAAACGTTCACCTCTACAGGCAATTTTTTTCTCGATCACCGGCTTACTGTTTTTTTATGCGCTATGAACGCAGAAGAGAAACTTCACAAGTTTCATTGAAGTACGTGGATGATTGCAGTACTAGGTGGCGCGTGTAGTTTAGAGAGAGAAAGAGAGAGAGAGAGAGTGTAAGGATGAAATATAGCGTGGGATAGAGTCGAGGGAGAGTCAACGTCCATCGAGGGGAAATAATTAATTTAAGCACCTCCTCTGCCGCCACTGATTACGCTTGCCCCTACCATTCCTCTACCGTTTTCCGAAGGATTACTCTATCGTTTTTATCCCGACTGCGACTCCCTTCCACACCACAGCCAAATGCAAATGGTCCTGGCCTCAAATAGCACACACGCGCAACGTTCCACCGCACGACCGGTCAAAACGAGCGCGATGATTTGGACGGTTAGGTTAGGAATAATGCGTGCGCGTGTCTCGGTGGCGACGAAAAAATATAATGATAAATTTATAAATTTATGAGCACGAATACTTTCGTACGGTATACGGAACACATGTTTTTACTTTACATACTTCCGAGCTTGTTGAACGCTTTGGATTTCATACGAGCTTTATAGTTTTTCCCACGTGCCCCTCCGCATAATCACAGTATTCTCGTTGGTTTTGGTCTACAGTTAGTTATTAATGTCGTCGGTAATACGGATAAAACGAAATTATATTGATCCGAATGGTATACGAATATTAAAGTGTATATACACACAATTCTTAATTTAATTATTTTCGTACAATTTACCGTACTGCTTTAGTAGAATATTAAGATAAGGTTGTTGTTAAATTAGTCTCTCATTTCGTATTGCGCCCACGTTTTCCGCTTGTTTATCGTTTTTTTTTTCTGTCGCGTTTGAATCATCCATCGCACAGGACGCCATTGAGATTTATACAATACATACTAACACATCTATACCAAGGGAAGTATTAATATTTTGTACTCTATCACATAAAGCATCAGTTTTTATTTGAGCCATACAGTGGTATAAACCTCGAAGCTTTTATCGTGCATCCGAGTACGTATAATCTCTTAATGAATTAAATATGTTTTTTAATTGAATCTATATTTTGACTTGCATAGAGGTTTTAATCAGCTGAACACGAGCACTTTTGACAGAGTTGAAATCTGTAATGGCCAATCAGCAGCTGTGCGCAGTTGAATAATATATGAACTCCAATTATCCAATATATAATCCAATTATTCGCCAGTTTACTATTTTTATTACTTATCGGATGGTGCACGAGTGAGTCATATTCAACAACAGTATTGTTATGCTATGATGATTATCGATCAATACTGAATGAGGAGTAAGATTTTTTATAGAAATTGTTTGACCAAACTTATCTGTGTTCGTACAATAATCCATAACATATTATATATTCCTTTGGTATTATTATACAATAGAAAATATGTATTTTTATGGTCCTGGAGTAAAACATTTAGGTATTTAGATGATATTATTACTATCTAACAAAACTATATGTGTACCCGATCGGATTATATTATGTTTATAACCTGTTAGATTCATAACATTGTGCTTTTGTGGTGAACAGCTTTTGAGCGGCTTTTACACGAAAACTGTCCGTTAATATGTATAGCATATTAATACTTTAAAATTCTTCATGCAATACATGATAGCGTTACGGGTCAATATATTTTTTACTTCTCGACTTTTAACGCATTTTAGTGACAAAGCCTCACCAATAAGAATATCACTAAACACACACATTTCCAACCATGATAATTTATTATTTCCTACAGCCTATTGTTACACACTGAACTGTTTGAAATTTATTCTAGTTAAATTTATTATTCTATATTTTATGAAAATGTACTGAATGTTCGTACGGACGTGCCCGTTGTATGGATTTTCGTCGAGAACCTTTTTTTTTTTTGCGTTTCACGTGTCTGACGCGAGTGTCCACCGTATGTGTTATGAGTTCAACGAGAAAAATGCAGTTACAGCGTTAATTATTCGATAGTAAACCGGCCGGACGCATGACATCCTAACCAACCCGTATAACCCGACGTGATGACGACGCCAGTAATCACTATGTGTATATTCGGCTCCTTTGTGCGCGCACCCTCGTCCTTAAATATTGCGCGCTAACCGTGACAATTATTATCATAATTATTATTATTATAATTATTACTATTATTACTGTCATAATTACAACTCTAAGAGATACAACACAGTAGCGACACAGTCCTTGATGTCCTGTGTTCAGGGCTCGAATCACCCTATTTTACCCCAATTAGTTACCGGAAATTCCGGGATTTTTTCATAACATTTAACCGCCCCGCTCCGGGTTATATGATATCGTTGAATTGATTCATTGTTTTCGACGGAACGAACGGACGAAATACCGTTAGAACGTTTTACTTGTCAACATTACTCACACGACACAGAGACGATATACCTAACTGTTGGCGAGAAAATTTCTACTGGTAAATCACTCGAAAGTTTTTAAAAATGAATTCTGAAACAACACGGATACAATTTTTAAGTACAACAGACACGTAAATAAATGTGATAAAGTCTTTGTTAATCAAACTACAGTACCGATACAAGAAAAGTGTATACGTACCGTAAGTTTTGTGCTCCCAACGATTATAACATCAATAGTTCTGATCGCAATGATTGGCGATTTACTCAAACGAGATACACGTTGTAATCTGTTTATGGTGCCCGGGAAAGTGTTTGAAACAGCAATGACGAAACGCTTTGTTCCTGTGTTACGCACGTGTAACGTGTATTTACCTGGAAACGATTCGAACATTCTCGTCTCGGGGAAACGAATTAGCGTACGATAAACCGTACACAAGCAGTTACAACGAAACGAACGATGCGCGGAGTGGGTCGACGGAAAAAAAAAAAAAACCCCGATCGATACGTCACTATCGTGTGCGTTTCCGCCCCGTACGACGCGCTATTACGCAAACCTTCCGTTCGACGACGTCGTGATGACGTGTCTGCTGTACCCAAGCCGAGGACGTTTCGAGACCGGAAGCGACCGCGCGTGTTAAACGGTGCATTGTCCAGGACGAGCGTGAACCGGAGAGCAGACGACGTTAACGGGCCGTTCGCGCGGTGGGCCCGACCGATTCGCCGATGGATACCGGCAATAGGAAATTACGACGGAGACGACGGCCGTTTTCGTTTCCATTCGATGCGAGCGACGGCGCGGAAAATAATTGCCACGGTCGGATTGACCTTTTATTGTTCGCGTGGGTCCGGCTATGGGTGGAAAACCGTTGAACGCGGTTAGACGCGTCGGTCGCAGCAACGGGGTCGGCACCGCGTACGCTGCGCATCGGGAAGGGACGTGGCAGGAGCAACGAGATGTTGCGACGAAACAGGTGTTCGCGAAACGTGCGCCGCCGAAGCCGGTGGGAACCTGAGGTATAAGATGCTATTGCAACTAACGTTTTCGGTGCAACCTTTGCCGTCACGCGATAGACATTTTTGCAGACACGACTTTTAATATAATTTTACCGTAGGATATTGATTAATTGGTCGGATTTGTAAAAGCTTGAACACGCTATTGTTTTACCGGCATAACTGATTATAAATAATAATTATTATTATTATTATTATTATAACACCGCGGTCGACCGCCGAACCGTTGGTGTTATTTTGCATAGCCAATGCGCCGTGTTCAAATTTGCGAAGTTTATCGAATATTTATAATTATTATTAGCAGCAAATCGGCTGTTATATATCTGCTCCGAATGAATTCGAAAAAAAATGTATATTTTTCCTTTATAGTTTTCAAACCAATACAAACAATTGATCACGTCACAACCACGGCTTGATATATCGGAAAACGCAGAGTAATTATTATTTTCATTTCTAAACGCTTAGGTCGTTTTCCGTGTTTAATATATATTTTATTGTGTTTATAAAACCCCATAAATCAAACTTTGATTCGATACAACAGCAATGAACTTTTTTTACGAAGAAGATAACAACTACCTATTACGTCAACATTAATAAATCGATACAACGCCCGCATGGTGTTATTTTGCATAAGCGACGCGCCGTGTTTGAATTTTTTTACGTACCATTTTTTAACAATAGTAATATCTGGAAAGTCTAAATGTTCTACGAAATAATCACCCCTCGAACGACCGTAAAAAAAAGAAAATAATGCAATCGTTAATATTCTCGGCTTTCGATCAGCCAATACTGGCACCAGGATAATTGTCGATAATTGAAGTTCGAACGTGTATAAATTGTGTTCAACCGGATTCATGACATCATACTATCGTTAAAACACTCTACGGCTGTATCCTTTGGCGAAGATCACGGGTGGGACCGTGGTGCCTTAGCTCGTCCACAACAAATTTTTATAAAGCTTAGAATATGATAAGTGAGGATCCAGGGGTCAGTCTGTTATCCCAAGACTAAGCCCCTCAAACGTTTAACAGGATCTCTGTTTATGTCTGTACTCGGTCAAGCGAGATCACACACTCACCTAACAGCCACGCCCCCTTTTCCTGTTGCATACCGAACACAACCGAAACGGTTTTACTTCACGAAAAAAGAAACGTTTTGCAGTCGTTCGCCCGTTAAGAGAAAACAGTTTTATTACGAACGAACCGTGTTTATGATGTTGCGAACAATGGTGAGACCGCGTGAAAGTGTCACGTGCACGTACGTTGATTAAATCTCTCGAGATAAAAAATAAAATAAAATAAACGAAAAAAAGTCTGAAACTGAAACGACGGTTTTTGTTTTTGTAAAAACACGTTCAAGAAGTGATCTCGAGACGCTGAAAACGAGTACTTAAAAGTGGTTATTCAATATAATTATACAATCTGACGAGTTTCTACGTGAAGAACTTGACGTGATATTGTTTTTGCTTATATTTTCGGCGAAATGAAAACGACGACCGAATTTCCACAATAACATATAATTATAAAAAATTGTATTTTTTATGTAAAGAAAAAATACGATACATACAGGAATATGGTTTGAACAATTAGTTTTTTTGGATATTTGACATAATTTTTAAGTTCCTAACATAAACCTAGTGTACGAGAAAGTCAACTTGTATCCAACAACGCAACGTGACCAGTAATACTTGGTCAGAGAAACGTTAGATTTTTTAACACTTTTCTTAAGTTTGCTTTCATTATTTTTTATTTATTGTCATATTAATAAGCCGTTGTCCCAAAACGTCAAGATACTATAGTATAATATGTTTTATAGTACTACGAATTCGAGAATACTGTGTCCGTAGTGTTTTAATTTGTTGTATGCCGCTATGGCGGTGAAAAGGCTTTTAAACAAAAACCCTAGAGCAATGTTCAACGGTTAGAAAACGACTTTCACGTGCTTGTTTTACAATTTTAAGAGTTGTCTACGGTCTTCAGAACGTTTTCAGCGTAATTTTGTCGGCAACAAACCTGCAAGTCCTCCACACCCGGCGACAAAAAAAATAAAAATAAATACAATTTACAAAAACTACTTCAGATCGTGCGAGAAACCAAAGTTTCAGGTACCTATTACGATGGAATATACGATAATAATAGTCAATGCTCTTCGCTCCTGACGCTATTTCCAACGTAAAGTTTAACCGATGTCGATAAACATCTGTCGTGCGTTCGTTCGATTATCGAAACGGTACCGTGTATTTGAATCGTGATTGAATGGAAAATATTGTGTTCGTGAGGAAATCGATTGAACAGCGAGGCTTGTGTTCTTCCATTTATAGTTGGTGTTTCATTTCAAATTTAATAATAACAATTAAAACAGTAACAGTTATTACAGGGAGAGTTTCGCTAAAGGTGATCACATCGGTATTGGTCATTTTCATTCTGTTTTATTTGAAACCAAGCGGTTTCGTGACACAATTTTTTTTGACTCTTGGTTCCGGTTTTATTTTTTTTATCCTAGAAATCGCCTGATTATATGAACCAGTTATTGAATCGAGTGGGATTGATTTTTTTATAAATATTAGGACTATAAGATTAATAATTTTAATAATTTTAATATTAACAACTGACACGGTTCAAAACGGAAAAGTGAAATGTTCACAGCTTTTCTCAGAGATTCTTGCAAAAAAACTATAGACACGTGACATTAAAGTTAAACAGCCAATTGATTACTGAAAATCGCGGAAACCAGGCTTAGATCCATATTGCGAGACTCACAATGTAATTTATCAACCTGCCGTCTACCTACCCGGGGTTCACCGAACAATTTTTGGTGCAACGCAGCAGCTTTTAAAAATATTATCCATGGCTAATGTCGTAGTACGCAAAGAATATCACGAATTCTGGCGCTTTTCCGAAGCACAGCATTATATTTCGTTAAGATTGACTTCAGTACATTTTGTATTTTGGAAGTCTATGTCGTTTTTTTGTGGCCTCACTTCCTGTCGACTGATGTGTTAATAAAAAACATGCAACCCAGCAGCGGCTATGAGACCGAAAATAGAACAAAAAACCGTTAATAAAGATCTTGGACTTTACATGTCTTATTGACATGACATTACATTGACATAACATTACATGTTATTTCAATACGCGAAAGATACACATACTCAAAACTTCTCTTTTTTAAAATCTATATCAGTCATTTTTAAATCTTCTTGTAAGGTGGGCCCCCTTTCATATTAAAACAAAAATTATTATGGCTCCTTGTTCCCAAAGGTTTAAGCCACAGATGATGTATTACATCAAAACATTTAAAATAATATGGAATTTATTTCTTAGCAATATACTAAAAATAAATTGTTGTATACAAATATTGTCTGCCCCCCCCACACTTTTTCCTGTGTACGCAAATGGTCCATAGTTTAATAAGCACTGTTTAATATTTTATATGTATCACACGACGAAGGAGAGGTATGTATAACATGTAGGAGTAGAACAAATTAATAAAAAACTTTCTCTGTAACTGAAGTGGAGAGATGGAAGTCAGAAGTATCTCTGTCACTATTTCTTGGTCTCTCTCTCTCGCCCTTTTTTTTTTCTCTCTATGCCCCGCCACCGTACTCCATTTCTTACTGCAGTTGCCCCACCCATAGTGTTTACTAGTCAAAGTTTTTCGACGCGAAGAAAAGTAAACACAACATCAGAGAGCGGGAAAAATGGTCGAAGATAATAATTAAAATAACGTTGGAAAACTTTGCGCGCAACTATACGTGTTGTTTACTGCCATCGGTCCCTGCAGTGCACTGTGGAACGTTTTCGAAACGCGTTGCCCTCTACGAGAAACTAATATCGTTTGCGAGTTTGTAGTTTAAACGATTTAACGATGCATATATTTTTGGCACGTTTAAACCTAGGGGCGCAGAGAACTCGTACACTTTGAAGTAACGAATGCAATATTTTTATACCTCTTTTTTTTCATTATGATCCCGAGGATCGCAAATAAATATTATATTTGCTGTAGATAAACCACTGTTGACTCCGTGATTATTGATCGCTTTTATTCGGATGACATTGTTCGTTGTTTGTTGACTATCGGTTCGGGGGGCTCCTTACTTTATATTTCAAAAATTATCATCATGGTCACTGTCCAATCGCATTAAATCTATTGTGTATCGGTTATGCATTTTTGTCGAGTAGAAACGTAATTCGATACGCATTTACTGGCCGTCCGGTGTCAGTAGGAACGCATATTATTCAATGTCAACCGGCTGCGGTTTAATTGTCTTTAGCTTTATGGAATTCGGTACGCTATAATTACATCGTATTAGAACTCATCGAAAACCTCCGGAGAAAATATTTCCTCGTATTGGGAAAATAACAATAGTAATGATAACAATGGGAATTATTTAAATAATCAACTAACGATCGTGTAGTAGGAATCGTAACGGGATAAGGGGTTGCGTTTTTATTTCGCTGAATAATGTCGAGAAATCCAATTATATACCGACCGTCTGGAACGTAGTGTTTCGTATACGTATATTTGCATTGTGCACGAAGCGAATAAACCAAACCGTGGTTCAACGATGTAATCTGGGCATTAAAATAATATTCGATAAATACACACACACACACAGTACCGCGATGCGTCTAATGAATGATTAATCAGAGCATATAGGGCGGTTTCAAAGTGGATTATCGTTTTGATGTGAGCATTTCTCAGGGATAACAACAATAGCGTTAGCTAATTGAAATTCAAAATATTATCTTACACATCGGGAGCAACGTGAACATAGTGCACATATACGCAAATTACCATAGCCGTGTAGCCGCTGTAGTTACCGCTGGAGATTATTGCGCGTTTAACATTAGAATATTATGCAACCGAACGGTAATACGTTCAACGCGATACATTTCGCTCGACGGATACATACCATTGATAGTAATATTTGAACGAAGCACCACGTCCACCATGTCTAACCTAAACTGACCTAATATTTTATTTATTTATTTTTTTTTTTTGAACCAGGGACCGAGCGGTTGTTGTTTGTCATATTACGGCAGCTCGGCCACCATCGTTTATTGTTTGTAGTGTGAAAATTATCTTTATGGAAAAGAAAACAAAATCTTTGACCCTGCGACGGAGGAGCCCCACACATTTCTAGGATACAACATCATATTATGTTATAGACCGGGTGACTGTTGCGTTTGCAAGTTCCGTGTTTGAAAGCAAACCTTACCTAACCTAATTAAACCAAACCTGACCTAACCTTACCCATTATAACCTAAGCCATCCGCGACAAACTACTTCCAAATCAGTAAAAAAGACCTGGGTGATTTTTTTCAACCCTGGCACACGGTTGTACTGTACGAACTTTACAGATATTTATTTGTTAATTCGACCAGTAATTTCATTAGGTCCATTTGGATTTTTGATAGGATTTGTGCATCTTTGAATGTTACTTTATTTTTATATATAGTGACAAACGTGTGTTACCACGGAATGTATGCAATCATTGTAATCGATCACGACCAGTATTTCATTTATATATCTGACGTGTGTCAACACTGTTATACTAGTGAAATCGTATAGAATAACCAAAATTTTGAATACTCGGAAATGTAATCAAACAAAACATATATTATGAACGAACAAGACAAATCAATTCAGGTAAAAAGTTACTTTTTTGGCTTTGTTAACAGTCGTAATACTGTACGCAATTCTAAACTACAGAAAAATTAACTAGTTGATAAACTGACGAATTCATTTTCATATCAAAATTAAATATGCTAAGAAACTGTCGACATAAAATTAATATCACTGTCATATAGATAAATATAAAGAGATAATTTTTTCCATTCCAACATTGGTGTTGGATTTTGGTTCCTATTATTTTTGTCATTGTAAATGTTTATAAACAGAATATTTTTAACCTTATTTATGGACTCGGAAATATTTATAGATAAAATATTTTAGAATTCTTACATTAATAAAAACACAAAACACTTTTTCGCATTTACTTGTTTGATCGAAAGAAATGAATATGCTTGCTGAAGAAAACTGAACAATATTTCGAGGCTACAGCTTTTTTTGTTTTTAGTTTTTTTTTATTGCGCTCGGGGTAACTGTTCTGACAAAATCAAAAAGCGGCCTTTTAGAAGTACCATCTGTGTTCAATTTCCTAACTAAAAAGTTGCCGTGCAAAACTTTCAGTACAGATTTACTTCCCGAAAAGTGTTTAAAGGAAAATGAAAAAAACAGAAATTGTTTAACCAGCGAGTACAGCATACCATCGTTTATTCGATCATAACTTATGAATGAAGGGGTCGCGATCAATAAGAAAATCAACGGGTACCAATAGCGAAAATGCCGATGCGTTTAGAAAAACATTGTGTTCGTCGTTCGAAATGCACATCGATAATGGAACACGTAATAATACGCACTACTGAGTGTTATAAAATCGTCTGAAAAAACGAATACAAATGAAACGGAACGTATCGTTGTTGTTTTGACCTTTGTCCGTTTTAGACGAGTTCCGTCGCAATAACACTGTTATTAATATCACGTGGTGCCCACGAGGAAAACGTGAATTTTTGCTCCGCGATATTACTATACGAAAACAGTCGAACGCTGCACATAACGACCAATTCGTCGGCGGTGCGCAATAACGTTTGATTTTACGAGGCCGAAAGCGCGTATACAATAATTTAATATCGCGCGGAGGTGTACGCGAACCGTAGAAGCGTAGTAACGGCGATATATGTATATACATAATACTGTCAGTCGCAAATATATTTTAAACTAATCGCTTTTAACGGCCGAAAGTGCGATAAATAATACTAGTGTAAAACCCACACATGATCCGGCCTTTACACATCCCTTCGAACGTCCTCTGCCATCACCACCGCCGCCGCCGGCGTTGCAGTGAAATATTTACGCATATACATATTATTCTAATGGACCCTCGTGAAAAATGCTGTTCGGCGACCCCCGCGTGCTACAAAAATGGGCTCTGCGATGTTTTTCAGCCCGTACTTTCCAGCGCAGTGTTAAAATTCAACGCGCATATCAATGTATAATACTGTCCATATTCCTGCGTGTGTACAGGATATCCTACATGAACGATATCTCCCGTGCTAATACAGATTATCAAAGTAGGTTTTTTCGTTAACATCCTTGGGCCAAGGAAATATTCTAAGTTTTTTAAGTATAACGTAATAAGCGTATTAAACTGAATGATTTTAAGAAGATGAAAATTATAACTTCTTATTTTATACCTCTTGTGAAATTTGAAAACGGCCATATTATAGGCGTTCATGGTTTTCAATAATTTTTTTATTTAACAAAGATACAATGTACATTATTATCACCTCGTTAGCATTTTCTGCTACATAAATCCTATAAAGTGGCTAAATTGAAATTTTATTTAAAAAAGTTATAATGTAAAAACTTGATTTATTAAGACACTTATATTTACCAAAATATTATCAACAAAAATGCCTTTGCTCAGTGGTGCTTATAGAAAAAAACTAAATTTGATAATCTATATTAATACAGAAGATAGCGTCCTGTGTATCTATATCCCGGTGGGACATCCCGACATCACATTTTCATATAGTTTGCTTTGAAAACCTATCTACGTGAGATATTGCACCTATTCGATATAATTTGAAAATGATATAGTTCCTTTGGTCGCATTTACTCAACGAAAAAATTGAAAATCATGTTATTATACATTTATTCTTCCAAAGGTATAACTGAACTGGTTTGAGACGTTTAAGAAATCGGATAGATTGATGGCCATCAATGTAACTTATTCAGCTTGTTTTAGAATAACTGGCCAACTTTAAACTATATAATAACTAATCAAATAAAGTTAAATTTTGATATGTTGAATTGTTTCGTGCTTGTGATCAAACAAATGTTGATATATACATATATAATTATAACTATATTCATTAAAACGTGAGCTATAATCACATAAAAAATGTTTAACGAAAAATGTTTAAGCACTACTTTACGGAGGTATTTCCCGATACATAATTTCACTCAACATTATAACGTGTCTTATAAGTGTTATATGGATTAATCTTATCAACGAAAAGGATTAAAAGGAATACTGATCATCACGCAATTCATATTCGTTATTATTTCCCGAAATGAACAAGGAAGGAAATTCTTTAAGCCATTTATAGTCTCCGAGACATTAGTCACTGTCAGCTTTATTAGCATTTTATGCTTGCTAAAACGTTAAAATTCATTAGACTTGCCTTTTCACTACGTTTTCCATTGTATACACGTATATTCAACACCGGCCGTGGCATTGACCTCGCGCGTAGTCCTATATAATATATTATGCATAAATATACGTGCATAGGTATGTTCAGGAGATTAAGGACATTCATTAGTTTCTTACTTCGTCGCATACTTCACTTCGCACTGATATTTTTCGACCAGGACATGTTTGAAACTCGCTTATTCTAATTTTAATTTCCAACTGTATAGGTTTATGAAACTATTTGCTTTGAAATTTCCCGGCGAGCGCGTACGGTGGTCACTGGCCAAGACGGACGGGGTGGGGAAGGACTCGTTAACAGTTATATAATCAAACGAGATACATATACTGTAAAAATATCGCCCGTAAAAGCTGCCCGTTATAGAGGTGCACGTGTTAAGGGGTGAAAAAAAAACCCTCACATCGATCTGTCGTCCGCCCGTCGCCCGTTGACCACGAATGCACGAGTGCGCACTTTCGTGGCCGAACAAGTGGGCGTTGAGTGCGGGCGAGTAACTGCGAATTGAGACGAGCATTGCAAGTGGTCCACGAGCGTTTCGCCAGGGTTGATACCATTATGTTAACCTCGAAAAGTCGTGCCGTTTCGACGGAAAAAGTTTCGTCGACTGCAGTCTTGCGCGTACCGCTGCAACAGGTATTCGCCACTGCGAGTCTGCATCGGAGCGGTTTGTTGGCCATGCGTAAAGCCATCTATTCCAGATTAAAAGCCTCCATGAAGACTATGTTTTCACTGCACCCGAACTCAGACCGGCTAATCATATTTTATTTCTAAATTCATTCCAAATAGGTTTTAACGGATAATTATTATGTTACGCTTATAATGTACATACTCGGTCATTGAGCTCGTTGTGTGCGAAGACTAATTGAGATGGATTCTAGGTGCTGATCATTTCTCTCACCCGTCCATAAGTCCGCCTGAAACGTTCCATTGTGCTGCAGGTGCCATACGCAATAACTTTCCGTAATATGTTAAACTCGAATAATATTATTTACCGACACGTAACAATAATGTTTTCCTAATAGATTTGATTCACTGGCCGCAGTAGACGAGAGCGTACGACGGCGTGTATTTTGTAACTGTTCACTTTATATTAAACGTCACTTTAGGCGGCCGGAAGAATTATGCATCTCATTTTTATACAAAAGCCTAGGGTTTGATGATTTTATTTTGTATTTAAAATATAAAATATTTAAAGTCCGTAAAAGATTGCTTTCATACAAAAGGTAAATTTAATGAATATATACATTTAAAACAAAGGAAACCCACGGGGAGAGTGGTTGGTATAGTCTGGTGTTGATTGAAATTAGTTTTCTATCGGGATTCAAAAGATCCCTATTTTGTTTCTTTACACTCGACGAGAGTGATATTTCTGGTAAGGATTCGCAGGAAAATATTGTAAAGAGACTGGTTAATTTGTGTTCGATCATTTGATATAATTTTTTTTTCGTTTTCGTCGTTTTATTTATATTTCAGAACTATTGGCGAGGTAAACTGACCTATATCTGCTGCAGTCGTCTCGACTACCAATTTCTCGTGCAAACGATACATTATTGGCCGTAAACGCTGTGATGTCATCTAATTTTTTTCATAAGCGCGATAAGAGAAGCGAGGGCTTTTAAACGCGACCGTCGTAATTCAATTAAATATATCAAAAAACTGCTTCATATTGGATACCACGGCCGAGACGAAATATACGTATAGGATGTGTAATATACGAGAAACCGCGACTTTACGCTCGTTTGCGATTCGGTATAATATACGAGTGTGTCAATATTAATATGTTCTTTGAAACACGATCCCTATAAACATTTCAAAGACACGCGGTTCCGAGAATTTTTCCTCGTTCACCCTTAGCGACTACGTTTCGAAGAAATTCACGGTGTTTACCCCAGATGTGTTCGGGCTGAAATTTTGGGACAAAAACATCGGGTTTGGCAACTTAACGATGTTGACAGGGTGGATTGGTTGCAGAACATTTAACTTTTAAGCGAGCTGTAGTCTCATAAACGGTTGACGAATAAGCACGAAAATGGTAGATAAAAATTTATCATCTTTTTTTATTTCCAGTTTTTCATTTTTTTCATCAGCATCAAAGTTTCAACGGATAATAATTCGAAAATTATGTTCTTATTGTTGTGGTACACAATCACATATTTTCTGCATAGAGGTTTTTTTATTTTTTCAAATAAGCCATTACAAAAAGCATTACAATTCGGATCGTTTCATAAACATTATTGCAAATTGATTTTCACAAATTGGTCTGTTTACGTAAAAAATATATATACCGATTTCGAGAAATCGAAGAGCCTCACGAAACGCTATGTGTCGTTCGCGAAATAACATTGTCACAACAACAATAACTCGTTCCCCGAGCCGTTATAAAATACATTCGTGATCGTAAAAGCAATTATAAATAAATAATATCTTCACTACATGCAGATACATCGGTACAGGTATACGTCTCGTTCATACTGAATATAGTTGACATAAGAATGTCGATGTCAATTTGGTATTAGATACGAGCAGACGAGGATTAAACTGTAGTTAACATTTTAACACGTGTAAAAAATAAACAAGTTTCAATGATCGCAATTATTTATTGAGTATTCTTTTTTTTTAATTTTTAATTTAAACGACAGAATCGTCATTTACAACACTTTTAGTGATGGATAATGAGCGGCGGTGTGTACTGAAATATGAAACGAGTTTCAAGCTGCTCGACGTGTCGATAAAACACGGCGTCGATACAAGTCGAATTGCGCTAAGAGGTAGAGGTTGCAATATCGTTACTTAATTCTAATCCAAGTTCGGTACGCATAAATTCGATAAATTCCGTTCCGTGTGATTCTCATAAATCCAAAAAAATTAAGTCTCCGCCAACGATCATGGGTAAATCGTGATTATTGTACTTTTCGAGCACCTCGAGCGTTCCTCTTAACTTAGGACTGTATGCCATTAGATTTAAGACGAACATTAATTATACAACGGACTATACCTAATGTTACTTATAGATCACACGCCACCACGGTACCGATAACGTTAGTATAATCGCTAGTTTCCGGGAACCGGTCTCCACCGGTCGTCGCATACACATTGCATTAAACGCTAATGACGTCATGGTAACATTCTCGGTGTCGCACAAATTAACAGAATGAGACGTATACATGTCAATAATATCAATTAGCATAACGTCGAAGCGATTTAATTATTTCGTGAAAGAAAAACCACGAACCAGTAACTCGAACACGCGGCCCCGAGCGAACCCGTGTTAACCGTGAACCGTCTACTGAAAGCGAGTATACGTAATAACGTTATTGTAAAATGAATAATTCATTCGGGTTGCTCGGGAGTTTCGCGCATGATATGTGTCAATAAAAAATGTTCAAAACCAAAATGTTCTTATACATTTCTAAGTAGATTGAAATCCGCGGAAGTGTATTAAATGTGAAAGGTACAAAGCGTGCCGTCGAGTTTAACGTGCACGAAATGCTACGTGAATGTAAGATTCGGCGTAAAAGCGAAAAAGAAATTACCATTTTCTCGAACGCGGTGTTTACAAATTAATGTAAATATTTGAAATCAAACCATTATGTACACGTATCCGCGGCGGCAAATATTCGAGCTTATTACACGCTGTAACGCAATATTATTATTTCGTACCCTTTAGACGGGGGAATAATTTATGCGCCGACAAGCGAACTTCGCGGGTGTACGTGAGGGATTTGAGGGCCGTGCATAGTGCTCACGACTCGCGCGGTTCCTGCGGCGAAACGCATTTATATTTTAATAACTTGTAGTTTACTCTGTATCAAGCCGTAACGCGAGTCCGGAGTTCAATGTCGGGTCGGAAAAAACCACAAACACATCGTGAAAGAGCGCCTGCATTTCGATTGTTTTGAAATTGTATATGTTATAAACCGCGACCACGGTATACGCGGGAACCGTGAACAAAAGGGTACAGAGCAACCGAACAACGGTACCAAGGTCGCGGGCCGATTCGTGTATCGGTGATTATCCGTAACCGAAAATCGTGGCAGTTCGGTTACCTATATTTTAAATGAATAAAGAAAGAAAGAAAAAACCGTATGGTTTAAACCAATATTATTGTTACCAAATCCTTACTACACATTCTTACACCAATATCATGTCCAAACGCGAAAACTTCTAAAGTCCACCAAGGACGAGCATGCGTTATATAATATTATTATATCGTATAAAAATAATGGGTTCCTCGTAGGATAGGTTACCCTGTTGCGGGAGGAGTGCTGATTTAATTTCATGATATACACACGATTACGGTACAAAACAATAGTGTACTACTTGACTACTGAACCTAAACGTTTTACGTTTTCGATACACTATTAATATTATGGGATATTAGAAAAGTTCATGTACGCTCGTTGTGCCGGTACGTTGAACAATATTTTCAGCGACTTGTGAGCACGACGAAATTCATAGAACCAATGAAATACACGATTGCTTTTCTTTGAATACCGAGAGTTAAAAGATTTGGGGAAATGTTTGTTATACTTCACGTTCGATATTGTACGACGCGTACTGCAGTAGCCGTCCTATGGCACGCCTGTGTTTGTCCGTATAAGTATTTGATTCCAGTTTTGAAGTTTGATTTTAACTGCGGCAAGAGCACGATATTATTATTGTTATTTTTATTATTACTTCGTCCGCGGTTCTCGAGATTCGCCCTCTTCAATGATAATCGCGCCGCCGTACGCCGAAAGATGATGGCAACGTACGAAGCGAACGTTTTGACGATCGACATCAACGGAAATGCGTGTAAACGTCATTATAACATTATACGCTATACGCTGCCATTTAAAGCTTTAATCGTTGACACGCCCGCGCAGGATACATTTATTAAACGTAAACTTATGAACCCATCGAACCATTTTTTTTTTTTCCTGTTTGAACCGAGGATCAGGCGAGAACAGTTTATCACAGTACTTTCACCCTAGCCCCATCGAACCACGTAGAACACATTCTATTAGCATATTGTTTCAACTTCCATTACGCATCAGATGTCGTCGCCTACCAGTTCGCGGTACTGCAATACAGGATGATTTCCTCGGCGTGCCCATTTCTTTTTTTGGCTGTTAAAACGATTTAGATTTGATTTTTTTTCCATCTCCATGTTACCATAAAATTTATGTTTTCCGCAATGTTTTTTTTTCATGCCACCTTAAGTACACCTTAAGTAAGTTCTATGGCAGTAAATATTTTTGTATTTCAAATGGTAACATCTCATTTCCACTTCAGTGCTTCATTGGGCTCATTTTTCTGCAAGTTTTGATGTACTAAAATCAAAATTTGAACGGGTAGTTTATGAGTTATTCTTATTCAATCTTCTTATTAAAATATAAAGGAAAATATAATTTAAAATGTATTGTGATGACATGATTTTAAATTATATATTATCACTTATTGCTACTAATTCCGGATAACTCGAATTTTACACTTCGCGTAGTCAAAAATTTAAAGAACTCAAGTCCATGGTCCGAATATTGGCCGAATCAAAAATTCCAACAAATTAGTTGAATAATATTTTGTGTAAAAATATGGTGTTCTCATTTGACAAACAACAGTTTGTATCATTACATGAAAATATTAGGACGGCTTAATAAAATAGTGGGAAACACAGTTTTTATATTAACTTGAATATTCAAAAAAAAATCGAATTAAATCATTTTTTCAGCCTAAATGGTGGCACGTTTAAAAAATCACCCAGTATATAATAATGACAAAGATGGATGTAATAAATCCGCGATCAATTTCGTCTAACGGTACTATGTCGATTGATCTTTTAGGCGTTCAATATTTCACTCTATAAAAAATTCCAGACCAGCCAACCGGCTTTCCAATGGTTAAAAAAAATACGCAAACAGAAGGTTTTCCATATTTCCTCTGTAAAAAAACCGGGACAAATGTGTATTTTATTATTTTTACGGAAACTAATCGTTATATTGGTAACTCATCCGTTTTAACATTTTATAACTAAACGACAAAGTTTCAACAAAATGATTTTTTAAATACGTCTTACAATTTTTTCAAGTTCACTTAATAAAAAACCAAACTATTAATTTGTGCCCAATAAGTTCTCAGAGATCTCCATCGCTTGACAAGTCTCAATTGTTTTGTAATTGGCTGAACTATGCACTTTTCGAAACAATGTACATTGGCAAGTATATTCTATGATAAAATTTGCTATAAGTTATTATTATGTTGTCAAAACTTATTATAATCATCAGCGAAGTTTCAACGGTTTTTCGAACTAGTCTTTAACGAAAGACAAAACCTTACATGAATTATTGATGCTGCATCCCGGGACATTTAGCCGTGCCGAAACCCATCATCGGGACACCATATTCAACACCGGTACAGTTCCGGCTAAATCGGAATTTATATGGAAATCCTGGCACAGCGAGAATCACGTCTGACACTTGACCGCTGACCAACGCCAAGGAAGTAGACATCGAAAAACACAAAATCGTTTTGAACCAACTCGTCACTGCATTGTTGACCGGAAACGACGGCGAATCGACGAGCCGTGTGAGAAAAAAAACCAATTCCGTCTTTCTCGTCTAGTTTTGCTGTCACGGTATACCTATAAAAATAATACAATGTATACATAGTTGTCGAGTCCCACGTCCACGTTTACATCGACGACCCGACGGAATGAGAGAATCGCAATCGATTATTATTATTATTATTACCTTTGTTGCCGTTCTGAACGCGCGCGTCGAACTGAATGAATAAAATAATCATCATCGGTCCCGACGGGTTTTTTATTCTCACGCCGAGGAAACAAAAATAATTATTACGAAATTGTTGCAAAAACAAATGGGTGCAACGCGACGGTTCGTCGGAAACACCCGGTCCGTTGTCTCGCTCCGGCAACATCAAATAGCGATGAGAATTATCGAGAAATATTATTAATCGTTTTAAATCTCGTAAAAATAATTAAAAACGAACATCGTTTATTCGAAAATTTGTCACGGACGAAATATTATTTTTTTCCGTTGAATTGTCTGGAGTTCGGACCATGAAACAATAAATATAATAAGGTAACACAGTATAGTTTTTGTAAAAAGTATGGTTTACCAAATAACAGCTATTATACCAGACTGCAGCTAAGTACTACTACTAGCAGCTGAGTTAGATTGCTAAATAATTTAGAGTTTTATTGTTTTCGTGCAGATTATTTTTATTACTCAAAATTATTCAAATTGACGTAATATTCGTGTATTAACTTTTTCGTTTTTAAAGGTATAAATTCTCGAATAAAGTAAAAATTTAAAGTGACATTTTTAGAGTTTAATTTTTTGTACGACAAGATCATAACATATACAGTTGTGTAACTATTTTCATCTCTTTATCTCTATATAAATTGCATAACCTTTTTTATTGGTACAAATATATTAGCTAAATAGGTTTAAACCAATTGTCTGTTCTTAGTTTGTCCATGGATCAATATTTATCCGACTGCGCTCGATATGCACGTTCAAACATAGTATGACCAACGATCTTTTTTTAAGAGGAGCCGGGAAGAGAACGGGGAGGGAACAACTTAGTTGAGCGTCTGTCTTGCAGTGGTGACTAGTATTGTAGTTGTGCGTCGTCGAATTCTGCAAAAACGAATTTTCAGGCTCGATTCTCCACTTCCGTCTGTGTGTCCGCTCCCCCGTCGCACCGCCCCGTTGGAACCGCAAACGGAAACCGGGTTAATTAAAGAAAAACACCGGGTACGGGTTGATATAAATCGTGTTTACTCGCCTCTCGATGTTTTTATATTGACTTATAGTGCCCCGTCACCACGAACGTGGTCACCAGCGGGCAAGGGGTGTGGTCAACCGACGGCCGCGGTGGCTATAATATAAAGGACGAGCTGCAGTCTAAACGAAATTGCTATACTGCGCTGTCACCCCGACCGGAGCCGCCGCTGCTGTCGGGAAAAACCCCTGATATCGGAGAGAAGGTGGAGCAAAAACGTCGAACAAAAACAATCGAAACACACACGTAGCTGATTTAATTAGATTGGCCTACACCGGATTTTCGTATCTGATCGGCGGCGGCCAATCCGACTGTGGAATAAAACCGCATTTTTTTTCGATTTTTTTTTTTTTTTGCTATGCTTCCGTCTACTATATTATACTTTTCTCTCTCGTTCCCTATCCGTATTCGACTTTTTCTCTATTTATTTCTGTTGGCGTTATTAGCGTGACTTCGAGCAATAAAATCTGGCATTATTGCTATCGAATTTTTACGTCTTCGGGATATTTGTGTATGTGTGTTCGGCGCAACAGAATGAAAAAATAAATAAATAAATAAAAACAGAAGAAAAAAAAGGTTAAAAAAGAAAAATATATGGTAGCTATTATTCTTTTAACGTATGTAAACCCAATGCCAAAAACAAAACGAAGTAGAAAAGGCAAAAAAAAACGATTTCAGATTGCGATCGTCTGAAATTCTCGCCAAACCTCCAGACTGTAATTATTTCCATTCGAATCACGGAAGGTTCAGTGAATATTATTCTTCGGTGTTTATCTACACGCCTTCCGAAATGTAAAAGAACTCGTATTCCCCTTTTCGTGTGCGGAGGATATAAAGTTTCAGGTCCGCGTACATCCAGTTCGGTTAAATTGCTTCATTGTTTGAGTCATTTTGAAAATATCGAAGAAGTTTATTAGCACAATAGTTGCTATTGGTATGTATGAGATGAATTAGAAATCCGGTCGATTAATAATCAGACAACAAATCGCATTAAATAAAAGAAAAGTTTCGTCAACGGGAGCGTATTAATTTCTTTTTCTTTTTCCGAACTTTTCGACTAGATGCTTTTCGATACACGTTTTCTTCCTCGGCGTGACGTAGTCGTCGTCCCATACAGCAACATGACGGAAGACTGCATTATCTGTTCGACTGTTGTTGTGTACGGTTCTCATGTAATTAAAATTGAACCGAGACTGCTACACAAGCATACGATATATTAGATACATATTTATACACTCTTTAATTTGTCTATTCCCGAAAATTAAATTATTCTAGCTGAATTCACTCGTCTTCAGTAGTCATGGATGTGACTTAAATTTTTTTTTAAATCCATTAACAACTCACATTTAGAGGATATTGTGCACTTTACCGCCTGGGGATGAGTGGTATTTGAATTATAAATTATATACGATTGTATATGATTATATAGATTAAATTGCATAGAACTCTGCAATATGTAATAACATAACCTCGGCCAAGTGATATTATACTATTTATGATTAGAGAAATGTAAAAAAATATTTAGATTAAAAAAAGCACACATTTCACGTACGTTATAATATAATTTATTTTTATTTATTCACACTATTTACCTAAATAATAACCTATTGATTTCCATACTCAAACGGTAATCATATACCATCTTTGTTATTATTATTATTATACCATATCGAACAAAATAAAATATTTCCAAGGTAACCAAAAAGTGAAAATCCTTAAACATCCGGCCCAAAGCTGAGTCGATCTTTAAAAATTGGGTATTAATAATATAAGGATATGTTTTCGTTTATTTGTCTGAAAAACAAACATCACCTTTTTAAATATATATTATGTATGTATTATTTACGAATTATATTTAAATTAATTTTCCTTTTTTTCTGTTGCAGGTAAGAACGATACAATAACCAGATGTAATCTTAAGTCGTAACAATCTTGTAAGTCAAAACTCTAAAAAAATTAGTATTATGTTATTTTCAAATAACATAATACTAATTAAACAATATATTATTGTTATAATATCAAGGTTTGTCATAATGTATTTGATAAAACAATTAGAAAATAATATTATTACGGTATACATTATATGATATTATGACTCTGTTCGGTTAACGTGGGCTTCAACACTTGGAGCACATACGAATAACCAAAAATCACATTTTCCAATTTGTATCTATAAATCAAATTAATTATTGACCATGCCGAGGTAACGTATAAGACATAATTGTATACGTAAGGAATCATTATCGCGTGATTGTACGCATAATCAATAATTTTGAAGGATATACGTATAGTTTATTATAATTAATGTTGTCCCTCCGCTGGCCGACATGTAACATTTAATATTATAATATCTAATATAAGGTGATATTCTCCAAAAGGGACATAAACGTTAGACTGAAACATAAATTTCAAAACATTTTGTTTTATTTGATGTTAAACGATTAAAACGTACGTTGATTGATTGGTGTTGTTATATAGTTTGTCGCAATTAGTATTGGTGCTAATGTAGCAAGTTTAAGCCATATAATATTCATTAAAACTGCTCGACCGAAGTAGAAACAACGTAAATAATTTTTTTTTTCCCAACTCGTTACCCAATATAAATAATACGTTGTGTTAATCTTGTTTCATTATAATAATATACGGGGTACTAAACTTTCAAAAACCGTGTAAGAAGCAAAAAGGTATATAAATACTGGAAACGCAGGAAGTTAATTTTTAATTTTTAGAACTCATACCGTGTAGGCACATAAAATTACTACGTGGTAAACATATACATTCGGATCAAACGTATGACGACAAATGCGCTTAAGAGTTTATTGGCTAGAGTACGTGTATACACCATAGGTACGTCCTATAAAGTATATGATTTCACAGATAAAAGTTCGGCGAATGTGTTATTATACCGTTGCTTTTATCAATTTGAAATTAAAGCAAATAACAATACGTTAAGGTTGTAAACCCCTTGCGCAAGTTAAATATTTGATTTTCATAATATCCCGTGGACTTCCGTCGTGCGGAACGCGTGTCGGTAGCGTGTGGTTACTGGTAATGTGTGTATGGTTAAAGAATTATTTTCGACTTTCTGCAAACAAATGTATTTTCGTGCGAGGTGTACGCGTTGTTGCAGAAAAACGTACGGAGTTTAAACACCGCCTTCGGGTCGTTATCGATTCGATGCGAGTCGAGTGCGACCGAAAACAATGTAAACACAAATATTACGTTTGAATCACCATTGGTCCGCCGCGGTGGTCTGCTTGATACCGTCGAAGATATACTGATGAAGACGACAAAGGCTGCTATTCAGTGAAAAAAAATGTGACAAGTAGACACGCAGGTCCGGAAAAGAGCTTAACCGGGTGGTGAATCTTAGCTCAGAACTGTTTTGTGTAAATTTTGATAGCCCGTATCGTTGGCCTACAAATTATCCAATGCGCGATGTACCACCCATTTGCGCACTCGAAACTTTATAAAAGGTTAATTCAAATACATGCATAGGTTAACGTTTATATGCTTGATTATTCTTTGTGAATTTTCAACAAATTTATTTAAAAATCAAATCATTAAGGTTCAGCCGGTTGTACTTAAAATACCACATTCACTAATGTTCGACTATAGCCGTTCTATAAATATTTTAAATTTCCCAGAGAGTAACTGCGATATTTTCGATATCCCATATTAGTTATTCACTACGATAATATTATTTGAGAAAAATATATTCACGCGTATTCTATCGTAAAAGTAAATTTTTTGATATTATATTCGATGACGAGTGATAATATAGAAATATAATATGTATTATCGAAAACGGTCCTTATCTAAGAATTAAATTTGCTTTCTATTGATTAGCTTTGTCGGTGTCCGATAAAAGGCTACAAGAACGTAAACCGTCTGTGTCCGATCGTAAGTTATAATTATACTATGGGATAAACAAACCGTGAAATTCTGCATAGTAAACCTATTCGAGAAAATACAACTATATGTGAGACTAAAAAGTCTCACTGCATCGATATACGTTGCGCAATATTTAGTATAACGCTGGGTATAATCTTTTATTTTACCGCCTATCCAAGGTAACCTCTGTGGTATGTCACATTCGTCGACCATGATGGTTGCGAGAGTACAAAGGGAGGTAGAAGGAGAGGGATTGAGTCGAATTCGTACGGTTTCGAGTACTAATACCAAGAATGGGAAGAGAGGGTATAAGATAAAGAAAGACAGAGAGACAGTGAAAGGGTGAGATTGAGAGATACAGGGTGAGAAAGAAAGGGTTAGGGAGAGAGAGGTAGAGTTACGGGGTTTTGTATTACGAAATGCGAGACATGGAAGACGAATACTCCACTGCCACAGCCGTAACTCGGCAGAAAGCTAATAAACTCGTGTAAAACTTGGATTCACGGGCAGAACTTTTTCCGAAATAGGTTTTGCGACGCTGTCACCACCGCACAACCACCTTACCTAACCACGAATATCGAGCATGTGTTACGCACGTGTTTGTACCAGAAATTGAAACGAACGCTACCAGAATTGGGAACTTTGCGCTGTGCGTTGCAAACCGTGCGCTTTGACCGTTAACAAGTCGTTAATTATTTAGAGACCGGACGGAAAACCTCACGTCCGCAGACCAAGATGTTTCATATACCGCGAGTCCAACTGTTTGTTTTTTACAATTTTTGTGCTTATAAAAAAATCTACACCAAACAAAAAAGACTGGACGCTGTCCGGAAGTCCGAAAAAGTTTTTTTTTCTTCCAATTTTTGTTTTGATTTCACAAAGCTTATAGACGAAACCGTAACAACCCTGTTTACCACGGATGTTTCCTCGGGACGTGGATATTGTTTCAAGTAGGATATACAGGACAGTACATACCAGAATCATCCGTCGACCTTATATTACATTCGCGTGTCGTCATCGAACTGTTTCAAAACGGCGCCACGTGCGAAAGCCTAACGTGTGTGTTGACCTCGAGTCGTATGCGATGCGTTTACAATTAAACTCGACACGTAGAATCTACATTCAATGTCTACGAAATCCATTTTCGTCACGCGCACTGGGCACTGATATACGGTACGCATTACGCTATAATGTGTGGCATACGTATTGTAGCGTATGAACGAAAAGGAAAAAAGGAAAAAAAAAATACATATACATCTCGTTAACCGCGTTTTTGTGCAGCTTGCCAACCACGTGTACGCCATTAATGATTAGATACGTCTCACGGTCCTGGTGGTCGCAATAAATAATGAACCGGAGGTTTTCGGGTACATGTGCTTACGTATACATCAATCGCGCCGAACGGACAAATCGTATCGCGCGCCCAGGACCTCGGCAACGTTGTACGCGCTGCAGGACGACATGCGGGGTTCCAGGTGCTGTAATCAGCTTTTGAACTTTGCTATAAAATATTCAAAGTACATACCGATTCTTATGTACATGAATACACATGAAGTGTTTATATTCTAGAACATAATAAATGTAACGCACGATACGTTTGAAAAACGCACTCCAACGGAAACCGAGTCAAACGTTCAGCGGTTGTACAGTTAACAATGTAAAAGCTGTCCACGTATCCTTTTTTGTAAGTTACTCATGAGTGCACACGATGTTTTTTTGGTCATGCTTCGACGTTATAATTCGTTATGACTGTAATATTCGTTCATACGTCAAACGAAATACCAGAAGTCGGCATTTCACTCGAACGTACTGCCATGACTGTTTATTTCAATAGGTTTGTCTATCAAACTAGTTTTTCTGACACTTAAACTGCGCTCGCCAGCTGTTATAATTTTATTTGTGAATTTGAATATAAATCAGACTAAAATTGAATAACAAACACGTGAAAAAAGCATTATGTTTGAATAACTTGTTGTACAACAACGGTTCAAAGCTCAACAAATGTGTTGTACAACATGGTTATTGATATGAAATCGAATTCGTTAAACTAAAATTAAAAACATTTATTTTTTTAAATAAATCTATGATGTGATCTACAGAAGTGTAGATGACATTTTGTGTGATTAAAAATAGTACGGTCGAGGAGTGAATGTCACATATAATATCATCTCATATTTGCGGAGAATGAACAAATAAACTAAACCAATACGGCCTCTGAAGATAAATTTAATAAACATAGACGATGAGAACCTCGTGGAGACGGGAAAAAGTCTAAACCAGCAGCTTTTCTAGAAAAATTAAATTTAAATCGTATTTCACATTAGAAAAAATATTAAGTATTCATATAGTAGTTCTGACATAATGGCCAGTTTTATTTTGAACGCGGTAAGACGAAATCAAAAAAAGAAATATGTCTCAAAGTATATTTCGAGAACTTATAGGATTGCTTTATATTTCGTTCAACTCCTTAATACTGCTCACGTGTGGCTGATAGGATACCTCTGTAATGCGAAATTTTGGGATAAAAAAAAACCCAAGTCTACAATTCCGGGTGTATTATATTATGTTTCGAATCGTTTACGTGACTTTTCCTAAGTCTATAGTCCAAATGACTTTGCTGTAAAATCATATTATCTAAATTCAATATCACTGAACACTCCCGAAAGTCTACTCACTTTATTCGATACGGATACCATGTGTGTGTGTGTGTGTGTGTGTGTGTGTGTGTGTCGAAATCGGTAGAATGGCATAAGTAGTATATTATACACTATTCGCGATCAATACATTGGCTTGAAAAACGAGGACGCATTTTCATAGACTTTTGAAACGGTAATAGGACTCGGGCAATAACGAATAAAAAATTGCTTCAGCTTGAGTATTAATAATTAATCGGTAAACATGTTATAATGTATAGAATTTACCGTTTCTGATATTATCCAGTGAAAATGATACAATTCATCGACTGATACTGCCTAGAGCCAATCAAGGTACTACCTATATAGAAACTTGTGTAATTTATTATAATTATTTGGGTATTTAAATACCATGAATAGTATTTTGCTTTATCACTTTATTGAACATCTTATTTGTTGGAAAAAAACGATATTATCGTAAATAGCGTGTACATTTTAAATTTAAATTAAATTGAAAAAAAATATAAAATAAATGTACCCTGTAATGAATGTACCCCCCTAAATGTACCCCCCTTTTTATTCCTGAACTACTAACACACGCGTGTGTATACGCTAGGTAGTAAAAATTGGTTGCGACTGTAAAATAGGTTTAAACAGTGTATCAGGTACTTCAATAGCGCACAAAAAATACAATTAGGAATATTACGCAACAGGAGTATATAATGCCTGAACGATTACAATATTTCTATGGAAACTAACGATTTAATTTTCATGTATGATTGGGTATAAATTAATATAAGCCAGCAAGTCAAGGACGTTGAAAAAAGTTAAAATGGTAAATAAAATAACGTGTCCTCGTGTCGGTGTGGGAAAAATTAAGCTAATATTATAGTACAATAGTTGCTATTGCATTACGAGCACCTATCATAGTACGCAAAATGTGTTGAACCAAACGTTGCCGCTAACTGAATACCGTTTTGCAAGTGTGTCCAGTGCGTGCACGTCGCTCGTCGCGCAATGTGCTTCAAGCTATTCACGTCGAACTTCGGATGTTTCACCGAACGATCGGTTTTACAATGATTTGTGGACATTCTGTTTAACACGTATTTCTCGAAAACGGTTTTTTATTTTTTTCGGCCGGTAAAAAGAAAAAGGTTAAAAAGTTTCATGTGGAACACCTGTATATATATATATATAGATTCAAAATTGAAAAGAGATTGTATTTTAGACGGCGAGTTTATCGAATTTCTCAACAGTTGACAAAAAAAAAAAGAATAAAAACGGCGAATAAAAGTAGGCAACTCGCAAAAAGTTTCAAACTTATCTTGACTACTTTCGAGAAAGAGTGCAGAACCGTTTTAGGAATACGACATCGCAGTCGTGTGCAAATTAAAAATAATAACGAAACGCAGTCGCCCCGAGTGCCCGATTTTGAATCGTTTTTAAAAAGTAAATGTTGAGAATCGTGTATTCAATGCCATAGATGCAAACTTGGATATCTTGAAGCTTGAAATAAAAATAACTTTGCTGTATTTTACATTTGTGATAATTGCGAGGCTGATGATATGCAAATTACAATGTTGTAACATTTGAGACTTATATTTTTTTCATTTGGTCATTCTTAAGCGTATATTTTAAGAATTATGTTTTAGAATTTAAATTTTTATAGTTAGTCATAAAGATTAAAACTATAAAAGATTTGATTTTGATACATATATTATATATTTGTTACATATTTCCCTTGCACTGTTACAATTGATCCAGAACGGGGTATAATTATAATTTCTAACATTATTTTCCTTTTTTTTGATAAAATTTTATAGATTTCTGTATGGAAATTAATATTCAATTTAAACATATTAATATAAATTATTAGTAACGAAATCAGTTGAGTGAAAGATCAGAGCTAAAAAGTTTGAATTTTACTAAAAATAAATAATAAGATGTTAAACGTTTCAATAGTAACCGGTCTCCCCTAATTTTTTAGTTTTTCCTTTACCTACGCGGCGCTCTATATATTTGCACCACGAAAGAGTTTCGCGGATTAGGCGAGATTTGTTCATTTTAGCGGTGCTCAAAACGACTCTTCTCACCAAGAGAAAGTCTCGACTCGAAAGGGATACGTGCTGTTCATAATTGGACCACATACACGAAGTTCGATTCTCCAAGACCATGCTTTACTTTGTTGTCACAAGAGTGTACCGAAAATGATATATATTTATATACTATAATTATAGGAAGAGAAATTTAGTCACTTACATTTTAAACATTTGATTTAACTCGCGGTGTTATAAACGTAAAATGTATGTTCTCTCTCATACGAATGTACAGTTACAATACACATTATAATATTGTGCCTTATTAAATGATATGCTGTAGCAATAATGATCACGAGGTACACATTTGATACAGCTCTACCATTCACTGACCCGACCCGAATTCAACGACGTCCCACGAACTGACGTCATAATGCCATCGTCGTCATACCCTTGCTATTATTATTATGGCTAAAGACACCTCGTCGACCATTCGGACACGGTAATATTGACGCCTTTCTAGTTCTTAAAATAGACCTGTATGAAGTCCTTTATTTCTGAGTATGTGACCTGTTCCACGTCAGGACGCAGTGCAAGAGGTCGGCGCTGCTGTTTGTATGGCGGAGGCGTTGCGTTGTCGGTCATTGTCTTGTCGAGTCACTGGTGATACTGACACGCTTCGACACTGCAGAATCGATGACCACGTATCGCGTGCATTGACCGCCATGATTCTGTTTTGAAAGCGTCGTTGTACGTTTTTAATATTTTGTGTTATCCATATCGGTCGATCGTATTGTCGTGAGAAAGATTAAAAAAAAAAAAATTCCACTTGCATTTTATGGGGGAATAAATTTGGGTTTTAAATGTTTCCCATTGGAACAAGTTTTTAACATTTTATACATATTCAACGCGTTTGGTTCGGTGATCCAATAGTACACGAATAATAAAACAATTTGTACATTATATCCGTGATGTACCGAATATCTCTAACGGTAGCTGTACTTGTTCATTATATCGAAAAAACAAAAAATTCCCCCCACTAAAATTAAGTATTTTGTCCACACTCTCCCCAACAAGCGAACGAAGCCAACTGGGTTGCCTCAAGTTGCTCGCTTGTCATGTAATCAAAATGTTAAATTATTTAATAATGTCGTCTTGTACAAAGTGTGTATGAATTGTTTTTTATATATTGTAGAATATTGTGAGAATATGTTTTCGCGTTTGAAATTCTAAAACTCAAGAGTCAAGAGTAGCTTTTGTGAAAAACTTGACTTTGATTTACAATGAATAATTCCGACAGGAAAGCTACAACTTTACACCACCGTTTGACGTACATTAGAAACGGCGTTCGAAGGATTTGATTGCGCCTAAGGATCCACATCACAAATACTTTGATATCCTTTGCCAATGTCTTGCGTGGGCTAGGCTGGAGTTATGAGAAAACAACCCTTTGGCAAAGGACCCGGTCCGTGGCGAGACGACAAGATAAATTTCAAACGCGAGACTGATTGGACATTTTTTTTTTTGTTAACTTTCCCTCAAAAATGATTTTAACAACGCCTGAGAAAACGATGACCAAATTAAATGAATATAAATAAAATAATAGCTGATCGGGTCGTTAAAATTGAACAATTTCCATATTTTTAATGTCACTTTTTCGTACAACCGGTCGACAACCGATGCGATTATTAACATCGAAAAAACCTAGAGATCTCGAATCTCAATGCTATCTATGTGTTTTTCCAAACGAAAATATATCGCTCACACTCTGTCTTTTTTTCTCTCTCACTCTCACTCTCTCTCTCTCGTCAGTGTTTCAACGTCGAGTACAACCCGTTGGTAGCAAACATAGAGATGCTCGTATAAAACGACTACACAGACATCACGAACACTGCAAATGGTCGGGTTGAAATGTTCGCAATACAAGTGTATTCCGTCTCATCGCAGTTTTTTTGTCGAAATCTCGCTACTGCCTCTCTCTCAATCTCAACATATCTCTTTCTCCCTTCTCCGCATTCCTACACTCTTCTCCCCGCGCTTGCTGCCTCGGCGTGGCTCGCGAAACGACTCGACCGCGGCGTTAAATAGCGGTGCGAATTATTAGCGCCGGTGGTGGTGCGGTATTATCGTGTCAAAAATCACCCGATGTGATAGCGGCGGAGGTCGAATAAAACGGTCTGCTAATAGCATATTACCCCGGCAAATGGATTACGGCGAACTTTCCGGTCGTTAATAAAGATACCAGTCGAAACAAATGGCCGTGATTTACCCGCTTGTACACGTTATTAAAGGCACTTTTGGCTGCCGCCGCCGACGCTCGGATTTATCGACGTAATAACACACCGCCGCCGCCGCCACCAGAGCAATCCAACACAAATATTTTATATTATATTTTCGTCGTTTTTGTCGTCACGACGGTCGCTACATCGGGACGCTCAAATCTCTCGAGTGTGTTGGCACACTTTTTTTCCCTGATCAAAATATGTTGACTTGGAAATCAGCACCAATCGCATATATTGCAACACGATGGGAAATTGAACACAAATCGCGTTTGAAAATATGTATCGTAATTCGACGCTTTAAATAATTGATTTTTTATTAAAGAAAAAAAAGAAAATCGAAATAATTCATTCGGCAATCGTTTATTTGTTTCATTTTAATTATGTAGTTTTGTGTTTTTGGACTTAAACATTTTACACGGACCTAACTTTATTGCAACGTTGTATTTTATATATAACCTCTAGTGTTATAATATTCGTAAAATGTCAGTTTAGTTAAATGTAACACTTAACCCCTTATAGAAATTGGAATATCGGTAATATTGATTATTTTTACGAACATTTTTATTTTTTAATTTTTAAGTTTGAGTCTCATGGAAATACTTTTGGAAAAAAAACGAAAAATAAATAAAATAAATATTATTTTCTATTGAAAATATAGAAAAAACAGTTTTGTACGTGTTTTGATAATTATTCTCAAAAAGCACAATCGTCTTTCATAATATAAGCGTTTTATTTCAAATTGTTAAAGATAATTTTGAAAGTTTTCGGAACATACTTTTCCGACCAACGGTTTGGGGACCACATATCTAATCCCCGAGAAAACTTTCCAATAATACACCGCACCGCGCACTCACCACCAAGATGCCGCCAAGGGCATTGGTTTCGATCGGAAATCAGCAGCTATCTGCAGACAGTGGATTTACGCAGTCCTGTAGACCTATATTGATGACGTTCGATCCTGTTGCACGATTCGTCGATTTTCGTGAGGATAAAAATAGCGAAGCATTCGATTTTATCTCTATATTCGAGTAGCAACGCGCGTATGTGTACCTCGGACTATAAAACGTGATTAATATAATTATCCAGACATACATTTAAATTAACCTCGGACAGATGGAGGGGGAGAGGGGGACAGGGGTGAATAACGAAACGCGATACGTTTTGTAATTAATCTGACCCTTTGTGCGTGTATAGAAGTCATGCCACACGCTAAACCCCGGAAGAAATTACCGCGCGTATATCATGTGAAATCGTTAGTGACGTGCAGCGGCGGCATTTCCGTATATCATAAGCTATGTTCATGGCGGTTGTATTATCTGAAGGGACGCATCGTTCGTTCGGTTTTATTTTATTCTTTCCGTTTTCAAATGTCAAACCCGGAAGATTGGTGTTTTTATAAACATTTTTTTTTTTTATTTTATCGTAGTGCACGCGTTATTATTAAGTTAAATTACATATTTGCATGTCAAAACAATTGTGCGTACTGCATGTATTGTGCAGTGCGCACGATTAATTGACGTATCTATATAGGACGTCTGACGATTATATACTGCGTTAATGAATATGGTTTTATTTTCGTACGATG
Organism: Periphyllus acericola; assembly: GCA_949715065.1. Lineage (NCBI taxonomy): Eukaryota > Metazoa > Arthropoda > Insecta > Hemiptera > Aphididae > Periphyllus > Periphyllus acericola. Next base: position 18,840,809 of record OX454270.1, on the reverse strand, counting down.
TTTTTATTTTTCGAGTGTACTAATATAATAGAAATATAATAATTGATTAAACCAAAAACGAGCATATTATTTATATTTTTAATTTTTTCTTTCCACTTAAAAAACGGGTGAAACTCCTAGTTCAGAGGGTTGGACGTAGGAATCGAAAAAAATAGATGGTTGGATCAGTTTTTTGTTATTCTAAAGATTATTGATATGATAGAACAGTGGTGGCCAAACTTTTTTTACCTCGGGCCATAAAAAAAAAAATTTTTTTACCGCGGGCCATTAAAATTTTTTTTACTTTTAAGTCATCAGAATTTTAGGTATAGGTATATAATTTAATATTTAACGAAGTTTTTATTGTACTTAATAATTTTAATGACTTTATTTAATACTTAATAATTACTACAAATAAAAAAAAATTAAATCAGCTTTTCCGATTTTCCGTTTTTTGATAAACATAATGAACTTTTACTATACACAACGTAATAACAACTTTAACTTTATATTAGTTACATCCTGACCGCAGACGAATAATGATTCGTACATACTGTACATACTGCTGTAGAAACTACAATGTAGATAAAATTGATCGCCCAACGAGCACCGTAAAATACGAAAATAATTTAAGATACGATAATGGTATTTTATTATAAATAATAAATAAAATAATATAAATAATATAAATAATATATTATTAAATGAACAACCAAAAAGCTACGATATGGTGATATATTTATATTTTTTTACGTAAATGTAAAATATTATAGTTCTTTCGCGGGCCAGATATTATATGATGGCGGGCCGTAGTTTGGCCACCACTGTGATAGAAGAACCAGTTTTTTTAATAATGTGAGATTTTAATGTTCTAACTTTTTCCAAGAAAAAAAGAAATAAGATGTTCTGAAAAATATTTGAGATATGGATGCATCCACATTATACGTATTTTTCTTGTTATAATAATTAAAATCTTTAGAATAACAAGCAAATAAAAACAATATTATGAAAAATCTTGTACCCATTAACAATAAACAAGTGTGGGCATTTACTATTTTTCTCCGATACAAGGAAAACCGTCGGGAAATTAAAAAACGACATTCTCGAAGTGCCAACTAAATGAAATTTCCTTTCAGAAAAATACGATGTCTGTGTACATCGGAGCAATCCTTCCGATCGGACACAAGGCACACACACACATACACATCGTGAGATAAAATTATTTGACATCACGGACAGTGATCGCTTCACTAAGAATCTAAAACGCAAGGCAAACGGTAAGATTTCAAAAGCCAACAGCAGTAAAGTTACAAACAAACGCTCAATATTACACGGTGAACTGGTACTCGCATTATTGTATCCCGTTCGAGACGTAATTATGTTTATTACTGAGACCCGAAGACGAAAAAGTCCTGTTGTCTAGAGTAGTGTTTACACTAAGACGTCATACGACTCGTGTCAGCCACTGGCATTCGTGCGCGTCTGAAACGTGAAGCGTTATAGACATTTTTGGCACAAAAGAAAATCGGCAAACGTGAGCTAGGTGGCGGTTAACGGAAGAGCGTGGCGTAGCGAGGAAAACGGACTCGGACGACATGACCGCTAAAACGGCTTTTCAGGTGTCAAGTCGTTGCCGTTCCCGGCGTTCAACCGGCAGTGATACCATTCCGCATAGACGCCGGGCGAAGGGTTGAAAAGCTTTTGACGCGGAGAAAGCAGGTCATGCGATACCGAACAAGTATTTTGTCGTCGTTGCAGTCGCGGACACGGTATAAGTATTTTGTAATTAAACACGCCCTCTTCTTTATCTGTATATAGACAGAGGCGAATAACGGCGTGTATCCCGAATTACAAAAGGAACATTATATACACTTGGATGGGGTTCAAAAAGAAAAAATGTAATAAATACAAATGGCCTGATAATTTCGAAATGGCGGTATGAAAAAATAATAAATTCATTTAAATTATAAATTAATATTCGTGAATGTATTCAAAGGACATTTTTGATAATATTATTTTTTTTGTATTTTTTTTCTCTCGCACCCGAGCAATACGCTAAGAAATTATTTCACTTTCGAAACCTCTCGAAATTAGCACGAGAACTAATGAATTTTCCAATAAAACATTCTAACAGAAAAATAAAAAGAGATGTAGAAATCAACTGCCGTGTTAAAATAATAACGATTTTCAAACGTCGACGGTGCACTACTTTTAACGAGTAACCGGAGCGAATAAAAATAAAAGTGCGATATCAACCATTTAAGCCCGATGAAATAAATCGTACGTAATAATTGATTTAAAGTATCTCGAACGGTGCGGTGCTGCCGTACAGATATATATTTATAACGGAGCGTGCGCGGGCGAACGTATGCGTACCGTATAATATTACAAAGGCTGTTGAACGTTTTTGTTCCAGTTCGAATAAAACGCGTTAACATACGTGTGTACGGGATCCCATTTTGACGGGAAAACAGTGTACTTTTGTTTTGTACACGGCATACCCTCGTCCCCACCTGCGAATCAATAAAACATCGAGAGAGTATCTCGTCGCTTGTGTTTTATAAAAAATATATATTACGTGCTCTCGGGCCCGGAATCATTTGTTATCAAAAAGCTTTTCCTCGGCAGACGCGGTCCAAAAAGTGTCACGGCTAGTGCGGTACAGAACTCGAAAAGCGTTCGATGGACGGGAGGTGTGTTTATGCGTGTGTGTGTGCGGTGAGGGGGCGGGGAGGATGTGGGCACCTACACGCCCGTAGGGAAAGCGTTCTAAAATATTCCGCCCGTCGAGGATTTAGTCCTTCGCGGGAATGAAACGCAAAGCCGATCTAAGATAGACGAACGGTTAGGCGTCACGATGAGCCCTTTGAAATCTAACACTGGTACTACTGGCGCGCGTATCACCGACGAGTCCGCTGTACACTCGTAAATACATAATACGACTTACGCGGCGGCAGATGGTAACGCGATCGCAGTGTCAATTATAACGCGTCAATGAAACACGGTGCATGGTTACGGGACGACCGGCGAGGGGACAAGCGAAATACCCGAACGGCCGACTCGTTCGTAACGTCATCAAGCTTTATACGCGTTGCGGTTTTTTAATATTATTTTAACGTTCTCGTTGTTCCACGCACAACGATAATTCGATATTCACGTGGTACGGCCACCTATAGAATATTGTCATCGTAACGGTACATCATGCGTAATACCGTAATTTATATTATTGCATTATTAATTGTGTACAAGTTACAACTGATTTTTAGACTAAAACATTTAAAGGTCGAGTTAAAAGGTTACATTAAACGTAATACTATAAAATTATGATTATTTATCGTTATGCCGCTCAGATTAAGTACATGTGAAATCACAATAACATAATAAAATACGATAATGATATTACATAAATATCATAAGATTATCAATAATCACATGATTTTTATACCATGTGATTTATGACATAACCAAATTTGATTTTATTTATTTATTAGAGATACACGGGTTTCCACTTTTATACTAAGAGTAACAGTATAAAATAACAATGATGTCAACACAATATTATCATCGTTATGTCTTGTCGCTGCCGAGGTTCAAGCTCACATTTTGTCCGAAACGTCATGCCAGATGTCGCACTACTGCTCGTCGAGAGAAAAAGTACAAACGTGTGAAATGTACCTCGTCCCTAAATAACTATAAAATGTGGTCGTCATGGTAAAATTATAGCAAATACTGTATGGAAATATTTTCATAAAAACAGAATCGTTTGATACCTGCACTATGACCACCAAATCGTCGTTAAGTAACCGATACATTTGACTCGTTCGTATTGTGTGCAATACGCACATCAATGTTAAATTAATGTAAAATTACAAAACAGCAGACAAATAAGAAATAACGACCATTTTTTTAGCACACGATTGTTTTATTCACTTAGTATCCGGCCTGTAGTACTAAAACAGTCGTTGTATTAAGATGGTGGTCACTAGACCGTATAGGTAGCTGTTGCAGTGACCCTCATACAGTGGTCACACTGGACGCTGTGGCTAAAAAGCCTGGTGGGTCCTCCGGTGTCCACGAGCAAGCCATCGGACTTTTTTTGCATCATATATTTTACGATGTTCATGTTCTTAAGTTATGTCGTTTATTTCTAACGAAAGCGTAAATATAATTTAATAATTCCTAACGGTTTTTTTTTTTCAAACAAAGTATTCCCCTTCTTTCTGAGGATGAAAATGAAAAATAAGCACACCAGAACATAGTATAAGAATTAAGAAATCAAAGTATACGACTGTACTGATTCTATGTTACTGTATGATTCTCGGATGTACTAATCAGAATTATTCTTAATACTTTTAAAGAACACAAAGGTTATGATTGATTTTCATGGTACAGAAAGGACTTATGACCCTCCTTCCCGTTATCTATTGTCATACAGTAACTATAATACGAATTTATTTCCTCATTCAAATAACTACATTACAATATTACTGTCGTATTCAATGAATTGCTTTATCAATCCGCCGTGTATACCTCGTACTCTTTTCACGGATTAATATTGTAATGATGTATTGCCGGTCTTATATTTCCGAGGGAAGATCGAGTAGAAAGTCGGTGGTAAAGTGTTATCATTCTGTAATTGACCTACAGTGTATTGTAAAAAAAACTATTTGAGAAAGAGAGTAATGAAATTGAAATTCATGAATTCATAAGCTATTTAAGCTAATCGTTATATTTATTTCGCTTGCCCAAATCGATGTTTTAACTATATGATTTTCGAGAAATACTGAAACCCTGGGCGAATTGATATTAAAAACAAATAGAACATGATTTTTGGTTTTTCGCGCACAGCGATGCTCAAGTCATTTTCACTTCAATTTACGCTTTGGGTTTCCCTACATTCTTAGAACGTCCAATCCGAGAGAATTCCACACGTATCATTGTATCAACTGCACTATCATAACACACCAACAATAATGCGGTGTAATCGGGCAAAGTAGATTGGTTTGTGTTACTGCACGAGAACCAGACTGTATATTATTATAATATGCATAATATCGCGGTCGTATGCGTGCTATGTTATTATTATTATTATTATGATATTACGTGACTTAGTTGGCGAGACGTCGTCAGGAGTAAATAGGTACAGATTAGTTCCGAAATCACTCCGACAACACGTTCAAATTAATTTGATGTTAATGAAAATTGACAAACAACAAAGTTTTGCGAATCCTTTATAAATCTTAAGACCACGCGATCGGCTTAAAACTATAGAACAATTGCGACAGCATGAGCAGAGGTTCTACGCGAGAGCGACTTATAAAATATTAAGTATAATCAATATTATGTAATTTGTATTATTATATTGTTCAGACGAATAGGTAGATCTGATCTAAAAGAGCCTTTTATTTATCTGCCATTATTTTGACGGGAAGTGATAAAATAAATAAGATAAAATAGTTTCAATTTTTCTTTTATTCAGTTTATTAGGTAAAACAATGTTTCATCGAACCAACTGCTTGGTATTGGGGATATTTCATATAAAAGGTTTACACACATATTTCTATAAACCGTTTCCGTCGTTTTTCGTACTTTTCGTATTCAGACTGCCAATAATAATTCATGATTTGGAACTATTTTTCGGTTTCTCAGTATGATCTAAATCAGTGGTTCTCAACGGGGGCGATATCGCCCCCCAGTGGGCGGTGGAGGGTAATTGAGGGGCGATGAACTATTTTTGGGCGGCAGGGGGGCGGTGAACTAGGTTTGGGTGGTAAGGGGGCGGCGAGGGTGTTCACGCAAAAACGTTGTACATGGTGGGCTCTAAAAATAATACATACTTGATAATCCATATAATAGCTATCTATCACTATAAAAAATAATAGTTACTATCATTTTTTATAAATACTAGTATTTATAATCAATGGTACTATGTTGAGCAATGCACAATAACTTATCTTTGATTATTTTCCAATTTACTATCCTTATTATTTTGGCAATTGTGCGTGCACATTATATTTTATTACACCGTATCATCTTAATTTTTAGAATTCCACATAGGGGGGCGTTAAAAAAATTATTGCTGCTCAAGGGGGTGGTAACTTATGAAAGGTTGAGAAACACTGATCTAAATTATACACTCAAAGTTATTTAAGTTTTTATTAAATCCAAATTAGTAATATTAAAGTCAATGTATTTTAGATGGTTTAAGCCTTTTTTTTTACCGTATTGGTGCAACATTTTCCTTGTTATCGATAATATAAAAAAATGTGCATAAGATCAAAAACATATTTCAATGTTTTCGATAGTTTTCCAGGTAATCGCGTTTTATATAAATAGTCGAAGAAACAATATTTTACTTAAGAGCTGATGAATGGGTATATTCGATTTTAAAATGCTTACTTTCAAATCTCCACAAAGACTTTAAAATCCAAGTAATCGAAGACCATATTAAATTGTTAGCTAAAAACTTCCACTGCTCTCTTCCAAATTCATCAGGTGCAATTCACTACAACCTCCTCAATCACCCAACTCATCGTCGTTTAAAAAGAGGTCGTCCCCACGACCTCCTACTCATCAACACCCAAATCTTCATTCTACACATGCGCTTCTTCCAGATCACTCTACGACCTCTCTGTTATTTATAGTCATTAAATATTGTAAAATGTAAATATGTAAATATGTAAATTAGTATTATTGTAATCACTTTGTTACTTCTAGATATCTAAACTATCAACTGTTAATTATCCTTAGAACTGAAAATATTTGAATATCATATTAATACCTGTTAAAACTAATTATATATTGTCTAATATCCCAAGATATAGATAGCCTTAGGCTAGGAATGTCTTAGTTAAAAAAAAATTCTTACTGATGTTCCAACGAAATATTGAAATGTGTACGGCACTGTGTAATAACTAGTATTTAAAATAATAGAAGCTGTCATCGGCACCATATCATCAGTTAACTGTATTATTTGAAATGTTAAAGTAAAAATATTTACATCGATTTTTGGTTTTTATTAATTTCGAATCACATTTATTCATAAAAAATGACATTTTCTCTTAAGTGGTATAGAGTTATTTATAAAAATAATTAGGTAATACAACAACCATTCAACAAGTCGTAGCTACCTATATACTCGTATATATAAGATTATCTATAGTTTTGTTGGGCCACTCTAAACATTGTTTATCATTAAATTAATTATATTTATTGTTTTATTATTTATTTATTTATGCATGAATCTATTCCATGTGAAAGTTAAACAAAAATTAATTTAAATTAAATTTATATGAGATGACGTATGTACACCGACTGAATTACGCACGCTCCTATACACTCGTATCTAGTACACGGAAAGATATATACTATTATGTCGTACGGCCACACATATCGTGACATTGCGCAGTAAATTTGTAAATTTATACGATTACACATTTTATCATAACATAGTGATAACATAGTAATGTCCGTCATGATTACGAACACGAACACGACAGTCGGACGAATAGTGATGCCGCCGTTCGCAAAACGTGCACTGCGTTCACACCGATATTGTAATACAGTTTCGCGCGTATTAGCGGCTGAACGCGATCAATTATTAATATACCGTTTTCAGACCTACAGCGGGAGCCGAAAGCCGATTACGATAGCGCCGCGGTCCCGTGAACACGCATCGCCGCTGCAGCGTTAAACATAATATAACGCGATTGTCGCGCAGAGCAATAAATGTGATTTTCCATCGAAACGGCCCATGGCGACAGCAGTAGTAATATAGATGGCTGTCACCTGCACCGAAGATTAGCAACGGCAGTTTTAGCAAACGGTTTTTTTTTTTTTTATATTAATATTATTATTATTAATATGTTTCGCGGGTAGCTTCTAACCCCGCGAAATGTACCGCTTAATCCCGTAATACATTCGTGCGCGATCAAAACTCCCACGTCCGTCCGCGTGGGCCGTGTTGTGTATCCGCCCCGGGATAATAACTCTTGTTCGTTCGTCGGAAACGATATTCCAGGAGACAGAGAGAGAGAGAGAGGGAGAAAGACGTTCACGGAACCGCTTCAGCGCGGCCTGTCTGTCGGACGAATAGGAAAATTATCATAAACAACGTAGGTATACGAAAACGGTAAGTTAGAGTGATTTGGTTCTCACTCGTAGCCGTGTTTCGTAAGAAATTATAAGTCTTACATAGTCTTTACGGCCGCCTCGATGCGGCTCGTACGGGAGAATATCGATTTCGCCGCGATTTCATGTTGATAAAAATCGTGTATCGATTTTTATGTGTGTTTTATGTGTTTATGTGATATTTTTATATCGCGTACCGCTACTCTACATTCGGTACTTGGCCGGTGAAATACGTAAACGGTGAAAACGGGTATTCGGTTTACCGTTGTTAAGCCCGGAAGGAGTCAGTGAATGTCTATTACCTCCGATCTGATGTAAGTTCCTTCTAATGATGTTAATCGTATAAATGTCTGCGATTAGGTGGTCGAAAATTGTATTGCGATGACGGAGAAAACATTATTCCTCACGCGTTGGCTTCAGGAAACGTTACATCAGCTTACAGCTGTGAATCTTTTCACCAGAAATTTAATTCACAATTCACAAAATCTCATGCCGACGTATTTATTTTTACCAACGTTTAGAATATGAAAGTACCAACCAACATGTACATACTTATTAATAGAATAAATGTTTCGAAAAATAGTTAAAATAATGCTTTCGACGAAAATACAGGAAACTCATTGGAAAATTCTCTACAGAGTTAAATAGTTAAAAAATGACTGTACGAATACATACTGTGTAAGATAGGTTTCCAAATATCAGTGATCACCAAGATTAATTTATTAAAGTTAACATTTTTTTTTTGCATTTTTTTTTTTTTTGTGTTTGAACATTATATGCTTCGATTTTCTACAATTTCGTATTTATTATATTTTTTCTATCATTAAAATCACTAGAAAAATATGCATCACGAGTAGCCAGCAGGATCAATTGCCGGCGGAGTTGATAGGTACTATAAGTTTCGGAACCGGAAGTTTCGGCGGAATCGATAAAATCTCTTTCGTACCGTATACCGATGGCGAAAACCTTCACGATAACGAATTCTGCACACACATCGTACTAAAATATGTGTGCATAACACTTGTGTCAATTTGACGTACTGATATCTGATACTACGTCATTTAATAATGAAAATTAGAAAAGGCAATAAAAAATCGTAAAAATATTGCCGATCGAGTTGTATTTCTTGTTTCTGATCGAACATAAAGCGTTCAACAAAAAACAGTCACGACGTTTTCGGGGATCACAGTGAAGAAAAGGCATGATAGAGACCAAAAAATCATTAGCCCTTCAGAAATCGCTTTTAATTTAGATTTTATTACGACACAGTTCGTTATTACTGTATCATTAGCCTCATTCGCCAAGGCCGTGAGTACAAAATGGTAAAAGTTAGCGAAATTCACGTAACTGCAATAAAACTTGATATTTTTTTCGTAAATTTAATAATTATCGGTTTTTTATGTTTTATCAATTTTACTCGGTAGTTATAAATAAAAAATATTAATTATAGATAAATTACGACTTTGTCATATTATATTCCTTCATCGAGGACCTGAAATCTATCAATTTCATGGAGGACAAAACTATAATTATTAAAATAGATTAGCAAAGACTACGAGTATAATATCAAACGACCATACGTGTTTTTCTCTCAATCTCATATAAAAATTAAACCAAAATGAAAAATAATGGAGACACGACCTTTGAGATTTAAGCCGGATTATTATTGTATACCACTGAGGAGACTGTCCAAACATCTTTAACGTGTCCACAGCCATCGTTCTGCTCGTTATCCAGCCCGCCACAGCGCGTCTTGCGAACGCACATTGCGGTTGAATTAATCATAACAACGGCGAGGCGGACATATATTATTCACACGACGATTGCCGCCGTCTTGACGTTTAATTATCACAGTAAAGCACGTGCATATGGGTATAGCAGTGGTGCATCAGTATGATAATTATTGTATTAATAATCAAAATAAACCACGACTACAGCACAGGACGTCACCGGAATTAAACTCCCTTGATCATAGGCGTAACTAGGTCCTCGAGTTAAAAGGATAGGAGGGAGATTTCCAGCGGTTTTCGCGAGTAGCTTTTTCCCTCATGGTCTCACACACGGTTATTTTGAGAAAATGCAACTTCACAGTCATATAATATAGTGCACACCGTACGCGTCTACACCATTGAGGTACTTTCACGTGCCAAAATCGTCATCAGATGGTTTATTAACTTATGTTAGCATTTTCCGAGGTGTTATGCGCATCTCAGATTTCCGAGCTAACTCGTTTCACCTTCAAGCATGTATATTTTACATTTAATTTCAAATAATTATTTAGGAACGATTATAACGATTATAATCCCCATATGGTAAACTGTCTGTGACTATAACTATTTTATAATACTTCGTAGTCAAGAATAAACACTGTGATACCTAGGTAAACATATTGTGAACGGATATATAAATGCATTTAATTATGTAACATGCGATAGTGGTACATAGAATAAATTCTGCTTCTTAACCGTGTTGAAAAATAACTGTCATCGGATGTGGTATAAAAAAGCTTCTGAAAGTATTGGACAGCAATATTGTAGTAAGTATTGTGATCACCAATTCCGCCTCCACCCTCGGCCCGTGATGCCCGTGCAACAACACTCCGTCGAGACAAGTCTCTCCGCGAAACATCACCCTATTACGTCCATGTACAAGTTCCGCGGACTGTGGCCAGACATAATCGTAACACGACTCGTTGGTCGTCTCGCGCCACGCGTAATTTTCTCGTCGGCATCGTCGAGTCTGTAGGCCTCATTTTTGAAGAGTTGTAGCGTTTTTTTTTTCTTTTTCCAAACGTTTTAAAATATAAATGAAAATATAAAAAAATCCGATAAACCGGCGGCGTGTACCTCTCCAGTCCTCGCCGACGCGACGACGGGAAATATTAATAAAGTGAGACGAAAACGGTCCGCGAGTGCTTTGTGCGGAATACGTGTTGCCGTTTCTCTCACACCCTACCCTCGTCCTTTCCCCCAAACCCTAATCACTACGTTGCTCACTGCCCTCCCCCATGTGCTCGCTGTCAATTTTATTTTATCGGTGAGCAAAAACAAAAAAATCAAAAATCAAATAACTAAAAAAACCCCTACAAACGATTCGGTCATCAAGTTTCTCACATTTTCGTCGTCACCCTACGTGCTCTGAAATTAAATGCACACGCGTACCGAGACGCAGTGCTTTAGTATACTGTCTATGGTTTGACTGCGTTAAAATAAATAACCCGAATGAAAAATACGTACTCCGCGGGAATTTTTTCGCGATGTTGCGCAAACGTACCACTGTATTTATAAACATGTGTGTATACCTAGGGTGTCGATCGTTATGATTTCGAGCGGCATTGACGTACTATAGCTGTTTGCTGTTTTCAAAATAATTTCCTGTCGCTCGACATGCGTCCAATTTAAATAATAAATTATAAATTGAAGACGCAATATACCACACTGACGGAATGACAAACAAACGGTAATGAAACAGCCCACACACACACACACACACACACATACATACTAACACGTGATTACTGCGATGACACAGTTCGATGCACCCTTTACTAATCATGTGGTATGTTTGTATAGATTTTTGTATAAAATGTATAGAATATAAATAAAAAATATAAAAATGCAAACGCAAACAGAATTTTTTCTTAACGCGCAGCTTATGTATAGGGCACTCATTCAGTAAATATTTGTGACATTTTTTTGTCTTAGATAATATTTTGTTTCAACGACTTCACTAGATTGTGATTTAATTTCAACTTTGAACTAAAATTACAGTTCGTTAATTTATAAATAGTTGTACGTGATACTGAATGTAAGATTGTCGCAACAGACTGGGATTGAAAAAGGTCACTATGAGCGATGTATCCTTCTCATTAAAACGCTGAATACTTATATATTTATACGGTCCACGTAACATTAATATATTATCTTCGATTTTTCGTTTCAAATATATTTTTTTATTATATAATAATATATTATTCAATAATCATGACCGAAAAAAATAATTGACTTCGATATGCCTTTGGAGGTTTTCGATTTATTGATAAAAAAAAATAATCAACAAATAAAAAAAGTTCTCGAGTGTGTACTATATGCTTGTATATGAATATTTTGAATACCGTGCTTCCGCCACCAAGGAGAACCAACGGTTTAGTTGCTGTGTTATTAAAGCGCCTTGGGACATTTGCTCTACTTGGGAATGAATGTCACCGGACACGGGGTCGGAAAAAAAAAACAGAGGTCTCAACTCGTATATTATATCTAGGGGTTTTGACCACTCTATAACATACACATGCTCGTGTAACCGCGATAGCGACCGTTGGCGACGTAGTAGTGCAATAGTGTCGAATAGAAACTATACATTTTAAGTACAGACACAGCAGCAAGGTCGGAGTGTTCCATGCGGGAATCCACGAAAACGGTTAGGTTAACACACTAAAGCCGCACCGTCTCGGATCATAATGCGTTTTATGAAGATAATCCCGAAGTCACCCCGCGTCCCCCGGTCGTCGACTCTGTACTCCGCGTAAAGCGTGTGGTGTGCGTGCGTGCACAAATCCACCCACGCGTATACAGTATATAAAATATATATATATATATATAGTACACATACATATTTATATATAAACACACGAGTATATGGTGACAAAGTAATTCGCCCGGAGACGACGACAAACTTTGTTACAGCGGATGTTGCGGCAGAGAAATAGGAAAAGATATTCTAAACAATGGTGTCCCGGATGACATTAGCGAGACGTGCGCGTAAATTGATTTTTCGTGTCACCCGACAACGTTTTATAATAATAATAATAACCATAATAAAAATGACGCGTGGCACAAAGTATAAGTATCTGTTGTACATTATATAATATATTGTAGCACACACGCATTCCTCGCCGAGAGCCGTGCGTGATATATTATATATTTTATTATACTAACGCGTTGTATACGTACACGCGTACTAATGTTAGCGGTGGTCGTTGCGGTTATTGTTACGAACATATTATTTAAATGCGTTTTATCAACGTCATCGATCATACCCTAAGCTCGTATACCTACGCATGCGTTTCGCGCGGTCGAGTTCACTGCGAATGACGCGAGAAATAGTCCGGACGCATAACGCTTGGATTGAATAAAAAAATAACCGATCTCGATCACTCCATTAGTAAAAAACCGTCGGGTAGTTGCGCGTGCGTATAACTTTTGGTAGATCCAGGGGTGGATTTGCGAGTCTCACACGGGTCTCGGATCGCCAATTAGAAATAGTCTCCGCGGCGGTTTTCGACGGTGAACTCCTTACGTCATTCGATGGGCAGTGTCGCGCACTTAACGATTTCACGTGTACGTTTATCATCACGTACGTCTCGCACGTTTCCTGTTTCCGCGATAACCACTGTCACCATTGAGCCTCCTCCACTCGCCGCCACCGTAATCGTCGTAAACATTGTTTCACCGCAACACCGTATGAAGGCGTTGAAGTTTTGCGCCGACACGAGTGTTTAACGGGTATTTTCATCCCCAGCGTTGCACCCTTGCCTCCCACCGACTCTTTTAATCCCCGGAACCGTCCTCGTTATCACCACCACCACCACCACCACCACCGTCATCATCGTCTACGCTTTAGGTCGACTTCAGACCATCAATCTGACGTGCTGTTTTTAAAGAGGCTTATCCATGTGCCAAGTAACAAATCATTAGTCCGTTAATGACGTGTGCGCGCCGCGTGTAGTGTAGTGCACTGTACAATATGGCGTGTGCGTATGTGTGAGTGTGCATTATGTACATGCGCCGCCCGGCGAGACGCGCACGAAAGCGACGTACGAAATCGTTTGCAGCTGAACGACTTCAACGGGGTCGGTTACGAATCGATATAGTATACGATGTTTCGGTGGTTGGAGACATATAGATGGAAAGTGAAGCAGCAGGCTTGTGCGTGCGTGCGAATATGTGCGTTGGCGAGTGCGTGTGTCTTTTGTCGTTTGCTGACTCAATTACAAACGCGACGTGAAAACAATCAAATCCAAACGAAAAGGATGAGAAGGAGGAGGACAAAAAGGTGCGAGGACAAACATGCAAATGGTCGATGCGTCCCTCGTACAACCTTTTTAGCCGTACTCACATTGGTGTTTGTTCGACTTAAGATAACAACGGCGACGGAAATGTTCATCGTTCAATTCACATTTCCTCTGGCACACGTCTTCGCGACCCAATAATCCTGGTATAAATATAAAAATATTTAACCGTATACTATAGATCACGGAAGTATTCGAGTAAAGATCGGGCACCAAGACCGTCTCATAATAGTAAAGATGCGTCCAGAGCACGCATGTGCACATAATTAAGCTTGTAAGTACCCGGATTGGTTCGAAAAATCGAAAAAAGTACACACGAATGCTCCAGTCTTGACCTAACCTATAGAAGCACACTCAGTAACTCCGTCCGAGCTCACCTTGCGTGCCGTTGCGATACGGAAATCAACACGGCGATTTCCACTCGAAACGTTAGGACTTAACTAAGTATAATTTACATCCTGAACAGCGAAACGTGTACATTTTCAGTCCGTGGCCGGTTTCACTGCGCTGTGGATATGGCCGACCAAAAACGTATGACGTAGTATGTCCGCGGTAGGTACATTATATTTTTATTTTTGTTTTCACAATTTCCATTGTTCATTTATTGCGCCGCCGCCGTAGTGCACGAACAAATTGAATTCCTGCAGAAATTTCAGGTATAAAAAGAAAACTCGCTGTTATTCTCTGTCGCACCGGAGGATATATTGTTATTATTTTCCTCGGCGCGCCAGGCAATCTATTCGTATCGATTGCGCGCAGCAGTAACGTTCGGCGGCGGCGGCGGAGAAATGTTTCGCGTTATGAAAAGCGCGCAGAAATAATTTCACGCGAGAGACGATGGTACCGAAATATAAAACACGGAACCGGTATTTCCATCACGTTTTATGATAACATTGTGTAGTTGTTTTATTGTTGCCGGATGACGGTCATAAAAAAAAAAAATACTAAAAAAAATAGGGGAAAAACGCATCGGTATCACCCCGGCCCGGGGTTGAGTGCTCTCGGTCGGCAACCCGCTCTATCACGACCCCTCCATCTCGCGTTCCGTACATTCATATATATATATAATATGTATAAATATATAAGAACTTCACCTTCGGATGCTTAAAAAATATTTCCACCAATAAACGGATTACGCGAGCGTGACCATCGTCGGCGTCGAGATTATCGGTGTAGGGTTATGTCACCCAGAGGTAGCCTTGCACAAGCCATTAGTTACCGGGCGGGCCAGGTCTTACGGCACCGCCGGGGATCCGGACGGGGTAATAATCGTTCCGTCGCCATCCTAACGATCCCCATGGGCCGAATTCCGGTTCTCAATTTGTAATCCGACGTCGCGGGAACGGATGCGAGAAGGCTGCCGAGAGAGAGAGAGAGAGAGAGAAATAGAGAACGAGAGAACGAGAGAGAGAGAGAGATAGAACGGAAATTGAGTGAGAAATAAAGCCTTTAGTCTGGTTTAAGGATGAAAAATAAAAATAAAAATAAAGAACTAAAAAGAACCTGGGAAAAGAAAATAATGGAGAAAGAATATTGGACTTTAAGAGGTTTACGTGCACGCCGATAGCTGCTGCTTATACCGGTGTAGCATATTATAGTGTGTACCGTTATTATATATTATATACTGTTGCTGCCGTCGCTGCTGCTACTGTTGCTGCTGCTGGTGCTGGTACGATTTGGCATTAATTAGGATAAGTTATTTCATTCGGTTCCGTTTATTTCATCGTTCGTATTGAAATCGCCCCTCGTCGCACCGTGTTTCCGATGCCTAAAACCATCGGAATCCCATTAAATTAGCAGTAATCATGTTTACAGGGAGTAAACACGGCGCGGTTTTGTGTTTTCGTTCGCCAGTTGTTTTCCTAATTTATTTACATCTCCTCGCAAATCGGTTGGCAATTCAACAGAGCAAAAGTTTTATTTTGCCGTATAAATTAAGATATTATTTTCCGTAGAGCTGAGAATAAAAAAAAAACAAAGTAAAACAAAATAAACAAAAGACCCTATAGATTAAATACTTCTTTTATATTTCCATTTTGTCGCACTTAATTCCAAAACGACTTCGTTTCCGTCATTGTTTCGATTGGAAACATAAATAAAGTGGGTCGTATAAATTCGAAGCTGAACCAAATTAATTGTCACTGTATACATAAGATCGCGGTCGTAAGAATTACTTCTATGGTTTAAACTTTTCCAAAAAGTTTCCTCGCGAGAGGGGGACGAGTAAATGGATAAAAAACATAATTTATTAAAATACAATGATTAATGTTTGCGCACAGTGGGTATTTATATATAGTTTACAACGTTCAACTCAAACGAACATAACCAGGCAAAGGACATTTTCTGATTATTAACAAACGCGCCTTATCAATTACATGGAAAAACTGTTGACGAACGGGATCGTACGTTAATTATTTGGTAAATTCAAGAGAGTTTTGGACCACGGTTTTGAAAATCGGTGCTCGAAACGGTTTAACAGGATTTCACACTCGCCCATACGTGTACATCGAGAGCGTGTTACATATCTGTCTCCCGTATCAAAAGAGATGCCTACTACCGTTGTCATAACTCGAAATGGTTTATGTATGCATATATATGTCACTACGGTGTAGTGGACGATAACAACTTTTTGTGTGACCAAGCCAACAATTGAATTGTCTTATCAGTCCTTAGCCTGTAAAATTATGAAGAAAAACTGTGAAATAACTACACATATATTAACTTCATAGAGCGCAATCGTGTTGCATTTTTAATAGGTACAAAGGTAAAACAGTCACAATCATGTAATTGTTTTAAGAGCGCAATCGCGTTGCACCGTGCAGGGTATTTGGGTTCTACTCCCCGAAATGTCTTCTTCCTCGTAAAGGTTCAGCATTGATATTTTTTTTTGCCGTCATCTGTATCAATTCGTATTGTAATCCCTAACCAAACTAAAATCCTGAAGCACGTTGCCCCGTCACGATGGAAGTGTATCGTTATACCTATACACGCGTAGCCTTGAGCCCATAACGGTATTATACGTATATATGAGTACAACGATGGACGCACGACTAGAATCATGTAAATCAGTAATGAGGAAACTATGAAAACGTTCCAGTTGTACGACGGCGGCGGTCGTACGCGTGCACGCACAGTTGTAATTCAATATAATACAATATATTTATATATATATATATATATATATATATATAGATATATTGTGAAAACGAAATGTATATCGTTTGTCCTCGACGACGGAAAGGGACGAAATATTACGCGACAAAAGTCTGTGTGACCGGAGACGCGCTGAGAGAGCGGAAAGGAGGAGACAAAAAGGAAGGGTAAAAAAGACAAAAAAATCGATGCCGCAGCGAATATCAAACATTTTTTAGTTGGAAATTTGATGACAATGAAGACGGTACGTTTTTTTTTCTTTCCCTTTTTTTCTAAGTGATTCGCTCGACAAGAGTTTCTGAATTTATTACACTACATATATACCGTGCAACTCGTCACAGGCGGCACGTAGTGGGGCTATACGCTTTCAATCGGTAACCTTACACTAAACGAACGTAATATAATAATATAATATTATGTACTACGCGTAAAAAGAATCGTGTAAATTATTATTCTCTATTTATCCGTTTGAGGTTTTTCGTTTCTCTCTTTGTTTTTCACTTATTCGCTTATCGCATACAACCACCCGATGTCATAGCACGCATGATCGCGTTACGTGACAGAAAAAAAGTATGTTTGGCGGGTTAATATTTTTATTTATTTTTTTTTTTTGTAATTTTTCGATATTTCTTACCGAATCGAAGGTGACGACGGAAACACCTGCAGTATATATAGGAAACAATAAAAACCGAAAAGAGCAAACAAGATAATATATTGTTACGTCGACGCGTCTCGCCGCATACATTATGCCCCTTACCTATACCGATGCGTAGTTCGAGCGAACGAAAAGTTTTTCTTTTCATTTCGACTACTACAGCGAGCAGAAATTTACCTTTTCGACATCGTTTTTCATACGTGTATGGAAATGGCGGCGATGGGGATGCGAATTGCCACTGAAACCTTACGACCCTTGCGAATATTAAAACGACCTCGCCACCGCGGTAGAGTATCGAACCGGCATTTTTAGAGAGAGCGTTGTGGCCGTTTTAGCCATTCTAGTCACGCTTGTCGCCCCTAACAATGGTCGGCGGCGGCGGCGGACTATATAGTTTGTTAGCCGGGTCCGAAGTTAATGGGGAACAACGTCCCTTTATAAATATAAATATATATATACGTATACGTGTACGAGTGTGTATATGTGCGTGTGTGTATGTGTGTACGAAATCGCCCTCGCCTATCGGACAACGACCAGTACGAGGTCGGCGGGCGAGCCGTCTCTCCTCGGTTCCATTATTGCCGAATTAAAGTTCACAACTCCACCGTACGTATATATATATATGAACTAAATACGCGTTATCTGCACAGAAGTGGACGGCAGGATGCGGGAGACGAGCCGAGGGTAACGAGTCTGGTATAGGCGAAGGGATCGTTCCGGGTCCGTTATGTTACGCATGCCACTCGCCGTACACACACATACACACTTACAGACAGACACACACACACACACACACACGTGTTTATATATAATCTGAATACACGCGCGGTCAGGGGGTATTAAAGTTGTCATACCAACAACACGGGGGTCGCGAGTGTTTGCAGGAAGCTTATCGTCGCCGTCATCCCACCCCGGCCCTGCCGACATTATGTCAATACACGCAAGGATTGTTAAAACAGTAGGCCTGCGGACGCGGCAGGAGAGAATTAGCGGGGATAACGCGCGACGTGCTCGACACGGTATATCCTCTCCGCGGTGCCGATCAATCGGGCGGTGTTTGTCAACACGGATCCCTTTCGCCCGCCAAAGCATAAGTGGCTGCTGCTGCGGCGGCGGATGTGGTGGTGGCGGTGTACGAAGGTCGAGACTCGGTTTTTTAGCTCGATGCCACCCCCACGCCTTGCTTCTGCGTGTACGCACCGGAATTGATCGACAGCACGCCGAGCTTAATACAGTGTTTAAACTCACTTTTTATAGTAAATATACGCGTATTCGTACGTACCACAAGCGGGATCTGACGTTTTCAGATTATCGTACCTGCCTACTGTATGCGCACTAAACCGTAAATAAATGTTTGTAGCATAAAAATTACTCAGGTACGCACTCTTCAGTTGAACATGAGCATCTTATACCTTCGGCGATTTAAATGTGAATTCTAGAATAATAATTGTGTAATTTTTTCTGTATCAAGTGCACAAACCAATTCTAAA
Source organism: Periphyllus acericola (assembly GCA_949715065.1). Classification (NCBI taxonomy): domain Eukaryota; kingdom Metazoa; phylum Arthropoda; class Insecta; order Hemiptera; family Aphididae; genus Periphyllus; species Periphyllus acericola. The sequence continues at coordinate 18,821,335 of OX454270.1, read as the reverse complement.
ATAATCTTATACACATACAAAAACTGTCTTTTTTTTAGTGACCCTGATGCGTAACATTTGATTCCATATTTCTGTTGTAAACAGCTTACTTTTCGTATATACCTATTATTATTATACATTTTTGAATATTATAATATGAATACAAATAGAACAATATTTACTATTCGTCATTCGAATTCTTTATTACCACTGAACAATTCTCACTTTCTCTTTTTATACCGCACAATATGGGTCGTAATACACACGATTTTAGGCCCTGCATACGTGTTTATATTGTGCATGTGCACAACGTACTACGATGCGACACGGTTCAATGCAGTGCAGCAATAACGCCTGGCTGCGTTTGCATGAAAATATTGAATGGATTTAATTTCGTTTTGAATATAATTAAAATCCATTGATCACGTATCCGTTTTCGAATTACTATGGTATACTATAAATACGTTTATAGCGAACGGTGTGAACAAAACCGGGTCGGAAATGAGCTTGCAACTATTAATTTTATGATTACACGAATAGACGACCGGTCGAGTTGAGCGAAACGAAGTTAAATAAAAATAGAAATGTACTCACCTTTAGACTATTTCGATTTCTAAAGCAATTCTCCGTCCCCCAAGAAGCCTTTTCCGCCGGTAGGCGTGTTGACCGTTAGTCAATCGCGATGTACACATCGTTACGGGGTTGACCACGATTGATACGTTGCACTTTCGAGCAGTTAAGTGGCAGGATTACTTCATACGCCGACTCGGCTCGGACGATATTGTTTATGGTCTGCCGAGAAGAAAAATTTCATACACGGAAACTTACTTACGAGAATTGGTTTTTTAGCCCAAAGTGATCGCACGCATTACAGTGTGAGTAGCCAAACCTGCGATGCCGTCGTTATGACATTATTGGATTGGTACGAATTATAAACACGTACAGGTTATTAATGACAACATTGTGTTTATGTGCGGTGTTACAAATCTGCATAGAGAATAACACACGTAATATTATAAGACTACGCATTGGTCATTAAACATTTTAGACAATTCGTTTACGAAGGATTAACGAACATTCATCGACTGACGTATTATTTTGTTCTCCTCTGAGTGTTTATCAAATTCTTAGAACGATATAGTGATTGTTTTGTGGTAGGAATGATAAAAACTGCGATGCAGTTTGAACAAAGTGTTTTACATGCAATGATCAATTATCACAACTTTGTAGGAAAATTTAATGTCGTATAGTACTGGATTTCAAATTGCAATCGGGTTACGCGTTAATGTTAGAAAAACGTTTATAGAAGGGGGTTTATGCATTTATGGTTATTGCAAACATAATAATTTGCATAATATACTGAATCGTACTATTAATTATTTTATAATATACAGTAAACATTATTATTATATATACCTACAATAGACATTAAGTTAAGTTAAGGGATTATTACTTGGTATTCATATTTCTTACCTTCCACCCACCAAACACGTTTGTGAATCGATTTACAAAGTTATTTCAATTCTAAAAAGTATATAACTACATATTACACCGATACGTAATTAAACAAAATAAATCGGTTTGTGATCATGCTAAAAAAAATAAACATAATAGTTCATTTATTTTACTTATGTTGTGTTTTTATACTGTTTTATAATAAATCGGTTTAATATGATATTAAAGTTGTTTTTATTTTTTTCGTCAAATTGGAATCAACCAAATATGAATTTATTATCTTTTAATATATTATTTAATTACACAAAATTGTATATAAAACATATTTCGTCGGATAAGAATAACAAAAAATACTATAATAGTCAGATTAAATATTTTTTAAATTTCAAATGAAATTTATGACAAAAGTTTTAATACGAATTTATTATTCAATATGGGTACTGCTAGTGTTATTCGGCTATCGTATTCATTAATAATTCTAAATTATTCTCAGCAGTGTGTTCTACCAAACTAAAATTTATTATACGCGGTATACAGTGCGTGTGTAAAGTATGTTTCCCAATCATCACAGTTATAAAATACTTTCCACAACATTTTTGTGAAACCATATTTTTTGTTTCTCGTATTTTTATTCGATAAAAGTTTAAGCTATATACTGTAGTACTGTACGGACCCCACAATGTTGTAATTCGATGATGTGCGCAAAGCGTTTCATTTTGGACGTATATGATAGCAAGATATTCGTTTATTATGTTTTATCATCATTAGTATTAATTTTTTTTTTTTAATTTATTCACCGAAGCGCACTGGATTAGCAGGAATAAATCATTAAGCGTTTTTTTTCTCCTTCTTTTCCGCCTACTCGAATATATACATAGGGTGGGTTGTACTGAAGACATAAATCTAAAATTGTCTGATTGCATGAACCTTTTGTTCGATTTCGCTCCCTACGGCTCTACGAACTTTCAATAAGCGCGACTGCCTTTTGTCCACGCGACCATACATAACACCGGTAACATATATCCAACTATAACCTAGTGAATCGTATTAACAGAGTACATGTTCACCACCCTCTAGGACTTTGGGTGAATTCGATAGCCGACATATTGGCGGAAACCGTACTTTACTGCAAGTCCGTGTTTCGCGTGTAACCCGTTCCAAATTAAATCATAATCTATCGCCCGGTCCGTTTGTCGCGTTAGTTATCGCTAGTAAAAACTGACCGAAACATAAATAAATAAACACGAACGATGAGAATTAATTCAGCTCCATTATTATTTCTATAAAACAACGGCAGACGAAATGTAACGGTAACCGAATAACGTTTTTAGCAGCTTCACAGAAAAACATCGTATAGTGAATATTATTGAATTAATTACTGTACTCGGTCACTTTATGTAACGTGGTGTCATTCGGATAAAATCATTGGTCGAACCTGTAGCAAGCAAATGTGGAAATGTATACTCATGTGGAAAAAACTTACGATGTAGACGAAATGCAACACCTGGCTGGTTAGGCGTCCGTTCTTCAAATTAATATGGTCAGGTGTTTATGCTATCGCACGTATTTCGATATTAAAGCAGTTGATTATAATATGTATATATTAGATGGGACAATTTAGTCCGAGCTGCGTGACTGGCTTTTAGTCCCGTGCCAAGGCGGGCGATATCGAGCCTGTAGATGCGGGATGATAATAATTATAATTTCTAACAGTTGTCGGGGGAATATGACGTATTATGTATATCGAGTCTAAAATTATCGCGGGAAGAGTGAACTCTGCCTTTTGCGTACGTAGTGAAGTCGTGTTCGGTCCAAGTACCAGACCTAAGGTTAGGTAACGCGAGATCACATTGGCAATGACTCTTAAAAGGGCCGTGTTGTTGCCGCGGAGATATTGATGTTACTAGTGCTGTCGGTCGTCGGCTCGTCGATGTTGTTGCACAACAGGTTTCCGTGGCCTCGCTGCAATGTTGGGTCGTTATAGTCGTTGGTATGATTATTGGTGTGGTCGTCATCACTGTGTCGCTGTGTGCTAGTTATTCGGCGGCTGCTAGGTCGTTGTGAACGTCGTGTTCTGTTGCTGCGCCTGCGGCTCCAAAGGATCTTCCTGTCTTCGATAGGCAGTATGTTGCTAGACGGAAAGTTCAAGATGGAATGACTATCGTTCTCGGTGCACGAAAATTATGGTCGGAAAAAAGTCTTCAGTGACTAGATCCCATGTCTCAGAGTTGAGGGTATGGTAGATGATTCAGTTAATATCCAGCAGACTTGATGGGCGGCTTTGTTTCCACTCCACTGTAACGTTTGCCAGACCGAGGGATTGAAGGTGTGGAAAATATGAGGTGGTAGTCATAAGGAACACGATGTGAGCTGCTGACATTACCCTCAATATTTCATTACCAAAGTCGTGGTGGATGACTGTGATACTTACAAACTAGAGAGTACTTGTTAGGATGAGCAAAATTATTTTTTTGGACTCTGTCAAGTTTTCTCCAATGGTGGTCGGTAAATAGGGCACTCCATACAGAATCTGCGTAAGTTAAGATTGAGACAACGTACTTCATAAGGATTGTGAATTTTGTCCTTGTTGTTAGAGGGGACTTTGACTGCATAGAACAGGATATAAGACACCATGGATACGGACGTGATTTGTTGTAAGTTTCATTGATGTATTTGGGAAATTTTAATTTCGAAGAATAAACGAGCAGCGTGAAGCCGAAAACTCGATAAACAAGCCAAATTAGCCTGCAGAGTTTAATATTTAATGATCTAATCAGACTCGTTCAAATATATACATGGATACAACATGTATCCGTATAAACAGTGACCTATAACTTACATAAGTATTTTGAGTGCTACTATACATGCTACATGCTATTATATTATTTATGAATCATACATAGAATACACATTGTACGAAATGACAAAAGCTAATACCTGTTTAAGATAATATTTAAATACATTGGTTGAAATATAGTCAGTCATAATGCTAGCTTAAAATTCTCAACAGCTGTATACTTTATGATAGTCTATTAATCTATATCAACTGACATGACTGCAGGTATGATGATAATACGTGTACCATACATAATACGTAGTATTATCTAGGAACAATTAAAAATTTAATAAAATAAATATTTACTATGAACATAACAATATATTGTTGCAAGTAAAGAAAAAATTAATACTGATACCGGTCATTGGTTTAATACTCTATAATTTATAAGAGCTGGAATAAACATTTTTGAAAGTATGTATCTTACGTACCTTACTACCGGAACAGGAGTAGGTCGTCACAGGATGAGATATTTTGATAAAAAAAACTATTTTAATTGCAGCTCTGTGTGATCTTACTATTCCAGATCCACGGTTTTATTATAATATTTTATTTTGTTAAGAACTTAGATACCGATAATGTTCACTGTAGTTACACGGGAAATTACTGACAAAATATATTTTGCAATGCGCCGTGCACGCGTTATCGAATACCGTTCGAATAATAGGACACGCTTTGCGTTGTTATTGTTGTGCATCACGAGTATCGGGAAAATGTTGATCGAAAAAATTCACATATCGTCTTTAAGCTTATAAATTCATCACTATTTTGCAGTTTGTTGTACTAAAAACTGTTGCGTATCGGGACTTAAAACGTGGAATCGACAACAATACAAAACGGCATACTGCACTAGCTTACCTCCGAGACTGCGTGTTTACTATTCAGTGATACGTTAAAAGTTATAGATTGCCGTGGAAATTTCTGGCGATAACATTACCAAGGTTCGATGTATTTCTAAACTGGAAAAAAAATTAATAAATCACCTCACTTCCGTTTCCCGAACGAAGCGTTAAGCCATTAGATATGGTTTTTGAATTATTTCTTGACTAAAATCATCGATAGTTATCATTTTTGTTTCGTTCACAATAAAAATACATATTATACTCGTGAAGTTATTATTATTAACAGTAATCAAAACACACTTGTAATTTATGTGATTTTGGTGACCATACTGAAAATTGTTGACATAATTTTTTTTTTACTATCGCCATGTCTGCAAAACAATTGTTTAAACTCATGCTTGTTTAATGAATACTAGTTGAGGATAAAAAAAAACGTTATGACTTCAAGTTCATAATAAATAACAATGTAAATCCAAATACTTACATACATGTATATTGTTGCCTTAGAACCCGGAAAATAAATGTTAACCGTTTGAGTCTTTCCGTGACGATCACGAGAGCAGGAGAAAATCTTATTCTATGGAATGTTTTGCATATTTTTGTTATATTTTCCATACCGCGTTATCGATTCGTCAAAATTAATGACGTCGTACTGAAGCAACAGTAATGATTGCTGGTCCTGTGCACAGGTTGCGCGAAAATAAAAATAAAAACATCACATCATCTTCGACGTCATTGTCATTATCAGAACACTTTACGTGACCTGGGGTTCCGGATTACGGTCGGTAGCATGCAGAGTGTACACACCGGTTCTCTTGGATCTTATCGATCGAAAAGGTTTTCGACGGCTGGTACAATATATATTATAATAATAATATTATAGTCGCGCTGTAATTGGCGAGTGCGAAAGACGGTCTGTCGTGCACTTCACGGTCCGCGGTCGTTAACGCGAACCGATTTATATATTTTTTTTTTCCCCCCGCGGTCGGCGCCGTTAAAAGAGCATCATAATTTTTCTTCTGCCGTTTCCGCCTTGACCATCGTTCGGACGTCAATAAATAAAAACCCAAAAGTCCTATTAATCAACGCCGCGAGACGGCCCCGAGCCGGACGTACGTACGCGTGGTTAGGGGGAGGGAGAGTGAGAAAAAAAAACAAACAAACAAACACCACCGCGCTGCGCTCGCCCGATCCGGCCCCGTGCAGTCGCGATGCCACCACGCGATATATTATATACGCCATTGAAAACGCGCGGCGGACGGAACCCGTATGGACAGAGTTTTACAGGCGTTTGGGCGCGCGAGAAATATAAAAGCGAAAAAGAAAAGAAGTGCCATGGCCACGCGAGGAAACGGTTAAAAACACAGTTAAAACGGACGGGGACGACGCGCTCAGGGTCCGCCCGAGGGAGAGCGGTGGCGCGTCTGATGAAAAATTCATTGGAACTCGTGTATGATAAACGACGTCACGGTCGTCGCACTTTATATATATATATATATATACGGTATGCGTCTGCAGGGACGTGCGGTGGTGGTGTCCTTTTGCCGCTCTCGGTTTTTCGTATCAATTTTTCGACAAACTTGACCGCTCCCCCCCCCTGTCTGCACCATTCACTCGGAACGCACTGGTCTGTATAAGGAAAAAAAAAAAATCCTGACCGGACACTGTACGTGCGACGTATGGTCATGACGGTATCATCGCGGTCGAAATTTAAACGCGTTCTGCGGTAGTGTTCGTATCGCTGTCGGAAGAAACGAGAGTCGATAATAAGTCTTACGACGTGATAACACGTTCACTGCGCACGGACATGAGTACGTAGCGTATGTAAACGTACTATTATAATATTATTACCGTGGTCGTCATTACGTCACGGCGAGGACGACGACCGGTTTTCGTGCTGCAATTTACAGTTTTTCCCACTGTATGGTGTTTGTTCATTTCAAGGGGAACTCGCGCGCGGTTGGTCGGACGCGGAAGGATATTATTGTTACGTTCGACGGACGTTCGTTGAATACGCTTCGAAAGCGATTCACGAGGGATCGGACGGGGAACGGCGTTGGATATAATATACATTCGATACGTGTATATAAATTGTTTTTCCTGGTCCCGTTCGTGTACCGTCTGAAAAACAACAGGCGTTACGTGTTAATATTTTAAAGAAACGTATACCGCGAAAACCAACTTTCCGGGAACTGTTTATATTTGACCCCGGCGGGGTGTAGTGCACACACACACACACACACACAGATATATACACATAAACACACGCACACACACAAACGCTTGAACTTACAGTGTTTCAAGTAATTTTTTTTTTATTATAATTATACGTCTGAATATTAGACTATATTTTCATAAACAGTTATATTGCGTAATACAATATTGAACAACACGAATAAAATTAAGCTTTATAATTTGCGTTGTGGTTTCAAATGGTATGCACCATGAATTTAAGACGACATAATTAATTTTGTTATACAGTGAAAACTGTCTAAAGCGGAATCGCATGGGACCAACAAAAAATTCCGCTTAAAGCAGTTTTCCGCTTTATTCAATAAAACGGAAAAATTCCGGATTATTCAATTCAAATAAATAAGAAATACCAAAGAATAGTATTCAATTTATTGTTTTAAATACATTATATAATTCTTTAAAATTCATTAAATTTAAACTAAAATCATCTATAGGTTTTTTATTACATATTACATACTACATTTAAGACGACAATTAAATATTACATATAAACATTTAGCATTTCCAAAAATGATGAAGAATTTTTTGTTTTGTTACGGTAGCTGCTATTTTTTGTTCTGTATGTTGTTTGATCGATGAAACCAATTGAAGAAGATTATCATCTTGTTGATCAATAGCAAACCAATGTAGATATTTTATTTGAATTAATGCTTCTTTGTATGTATAAATTGTTGTGACTTCATCATGCATTACTTCTTCTTCGTCGCCAGATGAATTACTTTCACAATCATTTTGTGAATGTATTTCTTGACTCTCCGTTACCAAATTTTATCTTCTTTATCTATCACTATTTAACGATGTATATTGTACATACGCAATACGCATATCGGCTTATCTATATTTTATACCTTATTTTTGGTTTAGGCTTGACACGCGCGTGTCATTTTTCCGGTTTATGCAAGGTTTTTACTTGCATGGGACTTACAAAATCGTTCCGTTTCCGCGTTTTGAAGGTTCCGTTTTATTGAGGTTGAGCGTCTACGTAAAACTATAGGTACGTGCCGGGACCATAGAAAAATTCCGTATTGGATAGTTTTCCGTTTTATTCAGGGTCCGCTTTAGACAGTTTTCACTGTATAGTGTATATATAGTTAAAATAAATTCGAATTCAGCGTTAAAGAATAACATATGACTTTTAGCAATTAATGACGTTTACATTAATTTGTTAATTTGTAAAGTAATAAATTTACTTGAGGAATAATCACAGACAAAAAGAAATAATCATTTTATATGATACAATTTTAAAAAAATAATAACATGCATTTAAAAATTAAAATCTGATTTCTTAAAAATTAAGTTTCTTAGTCTTGAAATTACTTAGTTAGAATTAAATTATTTAAATCAAGATTATTCAATCCATATTTGTTCTCAAAATATCTATTCAAATTGTGATTTAAAAAAATAAATACTGTAGTATAATATACTGTTAAGATAATGTTTACCAATTTGACATAATATGGTAATTTTTATAAACATTATTGACGATTGATGAAACTTAAATATTTTAAACATGATTGAACAACATAATAATGTGAGAAAAAAATATACAATTTAAGTAGAAATCATATACACCGCAAAACGTGTATGGGGCTAACAACGTCATTATCTCCTTTTATTCGTCCAAACTGATCATTTATACTTTCAGCTTGCCTTTCAAGATTTCTAATTAACTTAAAAAGTTAACTTTCTTTTGTTTCACTTATCTAACGGATAGGTCTGTTATATCTGGTTTTTGTCATTAATTATGCAACAAGACACTTCTAGAGCGGCGGTTTTTGCCGTAGACTATAGGGGATACGACAAAGAAAACGACGTTTTCTGATAAGGTAATGGATGATTTCTGCACTCGTAAGATGGAGGGTGGTATAAAGGAGATTTAACCGCCTGGCTGGCAAAACAACTTCGGGCTCTGTAGTTTTTTCAAGTGATTTACATTTTCGAACAAGGCGCTCGAAATGAGATATCGCAAGAAAATATCAGCGAAAATTAATTTTACGAGACAATTGACTTTTTGCTCTTGCATCGCCCACAAAGAATAAGTTTTCGAAACACTTCGTTCATACACCACCACTACTATACTACAGATCGGCATTTGGAATCTAAATGTAAACGTTGAAAAAAAAATTAATTGTTTCAAACAATGATTATATCATCATCATTTTCCTTCTGTCGCACGAATCGGTATACAGAAATGGATAACTCGCAGTACGGAGTTAGGTACATATAAGTAAAATGTTGTTTTTTCGTCATCGATATTGATTTGAAACTAATTAAAAATGTAATTAATATTTTTCTATGCACACCATAAACTTAATCGTCATAATAATTGGGTTATGTCTATAATTCACTGTATTATGTTCATTTATATACCACAATTGAACGTCTGAAATATATCATAAATGTAGTATTTTACCAATAGTAAACGTTAGACATATTTTTATTCTAACGCAAAAGTTTATTTCATTATTATTATACACGGTTTGTTATAGCAACTATCACAGCGAGTTGACCTTTAGTATGACTTTGGATCTGTTAACATCGACACAGCGGTAAGCATTGGTGATTATTGCCATACGAACATATTATAAAAAATAAGTCGTTATATTAAAATAACCAGTTATTCATCATAACAAATATACAAGAGTTTAACTTTAAACATTTCCGCGGTATATATGTTATATATATATTTATATGTATAAATAATTAATTCATAGTGTTAAAAAAATCGAAGAAAAATAAAGGTTTGTAAATTAGTTTAAGGTCATCCTGCACCCGCAGGACGGCAACACAACTGAAATGAATGTAAACGCGTTTAAGGACACGGTTCGGTGTCTCAATTTCATATGATTTAGCCACGCTCACGTTCGCGGCTCGGTTCATACATTCAGTGACGGAATGTTGTCGTGTTACATAAAAATACGTATTAAATCGTAGACATAAATTATTGCATCTGAAAAACGGTTCCGAGCAGGACCGTGTACTTAAGTTGGAGTATCTAGACATCGAGGCACTGTAGTGTATGTTTGCTACCTATGATTATCCAGTGGTAATCCAGTATAGGTCAGTAGTTGCATTGAATACGATAAGAATAGCAGCGGACGAATGGACGATTAAAGTTGTTGTAAGTTCGAGTTTTCAACGAAGCCCGTTTTAAACATAAGCATGGTAATTATTGTTTTACGATTCATTCTGGTGATACACGAAACCGGTAACAAAACGAAAGTAAACAACTTAACAAAACGGAATGAACGGTTATGACGTTATTGTTACAGCTGAATATTGGTATGTGTGTACGGTACACGTATTGTGCGTCGCGAGTTTTACACAAACATAACACGAGAACAACACAAACGTATAATATTGATGGTAATAGTTTAATTTAAATTTACATAATTATAATACTATGTGTACACGTACTACAGTGTTTCGAACATTAACCGTTCACAATACGTTTCAATAGAAAATTATACTGAGGCAGTACCGATCACTAAGAAATTGAACTAGTCAATGATTTATCGAGCCCCATTTTTAATCAAATATTACATTTTACAACGTGGTTCAAATAAAAATTAAACAGACGCAGAACAATAACGATTGTTATGAATATATTATGTATAGCGAACACTTTCCTTTGAGATTTTTTTTAATTAATTAAACTTTGACATTGTTATGGTAGCACCGAAAATTCATGACGAGCAAACTGAATTCGTTTTGCCAGTGCACTTTACGGGAGAGAACGCAATTGAATAATATTGCACTTTAAACAAATCGAATGGCACGGCAAAATAGTAAAAGGAACGTCGATCGACATATCGGATTACGGGTCGGGAGACTGGAAGAGCGATAATATTTTTACTTAATATTATGGCGATTCGATCAAAAAACTAAAATTGGTCAATTTCTACGATTAATTTAGAGTAGAAATTACATATTTTGAACGGTACTTACAACTGTGACGAGTGTAGTAGTATTTTATAGTGATACTACATAAAAGCGATGACGTTTCAAGTGTAGTATAGAAAAAATATGTACGAAATGAACACTAGAAAAACATTTTATTGATATAAAAAAAAATCCGATAATCCGACATTTTTGCGGGCAGAAAATAAATGTTATCCAATCCGGGTTTTCCATAATTTCCAATCAACACGGTTGCATGGAACTTTCAGAGAATTATTTCTTGAAAACTATGTAGACAAAAGAACCGAAATTAATAAAACACTCGGAGAACCGAGAAACCTGAAAATTAAATTATTGACACACTAGCGTGTACAGACCGAAGTTATTAGGTACTCGAATTATTTGTTATTAGATTTTCGTCGGGTTATTATCACCCGGCGTTTGATTGAAAAACACCGACTTGACTTAATTGTGTTGCGCCAACTCGGAGAACATAATAATATGAGCTCCGCACAAGTCATGAATCTTATGAACGAAAGCGATCTCGCACGCGGATGTACCGTTTTTATGTAATGTAACGTCTTACGCGAGTAACATATTAATTATTATTGTACCCGCGCGCCCGTAAAAATACGTATTGTCATTACTCATTACGCATTTTCCCGTTGAATTCATTGTTTCGGTTCGTTCGTCAGCGTAAATAAGAATTCGTGATACTTCGCGCTCGGCGAAACTTGGAACGTTTCGAACCCGGGACGAAACAAATATCGCAACATTTCCTGCGTGAAATTTATTATGAACGTCAATTTAATTTGGTCTGTTATCACTTTCCTCCGAGCCACTCGGTAAGCTTCCGTTCTCGGAACATGACAAAAATATGCTATTTCGCTGGTTTTTCCCATTTCCGGTGTTCATATTGCGAAACGCTTTATTACATTATCTCTCTCACCCTCCCACCCTCTCACACTCACCGGGTTAAACAAACGGATATCGTTTTGATGCACACAGTTTTTACCCTACGCCGCCGTGAGAAAAAATAAAAATACATAAAGCTATATTTGCTTGTATAAGAAAGATTGAAGAAGATGGATTCGTTGTCTGAACAACGCGTCATCCGCTGCGGATAAACGACAGATTTCTCTTCGTTTTATTTATGCGCTTCGTTACGGAGCTCCTTGTATGTGCATGTATATAAATTTTAATACACTAGTTGTATTAGTGCATAGATCAAACATTGAATATCGTATTATAATGTACAGTAGTAGTATGATTTATTAAAGCGGCTAAGTGACACTTCATTACTCCGCCGCTAAAAATTCAGTATTCTCTGTGGATAATAAACCGGAAAGTTATCGAAAAAATATTGGTCGGTTAAAAACTTTTTTCAGTTTCGCACAAAGGTTTTATGTAAACTCGGGCGCGCTCCGAGATATTTACGAATAATGCAATATTTAAGTGCACATACATACATAATTTATCTGTGTTTCCTTTCTTGTGAGTTGTGATATTATAATTTCCTGTTCAGCGTTATGGTATAATGTAATCACGTTTCCGGATGGACGGAATGCTGTGAAAAAGATTCATCCAACCCCGCCAAAGGATAGCAATTTGTCACATTCAGTACTCGCAAGAGCGGTTGTTCTGTCTCAATCACGACGGCGATAAGAGCTATTTCGGTCTCGGGTTTTTACGCCGATAACGGCATCGAGAACATTCGAGAAGGCTCCTACCCCCCGCCGCCCTATAGCGTGAACCGGCTCTCACGAATTGTGGCCCGTGCCCATCGTTGTAGTCGCTGTCGGTCGTTCCGTGCCCATCGTCGTCGTCGCGGTTCGGAATATATATATATACGGTTTTCGCCTTTTTCGGTATACGTGATTTTTGGAGTACGGACTCAAACACGGTGTGGTTCGTGTGCCATCGGTGGCATTTTCGTTCCGCAATTATACTGACTACGGACGGGCGACTCTTTAATGGCTATTTTGTCGGCGTTACTGCTTAACGTACGCGGGTGCTTTTAAGACAGTAACGGGCAAGGCGGCTGTAAGCCTTGATTTAATCTGGTAGTGATCGTGCGCGGGTGCGATTCCATCGGGTCGGAGTGTGCGCGTAAGCATTCGGGCTTGTGCGCACGGAGTGTCGCGGGACACGTGATATAAAGGAACACCAAGCGGACTCGGTCCAACGCCATCAGCGGTACCGGTGGGTCGTGGGATCCGAAGCGGGCAAGCAGGCATTGGAGGTTATGGTCACGAGGGCAGTCGCAGCGATCGGCGGCAAACGGTCACGAGTAATTGGTTTACCCTTTATATTATATAGTAGGTGGGCGCCTACATCCCAATGATATTTATGTATATTATTATTAAGGACATCATTATGTATTAATTGTTATTATTTATCCTCATGTTGTGTTGTGTGTTCCGATTGAATACAGTCCATTTATATTTTAAATTAATCGAAGTTGTTTATCATTTTATTACGATACACGACGCAACATTTTGGTCCCTCGGAACCGGATAGGATTAGTTATATTATCTTATATTTCTAAATACTAATATTATTTTACGTACTTATTGTATTTCGGTAACAAGTAGGTAGGTACTTTCGGATTATTATTATTATTGTTATTGTTCATTCCCTACATCATATCCCTTAGTATGGGTCGTCCAACACGTAAATCAGTCTCCGTGAATTCGGAGCCGGATTTGTTATTACGGTCGCGCGCTTCTCGCGACATGGTGGTACGAAAAATTCGTAATTTAGATACGTTAGCTCAGGAGGCGCAAACTGAGGTGAAAATACAACTGACGTTTTTGGCACGCTACGTATCACTCGTAAAGTACGTGGATCAATTCGAGGCACAGCAACAGGAGGTGTTGAATATTATGTTGGATTCGGGACAACAGGACAACTTCAATGACATAGACCTGCTAGTCACGGACGAGGTTGAAGAACTAGTTGGACGTATCCGAATGATTGCGGAAACAATACGACCAATGTCGAATGCAACAAGTCAGATGACGCGTCAAGAAAGTGGAGGCCTTTCAGGGGCTGCTATAGCGTTGCCCAAGATTGAGTTACCAAAGTTTGACGGGGACGTAGTTCAATGGTGTTCATTCCGGGATTTGTTCTGTTCGCTTGTGCATAACAACCAGCTATATTCGGACATTGAGCGATTTCATGTTTTAAAATCGTCGCTATTGGGTCCAGCTTTGGCAGTTATTAAGTCCATTCCATTAACGGCTAACAATTACAACATCGCGTGGAATGCTCTTCAAAAATCGTTCGAAAATAATCGGTTAGTAGCGACGGCGCATATTGATCGATTATTCGCCCTTTCTCCTCTCAAAAAGGAATCTTCGGCCGCACTAGCTACATTTGTCAATACATTCCGTGAGAACGTTGCAGCAATCAAGGCGTTAGGTATAGAGGACATTTCTGGATTTTTATTATTTTACATCGGCGCGCGGGTGATTGATGTCGAAACCAGAAGACTGTACGAAGCCAGTATACCGCAATCAGAAATACCATCATTGGATAGCCTGTTGGATTTTGTTTCCCAACGATGTAAAATATTGGAAAACATCGGTACTATTGCGGAAAAGGTGGAACAAAATATTAAGAGCGTAGCGAAGAAGGGCAAGGGTGGTACACCCGGGAAATATTCGTTAGCTGCGATTTCAAATGGCGCGAAGTGCGTTTTTTGTGAACAGGATCATCCACTATACCGTTGCTTTGCATTTAAACAGAAACCGGTCGCGGTAAGAAGAAAGTTTGTCAGCAACAACAATGTGTGTTTTATTTGTTTAAAGTTAGGACATGTAGCTAAGTCTTGTACGTCTGCGTTTAAATGCCGAACCTGTGGTGGCAAGCATAGTACACTGTTACATCTGGAAAATGTGAAGCCAGCACCGTCCGGTGACGCCGAATGCTCAATGGATAAAGTAAAGTCAGCGGAAAGTAAGACAACTGCTACTGACAGTACAACAAAGTTCTCCGGCACTGCGCGTACAGAAACAACGGTAATTTTAGGCACTGCCATTGTACGCATTCGCGATAGCTTGGGAAAATTACAAACTGTACGAGTTCTGTTGGACAGTGGCTCTCAAGTTTCTGCGATCACGTCAGAATGTGCTATTCGACTCGGATTATCACGTGTAAAAAGCAGAATAGAAGTGACAGGACTGTCGCAACAACCAGTAACTAAAGTGAAAGGGGTCACTCAATGTCAGTTCATGCCACTTCATGCGGAAGGCCCACAATTCTGTGCTTCGAGCGTCATCATTCTTACACATATAACGATGCAATTACCTAGTGAGAGACTACCTACGGCAGTACGTGAGCGCTATCAGCATCTGGTGTTGGCTGATCCGGAATTTGATGTACCTGGGCCGATCGACATGTTAATAGGAAGCGACTTGTACCCACACATGTTACAATCTAAGGCAGATATTATTCACAGTACGGGTCTGCCGTCCGCTATAAGCACTCATCTAGGATGGATTGTGGTGGGAGCATTGGAGGAATCACCATCGTCGCTTATGGTTTCACTATCAGTCAGATCGACACCAGAGATAGAAGGATTATTACGAAAGTTTTGGACTGTAGAAGAGCCAAATATGCCGGATATCCTAACAACAGAGGATGAACAATGTGAGATATGGTTCAAGAAGTCAACGACCAGGGACGCATCTGGACGGTTTGTGGTATCGTTGCCGTTTCGGTCGACTGTGCGTGCTCTAGCGGAACCATTAACGATTCCGATGGCGGGAGCCCAAGGCGGGAGCCCGGAAGATTTAGGCTCATCACGCTGTTTAGCGTTGAACCGTCTTTATAATCTCGAACGGCGTCTGGCAAAAGATGCGGAGTTATACACCGCCTATCGTAAATTTATGGAGGATTATCTAATTTTAGGTCATATGAAACCGGCATCGGTGCCGGGAAAATACTTTATTCCACATCATGCTGTGGTTAAGCATGAAGAAAAGGGACTTAAGATTCGGGTGGTTTTTGATGCCTCTGCGAAATCCACATCAGGAAAGTCGTTGAATGACTGTCTATGTACCGGTCCAAAATTACAGACCGAAATTAGTGACGTACTACTTCGTAGCAGATTCTACAGATACGTTTTCGTCGCTGATATTGCGAAGATGTATCGCCAAATCAGAGTACGCGAAGAGGATTGTGTTTATCAACATATTCTGTGGCGTAGGTCGCCGGAGGAAGAGGTGCAGGAGTATCAGTTGCTAACTGTCACTTATGGTGTGAACTCGGCTCCATATCTCGCGCTGCGGTGTCTGCGTCAACTGGACCTAGAGGATGGGACAGAATTCCCCAAGGCGAAGGGCCTGTTAACCAATAATACTTATGTTGACGACATAGTCGCTGGCGCCAACAGCGTAAAGGACCTGTTGGCCATACAGAAAGACCTCGTTAATTTATTACAACGAGGGGAATTCGAATTAAAAAAGTGGGCCAGCAATTGCGACGCCGTGCTGGGGTGCGTACCGATCGAGGATCAGGCTGTGGAACCAACTTTTACACCAACTGAAGATATGGCTTTGAAAGTGTTAGGAGTGCATTGGGATCCTACAACTGATACTTTTGGGTATCACGGAAACATCGACGAAAGGTCGATTACTAAGAGGACCGTGTTATCTACCATCGCACGGCTGTACGACCCAATTGGCGTTCTAGGTCCGGTTCTGTTGTGGGCCAAAGGATTAATACAAGAGCTATGGCTCGAGAAAATTGGTTGGGACTCGCCAGTACCTACACCATTAATGGTGAAATGGCGTCAGTTCCTGGACGAGTTACCGCTGCTGTCCCGTGTATGTTTACCTCGTCACATTGATATCCGCCAAGTCAAGGAAGTACAGATCGTGGGTTTTGCTGATGCATCACAACGTGGATATGCAGCACTAGTATTTTTATGGTTAGCTGACAACTTGGGTCACTTCCATGTTCATTTTATCACTTGCAAAACCAAGATAGCACCATTGAAGGGATCGCAAACTGATAACACTCTGACAATTCCTAGGCTTGAGTTGTGTGCGGCTCTACTTCTAGCCAAACTTTTGTCGCACCATTATAAGTTATTAAAAACCATAATCACCATCGACAAAGTCCGAGCGTGGACAGATTCCACAGTGGTGTTAGCATGGCTTACGCGAGAACAGAGTCAATTTAAAATCTTCGTGACAAATCGTGTGGCCAAGATACGAGCGTTGGTGCCTAATTGTGAGTGGGCTCACGTGAGGACAGCGGAAAATCCGGCAGACCCGGCGTCCAGAGGTATGCTCCCTGGGGAGCTGTTATCTTGTTCCAAGCACTTATCAGGGCCGGACTTTCTGCGTCAGGATTCCTCCCGATGGCCATTGGTGCCGTCTACCAAGGTTACGGCGTCATTGGAAAACTTACCGGAACTTAAAAATTCAGTACAAGTTATACTGCACATCCATGAAGAGGATGGCCACTGGACGAAGCGTTTTTCTTCCATATCTCGGATGCAACGTGTGGTAGGATATTGCCTCCGATTCGCCAATCGTTCGCGAGGGCGCTCTACGTCGACTGGAGCTATATCGCTCGCAGAACAATACCAGGCTTTGCATAGAATCATCAAATATACCCAACAAATGTATTACTTCGATTTATACAAGCAAATCGCAGCCCACCAAAACATCATACCAGTCACTTTAGCGCAGCTGGCTCCTTATGTAGATCATGCGGGATTGATTCGAGTCGGAGGACGTTTGAAACATTCGACATTGGATGATGGCGCGAAACACCCTATACTGCTTCCACAACGTTGCCATCTCTCGGAGTTGATCATTCGGCATTATCATCAGTTATTATTACACGGTGGAGCGAGAGTAGTACTTTCAATGATAAGCCGACGATATTGGATAATGTCCGGTCGGGCGGCTGTACGTCGAACAATTTACTCATGTATTCCATGTTCAAAATATCGGGCCAGTGCCCCTCAACCTTTTATGGCGGACTTGCCTGTTTCCAGAGTCACCGCTAATCGACCATTTTATAACGTGGGTATGGACTATGGGGGTCCATTCATCGTGAAGGAGAGCCGCCGGCGTGGAGCGCGGACTCAAAAGGCATATTTGGCACTGTTTGTATGCATGGCAGTGAAGGCGGTACATTTAGAAATCGTATCGGATTTATCAACGGAATCATTCCTCGCGGCGTTGGACCGATTTACCTCACGTCGCGGAATTCCAGCTAACATCTACACGGATTGTGGCACGAATTATGTAGGTGCCGCCAAGCAGATTAAGACCTTGCTTGAAACGGATAATGCTCGACAAGCTGTCTCTTCTCGGATCCAATGTGAATGGCACTTCAACCCACCGGCCGCGCCCCATTTTGGTGGCTTATGGGAATCCGCAATTAAGAGCGCAAAAACTCACTTGAAGAAGGTCGTAGGAGCACAAACATATACCGTTGAAGAATTGACAACACTAGTGGTAAGAATTGAAGGTGTTTTAAATTCTCGGCCACTACAACCTTTGTCGAGTGACCCCAACGATCTAGAAGCTCTCACACCGGGACATTTTCTAATTGGACAGCCACTCTTAGCTATTCCCGACGAAAATGTCACCGACGTTGCCACCAACCGGTTAAGACGATGGCAACTGATTCGTCAGGCGCTTCAATCATTCTGGCGTCGCTGGAGCCATGAATATTTGCAAACTTTACAAGGGCGTAAAAAGTGGTTCAAACAAACGGAGAACCTGGTTGTAGGGGATTTAGTAGCAGTCCATACACCCAATCACCCCCCTATGACATGGCCACTCGGACGTATTACGGAAGTGCATCCAGGTCCAGATAAAGTCATCCGCGTCGTAACGATTCGAACAACTGACGGTCTTCTCAAGCGACCGGTTGTTAAGGTTACCAAACTGCCTGTATGATATGATGATCGCTTGGTACTGGTGCGTATGGACGTCCCATATCCTTGCCTTATTATCAACCCATATGTATTTTTTTGTATTATTTGTCTTAAACACCCACTAGCACGGTTGATTTATGTATATATGTATATATGTTCTTGTATATGTTATAGTTGTTTAAATTTATATAATCAGTAATTGTCTTAATATTGTTAAAATCATAATGCCTGCTGACCGCGCCGAAAATCACCAAGTAAAGGACAAGGAAGTTTGAAAGCCCGACGCTTTCAAAGGCGGGAGAATGTTCTGTCTCAATCACGACGGCGATAAGAGCTATTTCGGTCTCGGGTTTTTACGCCGATAACGGCATCGAGAACATTCGAGAAGGCTCCTACCCCCCGCCGCCCTATAGCGTGAACCGGCTCTCACGAATTGTGGCCCGTGCCCATCGTTGTAGTCGCTGTCGGTCGTTCCGTGCCCATCGTCGTCGTCGCGGTTCGGAATATATATATATACGGTTTTCGCCTTTTTCGGTATACGTGATTTTTGGAGTACGGACTCAAACACGGTGTGGTTCGTGTGCCATCGGTGGCATTTTCGTTCCGCAATTATACTGACTACGGACGGGCGACTCTTTAATGGCTATTTTGTCGGCGTTACTGCTTAACGTACGCGGGTGCTTTTAAGACAGTAACGGGCAAGGCGGCTGTAAGCCTTGATTTAATCTGGTAGTGATCGTGCGCGGGTGCGATTCCATCGGGTCGGAGTGTGCGCGTAAGCATTCGGGCTTGTGCGCACGGAGTGTCGCGGGACACGTGATATAAAGGAACACCAAGCGGACTCGGTCCAACGCCATCAGCGGTACCGGTGGGTCGTGGGATCCGAAGCGGGCAAGCAGGCATTGGAGGTTATGGTCACGAGGGCAGTCGCAGCGATCGGCGGCAAACGGTCACGAGTAATTGGTTTACCCTTTATATTATATAGTAGGTGGGCGCCTACATCCCAATGATATTTATGTATATTATTATTAAGGACATCATTATGTATTAATTGTTATTATTTATCCTCATGTTGTGTTGTGTGTTCCGATTGAATACAGTCCATTTATATTTTAAATTAATCGAAGTTGTTTATCATTTTATTACGATACACGACGCAACAGCGGTAGTTTTGAAATTTCCCGGTATTTTTCTCCGGTAAATCGTGGAAAGTCACGAAAACCGTTGTAAACCCTTACGCATGGAAACTCCACGGTTTCGATCAATAATCTTCCGGGGGTCCTATGCATACTTTTGATTTTCCCACATTACCTGCATTAAATATAATTTTTATTCAAACGCTTCACAAGAATGATATGTGATTTAAAGACAAAGTTTTTGTGACGGGGCTAATATTCATTTCGACTTTTGAATTTTAAAATTGGTTTGATTATAGCACGCGATGGTGAACGATTTATTATTCTCACTTAAGAACACTGTTCGGGATTTCTATTTTAAATTTTTAAACTTAAATCCATTAAACTCCGTGTGTTGGTGCAGTCATTAGAAAGTTATTTGCGAGTTTAAAATGACAACTTTTTATGAATCATTGATACATACGATATAGAGTATAGAGCTCGGTATAGATCTCGGCACCGTCGTCATGCCCAAATGTGTGTGATTGTGTGTGTGGGTGTGTGTATGCACGAGTGAGTATAGACACACATAGTTGTACATCGAAAGACATTGCGAATGATAAATTTATCAGTCAAATCCTAAATAATCTCCTCGTGTCATAACAGTCGAAAGAAGATGTGCATGTGTGTATGTGAATTTTCGAATACATTCGAGTTCTAAATGTCTGTCAAACAGGCCGATAAAAACATAAGATGCGTTTGTACATATTCAACGCGACATTTGTAAATCTGTCACGTATTTTGTTTTCGCCTCATCAAAGAGCATATATGGGAGATAAGGGTTTTTTTTTCTTAGTTTTTACATCAACAAACATATTTAGAAATGTATAGCGTGTCAGTGACATAGGTGTTCGCCTGTAATACGTGCGTAAAGTAGTTCCCTCTTCCATTCCCGACGTTTCGAAAACCGTCTACATGCACTAATAAAACGCTGGAAAACACGTGAAAAGGTACTTATTTTTATGCCCATTTATCGGGGACGTCGTTTTTACACACACATTCGTACAAGGGTTTTTTTTTTTAAATTAACTTTTACCTACCGTTCGTACAATGATAAAGCTACACATTTGATATAAAAAAAAAGTACCGGAGAAAAAGTCTCTAGAAACACTGCAGCCGTTTTTAAGTTTAAGTTGTATACGTGTTATATACTACACATTCTACAGGTACACATGTGCTATCGATTGATGTATATAAATGCTTTCTGGAAAAAAAAAATCTCTTTTCAGTTAAAAAGCACTAACGTACGCACAGATCTATATAGAGAATACCACATGGAGTCTACGTTCTTACACACTCGGCCCTTGGCGTTTACAATAATTATCATAGTGCGGAGGACGAACGACTATGACGCATCCGTATGTACTACCGTCGAGCACCCACGCTCCAGAACCGTCTCTTCGAAATCGCTCTGTTGATGGGAATGTACGTTAAACGCGAATACGTATATTTTATATTTATTCAAAACGGATTTCACAAAATACATACATATATATATATTTTTACACACGTGTTTATCGGGAACCAGCAAAGTTTTGCTCTCGACGGTTTTTCCTTGCGTTCTTCTGTTAACACACGTTTTCCGCCGTTTGACGCGCCAGTAAATCGCGGATGGACAGTTATTTGAAAGCGTTGGGGAGAGAAAAAAAATCAGCAGTAAACGAGAAGTACTTGAAACACTCGTCTCCACACGCACACACACACTCGTGTTAACTTACTCATACTCAAAACAATCACCGAGTTCGTTTGTTGCATTTGTCGCGCATTGATCACGAGCATAAGAGCGCGCAGTGTTGGTCTCGACCGCGAATATCGTCAGTCGCCAGTAGTAGCTTATATAAGGTTTTTGCGAAAAAGCTGATGGAACGATTACGTAGGGATACTTGACTGCGGCTTGCGATTGGTGGGCTAAAATACAAACCAATAAAATTATTTTAAAACTCCCAGTGCTGAAATGTAGTGAATCTTTAGGTGTACAGTATTAGTTATTTTTATTCGTTTTATAATTGAAAAATGCGTACCGGTGTTAATAACCTCAAAGACACTGCAATCAACAATCCTTTTTAAGTGATACGTTTAATCGGTCATCGCGTAATCAAATGTCAACCAGTAGATAGTAGATTACAATTTTCTTATAGAAACATCGAGTTTATCCATTGCAAAAAAAGAAACAGAAAATGTTGAACGCACATTTACCACCCTTACCACTACAGTGACCTTTAAAATCGACTTTGTCGCAACCTGACAACTCGCGACGAACTAAGACAAGGCTACCACCGACCATCGTGATCTGAAGAGAGAAGACAGCCGACTAATTGAGATCGCCTACCGCGGGAACGACGTTTGGTAATCCCCAGTCCCACCCGCTAGAGACTTAAGGGTATTTTTAAATTCCCAGGTACACATCGGTCACCGCGAGATTTCCGGGTGGGCGGACATCGTGAATTGTGGGCTTGTGAGATTCGATGGAACGATGGACGTGCGTCACGTCAAGATTACCGGTAAAAACGATTGTTAATCCATGACTTTACGTAATATATACATAAACAATGACATTTACTTGATATATTATTGTGACGTCGCTCGTTTATTTAAAGAAATAAATCGAAAAATTGTTCAATAATATTATTACTATTACTGTATGCCTGGTGTCACATGAGGTTTCTCGGCGCGGTGAATTCTTATAAGGACATATTTCTTATGCATTGGAGGGTTTTTGTTTTTTCTGGTTTACTTTTTGTCACTGTCACCGATTGTACGATGATAAAGCTCCGGGTTGATTATTAAAATATATACGATTGATAAATTAAAGCACTTAGCAAAAATAAATATTTATTATGTTGTATGGAATTTTAATATAATTATTATACTTTCTTTTCTACATGGAAGATTTTTGAATTTTATGCGACGCTGGATATCTTGGCAAAGTGTTTAGATTTACAAAAAAAAAGCACGCATATTATATTTATTAAGTATAAATATTACACGTTATTAAAAAGTTGTGAGGTGACTTGAAAAACCACATGATTGGTGTGCACATTTCGCATAGTTATCTAAAGACCCTGAGTGAAATTTGTACATCATTATTTGATAACGTATAATATAGATCGATCTGCAAGAAAATTGATATGGCCTCCCCGCATAATAATAATAATATAGGTGTACTTGTAATTTTAATTAACGATCGAAAAAATATTGTTTAAAAAATACTGTATTCCAATCGATTTGTGACATAAACAAAGAAACTATAATTTAGTCATATTTTTTTCCACGTGTAATCTATACACGTGAGGCTACGGCGAAAATTTCGATGCACGACGTTGTATGTACAATAAATACTGTAGGGTCAGTCGCAGCACCGCCGATAAACAAGACCCGACTAATGGGGGGCCGACCAGCACTTTGGAAAACAACTTTGTTTTTGCGCCCAACAAAGGATCACCTCTACGCTCATTTACACTTTTTTCATGGCGCGTGCACTTTATTTCTATATTTATCTATATGTTTATAATATTTTATTAATGTGGAATTACTATTATTTGGAGTTCAGCGTTTTGACCCGGACGAGTTGGACCTTCATATTTTACGCACGCAATACCAATGTAATTTACTTTATTATAAAAGTTCTAACCTGACGTAATGTGCGTGGCACAACTTAAATTAACATTGTTCGTTTAATCGTATACCTAGTACTCGGGCACACCAGCCGAAAATCTGTTATGAATTTTTACGAGAAGCGGACGCAAACTCAAATACGTCATGACTCAGTGTTTTTCAACCTTGTTCTACTCGCCACCCCCTTTAGATCTATAAAAATCTATCGATTTCGAATTTGCTACCTACTATAGGTAATTGCACACAATTTTGAATGGCGCTGAAGCTTTTTTCGATTACCTATGTGTTTCGACGGAAAATCCGTGATTATAGGAACTCCATTTTTTTTCCGCAGTAGATTGTACATATTACAGTATTTTTTTTTGCGCCGAAACAACTCGGCACCCTTAGCAATACGTTAAACAAAACGTGCCCCTTGAAAATGACCCCAAGGGGCGTCAGTTCTCACGTTAACAATTACTGCATATGTTTAAATTATATTATTATCGAACACAATCGACGATATATTATAACGCGTTCCGTTCACATAATCTGTCCCGTCGACGAACGCTCGTTTCGCATTTTAATACTGATGAAGATTTCAAAAGTCAAATATCGCTGTACACACAACGGTGAGCCAAACATTCCGTCGCCGTCTCAGACGCAGGGGCGGGGATAAAGAAATAACTATGGATAACGACAAACGCAATTTTCGAAATCGTCCACGTTTTGCTGTGAATACACAAATGATCGCTAGAATGCTCAGTATAGACACGCGTCGTCACAGTCTCGAAGCCGCAAAAATGTTATATCCCGCGTTAAGTCGAGATTTTTCCACCCACCACCCCACCGGCAGAAGTTTCAGATGGTTTTAATCCTGGAAGGTGAACACGAATCATTCGGATCGGTGGTGGCCACGCATCTGTTTGGAGAGGACTGAAAGAATAATATTATATACAATGTATTTAGGTACAACCATGTCGGGGGCTAAATGACTATGTTCGGCTGTGGTGTAAAATTTTTATAAAATAAATTCGCCAAGGTGGTTTTGTGTGTCCATTTCACCGGATTGGTGTTTTTTTTTTTTTTTTACAACCCGTCCAGGTCGACTTTGACGGTTTATCAGGCAATTTTTCGAATAATATTTCCGGTACGAACGACTTATTGTATAACACGAACGTGCCGGCCCCTTCACACCTCCGTCAACGCCGACTGTTTACGTTTACAATGCACGACTTTTATTATTAAATTGCTGAAGTTTGTGTACACGTGCATACATGATGTCCCACCGATGATTATGAAATAATGAAGATATTAAAATTAAGTTTTTTCTTTATAAGACTCAATGGGACAAGGACTACATATAATTCGTATTTTAATTAAACTTGATGGTTTGGTAAAAGAGTTCAAAAAGTTATTTTTTACTTTTTAAATTTGAAGAAATTTAAAGACTACCGTTTCATACTAATACTTAATTTTTTTGAAAATTTTGATATTTCAATAATTTATTTTCATTAACCTAATGATTTTTAAAATTTCTTTTTAGTTTTCAGAAAATTTTTAAAATTAAAAATAATATTTTTACTTTTTTACCAAAATAATAAATTTTATTAAAACATAAAATATTTGTAATCCTCGTCCCGGTAAGTCTTATAAAAAAACAGAATTGGACTTTGTTATCACGGAAGATATCGTAATTTGAAAATCCTCCGAGGGACACTCTGTATAATATATTATATATTATGTATAGTAGAAACTGCGGTTTGTAATGAAATTCAAGGCTCAAGGGACCAGTAAAAACTGGTCATAATAACCGATAGTCATTAAAACCCAAATTTTTTAAATAATGTAAACCACGAATAATTTTATGAACATAATTATATGCATTGTACACTTGTATGTGGTATACATTTTGTAATACATACAAATTAATTAAAAGTATGTATGTATATTTTTGTATGTACACCCATTTACTGGATTTTTCGGTTAGTTTCATTTTTGTTACTTGTCGTGTTTGGTAAAACTAAGGAGATAGACGTTTTTTAGACATTTACAATCTGAACATTTTTCATCTTTAAATTTCAACGTTTTGGTGGGATTAGTATTTTGGAAAAAAAGTAGTGTATGGGTTGTTATGTTATCCAAAAGTGTAATTTAGTTATAACTGATAAAATATTTTTTTAGACGACCAATTATATCCGTACAGTCATTTCTACACACTACAGACTAACGTACAGACGTTACAGCCGATATACATTAGCATATACAACGTAGGAGATTCGGCTGGAAATGCAATGTATGGTCATTATAACTGGTGTCATTACAAACGGTTTATACCGCATATAAATTACAATTGCTATTATACGAAATACACGATGCCGTACGTAGTCTCTTCTCGGTCCGTCCGCGTTTCTTCGAGTCACCGTCTCGGTCGTGGGACTTCACCGCGAACGGTTATTAAGTCCACCCTTCGTCCGCGGCGCGAGGGTATGCGTGGTCAGTGGTAGAAGACGCTAAATAACAGCCGGAAAATGTTATTTCGCAACGTGTCCTGAATATACAATAATAATATAGTCAAGCGGTCCAAATCCCGGGCGGGCCGCCACCGCCGCGAAAAGCATTCGCAACCGAAACGAGGTTAATCTTTCCCAAATAAGAGGATTTCCGGACGAGACGTTATAATATATACACATATATACTTAATATTATATAATATATATGTACGCGCAGCACCGAGTGAAATAGAAAAAAAATATGTCTTCTTCACCGCCCAGTTTGTTATCTCGGATCCATTCATACCGTCTCTTATTTTATTTTTATTATACTTTCTTTTTTTTTGGTTTTTTTTTTTCAAAAGAGGAAAAACGGGAATAAAATAACACACACACACACACACACACACACACACACACACACACACACACACACACACACACACACACAAACTCACACACACACACACACAAACATTCACCTTTTTGGACGTACCGTTGCGTGCCACCTCCGCCGCCATAATCCGGCGCATTATATTTGTATACAAACACTGAAGTGAAAAAAAAAAAAACAAAATACGACCGTAACATATACATAACACACACACACACACACATACACACACACACACACACACACACACACACACACACACACACACACCCGTACATACTTGCACATATACGCACAAAAGAATGGACGACAGCTACGTCGGATAATTATTATTTCGCTGTGGATGCTCGAGGCCTTTTTCTTTTTTCCCACACCCTTCTGATCTTTCCCTCTTTCTCTTGAACTCGTTCGATATCTTTTTTTCTTTTCACTTCCTTTTTAATGCGTCTCTTGTGTGCGGTTTCCTTGTTTTTCGAATCGTGATTATACACCGTCTTAATATAATAATTTTCCATCAAAAGATTTTTCGTACTACCACATACTATTATGGTTGGTTGAATCCGCCCCACATCATATACTCTTATATTATCAGTAAACAAAAATAGCAAATCATTTAATCGCTTTATCACGTCCAGTTCGATATTTAGTATGAGATACAAGTATCCAACACAGGGAAGTTAATTATGTCCGCGGTATTTTATTTAATATATTATCAGTGCTATTAAAACGAAGAATACGGTTTCATCTTAAACTTAATATTATAATAACTTATATTAAACTCACGAATAATAGGGATCAGCTTAATAATTATTGTTTTAACGATTGATATTTGTTTAGACGTAACGTCGTGGCTGGTACATAAAATGCTTATACTGCGCTAACTTTTATTCTATCCTTTTTATTTTATATTTCAAAGATATTTTAATCCAATTTGAACTGGTAACGGCGAGACTAGGATCAATAGCGAGACATGCAAAGCAGTTTAGTATGAAATATTCATAGCGAGCAAATTCCATTGTTAGATAGATCTACTACCTTTCCGGGGCTGAATGGAATTAGTGGCCCAGAACGTGCAATCCAAAAAAATTTACTATGCATATACGTATTATATTTTTATGGGCTATAGAAATGTAATGGGTAATATTATCTACGCCGAAAAACTATCGTAGTCAGTCGTTTATTATTTTATTTTTATCAATTTGTTTATAGTTCATGTTTGCGTGTTTCGCTACACATGTCTTTCTTCTCTTATTTTTTTCTTTTTACCATTGTGGTGTGATTTTTCTTTGAGTTCATCGTATAGATGATATAATATTTTATCGAGTTACAAATCACCAGCCCTTTTTTTCGCGTCCATTGTTTTTGTTTTTTATTTTTAAAAATGGAGCTCGTGTCGCGTATAAAATGGTAAAACAATATGACGTACACGTATTATGAAATAGAATTTATTATAATTGACTGAATCGCAATAATACTATACTTAGTATAAAACACGATTCCACTATAGTACTATACCTAACGAATAAGAAATAAAACACGTAATATTTTTTATTAATTTCTTAATCTAGTAGATTACGCACTAACTCGGTAGAACGGAACGATAAATAAAAATATTTTTAGAAAAGTCTTTCTAAATACTATTATCGTGTAAGAGTGAAAACCATATTTTGGATAGTGGACTTAAAAGGGAAATCTATAATCCGAAAAAACAGCGTATCGATGGAACGTCATTGAACATGTATATTCCGTTCACCGGCAAAGCCATAATATTGGGCAACGATATTTATGACCCCTTAGTATTACGTCCGACTCGTAATGGTTAAACCAGTAGATTTATAGCGTTGTTATCAAGAAGGATACATGAAAAAAAAACCATTACTATTTCGCGAAACTCAAAGGACTATCATACATGATTCAAAAAAATCGAGGATTCTGTTTAGCGAAAAAAAAAAGACATACATATAAGTAATCCAAACCAAAAAAGTTATGAGTGCTGAAAATTAATTTTCTTAAGAGGTTAAATTAAATTAAAGATTAGTATATCGTAAAAAAGTAAGATTTACAACAATTTCCTTGGGGAATATAAAGTAAGTGAAAAAAAAAATATTGAGTTTCAAAAGATTAAAAACCACACCGAATTAAGTATAGGTGTAACCAACTGGTACTTTTAACAGCTATATATGTTTAGTTTAAATAGCTGTATATGTGTACCCAATTTGCATTCGTTCAATGAGATTTCAAAAACAATCTCGGTGTTTTAAAAATGAAACAAAATGTTTCAAATGTTCATTATCATTATTTTTCAATCGGCGTTACGAATACAATAAACTATATAAACTTTTATTTCAATGGGAGCATCATAAAGTGCGGGGTTTTTCTTTGATAATAATATCATTTGACAAAGTTCATCAAAAAATAATTTAAAACCTCTTGTCATATCAATGATATCATTTGTTTTATAAACAAATATATCTGTTACACATTCATCAATTATGTATTAAATAAATGCGATATATTTATACTAATCTATATTTTATTGTGTTTTTGGTAAGCAAAACTATCTGTCATCGGAGTATAAGACATTTTAACAATGAAGACCGTATATGTTATAGCAGTAAGAAAAACAAAAAAAAAAAAAATTCTAAATTTTTGAAAATTGTCTAGTTTGTCAACAATTAAAACTTATTTTTATAAGAATAAATTATATTATTTTATAATTTGCCAAATAAAGTACAATATCATTCGGAATTCGTCATGATTATTCTCAGTCATGAAATATTAATAAATTATGAAGCTGCATGTCAATAACGGTCGTCTAACTTTATTTAGTTACGTTAATTGCGATTTACGTATCCCTACCAGCTACTCGTATATATAAATTATATATATATATATGTATAGTGATTAATTTCTATTTTGAGTGTAGAACGTTTAAAAGTATATTTTACACGGGCCCAAATGCACTCATGAGAGGATTTTTTTTTTTTTTTGATACGATACAAAATTAGCAAAGCAATTACTCGACGGCTGGAGTTTAATAATAAATAATATTTTTCGAATTTTTTTTTCCCCTGTTACGACTACGAGAATTGCATTTTCCACGGTACGCCGTGCATACAGCCCCGAAGGATCGGCCGTATATGTATGGCGGGCTGGGACGCTGTAGGGGAAAGGGTTTTTAGATCCCTGAAAAGGACGAACGGAAACTTGGAGTCGACGACCGGGTGAAGGGAGGGGTAGGGGGACGTTTATCGAGGGCCCTGGGTAAGCAAGGTAATTGGAGCGTGATGTTAATGAATAGAACGGCGCAGACATTAGCATAGCCCCATGCTAAACCCCACGCCGTTTATCCGCCTGTCCGACCGAAAGCGACCACCCCCACGTCGGGATACAAAAGAAATCCCTAAAGATCCAACCAACAATTCCCTCGGTTTGCCAGAGGCTTTTACTCGACGGTGGTGCTGACGATTTATTGCTACCGCAGTCACACGTAGTTGTTAATGTTGCACGAGCGCCCGTGCGTGTGTGTGTGCGTGCGTGCGTGTGCGTGCATATGGGTATGCGTGTGCGTGTGTGTGTGTGTGTGTGTTGACCAGTGTCCAGTTTCAACACATATGCTGAAACTAGTCCAAACTGTACCACTGTGCCCATTAATTATCAAATCACACTCATCCCGAATGACTACTCGCCATTAATTATTATAAAACACAATTAATTAGAATAACACAGCCCCATGATTATACGTTGGACAATTATTTCTGTATAGGTAGTTAATAAGTTACAATACGTATTAAATAAAATCAGGAATAACTGTTGTTTTTACTAAATCTTAACTATACTATATTTTTAAAACGTTTACCGTTTATACAAGCTACCTGCGTAATAGTATATACTATTTAATAATAGATACATTTTTTAAATACTATGTTTCCTGATAAAAACATGTTGTCCCAATTATAATTTTCCAATTATAATACTACAAAGACATTGTTCGGTTTTAATACCTATTATGAATATCAGGCGCTTTCAGAAATAGATCATTCAACAGTTCTCGGTTATTTACAGCAATGCTTTTTAAAATCTTTGGCTAAAAATTGGATCAGTCAATTTATTAAATCATTGATTAAACCTTGGGCTTGTATTTAAATTCCATTATTATTTCTAGAGTTGAACGATTAAGGACTGCTTATTATTTTTTATCGACCACTGTGATACCAAACAAATAAAAATCTCGGATCCTTCTTATCTCTGTTGAAATCTGCGTTTCAATCACGTGATTATAATTTATTATCGTAAGAAGCCGGAAATCAATTATCCTATTTCGTTAGCTATACGTTAAAAATATAGACAGTATGGTTCTGCGGTTACCGATGAACACGTTGTGAAAATACAACTAATTTTAATTGGATAAACAGTATGCGTTCGTCACGAATATGCATATGGTTATAATGTACAATATTTCGAGTGTACTACGAGTGTGTTGTAACAATATAACAATAGAAGTATTAATCGTGCAACTTATTGAAAGCTACGTCCTCATAGATTATGGTCCTCTTTTTATGTTCTTCTTGTGATCGAATGCTATGACATTTCTAACTCAACTCTCTCAATTTGGTCAATTATTAATGGTTAATTCGTAGATACAGCTACATTGAACAATGAACACCTATTATTATTATCATCCAAACAGACGTTTGTCGTAGAGAAACCGTAACACGATATTTCCGTTCACAGTAAGACAAACATCATTTATCTAAGAGTGACTGCAGAACAATCAAAATACTGTATCACAAATGCATTATTCCATAACATCAATGGCACTCCGGTCAAATCACGAAACTTGAAAAAAGCAAAAACAGACCTTTAAGACTAACGACAGCCGACAGTTTCATTTGTCTCAGTGCCGTTCTCTTTTGTGTAAAATATTATTTATATTCTTCCATCTCGGTGATTCCCTGTGTACTCGCTACGCTTCTTTCGTTTTATTATCCACCATAGTTTTAGATAAGTCACTATACCGTCTAGCTTCACTTTATACAATTCCTGGAAAAAACGAACCGTGACACTGATAAACGGAACACCGGGTTATTTACCAAGTGGAAAGAAAAACACCCTGGTCATTATTGTTGTGTATTTGTATTGCTTGTTTTTCTCGGGCCTAACCTGGTTATGAGCTTATGTATTATATCAAAACAAGCGAGAGAGAGGGAGAGGGAGCGAACAAAGATGGAAAGATAATTGTTTTTCTACTAACATCCTATCCGGTACTCACTGCAGCCCTTGAAATATAAGTTATAACACACTGTTATAAATGTTATAATGAACTTGTCAATTTTACATTGCTACCCTTATGTAATATAAGTTTTCTATTTGTACTACATGCCATGTCACCCAATGGATAACGGTAGGTATGTTTCCCCCGCGCAGTATTTAACTAGTTTTGTTATCGTGAATATAAAGTTGAACGTTTTTTTTATTCAAATTAAACTATCATAATATTTGCAGTCGGATTTCAAGTTTTTTCGTGATTACGGTATGCAATTCAATTTAACTTAAACAATTTAGAACCAATTTGTTCTTTATTTTTGAATATTAAGAAGGACCCTTGGTTAATACATTTTAACTTGTTTGTTATAACATATACATGTATAGAACAGACGTATAGGCGGTACATGTATTTATGTAAATATGTGTGTAAATTAATGTGCATAAACAAGTAAAAAACATAACTACCTACTGCAATATGGTTTAAAATGTTTTTATAAAACCTTATCTCGTACTGATACATATAAATATATAATTATCTAAACCCAAAGGGACGATGTACGTTTAATGCAATTTATTATTGAAATCATCAAATTGTAAAGCACTTACATTACAGTTTATGAAACAACAAACCGAATAACGATATATAAATATTATACGTGTGGGCGTAAGTAACTATTATTTATAAATTGTAATTATACATTAAGTGCGTCCTCACTGGCTACCTTAATTTTGTAAGTGTTAAGGTTAACAATGATGAATAATGTTCATTCGTATCTTTAGGTGACGCGCCAATATTATTAAATATATGTAAACAAAAAAAAAATGTTTAACTTTCGCAAATGAATTAGTTCAAACGAAAACGATTTAGTCGATTGGATAAAACAAAAAGCACGCACAATTATATAAAATCTATGAAATATAATAAGTGTACTTGATGTGATAAAATGTTATTTTTTTTTTTTTTCAATAAGTGAAATTTTACAGACGGGTAAATAATACATTTATGAGAAGTACAATTTATTAAAAGTATAAACCACATGGGTCAGATATAACAGAGGGTAAACACCCAAATATGTTTGTAGGTATAGGATGCACGCTTGTATAGTTTTGTCGAATTTTACTTTAAATCTTAAGACTCTAATTTTCCAGCGGGGAAATTTCATTGGAAATCAATAACATTATTATTCATTCGAAAATACCCATCAGGAATAATCATTATGATATGTTATTGGATTGTAGACTATATATATCAATGGATCATGTTTGCGAGATCTCAATGGATTTTAGATACATGGTAATGTGATATTTTGTTATATATTTAATATTTTCCGTGCGATGTGTAATATTGATTTTTCACTGAGGCGCGTATTTTATGGTCGTCAATAAGTTACACGTGGAGATAACTAATTAGGTTGAATATTACGGTTTTTGCACCGTTAATCATAATTGCATAACCAAAAATCCATGCAGCGCATAACCGCAGATCAATTAATGGACTATACGACTGTTAATACCGTCCAGACGATGCTATATTTTTTTAAAAATCTACCGTTGTTCGCATTTGATAATTATTTCCCTCGCATGATTTTTATGTTACGCAGGTACGTAACGTAGTGCCATAAATCGAACTAGTTGAAACTAGATTCATCAGTTAACGGCCATTTAAAAAGTAACAGCGTTTGCATTTTTTGCGTTCATAATTAATTTTTGTAATTTTTGTTATTTACTCATTTATGTTTTTGCTTCGTTTTTGTTTTGCTCTTTATTAAACTTTTCTGAAACATGCGTTAGTTTTGATCAACAGCTCCAAGGTATACCTACGTATGACTTCAGTAAATAACAGGTTTTATTTTAATACATTTATATTTTTTGTACTTCGAAATTATCACAGATTAAGTGAGTTGCATCATGCGTTGCGTGATTTAAGTATATAGCAGATATTTCGAACAAATTTTGAATTACGAACAAGTATTTATGAAGAAATAATATATATTTATGTATATTTGTTTTAGTTTTATATTTCAATACACAGTTTAAAAATCAATTGTCAGAATGATCTTCAATTTTGAAAACTTAAACATCGTTATTTGAGTATTGAAATTAAGATCGTAATTATTGTAATACAACAAGTAGTGTCTGCTTAAAGAGCATTACTAAAATATTGCACACGATATTTATGATTACGTTTCGTACGTTATTTGTTTTAACTTGCTTACTTATGAATTACAAGTAGACCAGGAGTAGGGGAGAGTATGAGGTTGATGGGTAAATGATTTATTGGACTATCTAAACCACTCGAATTTTGAAGAGAGGTCTGCACAATTAAAATCGATAATTTTTTGTGAACAATACAGTATAAGCTGATTGACTAATTACTGATTAACGTGCGGTGTTAAGAATTCCATCATCGTTGTACGGTCCTTATGTAAATAATGTTGTACTGCAGCCAGACCAATTACTTCCGGTTTGTAGATTGTTCTGAAACTACGTCCAGAAGTAGACGTAAACAACAATTGAAAGTTTTCAAAGACATTTTGTATTCCGAATTTATAATTAAACCGAATTCGTTCTTAGAGGATATAGTATTAGTTTTCTAATCACATGGCCTTTGTGACTTTGTGAGTATACAGATAATATACTCAGTATTGTGTGTTGTTATTCGCAAAAAAGATATTCGTGCAGTTCCGGGGTGTTGGGAGACGGGATATGTATCTGGATATAAAGTTATCGCGTATTACCTTATCATATATAACCTTTTTTTTTTATAGACAGTTAAAATTAAATCAAACAAGAAAGGTTAAGTTGTACAATAACTGAAATCGTTTAGGTACATCAGAAAAATGAAATGGTTATGGTTTTACGTGAATAATTGAATAACCTTTAACCTATAGCGGCTATATGTACAATATATATAAAATATAAGCAAATAATATTAAATAAATCTAGTGCCCAAGTCGCCACATAATATATGTTAAAGGAGCCGGAAGAATCACTAATAACAGGACGTCCGAGTAAATTGCACATTCATGTTATGTATAGAAACGATATGTAGGGCATGTCGCATGTAGGGTGATTGTAGTAAACGAAGACGAATATAAAACAATGATTTTGTTTTTCTTATGAAACGGGTCAAATATCATGCCATCGTATATAGATTAAAACTTACAGTCAATAATATATGTTCAACCGTTGTCTCGTTCTGTTGAATGGTGAAGTTGGGCGCGAACTATTATGGTACTGAAGTCAGAAAATTGTAAGTTTATCGAGTCAAATACGAATTTACCGTTTGTTGAAATTAGTTTTGTTCCGCTTCACTTAAATATTAAATGACCAGGCATATTATTGTTGTATTCGAAGTTATGGGATTAATGCAAACGTATTATAAAATCAATTTTGGCGACAAATTCGAAATTGAATACAACACTTCCTGAAATATCAAAGCATGTGTTGCTATAAAATACAAAATAAGTTCGTTAGATAAATTTTTGGATGAATGCGGCTCTGTGTCTTAGGAAATTTGTCATGTTTCGATCCCTACGTGGTCGCATAATATTACGAACAGGCCCACTTATAATATTTCAACAAAAAATACGTCGAGACGACGCAAAGGCACTAAGTATACATCATTTTTTACAATCGTAAATTTAAAAATATTCTTCTTAGAATCAGCTACAACATTTAATACTGTTCTACGTTTTGTTCTCAGTTTATTGTACAGTCACTATTGACGATATTCGTCCGCTAGATATCAGCAAGTTTTAAAAGAACACCAACAGATAGCGTATGATGTACCAGCTTTTTTTCTCTTTGACTTTAATATAATGTGATAAAAAATCAAAATGTAAAGATACGACTTGGAAGTTTGTTGTTTATAAAAATATTTGTAATATGACACAAATCCAGTGTCTCCGAAAACCCGAAAAATCTGGATTTTTGGATACTGAAATCCCATGTTAGAATTTTGGACCCAATTATGGGCTTACACCATTGAACCTACATGTTGAAACGGTTTAGATATTTTGTTGATAGTATTAGTTTATTTAAAATATAATACTATAGTTATTACTCGTTTATCAATAGTAAATAATAATAATAAATAAATAAATTCATAATAATGTAATTTAAAAAAAAAATATGTAGTTATTATGACTTAATTATAAGTTATTCATAAAAAAATACTTATTCAAAATTTCAAAATCCAAACTAAGAACAAAATCGGGATTTTATTATCCAAATAATGATTTTAGAACCAGAATCCAGATTTAAGATTAAATCCGAAAATCTGGATACTTCGCAATAGTAAAGATATAATCGTAATTAACAATTTCATGATTATTATTTTTAACAAGTTATTGTAACGTGGAAAAATAATACATTTTAATGATAATAAATTAATAAGTTTTTTCTTAACATACATTACTGTTATCGTAGGCATTCATTTTTCTGAAAAAAATATAGAGCATTATCTGGATCACTATATTGTGACCATAGTGATTTTTTTTATGTATTTTAGCAGAATCTTTTTTTTTGTATTAAAATTTAAATTGTATTACAGTGAAACCTCCACTAACGGACACCTCCCAATAACGGACACCTCTCAATAGCGGACGTTTTTTTGGAAACGGGGACATTTTCACTACTTTTCAATGGGACAACCTCCGAATAGCGGACAGTATTTTTATCTTTATTTGAAAATAATACGTATTCACATTCGTATGTACTCTTATAATAATGTAATAACGATAACAGACTCGTTATGTGACGATAAGATTACGACAAATTCGGTTATCGGTGAAACGGTTATGAGTTTTATGACAAAAGTATGTCAGTTAGTGACGGTTTTCGACGCGATGACTACGTTAAAACGAAAGCGGTTGTCGCTTCACGAAAAATTTGACATTTTAGATTACGGTAAAAACAACGGAAACGTAGGAATTCGTGCACTCGCAGAAAAATTTCAAGTTGGAAAAACACAGATTGCGGATATTGTGTCTAACTCAGTAGAAATTTATAAAGCGTGGATTCAAAAATTTCAAAAAATTTTGAATTTAAAAAATGTATCCCCTCTGAATAACGGACAAAATATTGGTGACCGAGAGTGTCCGCTATCTAGAGGTTTCATTGTAATTATTAATTGATCCCGGTGCTGTTAATTGGTAGGTCTTTGAGTCGTTAGTTTGAATTACTTTTTTATATCGATCCAACAGAATTTTGTTTTCCAGTTAATCGTACGGTCAAATTTTACGATATTCCACAAAAAAAAAAAAATGTTTTCATTCAATTTGTATAGTCACAAACATTGGTTTTGAAAGTTATTTATTATTCAATATTACCTTTTATAGAGATTTTACTTTACTTTTTGCGTATCCAAGTAATGGTTTTACTTATAACAATATAGGTTATTTACAAAATAATAATTTCACTTATGTATTACGTTTGTTACATTTACTAATAATTCTACTCGGTTAATTGTAACGCGGTTAACTAACTTATGTATTTTGAAATGTACGTTTTAAATAATCGATTGAAGAATTAACCCAAGTTACCTATATGATTTGATCCATGAGGGGCGGAAGAAAAAGTTATTCCGTCTGGTACATAATAAACGTATCTCATTCTAAATCTTAAATTACATTATTATTCGCCGAGTTTTTATATTTTTATTTAAGAACAATATAGTATAATAAATTATAGCGTATGGAGGTGGAATATATATAAATCAACATTTTTTAATATGTCTTATTATTTTATTAGACAAAATATTTCTATATATATAGTAAGATATAACAGTGGTCAATTTCAACGGAGTTTTAAATTACCAATATAATCTTCACAAAACGTTAGATCTCAGATGGTTGACTATCAGGGATTTTTAATAAAGTTTGTGCTTCGCTACTCCTTTATAAAATCTTTTTGCCTCTTTTGTATTCCTAAAAACTATTTTTAATAAATTTAGTTGTTCTGGTTTCTAAGAATAAACATGAGGTATTTTGAAAAAACCACATCGTATACACTATACAACCATGAAGTATACGCAGTTCTATCTTAAAATATGTTTATTGATTACAAATTACTTGAAAATTCTAATCATATCTTACAAAAATATGCTTGAATATATATTTATTAAAACTATGTTTTACACTATACACATAGCTTCTATTGAAACGCATATTATTAGTGCTTACCGGTTTAATAGAATAATGACGTATTTAAATTGGATAAGTTAACTAAGGTTGATTAGTTAGTGTTTAAACCAAAAGGTTAACAAATTATTTTTCAGTAATAATAATATGTTAATAGTATAAGTACTTGCTATAGTTAATAGTACTTTTGAATAACAAATTAAACCTTTAAAGTATACATTATATAAATAGTAGTATAACAATTTTTTCCCTATCAGAAACTCGCAGACATTTTTTTTTTTTTGCGGTAGTAAGATCAATTAACGTTATTGAAGAATTAAGTTCTAGCACTATATCGGCTTCCTTTAGAATTTTAATCTGATCTACCCGACCTCTTTCATTAAAAATAGTTTTTTTTTTCGGGAGCAATGGACAATAGCACGCATTGGTTTAAAGTTCCAAAGACTAATACAGCAATAGCATAATATCTCATTTTACAGTGGAGTCTGACCCGACATAGGAGGTTTACCAGTTTCTATTGCCGATGCTTTAAATAATTGTATTATAGTATGTTAAAATTAATAACACAATCAAGTATCATATTAATAATAAATAAAAACGACATGCTACATAAACGTCAAGTTTCAAAACGGAACCAAAGGAAGCGTACAATTATTATACATCTTGACGTTTATGTGCATTGGCGTTTTTTAAAAACTTACTGTATACAACTTACAACATCTGACACATTTTAATCAAATTTTCCTAATAAAAATAAATTATTGAGCAATATGGTGTAAACGAAACTAAATTTCAATATCTTCAGATTTATTAAATGTCTTACTTTTACATGTTTAATAATATTTTCAAGACGCACAACAAATTCTTACACGAATCGCAATCAAAAGTAATAATAATAAATAATAATAATAATAGTTTACGTTAAATTTGTTAACGATTTCGGTTTTTATCATCCTTAAGTGATAAAGTTTACCACCTAATTTTATTTGTAATAAAATATATAACAACTACTGGATTTCCTATAACAAAGCTTTGATTAACTTTATCGTACTTAAATTTGAAGATCTAATAACAATTGAAAACAAAAAGTTTCCTACTATCAGTTAAGGCTTTGAGTGACAACTTCATTTACGTCGTTGTTTCAACGTTTTTGCTTAATAACTTCGTTGCAATTATTTGTCTTTGAGTTGAATAATGTATCCTCTTGTAATTGTGTTGCCAATTAACATTTAATTATGAAATACACGAAACATAAACGTGAAATTAGCTCCTCAAATCGGTTAGTACTCGTATTTAATCCGCAAAGGTTCATCTAATAACCAGTAAACGCACTTACCTCAAACTCTTATGGTAAACACTGCGTAAACAAGATCAGAACTGAAACGTATATTTTATAATATAAGTATGGGACACCATTTGTCTTTCAGAGGGATGTTCGAGTATAGCTTTGCATTGTAATAGTATTACACATATAAATTAAAGCTAGATTAAAATTTACTTTCGATATTAATAAGACGATAAAGCCGAATATTCGATCAGTCACCCTAGCTGCATTATGGATCGTTTCAAAACTACGTGTTCGCCAAACGGGCTCCTACCTATAGCGGTTGGCCTGAATGACTTAGTGGAACGGTGGGTCACACGACCAAAAATAAATGTGTAACAAGAAGTGTCAAGCACATCCAAATAATTATAATACACTAAAAACTTGATATTTTATAATAATAATAATAATTATTATAATGTGATAGGCGCCCAACTGTATACATACAAATGACACAAAAATAATTTTAATTATTACGGACAACGCACAGCTTACTGCGGAATCAGATACAATGATAATAGAAATGTTTGTTATAATAATAAATAATAATATATATTCGCCCGATGGCGATCGCAAATATAGTCCGACGTGGATTCCTGAAGGCCGCAGCAAGAATCTTCGACTTTTATACACAGAACACAATTATATAATGCAATTATAACTTGAATAAATTGTGTGTATTTTCTACACTACGTTGTGTATTTTTATCGACCCGAAAACATAATCAGTTTGTATTATGAGATTCACCCGACGTCGTCTGAAGCACACTGTTTATCGAGACCGAGTTTAAATTACTCTTGCACTCGCAAACCGTCCGTAGCTTCGTTGTATTCCTCGAATCCTTTGATTGCTGATATGTTTAGTGGTTGGTACATATCGTTGAGGATACGGTATATAGTCAGTGGTGGCTCGTGGGAGCTGATTAAGGGAGTGCGACACGGCTGATTTTCGCGAGTGAATACGCATCGGGAAGACCGAGGGAAAACCGTTTGTTCTTGATATTATTATTTTATCGTTGACGCGGCATACGATCGCGGATTAAACTTATCCACCTGCACGCGATCACGTACGTTTCTACGTGTTTTATGATTCTCGTACACACATCAGACGCCGTCACATATCGTCCACACTTGCGCCATTTTGTGTGTATTAGCCTTCTGGTTTCTGTTGGTTCGCGTCACGCACGGTTAAAATTACTGGCGAATTATTATTTTTTCGTTGTGAAACATTACAGCGATGCGTACTAATTCATGTAGTGATTATTTTCTAAATTTAACAATGACCAACTGAACTGTACGATTTTCATGAATTTAAAATCAATATTTGATTACAATTATTGTGATTTGTCATTTACAATCGTTCATTTTCAATCTAACGCGGGGAGTGCGATCGTCCTGTCGTCCAATGAGTCACGAGCCGATACTGCACGTACAACATGACATTGGGAAATAATTAATTAGTTACCTATCTGCAGCGAGGGATGTTTGATGTATATCACCGTTGGAAATAGTTGAGAGCTAATGAGAAGCACCTTGGGTAATTGACACAAGAGAAACCGACGCATGTTACAGTGGTTACGATGTAAACCTGCTGAATAATTGTATACCAGCTCTGCTGGTGTCGACCGGAGAGAATCGGTTGGCGTTGGATACGGAAAGAACATAATACTGTCAT
The DNA here is from genome assembly GCA_949715065.1 of Periphyllus acericola. Classification (NCBI taxonomy): domain Eukaryota; kingdom Metazoa; phylum Arthropoda; class Insecta; order Hemiptera; family Aphididae; genus Periphyllus; species Periphyllus acericola. Next base: position 18,780,100 of record OX454270.1, on the reverse strand, counting down.
ACCACAGAATATCGATTATAAATGTATTAATACATAATATGTATTATACGTATTAGCATAATATATTATTATAATAATATGTATGTTGAATTGTAATACCTGAGATAAGTAACTACCCAAAATGTATTACAAGACTGAATTGATTAATACATACGTAGTTCATTGTAACAAATTAACTATGATATAATCATATTTTTTTTTCTGCGACACGGTAAACTATCGTGGCATCGTCTATTACAGAGTGTTGGAAGTCGTTCTGACGACTAAAATGTTTTAAGTAACGTTTTTTTTTTCTTTAATAGCATCTATAAAATACCTTGGACACCGCTTTTGCAAACAGCTGTTGTCGTAAATGAATCTCATAATCGGACAAGTCATACGTCTCAAATACGGATTGAAAGTTCCGAAACATTGTGATATACCTAGCAACAACATCTGATATGTCTCATAATACATCTACATCGCGTTTCAAGTGTGGTCAACGTTTACCAAACACTAGTTGTAAATCTTCAACAATCACCGGTGACGACTACACATAATGGCCATTTTGGCAACATTCACTATGACTTTTGGGGTACGTTGACAGACACTGGTGCTTGTCAAACGTTCAGCGGCTACGGCTATACGTACCTTATGTACTCGTATATTATAATATACAATATATTTTCAAATGTTTGTAATTTTCATCTAAACATTTTAGATGTGAATAAGTAACTAGACGATTATGAAATCATACCTAGTTTAGAAGTGATTAACAATTATATACCTCTGTTCATAAAGTTAAAATTTAAAGAAAAATATTTAAAACCATAAACGATAGTAAACAAACTTTTTTTTATGGACCAAAATACTTACAGAAAACTAAAAACTACATCTTTATTATTGAAAATATTATAAACGTTTAAATTATGTTATGTTGTATCATCTGTAGACTATAATACTTTGGTTAATCTTCTTCAAATTATAAAAAAATAATTTGTACTTGTATATATGTAATTAGAACGAAGCAATTTAAATTAGTATCCTGTAAATATATAATCGATAATCATAAACATAATTTAAATTGTTAAATCATTTAATATCATTAATAATCATAAATAGCTTCACGTGAATATTACAGTTTTGAGTTTATTGAAATTAATTATACTTTCAAGTACCTACGTACCTTTCCATTTTAATTTTGAGTGAAGATAAAGTGCATGTACTTTTGTAAGAAAAAGCTAGTAAAAGTGCTTAAAACTTTAACTCAATTAATTAGAAATTGGATGCAAATAGTACTTCAAGCTTTGTAAAAGTTCGAAAATTCTAAATAGTTTCTAAGAAAATATTTAAATCTGCTAACAAACGTTAACTCGTTGTTAAAAAAATTTGTAAAATTTGTAAAGTTTAGAAGCAAATATATACTAATAATGATATGAACTATAATAATATAAAAATTGTTAAACGGGTAAGACTCTACGATCAGGTGCGATATAGAGTGAATGAAATTATTGCTGTATTAGTCTATTATTCTTAAAACTAATGTACATTTGCTCTTGAAAAAATTATACTGAGTGAAATAGGTGGGTAAAATCAGTTTATATATTTTCTAAATATAATTGATATAGATGTAGTCGAATATTTCAAGTAAATTACAAACACTACAAATTGCTTATACCAAGTTGACTAATTTCCTATCAAAAACCTCTCATGATTGTGACGATTGGAAAAAACCTTCAGTTACAAATCATTTAACATATAAAAAAATTCGTATCACCATTATAAAACCAACATATTACTCATTTTACTTACTTTTAAATGGTTTTGGTTCGATACCGGTATTAATAAATGTTATTAATAAATATTTATAAAGGATCTTGTTTATTAAGAGTTGAAATAGTTATGAATAGTAAGTAGTCATATAAAGTCTTCGCCAAATATAATGCAAGATTTTATCTACCCGAAATATATTAAATTATGTTAAAACTGAACTGAATTATAAAATAGTTGATATTCGTACTGTGTAAAATTTGTTGCTTAAGTAAAATAGAAGAATATAATTCTTAGTTAATTATCATCAAAAATTGGTTCATATACAATTCTGAAATATTTAACAGCAGTAAAGTACTAATCTCTAACTTACAATACATTAAATAAACTAAAATTTTTAGCTCTTTATAATTGGGTTTGAAACATACTCGTATTTTATAACTTCTAGTACTCTTTTGCATCCGGTTTAAAATCTCAATGTTCCCATGTTATTATAGCATCTGTTTCACGCGATCGAAATGATATATTTATTGAAGTGTAAATTGTTATTTTTGTAACTATACAAAGTGTTTTTTTTAACCATTCCCACCCACATTTTTGGATGTGAAATCGTAGAGTGAGCATGGTTAAAAAACCACCATGTAAATTATGATGATTTATGCGAACGCGGAATTCCCATATAAGTAGGTACTACAATTTATAGCAGCTGTGTCTGGGATTCGATTGTACAATAGAGTTTTTTACAAAACCATTTAAAGCTCGAAAAAATCGTCAGTATTTACTCTAATGATAACTGATGAATAATGTTTTCAAAAACATATTCCACTCTGCAGTTTGTACATAATCGTATCATCAACTTCTGATTTTTCAAGGGTAGGTATCGAACCATGTTTTTATTTTTTACTTTTATATTTATGAAATAAATTCATGAAACAATCAACGAGTTACACTAAGTATTCCACATAGGTAACCAACCCACAATTTGTTCATTTAAGTAATTTGATCTGATTCGTGCATAAACCGAAAATTATACCGATATTTTGCTGAAGTAAATGATACAGTTTGACTATTAGCTCGGTTTAATGCGGGTCTTATAAAGTGTACCTTATAAAAAACTTACAAAATGCAAACTCTATTATTTATTACATTGTATTGCCACCGGTCCATATATAAGTACGTCAATAACTAATTTATTTGTAGTACGGAACGAAGTGACGAGTTAAACGGACAAAAACAAATATTAACCTAAATCATTATTATTGTCTTGTCGCTTCGTATCGCAACTTTGTACATTTACGTCGGGAATTTCATTGAAACTTGTTGAGAGTATTTTGACGTATGAGGGTTGCGAATCGGCATTGCAAATGATACCTTGTTAACGGATTGATGGTGTTGACGACCTTTCTAGTTCCCGCGAGAGTTTATCTCGTACTCGCTGCGTGTTGTACGGACATAGTTATTGTTATTTATTTCGTAACGTAACTTTTCTTTTTATTTTAATGTTTTCACTCGATTAGCACGTAAACCCTTTACGTATGTATATATACACATAAACTTTAAAGATTAATCTTATACCTTATACGTTATGAATATCTTGAGTACGATAATATGTAACCTTTTAAATAATCCATTACACGTTTCATGGATACGGTAGTCAATACGTATTACTCATTTGTTAATATATTCATCAATCTTACACAATATCCAAACTAAATATGAAATCAAATAAAAAAAGGATTTTATTTAAAATTAAATATTTTGTTTTTATGACTTTCCAAAGTATTATTAGTAATAATATGATTACAACGGTGAACTTTATACATAATATATAATTCAATCTCTCCCCGTGTACCCGTTTTTAATTCACTTTGCTATTGAATAATTTACTTTATTATTAACGTGAAGACATATGACGTATGTGTGTGCGTATTTTAATTGATTGTGTACCTAGGTTGAAATAAAATGGTATACGCTTTTAATAAGATTGTATTTTTATGCGTCCAGGTGTCGTTTTATCCGAAAAATATTTTATTCAAAACAGTTCCTCGCCTGAAGCGGCTTTTTATGTACTTCTTGCATTATAATTTTTTCATACGAGATTATACCCTGTGTTCGTCAAATTTTACGAGTCAGCTTTTATTTGTTGTCACTATTTTGTATTTATATTTAAATAGTTCGTACAAATCATACAGTACATAATACAGTACGTTTGGAACACACAATTTTATTGTAGGTTCGATTATTTTTTTAGTTTACTTGTTTTTTCTCTATTTGAATATCGATTTATATACATACATTTAACTCACTGAATCATGCAACCGCGTTCAGTTATAACCCTAAACCCAATAAATAATAACACATTCCACGGCTTGTACTCAATAATATTTCGTGCCATCGAGACGTTCGCGTAAGCCGCGCTGAGTACGTAATTTATTACGTTGCTGCCGCAAACCGTAAAAGTGTGAATGGAAAATTTTTGGCTGCTGTAAGCCACTATGAACACTTTTGCGAAAGCCATTGAATTATTTCTTGTCGTCTACTCCTTTTTTTTACCCACGTAAATGTGGTGGATATGTTTGACCAATCGAGGACAATATTCTACGGTATTAAATTTAAAACGTATATCTTCGAGTATTTATATGTATATTGTAAAATGTGTGTCTCTCCTTTATTTAAAAACAGAAAAATTTACGGAAAAGTATGCGACAATATTATTTCTCGCGTAAACAGTCTTAGCGTTAACTCATACGGTCATAAACGATACTGCACCGTGTCAGGGCTACGCACTTCAAACGGCACAATTTTCTTTTTATCATTTTCAATATAAAGTTTGTATATTCTCCATGTGTTTTTCCTCGTGTTATGTGCACCCATTATTACTCGTTTAAAATGTTTATTTTTGTTTTCATTTTGTTTCAGGTAAGTGAATCCGTTGTAATTTTGAACGACTGAATAAAGCTATATACGAAACTCATCAAGAAAAACGGTAACGTGTACCTTAATAGATAATTTAATAGTTCCTTAAAACACTAATGCTCTTTTTAATTATCAAAATAACTAATTATTGTCTTTCTGTAGGACATTACGAAAAACCTAATGATCTTTTTAAAATCGTTTACTTTTGTCGCATAGTTTCTTTAATGGAGTTCTACTAGGTATTGTATTGTTAAATTAACGTCTCGGTTGTATGTTGCCGATTGGACTCAGTTGTCTTGCAAAGTTTCTGGAACTTTAATTTACTTTTAAAGTTAAATGGTCGCTCCATCTCCAGTCTGAACTTAAGTAATAAATACAGTTACCTAATTTACATTGAACAGAATACTCTATTCGCCATCATTAGTTGAAAAATCAAAGTTTAGTTTATTATTGATCACGTATGCTTTACTGAAATAGATAACAAACAAGTTGACTGCAGTCACACGTTAATGACTAAATAATTAAATTTTATAATAATCTATAACAATTCAAAATTATTTTCACCGAAGTATTTAAATTGAGCTGTACGACTGGTGTCCACTGGTCCACACATGGTGTTTCTAAATATCATATACATAAGTTAATTTGCTCAATATATATTCGTAGGTTTTTTGGGTTTACATGAGATAATGTTCCTAGTCCTTGATGAATGTCTTTTTCCCAACTGAAATTTAATTTTATGTTTATTTTTTTTAAATATATTTTAATTCGATGAACAAACATATATATACAACTATTAAAATAATCGTAATGATACCATATAAAATTATAAATTCTTTGATAGGAAAAACGTAAATTAACGTATTCTCTTAGACAAAATATTTTCTACGACAATCAATATACTGTTAATTTATTTTACAACAAAAAACAATTTTTTACTCGCTGAGTTTGTATAAAAACGGTTTGTTTTGAGTTCATCGTTTATTACTAACTAACATTTTGATTTTTTAAACTTCGTAGGCATGTCAAAAAAAATTTTCTTAGTTTGTGACAATTTTTTAAGTATAATTTAGTTTTGATGAAATTTAAATAAAATGAAGAAAACAATTTAAAAATAATTTACATACACATGTACATATTTAATGCAGTCATTGTAGGGTAGACATTATTCAATTTGATAATTGCATATAGTTTCATAATCATAACTAAACATTTATACATAGAAATTACAATTAACAACGTTTTTTTAGAAATGTTTAGATATCATTTAGAGTTATTTAGTGAGTATTTTAACCAATCATTTTATACTTCCGTAAATCATTGTGTTTCCACGAAAGAATAGTTTTCATGCTACTGATTTTAATTCATGTTTTTAAATCGAATATTATTCTACTGAATCAAATATTTTCTTATCACGTTCATGCAGGTGTACGATAAATGATTCCAATAAATAATTTTTTTTTTCTTCGAAATATTGTTTATTAGTAGTATCAATTAGTTGCGTGCTAAGGAGACGTGAAAAGAAAAAAACCCGAAATTTACGGTTAGACTCTCACAACTTTATACCGGTCGGTTTGGAAATTTTAGGCATTACGGCGTGAATTTAATGGGGAAGAAAAGTTTTAGGCGAAACTTTCGAACGTACACTCATAAGACATAGACACAAGACAAAGTGTTATACAAGTGCGCGCGTGTACGATATCGGTACAAGAATTAATAAAATCGACGGCGTGGCTTGTGGTTATAGCTAGTTGTATCGCTACAGCATCATCGTTATCGATTTCGAAATCGCTGTAAGAGTCACAGATCTTGACTAACGCATATTACTGCCAACGGTGCTACAGTGGTACATACTTTCAAGTGGTTTCAAAAGTACTGTTCGGTTAGCATGCCGATGAACGATGAAAATATTGCTTAATTAATTATTATGTGTATAACGGTAGAACGCCGCGATAACGGCGCCGATACCTATATGTTGTTTCGCGAATTACGTGCAGTATACAGTATTAAATTATTATACATTATTTAGGTGGTACGCTGCCGTTGTATGTTTTATGTTACTCGCCGGGGATACTTCGATTCAAAGTCGGTTTAGCGATTACAGGCGCGGGGCACTCGATCGGAATAATATAAACTTGGTCCATATTATATATTCCGGCTCGCACGTTGTTGTCGGGTATATATATTGTATAGGGATACGTAATCGAGCGGTCCGCAAATTCTCACTGTAATACCCGTAAGTTCTAAGTTTATATTTTATCCTTTTACCTTCTTATTGCGTGTTAGCGTCATTTTACAACAGTAGGTGTAATCGGCGGAACTAAAGGGTTTTTAGGTTCAATAAAAAATGTATGAAGCGATATTGGCTCCGTAGGTTTTCGGCGCTCGTTTTATTTATTTATTTTTATACGCAATAATATACATGCAAATTCGTTTTTAAAGGAGTTCATTCGGTGGTAATATAACGATCGCGGCAAATTATGTTTTGCTTTTTACAATAAAAAGAAAACACTATTTTATTGACTATTATATATATATATGAGTGTGTGTGTGTGTTTTATTTGTGCATTTATAGAATATTTTTAAAGTTTATATTGGACACCGTGTGTTGTATTTTGTAATAACTTCAAATAATAATCTTATACTTGGTTTCACAAGCAGTGCTCACTCGATTAAGGCAACATATTCACCAACACCTTTATTTATGAATAGTTAATACGCGACGATGTCTTGTGCGTGTAAAAATTAGCATTGAAGAGTTAAAAACAATAATAATAATAATAATCATTATAACAATACAATTGACTTGGTATCAATGTATTCGGAAATTTATAATATAATTACGCACGCATTTTTGTGTGATACGTAAACATCGAGTCCATTCATGAATCATAACCGTATGGTTTATTTGCCGAGTTTTCGAATTCTTAAAAAAACGATCATCATTTCACGAGTTCCAGAAAATTGTACTCTACGCTTAAGCCATACACACTTTTCGTGAGACGGATACTGGAACGAACACGTCGTGTTGTGCAGTGATATAATTTCACGAACGGGGAAAACTTTTATACGGTTATTGCGATGAATACGTGTTCGTCTAAGCTTGATGTGATCAAGTGAGATACAGCACGAACAGTATTAGCTATTTACAAAACTACTGTTGGTTGTGTTCTAAAATCGACGATTCGCAAGGGAAGGCCGATGTCGTGGTCGAGTTGCCATTAACGTTAGCCGCGTTTCGACAACTATACACGTACGATAACGTGCTATTCGAGTTCATCGAAATTATAATATTGAATTTCTCGTCAAAAACAATGTCCGTATCGTTAAACGAATAAATTAAATCTGTTTACTGTTTATACGTTTAATAAAATGGATACACGTATGTTTTTCAATTCATGAAATAGATAAACTCGACGAACCGAATGATCAAGTTGGCAAAAGTTATACGTTAGGCAGTGAAACATATTATATAATATTAAACACCGCAGTACTACAACTTATAATCGTGACTTAAACACATCGTTCATTTACGTGTTGCTGGGTGTGGTGCACGATGTTTGCCCGTCATATCGGTGCGATGGGTGCAGTGTACGTCCTCTCAACGCGCCCCAATTCGTCGTGCGTCACTTCGTCGAAAACATCCCTTCACACGATACCCTTCACCACAGGGTCTTTTATATGAGTTTATTTTAATACATTTTTAACTTCGGCATTGGTTCCACATACCTTATCTATTGGAAAGACAGCAGTACTAAGCGGCATTATTGTACTATGGTGATTTGGACTCGCTGGAGGTGTCTACGGACTGTTCTACCTTTATAATTTCACGTTTAGGATAAGGCCCTACATCGCAATCATAGTGTCGCTATAGTGGTTCTTATCTATATGACTCTAATCAAGTCGCTATATACGAGTATATATATATATATATATATATATATATATATATACCGTGTGTTCAATTTTAAAGGTAACAGGAAATATTTCGATCCTGTGACCTTAAATTTGATTCGGGGTTTTTGTACTGCATATAGGACTTATAAATACATATTTTTTTAATAAATTCAAATTTTTAATTTTTTTTTATCAGCGCATGCGCAGTAAAATAAAAATTTCTTAAATAGCAACCACTATTTTGGAGACCGGATTTCGATTTCTTTATTTTTTCTGAACAACTTTGATCTTTACAGTTTTTTTATATCTTCAAAATTGCCATTTTTATGACGGTCGAAATTTTAAAATAGTTAATTCGTGAATATCGCATTTTTCAACGCTCTATCTTAATTTATAGGTATAGGTATCTTAATTTATAACAATTTACGGTATATATATACGAGTCTATACGGTGAAATTTCCATATAACGATCTTAACATCCATTTGATGAATTATTTTTGAGAACAATGACCTTCATTGTTAATCATGCGTAAATATTATCTCTGTATAACGAATCTGATGTTTCTTTATAATAAATAAACTATTCAATGACAAACCTGTTTTTGTAAATGTTGTCATTATCAATTTTGAATTTAAAATGATTGTCCAAAAATACATGTACCTATGATATTCTTGTTCTGCTAAAAATAAGACATTGGTTGGCAAGCCAGTTAATTTGACTGCAGTTCCAATATTGACGTAAACGTATTTATACGCTCAAATTTTTCCATACAGAAATGTTGAAACCTAAATATTTGTCGGTTCCCGATAAACTTTAAATTTTGAATAAAGTCCATAATGTAGTTAAAAAAAAGATATTGTCGAAAAATATGGTATTCTGACAAGTTCGCTTCGACCCTATTGAAAAATCGCGAAAAGATAGTGAAACATGTGGAAGAATCTTCTCTCATAGCCAATAGAAAACGAATGAAAGTGTGTGTTTATGAAGATGTTGACAAAGTTATGTAATGTTATTACAATGTAAATTGTACAATGATATTTGATGCTTATTTTTAATTTGTACATAATACATTTATAGAATATGATTAAAAAAAGTGTAATTCTATTTAACGAACTCCTCTATATTGCGATTTTTTTTTGTTCATCATGAGACTTCGTCACATGGAAGTTTCACTGTATATGATGCCTTGTTTTGGCATTATACATGCGTAAGCCGTGAAATTAAATTAAATGTCAACTATAATAACTATGAGTTGACTGCGATATAAAGTCGCGCGATGAATATATATATTTTAAGAGATGGATGCGATAAAATGTCGCACGATGTTATGCAGATCCACAATGAAACTTTGCGCATCATTACACAATACTTATTAACTTTCTCGTTTACTCTTTTTGTGCTGCCTCATATTGCATAAGACTCGATACTCCGTGTAACGGACATCAAACGAGTGTTTTTGAGTTTCTTGCGACTAGTGGTCGGTAATAATTTCAAGTCTCCTCTCGTGAGGGGTGTACGAAAATTGATACAAATAAAATATTTATGATTGAGTAAATTTTTTTACATTTCGTTTACACTACGAGTACAATCTACATAATTTATAGTTATAACTCGAAATGCCATACTGATGAGATGATTTTTCATGAATAATTATTTTATTAGAGTATTTGATCATTTTTAAATGTAGCGATTGTATCGTTGAGTGCTGCATATTCTGACCTGCCATAAAGCAATGCTATACTATTATTGTAAATTGTAAAAAAATGCGATAAATCATTACATTTTAGGAACGATTACATCCAAATATTTGTACTCCCAAAACTTATGAGAGTTTTGGTAAAACATATGGGTTGTGCATTTTACCATATTTGGACAATGTTCACACTAAATAAATGCAAAATAACTTCTGTATTATGTTTATAAAATGCATATGTTTCATAGTTAATTTATAGATAAGCATAATTTAGAACTACTTTGTTCCCTCGATAAATAAATGAAGCCAATACAGCATCTTTTTATGATCAGAATAAAAAAAAAATTGTTGTACAATTTTCATATTTTTTAATTGAAAGCGATTCCACATTCACTTCAGTTGTAATACCCTTTTACGTGCAATTACGTTTAATTTGATTAGTTAATTACGTAGGTATTACACATGTAATTGAACATTTCATAAAATCTTATTGTTTAATGTACTGAATTTATCATCGGCAGTGACTAGAGAATATTTTTCATAAAATAAAATCAATAGATTTTGTATATGAGTATTTTCTTTAAACATAAAGTTGACGTTTTAACTCCCTCAGGAAGCGTTTTGAGTGATTGGGTCGGAAATAAGTTAGCGAGCGTGCGACACGCTATTTCTTCATGTGTATATAATATGTATGTGCTTGTGTTTGCCTTTTTGTGTGTGACGGTGGCCCATGTCGCTAATCTGATTATTTTATCAAAAATAATAATAAAAGCCGTATAGTTACAGGAGTTGGCGGAGGAATAGGTGTGCGACTAAAAAGTTTTTTAATTCGACAAGAAAAATATTATTAACGTGCTCGAATAAAAGATCAATAATCAAGATTTTACGAGAAAGGAAAAAAATCGTGTTTATAATACGCTCTCCGCCCGAACACGCATGTTTATTTTTTGCGAAAACTGTTTCTCCGGCATTTACGGTACACTGTGTTGAACCAAACGTGATATTCACTTACATCTATTGTACATACGTGTAGTGCACTATAGTGTGTACGGGCACGTGCGTGTGTGTCGCCCGAACACATTTATGAAAATGGAATTTATGCGACCTAATTCTCAGCTGCACTTCCATTTCGCCTAACGAGGGACACAATTCACATTAAGACTTCTGGATGGAAGCCAAAATGGACTCAAAATTGCCCTTATATTTCACAGTTTTACGCTAAATCGTTTTTCCCAACATTTGATCTTGACATATTATCTCCAACGCCAATTTGGAAAACGATACATTTACTCTGAAGTCTAGACACCTAATATACTAACGGATTTGATTTGTCAATTTCTCGCCAAACATTTTTCTTCGTTATCAATACGATTTCATATGTCCGTTTGTTTATTTCTATTTTTTTTCCGTTTCGTCAACATTGTATGTTTATAGTTGATGCGGTTACGCATATATTATAATGTATGTAGCTGTTTCAGTTTAATGATTGAACACAGATATATGTTGGTGTTTCACAAAACTATAATTTATTATTATTTTCATTTTTATGAGCTTTCAGCATCACTACTATAACACTAACATGAACTACTATTAAATATAATATAATATGTCATTGAATAGTGAACTTAACACCAGACGTGTGTACATAATGTCATAATATCCATATACCTACACAAATAGTATGTACAGTGTTGATGTTTCAAATCTGATACGATGAGTGGAGAGAAGGGACGTGAATAAGTTGTCAAAACGAAGCCAAAACTATTCGGTCAACTAAATCTCCATGTTCTTTGTGCTGAGCAAATCGCATGTACCGCATATTTTAATAACCCAATAATATTAATGATAATACAAGTCTGGTTCACTCGGATTATGCCCAGTCAAGTAAAAATCCACCGGATGGTACTGTTTTTTTTAGTAAGAACGAAATATTGTTGCTATCAGCGCGACACTTGTTTGCCGCACCTCTACTTTTTGTCTTGACTTTTACAACCGAGGATCTTTCCCCTCTTTTTGATATTTGGTAAAGACCGCCTTCCACAGAGTTATTGTAGTCGACGTAAATCGCTCACACACACACACACACACGCACACACATAGAGATCAAAGTTTTACAGTACTTTTAACTTATATTATATAACTTTATACAATTGATAAAGCGGTTCCTCGCTTACTTTTTTTACGGTATGTCCCAACGTATGTGCTTGTTTTGCCTGAGAATTTCAATGAACGACAATATTAATAACTGTATTAATGTACGGACGGATGGACGAATACTACTGTTATGTTATTAAATACAAATGCAGTGCATGTGTTTTTGTTCCGGGGCGAACATGGCTGTAAATCCATATTTTACGTAACCAGATTTAATTAAGTAAAACGATTGTACACTCAAAACGATTGTACACTCAAAACGGAAAGCAAACGAGAAATATTTAATCAAGTTGAAGTAATTTACTCCGTCTGTATAGTACATCAAAGTTCACCAATGCTCGTCGGAAGAATATTGTTTGGTCCCGCCGTCTTGGGTTACAAGAGCATCGGCACACCCTGCCCACCCGTGTAATTTTATGAAGTCTCGATTTAATTAAAAGAACATCTCACTTGGGAATTATTTAAGCATTCAAGCAGTGAAATTGAGTACGATAGAGGGAAGCGGTAAGAAATGAGACCCGTAGCGATAATATAATTTTTAACAACACTAATCTCATTTGTTCGCTTCACCATAAGCATTATTCTCCTTTGGAGTTTTCGCTTTCAATCGCGACTGCTGAACAAGGTCTGAAAGTAACCCAAGTGCACCGCGCCCGCAGAGAAATCGGTGTTATCTCATTGCACTTAAAACACGCGCATAGGTTCTATGTGAACCGTAGTGTCGCGAACCCAGTACTGCGGCGTACAATAGTTATTTCTTATGCGATAACGAGTTCGTGTAGACATAACACGCAAAAGACACGGTGCACATAACATTATGATAGCACGTGATGTGGTGACGCGTAAGTGCGTACAGTGCGATCACTGCAACTTGTATTCTGCGGTTGAAGTTTTACCGTTATCGATCAGTTGAAAACGCTTTTTTCCCCGTTCACAACAAATCATGACGACTGCAGCGTATCCACACGTCGCGTACGTTTCCTTCGTTCGAAACGCGAGCCGCGTGCAACATGAACGCGCGTGCGCCGCGTATGGTTCGTGTGCACGCGGTTAGACTCGAGAGCGAATGTCGCCGGAACAACCGCGACTGTAGCAAACGACGGGTAGACGGTGATAGCAATAGTGATAAAAATAAAAATCCCTCACCGTGGTACTGCAACGACGCGCGTATTGCGTAATATTGTATATAACATGTTTTTTTTTTTTATTTATTTCTTTTTTTTTATTTGAAAATTTTACAATCTGTATTACATGACACAATAAGTAAAATAGATAACTGATATAACACTATATACATAATAAAATACACATGAGGCACATGATGAGGGAAATCATCCAGCGATGGTCTAGTAAATCTAGCAATTTATTTTTTTATTTTTTTGTTCATTTATTTAATAGGTCACGGCACCAATTTCTTTTAAGTCGGCGTGTTGGGTTGTCAGGAAGAGTACGTGATGCTAGGTGAGTGACTAAAGGATTGGGATGATGTTGCAGTTTGGAGTGAAATCTGTTATAATATAATTTAGCTAGTTGGTCAACTGTTGGAATTCTTAAATCATTGTGCAGGGTTTCATTTGTTACATACCACGGGGCCGAGGCTATTAGCCGGAGAGTGATGGACTGGGAAGCTTGGATAGTGCGGACTTGGGAATATATTACAAGTTATCATTTTAATACGGTGCGACCGCCGTGCGCCGTCGTCGGTTCACACTGCAGTGCGTTTCGGAACGGGTGGGCCCGGCCGGGGTGACACACGATACACGCGACGTGTACACCGTAGGCGCAAGTGGGATAACGGTGTAATTTTGCGAGTAAGTACCCGTAACACCGAGTGGCCGTTATTGCATCTTTAATATCCATTCGTGTGCACGTGTGTGTTCGTGTGTGTGCGTGTGCGTGCGTGTGACCGCATCAACGGCCCACCCGCAGCCAACCCTTAGGCGAATGGTACGTATAATAATGTGTGCACTTGCCACGAGTCGGAAAATTGAAGGGAAACACGGCTGTGCATTATAAACGTATTAAAAAACCTTTATACGTTGGTAGTGTACGTTGTATGCGCGTGCGTATAAATACAAAAATATACTGTGTCTCACGTTGTCGTGCTGGGCTTAATACTGGGTTGCATGCGGCACATTACGATTTTTGTCGATCATCGAGTGATAATGTGTATACTGCTATAGTTTTTGTCGTAAGGGTAACTTTCGAGTTGAACCTTGCAGTCTAGTAACTTGGTATAAACGCTTAAATACTATATAAGAGTCGGGATTGTTTAAAATTTCAGATAATCGTAGATTCCCTGATTCAAATGATACGTTTAAATGTAAAGAAAAAAGATAAATTCATATTTAAATGATTGATTACATTTAAGAACTAATTTTATATATAAACTTACCGTTTTTTTATACTTTGTTTAATATTTTAGAATTTAGAATAGAAAATACAGAACAAGTATTAGTATATATGATAATAATAATTTATGAAAAAGATCGCGGTGAACGCGCATACGGGTAAAACTAACAATTTGGCTTATTATGGCGGCTAACAATGCGAAGTATGAAAACAACAGTATGGCGGAAATGCGAGTTATTTTCCAAAGCAATTTGCAAGTGATATAGCTTATAATATTATTGATTTGATAATAAATTGAACCATGTTATATAATTATTTTATAGTTCGTAAATTCGCGTGTTAGAAAAATAACAAAAAAAAAAAAAACTCGCGGCGAAATAATAATATGTATGACTTGCATTCGTCGCGTCACTAGCTTACGTAACACACACGCGGCGGAACAAAACACCCACGGGCCTAACATTAATTAAAAACGCGCACAAATATTGTGTAAATTACATGTATTATATATATTCGTATGGCATGTATCATAACCTTGCGTTATCGATCGTGCGTGGTCACTTTTCTCATCACCCGACTGACGTATCGGGCAACGGACAAAAATATAAGTATTATGTGACATGACGCGTGTGCGCTGATCGGTCATCGACCGCATGAACGTGTGTGTTAAAGGCAATGCCAGTAACAAATAATAAATAAATAAATGAATCATAAAACGGCATTAACATTGCCGTCCGAAGTCGCGGCGGCGTGGACAATAATTAACCGTATTTTATTTGATAACTCCGAATTCCATTTATTCCACGCAATTGTGGCAAATCGATGTTGACGACGATTCTGTTAGGTCCCCATGATCATACTGACGTCGACACAGTGTGTTAACGAGAAATGAGAATACGGTATAAAACCGAAAACGTATACGTACAATGTTCATCAACTAACTAACGGCCTGTATGGTGTATGGAGCATCGGTTATTTGACCACCGGTGCGCTGCCGGGTTAGGGTCTGCACCCACGCGCGGTGGACTAAAATCGTTCTTATGCTAAGGCTATGTGATATCAAACGGTACGGATACGTGAGTACGAAAGTGACGTGTAAATTATGCGGTAGTCGCGCAATAAACGTCGCGATATCGCGCGTAGACAACGTCGTTACAATACTGAGTATTACCGCCCATTATACGCATATCATTACGGATTGTATGCCGGGCATATATTGTTCCGTCTTAACGTATACTTTGACGTGCTAGTGTTGTTCAGTGGCATTTTATTATTCCACTACGTGTTATGATTGATGATTTGTCCGTGCCCCCCTCGAACCGCGATCGCATTACGATTGTACAAAATAATCGAGCCGGTGATATGTTTATGTTGAACACCGTGTGGTGCAATTATACCGACGTAGCGAAGTACGAAGAGCTAGATTAGCTATTCCCCTGCGTAGGGGAATGGTCATGATAATTATTTATGTTAAACTTTATTGAGTGTTGTAGTTGCATCGTATTTTTACGATCAGTTCAAAGTTTAAAAAATATGCACTATAATTTTATTTATCTAACTGCAGTACTAGACTTACATTTAAAACTTACAGATTATAACAATGAATTTATTTTTAATTTTTGAGCTTAAGGATGTTTAAGGAACGAACGTTCTCTATAGGTACATTTGAAATGATCAAGTATCGCGATATATGAAATTTCATAAGCGTATTATGAATATAGTAATGTAGAAAACTCATTGGATGCGGCTAAAACTTTCGCCGAGGAATAATCCTTGAAATTTTTTTTTTCATAATATATATACTATACAATGTATTATAATTGACCTTTACGTTCGGAATTATTATAATTTTCCCATGTTCGTTTGTTGCTTTCGTTTCGGTTTGGTGTGTTGTAGATATTGTTAAAATTATAACATAAAATGTACTGTTGGCTTTTATGACGTGAAAATATATTTTCTGGGTCAATTGAAATAATATATAAATATGAATATATTATTTTTTTGAAAAAATTATATTATTACTTTTTGAAAGTTTTTATTTTTTACATTTCTTTAGTTTTTTTAATTGTATGCGATTTATTTTCCTAAAAAGGACATATTCTTCAAATCGCGTATCGAACCAGTATTAAGTATTAAGTATTTTATTAAGCCTTATGTATGTTTATTTGTAAATATTATATGTCATACTTACATTGAAAAATGTTTATGTATTCCTCCACGTATCTAAACTTTCATTACATAAAAATTATAAATATAAATAGCAACGAATGGTTTCTTTTTAAATTTTAATTCACAGAAATTTTCAGAAGCATCTTCTACATCAGTCAGTATATAAATCTATAAGTTAATGATATATCGTCGTTTATAAAAATAAAACGTAAGAAATTGTTCCACGAATAAAAATGAATATATTTCACAAAAATGTTGCGGACTTATGATTTCTTATAGTAAAATAAATAATATGTGACTAACGTTCAAAGTACCTCTTATAATAATATGTAGTAGTTAACCCATCCTGTACGCAAACAATAAATATTTATGATTATTTAACACTGTAGAATAAAACTAATTATTACCATTGCAAGTATTAACAGTCGGTAAAAATATTTTAGTTTTAATCGATAGAAATGAAATGCATGATATATGTAAAGCCAAAAAAAGAAAAACAATTTGAAACAAGAATTTTGCATTTTAAAAATTATTTAATACATATTTTGTAAATAAAACGTTGTACGAATAAAATATTTATTTAATGAACTATATACTGACCTACCGTGTTTTAATTAACCATTGCGATGGGTAACTAAAACTCGATTTGATGTTTCCTATGATGTCCGTAACTCGATTGCTCAAGGCTTCCAAAGTTGCTCGAGTTGTGTATGCGGGGTTCGAGCTCGAGGCCTTACATCTGCCTTTGTGTCAAACACAAAGCGAAAGGTCTGTTGCCATTGCTGTGCGCTGTACCAGTTCTGAGACAACGCACGTGCACGTTACGTTTCAAAACGTCGGCCGAGGCCTTACATTCTCCGGGCTAAAATTTCCCCGCAACAACAGACGTTCACCTGACGGACCCTTCCGCCCCCATCGCGTGTGCCATCCTACCCAAGGCCGTCACCGCCTCCTCGACTGTAGTTCACTACCCATGTTTACGTTTGTCCGAGGGGGTGCATATCGCGCAAATAAAAACATTGATATATCCATACAGTCTTATTGTTCCAGGGCATAACTTTATCAGTATATTTTACCACGTATATACCTGCATCACAGTATTACGTATTATATGAAGCCTTAGGACCCCATGCCGACACACAAAAAATCATATCATTTTTAAAAAAAATCGAAATGTTCAATTTAATTTAATCTTTTTATATTCTCTTTTTGTTCTTTTTTGTTGTTTTTTTTTTTTTTTTCTTTTTAAATCATTGTAAACTAATCTAATTACTATAAGCTAATAACCTTTGTCGTTGATGCTTAAACAATAAAAAAAAAAAAGTATTACGTGCAGCAACAGTATGTCGAACTAAATCCACCGTGTGTTTTAAAGATATTTTACCCTCGGTTCTGAACAATTACGAGTTGTAAGTTATTATTATTTTCTTTCCACATTAGTAAACAGCTGGTGTGTGTACTACCAAAACAGGTTTACCGAGAACACTACACCACGTTTCTATCGAATACTCAGTTTCATTCCCGATAACATTCGATGATATTATTTCCCTGCTCCCTTTATTCCACTCCCCCAACCACTATTTGCCGTTTGAGATTCGCAAGGTATTATATATTGTACTGCGTAATTAATTATTAATACAATTATATAGGTCTTTATTCTCAGAATCAATAAGAAATTACAAAGTAACTGGGCTACGTTAATTACGTATACGATTTAAAACTTCTGTAATACAATTTTTCAAGTATCCATAGAGATATGACTTAAAATAAAATCTGTGTTTTGAACTTAAGTTTCAACTTTTTGCGAGTATATACCTGCAGGATGTTGTAGAAGTTTGTAAGTTATACCTATATACACATATGACTTAAAAATAGAGATTCGAACATTTCTCTAATTATTTATTATATCTTGTTTTTCGAAAAATATTACTAGAAATGTTTTATTCAAAGCAAAGAAAATTAGTTTTTACAATAAAAACGAACGAAGAGAATATAATTTATGTATATTTTATCTCTATATTTTATGTAAAATACTACAACACATACAATTTTCATGTACTCCAATTGCTTAAGGAATTTAAAAATTGTTACAATCATCTAAACTGAATGAACTCCTAATTTAAAAATTATACATCAAAACGAACAGAAGCACGAGTTCCATAAAATTACATTAAATATGTGCCCTAAGCTTTATAATAATATATATCCGAGTAGAGTTCCGCGTTACTTGGTTTCTGTAATTTAATTGCAAATAAATTACGATTACGTTTAAACTTTATAACATAAATGTATAATGTAGAGAGTCAACATTAAAAGTAGACAGTAGTGTAACTGTCATGTAGACCAGTTAAAGTAAAATATGACAGTGAATTTCATGTTAAATTAAAATACAATTTGAATTGATATCATAATTTATTGTAATATAATCGGGTTTGTCACAAAAATAACGTTTTATCTTACTACATTTATAAGTTGGTCTTTTTGCGTCAAGAACTGAAATCGCACGGACTTTTGTTTTTACCATTTTTACTGAGTGTTCAATTCGTGTTCGATCAATTATTATTTTGTTCGTTGTTAATTATTTACCTACTTCACAGTTGTACTATTGTTATTTGTAACCTCAAAAATATTATGAACAAGCCTTCTATAATCTGAAAACGTGTTGCACAGTAACTGCACAAGTTTCGCATAGAAAAATTGTATTCTTCTAAATAAGATTTCCGATTTTTGACGTTAAACTTCGTGGTGAGCATAACTGTCCACGTTTTTTTTTACTAGTTTTATTTTCTTCATTTCAAATATAAGTAAAAAATACAACGAGCATAATGTTACAGTTTTTGAATCAAATCACAAAGGTTTTAACAATCGATTTATGAATGTATTCATTGTTCTCGTGATAAAACTATAAAGACGTATCGCATTATTAAAGTTCGACTGTTACGCACGAAAATACTTTATGCATCACTGAGTGTCACACGAAAAACTATCCGGCTTGAAAATCGGAACACTCGCGAAAAACAAAAACGAACTATTATACAGCTGCAGTAATAGTGGTCTTTGATGTACGTATAATACGAAGGTTGACATTGCTGAGACAATTGCTACGAGAGAAATAGCATTGGTGCCTGCGTGCGTTGCTGACACGCGTTTCAAAGGCCCCCAAAGGCCGTCATAATATATTCATATACATAAATATATATACATATATATATATATATATATTATACATAAAATGTCCCGCGCACGCACACGAACGCGCTTATGTACACGCACATACGCACACGAACGCGTGTATTATCAATTCGAACGGCCCTTGGTTCAGTAATGGCGGTGACGATGACGACGAGGTGCAGACGAGGCGACAGATTGAATTATGCTAATTCTGAAAACTTGTTTTATTGGTAACGCATTTACCAAAGATAATTTTAATATGCACACGCCGCACCGCATAATATGTGAACTGCATTATAAATACATCGTATCGGTGTAGAATTTTTGACACTATATGCATACGCCACCACCATCGTGCGTCGCACAAAAATCTTTATGACCAGAGTACTACTACAACCATGTACATACGAGGAACACGTAGACGCTCATGTGACTGTGTATGTGTATGTGTGTGTGAATGTGTCTTCGGAATAGGTTTTATGTTCATTATACGAGTACATTTAATAGGCACTAAGCGAGATATTTCAAAACCAGAAAACCGAAAACCTAACCAAGCTGCGAGTCACAAATATTTATTATTCGAACATAATATTTATTTTTTTTCAATACTATTGCCACGGTTGAAATATGCAAGTTTTTTCTTATCCAAGTTCAACTTAATATATAATATATTATACTACACGAGGTCCTTTGAATTTTTATACAATAAATAAATTGATTTAATTTAGACCTCTTTATTTTTTTGTTACATACGGTCGTACGCATACATATAGGCCCACGTGTGTGTGTGCATTTTAATTCTACGTACGAACGCGTAAAAACATAATATTCACAAAGTATATTTCATCGTTACTACACTTTGTGCACTATGTGATGACGGTAGGTTGGGATGGTTGGCGCGGGGGTAGATGGAAATGTCGCGTTTTGCTGGAGGGGCTTTTTGTTGTGTACGAACCGCTAATATCTAAGTCGCTGGTGAAACGTTTATGCGATTAGCAACAACGAGCGGTACGACGACCGCGCCCGGTAGGGACAAGTGGAAAATTATGGTGGCTCCGGTATTGCAAACATTAACTTTTTTTTCGGAAATAGTTCACCCCGCGGCACCCGTGCCGGTTCTACAAAAGACAATTTGCCAGTCAGTAGTCAAAGCGCGGCTTTTAATCCTGGGCCGGCAGCCCGTGCAGGAGAGATTTACACGGGCCAGCAGACGATAACCGTTTATTTCTCTCACCGAACGTTTTCCCGTCTCCTGTACACTTTGCCACCGCTAATTTTCAATGTTATTTACGCATGACACGTGTAACGTATTTCATGATGCGGTGAAATTATTTTCCTCTAGATCTACGATATTATCATGTCGACGTCGCCACGTGCGTTTCCGGTGTTCTGAAATTGCTCACCGCGGCCCATACGACATTCTTGATCAAAGTTTGAGATTCTGAGACGAGACGGTATACGGTTCTAAGACTAAAATATGGTGGTGGGTCTAATGTAACTCTCGATTTATGAGGAAACGTTCTGATGAAAGTTGAGAATCAAATGTCAGTCTGTCGTAAACCAAACGTATCGCCGTAATATCAACTCGTTGGCCGTTTCTAGTTCGAATGACTATCACTTGCAGTTATATTGTGGGAAAGAATTGCATTTTAAATAAATAAAATAGAATAGCGACGATCGAATAATACATACCAAAAATTGGTTTGTAATGGAATTATAATTTTTTTTTTTTTAAATTAAAATTCCTTGGCATACTATACATCATTTTAATAACGAAAAACTTTGTGGTTTTTTTATAAAATCAAATTACGAATCAAAATATCAACATAGCTAATTATAACTTATGACGTCAATAATAATCATAAAAATAATAATAGCTTCTTCTTTTTTTCTTTTTATTCTACACTTAACGTATTTTCTGCTTTGGTATCCAAAGAGAGGAGCATCCGAGAGGTTTCATAACAGGCGAGATTATAGACGTCGGTTGTTGTTTTTTTTTTTATTTGAGTTAAGACACTAGGGTCCTTGGGGGCTAAAGGGTTTTATGTGAAAGTTTTTGAATTTGTTCACAATATAATTAGGTAGTGTCAAGAGCCTTCATAATAATTTGTTTTGTTTTAAGGGTTAAGATTGTGTTAAGTTGTAGTTGAAAAAGCTATACAGGAGAGGTATGGATAAATTTAGCGAAGACAATTTTTAAAAGCGGACCTTTTTTTTGAATAAAGATAATAATTATACGTACTTATAATACATATGCTATTGATCCACATCCGGTATGACCAAACGTTTAAGCCAAATTGTCTGCAATATTATCATCTGTCAATTTGCGCAAACATTTGCTCGAAAAAAAAGTAATGTTTTAATTTTTTTTATTAGAATATGCCTCGGCTACTTGGCCATTAGTCGACAATATGTTTAACTATAGACATTTGAATATGTACTTAAAAAATAATGGTAATGTTGCTTACATGATATGAATTAGAGGTAAAATATTCATTGTTTCATTTAACAGTCCATACCGATTTCTTTTAAGACTTTTTAAACTTGTTTACTTGCTGTTTCTTCTTGTCCTAGGGATTGGTAAAGGAACTCAGGGACTTTATATTTGATTCTGGTTTTTCCTGAGCGTCTACGTTCAGTGGTGTGGCGGTTCATAATGATTCATTTCGAACCGTAGGCAGAAAACCGTCGACTAAAGTATTGTGTACCTGTTTACATTTTTTTTTAAAAAATAATGGAACGCATGCAGTTCATTTTCGTTACACACCTCACCCTTTAATTGTGAAAATAAAAAGAAACAATAAATATTTCATATTTTTTTCTTAACCGTTCGTGTTCGCATTCGTTTTTGAGTATAATATTTACATTGAACTAAAAAATCGCATAAACGCAAACATTAAACTGGGTCATTAATGCAGTGTTGTGAAATATATTGGAAAATATTTAAAAAAAATAGCATGACGTTAATCGCACATGTCAGACCTTGTTCGTGTTAAAGCTCATTACTGTGTCATAGGCCGTAAGACGCATACACGACCGTGCTGTACTACGTATTATAATATTATACGAGTAAAGTTGTTATAATTAAACGCGCAATAAGTGACCAGTGTAGTTATTTATTTCACCAATACGGCGCATGGCTGCTGGTTCGGCCGTTAATGCATCGAAAAAAGGCCAGTATTCATCAGTATTATGATGTTGAAATTCGGTAAACCACGCTTAATTGCCCTATATCAGAGTTTATGTTTTTCTGCCTCTACACCAAATACATTATGTCCATCACATGTAGTAAAATTCTGTAGGGAAATTCTCACAAGTGCTAAACAGGTGTTTTTCGACTGCCCTTTTAAAAGCCGCTTGCGATTAAATTTTCCCATTTCAACTACTAATTATCCATGTAAAATCTAAAATTATAAGTTTCACCTACAGATTACTTAAATATATGTCCCATATCTGGCCATTCCCATACAAATCAAGATTCAACCATTATCTCTCAACCAAAAAATGTCATGTCCTCTTTAATATATGTACATGAGATATTACTTTTGACAGCAAAAAGTATTCATTTTCAATTTCAAAAGTTATGAAATTCAATAGTACATTTAGAAAAAAATGAAATTATTTAAAAAAACCCATGCTGCATAATGTGTAAAATGTGAAAGATAAATATTATAATATATCATCATAATACAAAAATACATAATACAAATTATTATAATTTTTTGCCACCCTCTTAAATATGCCAGGAGGTGGTTTCCTTCCCCTACACCAACCCTTAAATACGATATTGTTATATATATTTCCAATACGCGTTGTAGCATATCAGAAACATCAGCAACGTATTTTATATTGTTTCGATAAAAGATATATTACGGTCAACGTTATTGCAGCAGTGGTACGGATCATTTGTTCGGGGTAATTCGATTTCGCGTACAGTCAGAGCCAGCGAAAAGCGCGTCCGTTCGTTGCAGGGGTGACGGAACATTTTATTTATTCGGACGTTATATATTTTCATTCGATTATAATCTCTCGGCTCCAATACTCGTATCGCCATTTTATGAAATATAAAAACGATCCGCGAGAGACGATGACGTGCTGCCCCTGAGCACTCGAGACGTGTGGACATGCGAACGATATTAATGGATGCATTACACGGTTACGTATTAGCGTACATCTCGTTACCGTTCCGCACGACGCACGTGCGCTCGGCATAAAAGCGAAACAGCAGAAATATTATTATTTATGCAGAACTATCGGTCGCCGGGTGGAAAACGCGTAGTGGATAACGATAAAAAGTTTTGCCCGGGGTAACGCATTTGACGGGTTTCCGTTTTGAAGCTGTACTTTGTGTTGAAATCACTGCGCGCATTATTTATCGCGGATCCGGACGACCAGAGGACGAATACAGGATCGTGCAGTCGTGCGTTTGAAACCGCGGTTACACGCGTAAACGAATAAGCGCTGGGGGGACATTGTGTGACGCGTTGTCGTATCCGTTGTGCATAACATAATATTTCACATTGCCCCGTGGTTGGACTTCGTACGCCCAACTGGTAATAACATCAAGTGTCTAATGTTTAAGCGCAGTACCGAGTATTCTACTGGTAATCTCGTCATAAGCTATGGCGTGCAAAACAACAATACGTAACTGGAGGTAATTTATTAACGATTCCTTAGTGGCATACGTGTGGGCGTGAGCGTTCAAGTTAATATTTTCGTGCGTGCGAATCCTCTCTCTCTCCGTGTCGTACCGTAATGAATGATTATAACCGCGTTTGATTGTACCCAAAGAGGCGGTTAGCGTACAATCGAAACGGTACATTCAGTGTAAAACCAACCGTGTTGCGGTGCGACGTTTTAAAGGATACGCAGTATTTACGCGATAAGTTTTCTCATCGCTGTGTTTCCGAATACCGTTATCAGTTGACTTTAATTTTCGTTGCCGTCAATTATTCGACTGACGCGCGGCTATCATCATAATACGTCATAATGCCAGGGTAATTGATTATACTCAACATAAAGGACGATGGTGCCAGTTTATCAGTGAAATGGTCTTTTTACAAATCGTTTTCTTAAACATAATTGATTTTTTCGCTTGTAAGCTGAAAGTATAGACAGTGACAACAATCATAGTACTTGTCCTGCAGCAGCTCCTGAACATAATGTAAATTGAGTTTTTCCTTGTACTCACACACACATACACACACACAACTCACTCACTCCGCCATCATACAATTATGTTTCTAGTAACCTAGTAATAACGAAATTAATCGGTCGAACCGACAATTGCTCGAAACCATGGTAGATCGCGTGCCACGTAGACTCCCTAGACCGTCCCGTCAACGAGTTACCTGTTGACCCTCCGCTGAACCTCCACCACCGTGATTTACAATGTATTTTATACTTTCTTCTACCTCTCTGGGAGCGCACGTATTAAAATATGCATTTTTACATTGCTCCATGGCCTGTAGGGAAATATAAGCACGCGTGCAAGCCGAATCATTATAATTGATGTCTTTATACGCATATTCTAAGAGTCACGCTTACGCATTGAAATTCAGCTCCCATGCAAATTTATTAATTTCAGTTATCAAACAATCTTGAATAAATAAAAAAAAAAAAAAATAAATAAATGCTAAATAATCTAAATATAATCTAATGTAGACAACACGATTTTTAATATGGATCATTCGGATTTTATATAGTCATATACTTTATAATTATCGGTATATTATTATAGAAATGAAATACAGTCAAAAAACTAAGTAAAAATGCACGCAGTCATGTTAAATATTATATTTTCTTGAATTAAATCGAAATTTTTGATAAAAAACAGTATAAAACTATTATAAAGTCGTTACTGTAATATGGGTAGAATATGATATGGAAACTATTACCAACAACGATTAAGAACAAAATTATGTACACAAGTATTTTGATATATGTAGTTTATTATTTTTAATTTCCGGGACATGATTTTATTTTTGTTTCAAAATTTAAAATAATGTAGTACAATCGTCCGGGGAATTTATTGCCACACGTGACATATTGTCTTCACGCATATCGGGTGATACGTTTATTTTGTATTTTTTATTTTCCATTAGATATAATATTGTAAATCAGTTTAAATTATAGCTGTCTAGATGACGTTGTGGTTTTTAATTGTATTCAAACCAAACTAGATAGTCGATGGTAGATTATACCTGGTATTTTTGTAACGTATGGAAGTATACCGTTGCTTCTTACATAGTTTTTCTAAAAAATAACATATTCAATCTCAATCGTATTATAGTTGTAGTATGTTGTATCTAAGTGCACACATTATAACAATAATATTCCGTTTGCCACAAGTGTGCGTATTCTATACATACGCATGATTTCATACGTCCGTATATATCATACAAATTTAATACACACACACACACGACCCTCGTACATGTAAATTAATTCTATTTTCGACGTAAGTCACAAACGGAATTGTTAACTGTACGTACGTTGGCAGGCAGCAGTATGGTAATCTCGGTGACTCGCAAATCCTTTGGACGTACAGCTTCTGTTATTAATTGCTCATATTAAATTGATGAAAACCCGACGAGGCATTTTTAAATATTAATCGCTTCCAGACCGTGGCGTTTGTAATAAACTAGATTTAATCACGGAGCTTGTTTCCTGGTTGGGTACCTAACCTAACCTAACTTACCTATTAATGATTGGTACTTATGTGCTAACATGGTAGAACAATCATTTTTCCAGCGTTTCGGAAATCCATGCCGCGCAGTCTATAGTTAAATATTAAGCACAGATAAGCCACGGTCGATTAAAATGTATAAATAGAAAAAAAAAAAACAGTTTTTAAACATTTAAAAACTATTCTACTCGTTAGTATTTCAAGTGTGTTGCTTTTTCCTTCAACAGACCCGAACAATTCGATTATTGTTATACTATAAAAATGTCGTTGATTTTATAACTAATCATTGTTGTGTTTGATAGGTACATAAAGTACATTTCCGAGAAAATATCATGGTCTAAAAAAAATATTTAAAAGAAATAACTTCGGTCGTTACAAATAGTGAAAATAACTTTATGAAAAAAAAATATTTTCCAAACGTAATTTTAATTAGTAATCTATATTAGATACATAGATTTTAAATTAAAACGATGTGAGTTTATTTTAACTTTAACGCTTCTATATATAGCATTAATTTACTTGTCCCGTCATCGTTTTACCGTTACGTGTTTCGTATAAGCTATAAACTATATTCGATCCGTGGTGTGTAGTGGTGTAAATAGCTTAATCTGAGTGGTTGGGTTCGCCACGAAAATCTGACGAGCTACGCATTGTGATATTAAATAAATATATTGTTAAGAAAATAAATGTTATAGGTTCTTTACTATAACCGTTAAAATATGACATACGTTTTCTTTAAATCACTTTACCAAATCGATAACATTTTTATTTTGCGATTTGAGAATGATTTAAAAATTGATGTTTTTAAATATAAAACTTTTTTATAAAGCCAACCCTACCATAAAATGTATTATGATTAAGAAATATTTTATACAAAAGAAAAACCGATTGAAGAAATAAATTATTTAGTTTTGGTTACCGTACAATGTTCTAACTTGCTTTTAATTTTTTAATTTACATGTAATGTTCAAAAAATATTATATTTAAAAGAAGGTTAGTCTCGGTATGCTAGCGTTTATATTATAAACTTCTGTAAAATGATTTAAAATTTTGTAAGTGTACAGTAAGTTCAATAGTGTAGCAACAAATTGTTTGACAAAATTTAACTAGACCCACTTGTACGATCATGAATACCTACTTATATGTCTTATAATTATTTTATCAAAGTCATAGGTTAAGACGAAGATATTCCAGTGTTAAGTATAAATAAAGAATGAAAAATGACTTGAAATGTTTTTTTTAAGTAATAACTAAAAAAAATAATTTTTATATTAAAAAAAAACAATAAAATATGATCTATACCTAACCTACAACAGTACAGATGTGAAACATACATTCAAAATGTATATTCATTTACATCAAGTTAATCATAAATATATCTGAAAGTGAATACTTCTTAAAAATATTATTCGTGTTATTATAGGTTTTTTTATGATACATTTGTAGTATACAATCATTTTTTACAAACAGATTATCAATCATAGAATTATTCAACTGAAGTGGAACTATACGTTCGAGCTGAAAATGATTTCGGACGATTTTCATTTTTTTTTCTCTCGTCTTTGAGTTCTTTGAAATCATGCAAAAACGAGCGTACTACAACCTCTTTTTGTTAACCCTAAAATCGTTAATAATTTTTTATCACCCTGGATTGTCGTTACTATGTCATACAATACCCCACGGCTTACAATGTATAACAACCGCGTTACAATTCTGGACAAAACGAAAAAAAAAATAAAAAAAAAAATAATGTTTCATTCCGACCATTTCGAATAATTTTGTGCGATAGAAACGTACTGTTGGTCCACGTTTGTCGCACTTGTTTTGAATACGAAACGAGATAATAGCAATAACTGCGTAAAATGGGCCTAGGGATTACCATTGTATATCATTGGTTACAGGGTTAACGGTACCATTTTGTCAGACTGACACTAACTCTAGAAATGCTGATTATTAACGATGGTTGACAATTTATAAAATAGAACGAATTGTAGTTGTTTTTTTTTTATCATTCGGCCTATACTATATAAGAGACAGCTGAAATATTAACAATTCTTTTAAACAAAATATCCAGAAATACCACCAGGTCTACAAATTACTTATTTGAGATAATATATTATAAACTATTATTACACGTATTTAAAATTATTTTAGAATTGATATAGCTGTTTCAATACAAAAATAACTTTTGAAATTAAAAATTTTTTTCGTTGTTTGTGCAGTATACGATTTATGAAAAAATGAAAAAAACTGTTTAATTTTTACGAAATTTCGTTTTACGGTAATGATATTTACGGCAATGATGCTGTAGATTATATAGGTTAAGGTTTTTTTTTTAAATTCTTATGGAAGCATTTGTTTCGATTGATTTTATAATGTTTAATAGTTAATATTTTATCATTTAAAAATATGAATCAAAATGTTTTAAACATTTTCACTCCCTCATAAATCTCAAAATTAATAAGTATTTCATATTTAAGGGACAACGTTTAAAATTATTAAATGTAGTACCTACATATTTTTTTGTATTTAAGTTGATGTACGATCTCTACCTAAACATCTATACTACTTAACTCAAAAAATAACTTAAAATGTTTTATATTTTACATGTGTATTTCTACGGACAAGTAAATATAGGTTTGTAAAGAAAACGAAATAATATTTTAAGATTTTTCAGAAGAATTTTGTTGAATATAACGTGGAAATGCAATTGTTTATGTATTTCGTATGGGCGTAGGTCCAAAGCAATAAAATGTGTATACAGTATCCATAACTTACTAAAATAATATATTGTTCAATTATATATCATACTGACTATCATAATTTAATAGGTTTTAGTTTGTAATTTATTTTTTTGTTTTTTCATTAAGTTTTTAAGTAAAATTGTTCATGTTATATACTGACAATATAACATAAAAACAACAACTGTATACTTTTAAATTCATTATTATACTTATTGCTATCTGTTTTTACAAATGTTACAAATTTTGTATTTTTATTCAATAAGTTTATATGACTCAGTCAGGGAAACTTAAATAAATAATAAATATATAAAAAAAAAACATCACAGATTTAAAACAGGGGTCATAATTATGGTAAAGTTCCTAGTATACTAGGAATAAATAAAATAAAACTAATATCCTCTTATTTCTATAATGTGCCTGTCTAAATTTTATATATTTAGTAACGGTAGTTTGATAGTATGATAATAAATTTGTTCCCGAAGTTTTTTAAACCAACTAGGAATAATTTATTTTATTATATCAGTTTGTTAAAATACCGTTCATCAAATGCTGATCCTAATAAGTTATAACTCGACGAAGACACTTTATATTTCTAGTATTAAAATTGTGTTTATCTGCAGTATAAAATAATAATTATTAAGCACCGTTAAAAACATAAACGTTATACTGTTGTGCGCATTAATGATGAAGATATACGTATTATAGCACAACAAGCACATCTAGTAAAGACTGTAAATTGACTATGAAAACACTTTCAAATATAACGCACAATTATAATACCTATCGAAATGAAACTAATACATTTTTAATGACATTTATGTAAGGTATACTCAACCATTAATGAGCTTGATGAAAATAATTGATTTATGTGGTATCTTCGTTTACTATAAATGTACATTACATTAAGTGATATTTTTTGTGATCGATCACCGGTATGTTAGGTTTTAATATTTATTTTAAAAAACATACATTTCGACCAAATAAAGTGTTTTTTGTTCTTTGTGAATTTAATCAATTTAAGTAGGTACCTAAATCACAGATTTGATTTAAATAGTTCATAATAACGTCATAATATGAATGCACTGTTAATTGTTATTATTACTAAACATTGTATTTGGATAGTAAATAAACAATTACCTACGAGCAAAACTTGCAGCTTGCTTCTTGTAAAACAATGTTATATTGTACTTGATAATAATAAATTTATATTTGAGAACAAAACTATGGAGATTCATATTATGTATAAATATAAATATAGAAGATTATGACACGAAAAATTCAACACATTTGATTATGGAATAAATATAGAATATCGTAATGTTTTGCGTGAACTCAAGTAATGAGAATAAATATTATCAAGTTTTTACTCATCGATAGTGTCTTCGTTAATTTATAATGTTTCATTAATTTTCAGTTAAAGTTTGACAAGAACTTAATAATTATTTCAAATATTTGTTAAGTGTTGGTTATTTTCAAGTGACTTTGTTATTGTTCAATTGTATTATTTTTAAACTGTTGTTCAATTGAATAAAATCCTAAGTTTATCCAATAGAATGCCGAGAATTTGTTTAATTGGTAATTCATCTGTATTAATTTTACTGTGCGTGCCATCTTATAATGAAGTTTATAACAACAGTCTAAAACTTACTACCGAACATGTTTTTATTGTTGTCTTAAGGGTATGCTTATAAAATTACTACATTGGTAACATTGTTACGTAAACTAAAAACTTTACTGATGTATAAACGAGTCGTCCGCGCATAGAGGGACAAAGAAAGAGAACAACAGCCAATAAACGGCTGTAACGGGGCAGAATGTTGTGCATGTAATAATATTATGCGTGAACCAATCAAATGACGACATGGTGTGAAGCCGTGAAATGACACATTATCTCGGACGGAAATCACGACGAACGCGTGACTTTACAACGTCGTAATACGCTATAACCGACCGATGAGATACGTACGTCGCTTGGTTAACCGTCATGCATAAATACGGGGGTGTTTAATCTCACTGTAAGTTACTAACATTCGCCCAACACATCACCGACATTACCAAAAAAGCAACCCGCACACGTGGAATGCTTTACCCCATACTCAACAGAACTAGCCCTGTACCAACAATAACAAAACTTAACATCCTCAAACTGTACGTCTCTCCGATCCTCTCATACGCTGGCTCTTCATTGGCCCCCTACATCACTCCCACCCAATGGAAAAAAATTGAACCCGTCCAAACCATTGGCATCCGGACCATAACAGGCCTGCCCACCTTCGTCAGAAATTCAGTTCTTCTAAAATCCATAAATTTTACTTCCATCCAAAAATCAATCCAATCACAATCTAAATCAATGTTTTACAAAAACTCCCTCTCCGACCACAAACATATAAGACTTCTCGCCAAAACCCACTCTCCCTCATCCTCTAAATACAAACTCAGACCATACCCCCTGACATGGACCAACGAACATTCTTAACCCACCGAAACAATCATAACCCAGCACCATCCACCCACAAGTAGAGGCATAAGCCTGGTATAGTTTACGGACTAGTCCACCCCCCCCCAAAGCAAAGCAAAGCTCACTGTAAGGGATGCCGAAAAATGGTTGATCATCGGTACATTCAAAATGTCAATACATCGCATACCAAATTACGATACCACGATATATCTAACCTTATTTTATCCGTACATAGATATTTGTCGAAAAAAATAAATGTTTGATCACGTTACGCTTAATCACATACGCACTCAAACCGATAACATCTGCACACAGAATTGGACTGGAGTGTGCTTAATGGGACCAGCCAGGACGACCTACGTGTTATCTAACATTTGACATTGCGCATGACCATCACTGATAGAAAAAACGTCAGCTTGCTTAGAGCATGTTCCTACTCTAGGTCTGATATCATTGCGGGATAACTGAACCGTCTGCCGAAGAAATACCCTCGACGACGATCTGCCCGGCGATCAGTCAAATCATCTGGCCACGCTACCGACGTTTCATTGTTTCTCCTGCGTAACTGCCGTTTCCACGCTTACTTGTAAATAACTTGTGGCAAGAAAGGATTTCGCTTTCTCGATTAACAATACATATGAACGCCGGACCAACCTAGTGCACGCCCAACTGACCAGCCAACTAGCCGTAGCTGACTGACCTGCACCGACAGCGACCTCTTATTCCTTTTGAACGCACGTGCTTGAGGTCCGTTCTGCCAGGACGTTCGTTAGTGTTAACGCAGCTATTTGCTATAGTGAGCACGTGCTCCACTGGCTCTCCCCCATCCTTATTGTATTCCACACATATGTTGGCATTCTTTTGTAAAACGTAGGGCTATACCGGGAAAAGTTAAAACCCCTCCGACTGACCCTCGTCGACGGGAATTTACCGAATGACGAAGGTTAGGTAACGACGGTTAATTTCGTTTATACTTGCATTCAAGAAAGAAAACGTGATACCGAAATCAAGTCGTTACGTTATTTCCGAAGCTATCCAACATCCCACCGTCGATCCGTTTCACGGCTGTCGTCCATCTCAAACCAAATGGTAACAGGGTTTGATTGAAAAAAAAGCGATATGGTATAATAGGATATATAATATAGTACAAAGTAAAATCAAAATTTGTTCAGCATTTTTATGACAGGATAGTTGTGATTGGTATCCGGTAAATGAATCGTGGGTAGTTTTGGTCGTCAGTTTAATTGATCATGAATTAAAAACTTTTAATTGGTACAATTCATACTATATCATATGCATATTTTGAAATCGTTTAAAACGATCAATGTTTAAATCCATAAATCGTGAATATACGGTAGAAATGTAATATACATTCATAAATACACTAGTAGGGGCGGGCGTATGGTAACACTTTTTCTAACACTATAGTAACCAATCATAATTTTCAGTCATAAAATGATAATTTTATTATTATTTTTATAGACTGGTATTCTTTCAATCACACGACTCTTATCACCTAACTAACCTACTAAAATTACTCGACATGGTGATAAATCTCGATGCGAAAGGTGGAAATTCTATGGATATCAAGCAAACGTTAATTTCACCAGCAGCTTTTGTCATCGTTTGGTGAAAATCACCGGCCAGTAGAATCATCGTATCTCCAAGGAGATTCTGATCATTTAGTAAATCTTCTATCGTTCATTCGAGTTCCTTAAATACTTCGTCTTTGCGCTATTGTACACTCATCCCAAATGATTATTTCTCCATTTTGTTGAAGTTTTGTCGTTCTCGCTCAAATTCTCATCAAATATATGGATATGTAGAATGTTGGAAACTGATTCCCGTGCAAAATATCAATACATTCATTGTTGTTGTGGAAGAGTCACATCTTATTTTCACATCACAGTCGGTGGTTACCTTTAGACTATGACATCGCCTTCTCTTTTTGTGTATCCTTGTTTCCAAGGTAATCAACAATCCTTCGGCGTTTTAAAAATATTTTAAGGTTACTTACATATACGTATTTGTTATTTTTTGGACACCCGATTAATTTTTTTAAATAAATAAAAACTTTCTTGAGTCCAAATCTATTTATTAGTAAAAACTGTACTAAAATTCGTTGGGTACTTATTGAGATTTTTGCAAACATACAAACACACGAGGTCTCTTTTAATAGTAGTAATGTAAGACTTATTTGTGTAGGTTGTAATAAAATATACTCGAATCGTGACAAGAACGGCAAGCTAAGTGTAAATATGAAGTAATTTTGTATGAATACTACGTGTATTGGCTTTATTAGAAACGGAATGTGAAGATGAATGTGTTAATATTTGCAGAAATGTTGTATATTCTTACGTATGTTTTGTATACGGTAAAACAGCCCGAATTACATGTTTTAATACTGAATTGTAAAAATATTGTCCTACAAGTGTACAAGATAGTGTCATTTTTAAGATTGCGATTTTTTCTGTTTCACCACATAATGTCAATGGCTTTAAGAAACACGTATTCATATTTTGATGATGTGCCGACTTTAGGATAGCTAAACTCTAGACTCTGGTTAACGCTTGAGTGGAACCACACTGAGGTTGGGGAATAATATTGGTTTGTACGTTGGAAATATTTTCGGTTACGATAACACGACACGTCCCCGCGTTCTTGGAACCAAAAAATTGATAAGTACGTAATATGAAAGCACGGGAAAAGTAATTGAATTTTCATGGTCGAGTAATGTGCCTAGTAAAAATAAACACACAAAACACGGTTAGTCATGTGAAACGAACATAATAAATGTATATAAAACCGGGCGGTATTTCGGAATTGGGGAGTGAAGTGGCCGAAATAGTTTCAGTATGTCCACGAAATCGTATTGGTTTTACGGTTCGATTGATTTCACATCGATGCGGTACGTGTTACTACAACGGGTCCGGTTAGGTCACTTCATTAAACCTTCATTTTGCACATAAAAGCCATGGGATCTACCGAAATGTAAACTTACAAAAATATATATTCAGAACCACCACCGCCGACAGTATAATATTATTTCCAGGACCGATTTCCGAAATAATCTCGATATTCGTGCACAGCGCGTTACGTATACATGGTTTGTTCATTGTTCCAGACAGTTTCAAGTTATACTCGTATTCCATATTCTACAATACCAATAGTTACATTGCATTTATATTTCGGCGTTTATGCGAACTGACGAAATCGTGATACAACCAAGAATTGTCTTAAATACGTGTACCTACAGGAAGTAATATATTTATAAAAAATAAACCTAACAACATTTTTTTGCCATATCTGTAGCATACGTGGGCGTATCAGATCTTTTGTGTATTTTATAAAAATTACATTCGTTCCATAGACATAAAATAGGATATTCATATCATCATCATATACAAATTGGCTGGTAGAAACCTAGAACCATCGTACCTCGCAATACGTTTGTTAATGTTTAGTTAGTGAATTTCTATGCAAACCCCATATTAGCTCAAACATATGTATTGCTGTTTTATAAATTAGTTTGTCATTTTCTACATTTTAAATTTCATCATCGATCCGTGATGAGGTAGCTATGTGACGTGTTTGCTATTAAAATTGTTTTTCCTAAATATTTGTCGTTTTTACATGGATCCTTAGCGGATACGATTTTAATGAACTGCCATAAAATAAATATTATTTTCTTTAATTTTATACACAAATAAATATTATTTATCATAACACGTGGATATTGATATCAAAGTTTGGTTTATATATTATATAATTCTTGGCACGTACATATGTTCAATTTGCTCGATGTGCCGTGGCAACGTTTTGTAGTGCTAAATGTTATAGTATCCACGCCGAAGAAAGTGTACGCTGTAATAATATAGTTTGTTAGATATCAACTAACCTATCATCTTGTGTTATTATTGTTATAACCGCACTAAACGCGTGTAACGTTATCGTAATGCCAAGACGGCGGCGGAACGAAAGTTTTAAACTAAATCGTCTGCCGCCCCGTCGGTAAGTCCCCGAAGCCAGTGGTTGAATACGATTTGGCTCTATACAACAATAATAAGCATTTTGTGATCAGTGCAGCTATAGGTCCTAACTGCGTTCTGTTTGTATGTGATATTCCAGGAAATCAGTCGGCTGCTGTTCGAAAACAAATTTTCGAGTAGACCGCAGCACCATCACGAAGGTCGTAAAAAATATGAATTTTCCGATTTATCTGCGACATAAACTCTAAACTGAAATGGCTTTAACTTTGGATCAATGGGAAATGTGATAGGCCCATCACATTGATGATCATAATAATAATAATAATATGTTAATGTTACATTACGTTAATCAAAAGCATTATATTTATTTTCCGACGTGTGCGTTACATGTACGATTTCAAATTAATTCAGTAAAATTATTATAACCTTTTCAAAAATGTTTTATCCAAAATAGTTTTATCACGCAACGTTTAACCTCGAGTTTTGATAGAAATTAGGTTCTGAATAACCTCAGCAGGTCCATCGAAGTGTGTACAAGTTGATGTTATTATACGCCACTGTATTCCTATTTACCGTGCTTTTCCATGTGTAAAGAAGACATTTTATTTTACAAGTACTTGGAATTATATTTACGTTTTTATTATTTCACATCAGTTGCCTTTTTTTTACAGTTATTTGCATTAGGCATCATATTCAGTTTTTGTTGTTTTTCAATCACCATATACGCAGAATTGAGTTGTACTAAATAAACTACGAGCAACCGTTGTATTCAAAAGCATACGCATTGACGTATTGTTTGCACAAGTGTAATAATAATAATAATAATAATAATAATAATAATAATAGTAATAATAACTATAGTATTTAATAATAGTACTAGGATTATAAGTAAAATAAATAAGATAATATATCAGCGTAAAACGAATATCATATACGAGATGTATGGCAAATCGGATTCTGGTAATTAAATTTAAACCAAACGGTTAGAGAATTGTGAAATAAAACAACGCATGTCTGGGTTGATAAAACAAATTAACATTTTTTTGATTGGGGTATGAAGTTTACAGTAAGAAAATTCGTCTGAGTCATATGCGCGATCAACTTTTCTTTGAAAAAGCTTTAAATTAATTGAATTCCTTCGTGTCGCGATTGTTTACGATCAAACGAAATCGTCGACCGAAATTGTCAACAACGAAACATACACGTGTTTAGAACGTGTTATTTTTAAACCCTTTTGTAAATTTTGTTTTTATAATCAAAGAACAGAAAATTTAAACTCTGTGCAACTGTAATTCTCTAATGAATGTTGCATTAGTGTAAATAGGAGTCTTGAAAAACCTATATTTCAAACACACTTTATTGATGAAAACCCATGTATTGTGATATATAATATACTCAAAACAAATCTCAGATAGTTGAATGTCATAAAAAAAATAAAAGATAAAAAATATGTGTTCCATATCCATACAAGACACACACTAATGTTATTTATTTTGTGATAAATAAAGTATAAATACGCAATAGACAATATTTAGGATGACGTTTTTGTTTTTTATTTCCACCATGATGTCAATAAGAGTTTGAAATCTGCTTAACACGAATTTACCTCCTGGGAGTAAACGTCGTCTTACCATATTTAATCACTTTCTAAAGCCTATCGATTGATTTATTATGGACGACAACGAAATTAAAAAAAATAAAACATTTTATGTTCATGGTGATTGTTCTTGATGGTTAGAAATATATTAGTTTAATTTGAAAACGTTATAAATATTATAATATATTAATGTAAACATAATTGTATTACTTGTCGGTTATATTATTATGGTTTTATAAATATTACAGAATTAGAAGGTTATGATATATTTAGAACATTAGTTCAATCGTTTTAAAATGTTAGACAAATTATAAAATTTACGTATTTTTATTATGAGATTGACTTACGATTCGAGGCACAACCCAGCATGAAAAAATAAATTAATCGATTAATGTACATATTTTGTTCTGATCAAATTACTTATTCTTTTGCAATGATCGGTGGGGGGGGGGATGAAATAAATTATCGTACTATTGTTTATAAACGATTTTTTTTTTTTTTTAAAGGAAACTCCTTGAGCGTTAATAATGGGAATAAAAGGAATTCGAGTAGAAGAGGGTTAAGCTAAGGAATGATATGAAAACGAAATTTTCATAAAAATAAATAGGTTCTACTTCAGTTGGATTTGTTGTTCTGTAGTTGTATTATTAAACTCGGTATAACCTAAATTTTTCCGGGGTCGAACTGAGCCAATATCGTTGATAACTATTGAACCGAGTCCTTTTATTAATAGTGCTGTTTAACGTATATATAATATCATGAAACCGCCTGGATGCGAGTCGGTCCACCGATTTTACCATATGTTTTCATTTTTGGCTGGGTAAGTAATTCAGACGGAATCCCGGAGTTTGATAAAGTTTATAAGAAAATCTGCTACCTTTGAGGTATTATGTGAGACGTTCTGCGCAGCCCGTACTCCACGCACCGAATAACGTTGGGCTTGAACTTTAACGTGAGCTTAAGAGCTTAATCGTTGCTTAGTTCGGGATCTCCAAGAAAATGTCACCATTCATCTTTACAAATAAAAGAGTTTAATCTTCACTTAATAATTCTTCCACCACTCCGGAGAACGTTAAAACATTAAAAATGAATGGTCCCCATGCTCGTAATCTCATCCCAACTCCTTCAAAACTGGTCGTCGGTCGAATTGAAATACCTTTCAGACTAAATGTGTTTTTATCCTGCTTAATGCGCATAAGCCGTGCGCGTAGCTGCCGCAGGTATGTGAACATTAAAAGGATTTCGATTGACCACCGCGAGACGTTTCATGTCTGATTTTGATGAGCACAGCCGAATTTGTTAATAACGTACTTGCGTTATGTATTACCGTTACCCGGTGCCTTACACCGTCGTTTATTCTATACGAATAATTGTATTTATGTATTTATGGACATAAGTATATACTTTAGGTGAATTTACTTTTCATAAATTACCGTTATTTATCGACGCACTCTTGAGCCGTGTTAAACAGCCATTAATGTCCAACGCTCAGCCATTTACATTCGTTATGGAATCTCAAGGCCTTTTCAAATAATTTATACAACATTACGGAGACACTTGAAATGTAAATAAGTATAAAAACAGGTTACTGCCGATTCTTAGCTTAACGATAGAAGATTTTAAGAACTAAATACACTTCGGAGTTTTTGTCTTTCCTTTTATTTACATAACTTTGATTTCACCTTAAATTTCGAATTATTGATCGACGACCTATATTGAAATTATTTTCATTTTTCCTTTATCACCGAAAATACTAAATTTTGTAATAACTAATAAGCAATACATAATCAATAGAAAAAAAAACATCGTATAAAACATAAACGAACTCATATTTTAATTATTAATTCTAGTTGCTTGCAGTTATTGTTTTTGTTCAAATAATAACAAAAAAAATATAAAAAATATTTAAACCTTATTTAATTACGTTATCCCTTATTAGTATGCTTTTATTTATCTTCTCTTTATACAAACTTCCTTGGGAAACTTTTTTTTTTAATTTTTAATGATCTCAAATTGAAATTTGCTCTTACATTACCGAGTTTTCATTGTTGTTTAAGACAGCAAATAATTTTAGTTAAAGAATTTAATTAGGGAAAAATGTTTTATGGACCACAGAAAAATGTTTTATTTCTTCGTTTGTTTCAGTTAATATGATTTTTACCCCTGTAGCATTTTCGGTTTCAAGGTATTTTATTTATTATTACTATTTTTTTTTTATTCTTCAAGCTATTGTTGTTGTATCATTTTTTACGTGCTTGGGGGGTAAGTTGCTTAATTTTACTAAAAAATACATTCCATGAAAAACTTCGGTCTAAAAACATTTTCCTTGTTCTTCGACAAACTGAACAGTTTTAGTTCTTTTTTAATTAAATAGATTTTTTTTTTCGTTTATTACGCATAACTTATGTATACCTTCTTGGTTTATACGAGTATATTGTAGAAGAAAAAAAGAGGAGACCAACATTGTTATTTTTCCACGATTTTCGTAGACCATGATAGCTACTATACTTTATATATTTATGAATATTTTACAAGCGTTGTAAAAAAAGTTCAAATGAAAACCATACACCTTCTCGTATAGTTGAAACAGTCACGAAGGTCACGTTTGTGACTAAATAATATATTATAATTATAAATTTAGTTTTAACTTCAACTAATCAACTTCCAATAAATTTGCGCACATTCAAATCGAACGTGTCGCGCAGGCATAGTGGATAATTATAATATCATATTCACGTTTTTCGTTTCGGTTGATGTGTGAACTTTTTTTTTTTTTTTGGCCAGACATTACTATAATGGATTTACTACGCTCGTAGCCAACGCATGTAGTAATAATTTCATTGCATACAAAGTGTGTTCCGTTCCATTTAGTCGGACTATTAATGAAAACTTAGTTGTAAATGAACAGGACCGTGCCATAAAAGTAGGTAGTAAAATGCAAGACTGTTGTTTTGTTAAAGTTGTTTTTTTTTTTTTTGTGTATTTTCGTATTATTTTTTGTTGCGTTTCTCAGTCCGTCCGCCGTTCGTACGCCCGGGCTGTATAATAACGTTTTATTGGGCGTGAAAAAATTGTTTTATCGCTCTCAGTGCTCCCAATTAATGTGGGGCGATCATTACGTTTGTCCCAGTGCGCTACGTGTATATTATTATATAGGTGCACGTACATATATATATATATATATATATATATATCATTATGGGGGTGTTTACGAACCCGGCGACGGTGGTGGTTTTGGTGTACGCGCGCCCTGCAGTGTGGTGGGCAACAAATGAAATCTGATGGAAACACGCGCGTGGTAGGTAAAGAAGAAAGTGATTAAAATTAAAATAAACGAAAAAGAAAATGAAATTTCCAAAAGCCAACAGCTTTTATGTCGGTGACACGGTCCGTTTAACCCCGTGTAAAGAGGGTATACATTCTATATACATATATATACATACACTAGCACTTTGACCGCATAGATGTTTATCAGGTTCATTAAATTGGTTTCTATAAAAGACTCTGCGGCATTTTCACGGTCCGCTGGGCTTTAAATTAAAATGCAAAAATTAAACCATTGTAAGCGAATTCGCTTCGAGCTATGCATGTCGGGCAATATTGAGGAGAGCGACGACGACTTACGCGATATCTAATCACCAGAAACCGCGAGTCGATTGCGC
The DNA here is from genome assembly GCA_949715065.1 of Periphyllus acericola. Classification (NCBI taxonomy): domain Eukaryota; kingdom Metazoa; phylum Arthropoda; class Insecta; order Hemiptera; family Aphididae; genus Periphyllus; species Periphyllus acericola. Next base: position 18,738,859 of record OX454270.1, on the reverse strand, counting down.
TTCTATCGTACGCAGTTGAACGCTGTTGTTTCGTCGGCCGCTAGCTGTTGTACGCCCACCCGTGTGTCGCGCGCCTCGCGGGATTATGACGTAGCCGTCGCCAGACACATTAATCATTGATCTCCGATTGTTAAAATAAAGTCCCGATTTCACGGTTGCCGGTATTCTGAAGTTTGACATTCGATGTGCCAGTAGGTATCGTTATACGTTTGCTAATTAAGTAACACTTTATTCGGTACAAGATGATACGAAATGTGTGCAAAAAATATATGGAGAACAAAATATTTCGATTAGGTATTTCCAGTTTCCAAAAAAAAAATCCGTTATACATTTTATTCTGTGTTTTGCTTATTTTAATGAGAAAATCGCTTTTACATAAAATGTTGATCTCCCATCATATTTGAAATAGACAAAAAGTCCGATGAACCTACGCTCATCAACTCCAGATCAATGCGCTTGACCTAGAGTCTTGCAATTTTGATAGCTTATACCTCTAATGGTGTGGTTGTATGATAATAATGAATGTTATACTGATCCTCTTCTATATGGGTGAAAACGGATAAACATGTTTATACCTTTTATCGATATCTTTGGAATTTGATTTTTATTTACAAGGGTAGCGTATTAGTATACCTAAATATGAATTTCTGGATTTTGTACTTATCCACCTTAAAGGGGATAAAAAAGTTAACGACAGACGTTTTTACGTAAAACTATAATAATAATAGGCAAGGCTCGAGACTTATGGCACCGTTATTGTTTTCGTGTAATAAATTATATTGTTTTCGACAAATATTCGCAATTTCGTAACGATATACGAAGTATCATTCTATAGTATAGATAATAACAATTCTGAAGTTTACAATGAGTTTCCAGCGTAATAATAATAATAAATAAAAAAAAAAATGGAATTTACTTTTTTCATATAATAACCTACCACTGTGCAAATATTGTACACATGCAGCCTGATCTAAGTGATAAGGTTTTGGTTTATGGTTGATATTGGTCGGTAAATCCGGAGCAGTACAGCAGTGCAAATCCGTTTGGTGGCACCACACGCGTTTATGGGTTATTCGCCGATACGAAAAATAAAAACAGAAGAAGAAAGTAAGATAAATCGTAAAGGATTCTCACAAAGGCCAGCCGTCCCATCGTTTATTTATCCCCCGCGCAGGAACAATGCCATTTTTGTTTTCGCTTGTTTCTCCTCGGGACAAAAGAACCATGACGACATGTTCTTTTGCTCCCTTCAACCATCGCACTCCCCGCGCAACGGCATAGCGTAGCCGACCTATTACCCATGTAGATGTATATAATTTTTTCCTTTTTCTTTTTTTTTTTTTCGAAAATAAAATCAAATTTCAAAGAAATAATGTCCCCAAGGCTGTGTATAAACTACTACATTATTCTCTGTAACGGACGTATCAGCTGATAACACACACTCTTTTTCTGTTTCTCTCTCGCCCCCATCGCATTAACATATCATGCTGTTTCGAAGAAAATAAATATAATATTACAAAATTTCTCTCTCTCTCTCTCTCTCTCTCTCTCTCTCTCCTTTTCTATCGTTACACCTTTCTATCTATATACATGTGTATTGCGTATGGATAGTAAATATCAATTTCCACGGGTTGCTCATATTAGGCTTACTCTGCTACCAGATGCTTTAGAACTTATAGCTTTACAGTAATCGCATGCATAACAAATTTTAAGTATTTGATCCCGACAAAGTAACAATAGTGTCTATTCACTGGACTTATAGTCATATGGACGGTTAATCCGGATATAATCGAATATGATGATTTTCCCATGATATCGGGATAGAAAAAACGATTACTATATATTATTGTTTGTTTTATATTGGTTTGTGGTATGTTATTTTCAAAACGTATGTTGATCTTTTTATACGTTGTATTATATTATCATGTACGTTATAGATTTATATATATATAATTATTTCTGGCGCTTAAAAAAAGCCAAATAGTCTTAACTCCGAGTTTATATAATTATGTAATTATTGATGCCAAATATTTTTTATTATTTCAATATTATACAGGTGATATTTTATTTCAAAATGCAATATAGATTAATTTTGTGTCTATACATATAATCATATAGGAAATGTTAAAACATTGTTATTAAACATAAGTTACGTTTTATTTAGGGTACATACAGTGTATAATTGCTTATATATTTTAATGATGCATAATCAATAAATAATTATTCAAAAATAGAGCAAACGAGAAATAATAAATATAAATTAAATAACAGTATGTAGGCTACCATATGTAAAGTGAAGGACTAATCCATTTTCGGACTTCGTTAAGTGGAGAAGTGGTATGAATACCTTTGTACAGGTATGAGAAGTATGAACGTGCAAAGGACTCATACATTTGATTTCGTAACTTTCCTCGCCCAATCATCTTTTTGTCCTATTGCAATTGGTATGAACTATTGGTTTGAACCTATGTTCAAACAATATCTTGCAGTACCTATAATCAAAAGGATATGTCACTATCATAATATTTTTACTTAACAAATTAAAAGTTTTTTAAATTCAATTAACTAAGGTTGTTTCAATAATAGCCATATATATTCATATTATTTATTTTTGCTTTTTTAATTCTTAAATTACTCTTATATTAAAAGAAACATAAAAAAATGTGAACTGAATCTTTTACATAGCCAACAGGTCAATGATACATATAAATAACGAATATAATATTATTTAATAATAAATCGTTAAAAAAAACGTCATCAAATTTCGTCGAATGATGTACGAGTAAATGAATGTGTTTATAGTAAACTCGTGTTTCGGCAGCGACGCCCGTTGGTTGTGAACGCTAGCTTAGTTATGGCGATTAACCCGTCCGTAACTGCACATAGTTGTCTCGAACAGTACAAGTTTCCGGTTTTAGGATCAATAACAGTGGTAGCCAAGTGAAAGAGGATATGTTGTGGGGGTTAAGGAATAGCATTCCTCCGTCGGGGAAGGGAAAACGGAATCTGCAAGTGGTAGACGGAAACGGAGAACGGTCGCGTTGTTCCACGGACACCCGAGCTGTATGATTAATGGCCGCCAGGAGTCACTTGGTCGGGCGACGGATAGCTCTTGATCTTACGTATCGGAGATTTTTAGAAGCCACCACTACTGAAATTGTTCACGACGAATATATAACCATAACGGCCAACTAAAAAATCCGTATAGCATAATATTGTTATTGTAGACCAAATGTTTCATAAAGACGTTGCAGCGTTAGACGCGAATTTAAATTCGGATACGGGGTACTCGTTATGCAAAGATGCCATGCGTATTCCATTTTGAAACTTTGTCTTAATTATCTGCTTTCCTTTGGGACGCTTTGAAATTTTTTCCAAGAATTTCTCTCGGAGAGCATACAGTCGTATCGAATTCGGTTTCAATTTAAATAAATGGATAATCCAAACTCGTTTAACTATTTCCTAAAACGAAGTCGACTAATACTTAACGTATTTAAAACGTCTGCATATAAAAAGGACACAGTAACTGTTTAACATTATTTGTACCTTTTCGATCAATGCGACCGGGTTTTTGTACCGTTACAATGATGAATATAAGAAACCAAAAAAATCGAGTTTGTCTCTTAATAACTGAATTTTAAAATTCAGGGATGGTGTAACCTGCCTCGGCGCAAGCCTTGATTGGACGGGATTATAGCTTTGTGTTCAAAGGCAGTGGCTACGTTATGCAGAAGCCACAGCAGTCAAACGATGCAGGTGTCAATTAACGTGTTGGTCAGCTAATTTTTTATTCGTTTGTGCAAAAATGACCATCAATGGCACTGAAAATCTCGGAGAAAAGTTTCCATGCGGTGACGATATTAAAAATGCAAAACGTTCGAAGATGCTCGGCAGCTAGCCATTTCACGTGTATCCCCATACGGACAGTAAAAAGTATTTATCCTGGGGAAACCTAACCGGCAATATATATCTATACCCTCGTGAACAAGTCGTGACGAGGACTAGAGAGGATGGAATAGGAGTGAGAAAAGTTCTAAAAATGTATCAGTCCGTCCGTATCAAACCATAAAAGGTTTTCAGGGTAGAGGGACATTGGAAAAAGTAAAGGTATACCGCCTACGTTATCCCTTGCCTATTCCGCAGTCGCCGACGCCACCACCAACGCCACGGGTCTGCCCCGCGCAATGAATATTATGAAAACGCATTATGGTATGCAAATGAGAATTTTCCGGATGCTCTCTGGCCGTGTATGCGAGAAGAGAGAGAAAGAGAAAGATAAATGAAATGGAAAGGGATGGAGAGACGAACGGCATCGGTCTGTGAACGAAAAAAAGGAAAAAGAGAGAACGAAACGGATAATAGGAGTGTATGATGGCGCAGATGGATAGGGCTGACAAGGGGGGAAGAAGAGAGATGGTCAGAGAGAGAAAACGAACAAAGACGGAAAATCCTAGTAAGAATGGCTCGCCTCGACGTTGTCGGAGCAATATTACCCTCGTCTCTTCCCAGCCACTTCCTTTTCCTCGCCCTCAAGCTGCATTCCCTATCTGCCCATCTACATGTGTATATATATATGTATGCGTGTATAATATGTGCGATTCTCTCTCTTACTCGCTCCGTACTGCAGCAACAGCAGCAGCAGTATTCCGGTGAATCCTTTAACAAACATCGATGGCCCCTCATATTATTTTTACTATTACTATTATTATTATTATTATTATTATTATTATTATATAGCACTATGTAAACACGATTTAAGTAATGAAATTCATGCGGTTTCGCCACCGCCTCTGCGGTGGATGGTGGCGCCCGGTGACTTTTACAAAACCTCGTTTGAAATAACGACGATAAACCGCCACCGCGGCGCACGCGATACGGCCTAGTTTGCGTTGTTGTGCCGCGCGTTATCTCGCGGGCGCCGATTTTCATTTCCATCCGCTAAACTTTTTAAGTATCATCTCCGTCCCTCTCTCTCTCTCTCTGTCTCCGTGTCCGTCTCCCTCGCTCTATCTCCGTCTCCCCGTCTGTTTCGCCGTGCATTATTATAGCAGTCGAGCGGTAATCGTAGCGGCAGTAGTATGTATTAGCAGTAGTAGTTTGTAGCCGTAGCTTTCGCCCGTGTTGCCCGAAGTCGTCGTCGTCGCCGCGGCGAGCGCGTGCGTGAGTGAGCCCACCCCGCTCGCTGTGCAAGCACGCGGAGAGCGCGACGCATGAGAACGCCGAACTCTTACCGCAGCCCCCCGCCGCCCGTTAGCGCGTAATTGAAACAGCCGTCGGTTATCACGCGCGCGTTGTTCATGATAAATTCACACCAGAAACGGTCGAAAACCGGCGGCGGAATTGCTAGCGTATTACTTTTTAATCTCTCCCTCGAATACTTAAAACTTTTCATTTTTTTCCTACCCTCCCCTTCCCCCCCGACCCCTTTTTCCACGCTCAACGGGTTCTCTGATATAAAACATTTTTTACCTCCCACTGCGGCCTACCGCCACTGTAGTACTGCTGCTGGTTCTGGTGCTGATGCGCTCCATCGCGAGCCCGCGACCATACTTTTACGACGCGTGATATATTACACGTTAAACGCGTTTACATTTTTATACACGATTAATATTATGCGTGTACAGCGGCTCGAACGTAATGTATACGTCGTCGATATCGTTTGGATTCTGTGTAATGTCGTTTGTTGAGAACGCCGAGAAATCAATCGCGTGCCGGGAAACGACGAGAAAAGAACCACTGTGTCGGATAATATTACTTTTATTATTATTATTGTTATTTAATCCCCGAGCACCTCGGGTATTACCTAGCAGTTTATCGACGCGCCATCCATGGCTGTTGATATTTTTTAATTCGCTTTCGTGAAGAACTTGATGTCTTGAATCACTACGTACACCTCAACCTACTCCGCCGTAGCAGTGCGAAAATCTGTGTTTTTAAGCAATGGTTTTGGCACCGTTGTTATTTTTTTTCATAAACGTATTTATTTATGTAATACGGTAATTTACAGGGTAAAACAATATGTAAATTAATTGAATAAAGTTCATCGAAGTTACTGATTATATCGTATTCACTATTTCGTTTTTGTTCCCACACAACATTAACTAATAACCACCAAGGATGGATGCATTATTATTGTTTATCAGAATTAGTTTTTCTTTGGTTTCTGTTGAAAAATATTATAACCAATCATTAGTGAATAACTGCTGATGCTTTTGGTAGAATAAATCATTGGCTTATAACAATATAATATTCATATAATACACGTTATATTTATATACATACAAATTTATGTTAGTCAAGTTAAACAATTAACTGCAATGTTAATCGTTATATTCATAAATAACAAATAAATAAAAACGATTGACATATTATAAATAATGGGCTCTTAAAAATATATCTCAATGTAAGACCAGTGCGACTTCTGTGATTTATAAGGAATTTATAGGTTTATCTCGTTTCATAACTAATCCTTCGACTGTATCTTCTCTCTTTATAATATTAGATTCCTTAAACGTTCATCACTTAAACATTAATTTTCAATTCTTCCATTTTCACCGTATTTGGTTTTCAAATTTTCTATTGCTCAATAATATTTATATTATTATAAGAGTTAACCATGGTATAATTTATAAATAATCGGTTGATTATCCTAACCTTACTTAACATAATTGGCTTAATGCAAATTCAAAATTAAGTTATCGTTATTTGAAGAATATTGATTTTCTTATTTCGTTTTAATTTTAATAAAATATTATGAAATAGAAAAAAGAAGTTTACATGTTTCACAATTTTTAAACTGTAATGGCTCTTTTATTTATTTATTCTGTACTCGTTACATCAATTCGTTTAATACTAAATATTTATTTAAGTTTATGAAACTTCGTAAAAGTTAGTTTGATTGATGAATTGGAACGTGTTCAAAAAAGTTTCTGACGCTTAATGGGGCATAAGATAAACGTTATATGGAGTGTTTCGTGTATTGATACAAAAATCAGGCATTGAAATGCTAAGTAAAAAAATAGTGTATGGTATAACATTTTTAGTTATAAAGTATTAATTGGCAATCTAAACTAAACCGAGCATTATAAATTTAATTCATTTTGGTTATGTTTTTTTATGAATATTTGAAGAAGAAAAAAATTATTTACATATTTTAATTTTTAATATGATATGTATCATATACTATATTATTAATATAATTATAAATTATTAAATAAAATGCTTGCTTGTTATTACATTCTATATTTTATGTAATTATAAATTTGAATAAAAATACCCACTTTCAAAAAAAAAAGATATATGATTTACATAATTGATTTACAAGTACTTACAAAACTACCGAAAAATTCAATAGATTCGTATTTACACTTCGCATTTATTTTTAAAATCATGAATTAATTTGCAGTCCCTGAATCTCGTGGTATCTTCAGTATGGTACCTGGTCGATAAGCACTTAAATATTGTCATCATACTCGTTTTCGTATTTTACCTAATTATGATAATTTGTTTAAATATACATAAAATAATGTTTTGGTTGTGTACAATATATTTCACCTTCAAATTGTTCACACACGAAATATACTTTTCGCTAAGAAATTACATTTTGTAATGAAGACAAAGCGCTGCATAGGCATTGAAGTGATAAATCAGGTCGAAAAAAAATTGTAGGAAAACTGTTTTTTATTTCCAAAAGTGTACTTAAGTTATTCATATGCTTTAAACATTAATGAAAAAAGTGCTAGCTTAAGCTTCACGGTTATCGAAAGTATTCAAATAACGCATAATTCCGATTTGCATTTATGATCTGCTGTACTGTTACACTCTACACTTTATGTCTTTTATATTCACTCGTGTGACAAATGTCGAGCGACAGACATTTAGCACTAGATACACGTAAAAAAAACGTAGGTATAACATTTATATCATATGTTATGATTAAAACAAATTCGATACGAAGTTTGCGAGTGGTTATCGAGGACCTATACGAGTATACTCGTTAATACAACCACCAAAAGGATTTGTTTTTTAATGATAAAATAATATTTTGAATTTGAAAAAAAGTATTCGTCGCGTGTTGCATTAATCAAAACAATCATTTTGAAACAAAAGTTGAAATTATCCGGGATATTGTCATTTGAAAACGTGTAACAGTAATAATAATCATAATAATAATAGTATCATAAACTTTACGAGCACCTAAACGCGGTTTCCGAGTGAAACTAATTCGGAACAGTGATTATTATGCTCTATATACCTCGTGTTAGTGATAAACTGTGTATCGCATACAGTGTACATGCGAGCGTTCATATTATACACAATACCGTATTATAATAATCGTCGTTACGCGTATATTCGGCAAAATTTTCCGAACCAGATGTATAGGTATTTTTCCTTTAAAATCGTCTGCATAAGCCAAGCTTATCGGCGACGGGAGGACTCCGCGCGTCCGTACCACCACCCGCCGTCGGATAATAAGTAATGAATTTTCTCACGGATGCATTGCGTTGCTGAAACATTATTATGGAAATTTAAAACCTTGGCCGTTTAAAGACGAGACGGCGATACCCGCGTGTGCGCTAGTTTATAGTGTATAATATACCGTTTAAGAGGGCATCGGACTCGGGAATAGAAATCGCAATTCGCACAGTATCGACATCCAAGCGTATATATTGTGTAGGAATAGTGTACGGTAGGTGTATGGTCGTAATAATAATGTATAGTTATACCTGAACAGTATCTCGGACCAATCACATCGATGCCGTGGGATTGATCAATGCTTTTTCAATATGCGTATACGCGGATAGTTGAACATATAGCCGTAGACGTTTTTTAATTTGACATTACATTTTCTCAAAAGCGGCTGCACATTTATGAACCATCATCAGAACGTAAGACTAACAACGCTTTTATATTGAATTTCCAACTGAAGTTATCTTGATTAAAAAAAAAAAAAAAATAGAAATCTCAAGCTTTTAAATTGATATTACCGAGAAATATAATAAAAGTATTCCAAAATATTATAGGTATCATAACTATAAACTCATTTTTTTGATAAAAAAAACAATAATCGATATTTTTTTTTCTATTTTGTTTGCCACATTAGTTGTTAAGATTTATTAAATTGACTACACTTCTGATAAAAGAAAATAATAAAAATAAAAAACATAAATCGTCGAAACTACTATGACCATGGGCATGGTATATGTTACATATAAACTTCAACGATTCTTAACGTCTTGAAAATGTAAGTATGCAGTGTTTCGATGTCACATCGTCGTGAAAAGCACATCGTTGACCGACGATAACTAATCGATACTGTACAGCTATAATAAGTAGTGGTAGAAATCGTGATGGTACAGCGGTCGTAGCATCAGTGGAAGTTGTAGAAATAGTAGACCGTAGGCAGTATAGCATGAGCAGAAGCAGCAGTAAGTATATAGTGTTTTCTTGCTGATATGGCTGCAGCAGCAGGGACCATGTGTTTTTGAAAGATCCGAGCAATTAAATTTTCATTTCTCCGACTTAAACCACCGTTCATTGCTACCCTCCGGCTCTCGTCTCACCCCGTGCATTTACCCACTACACCGCAACTCCGTCGCCCGAAACCGTCCGCGATGGCCAAAACTGCTCTTGCCATATCCCGTTTTCACTCCTTGGGGAAATGGCTAGCGCTCGTCGTAGCAGTAGTCGTATAGTCGTCGTCGTCGTCGTCGTCGTCGTCTTCGTTGTTTTAAGATCCGTTTCCGTTGCTGCTCGACTGGTAAAGTGGTGGCGGAGTGTAGATGTTAATCGAAAAACCTTAAACTCTCGTGTCATAACAGCCATTGCTATACACGAGCGCGTACACACACACATACAAAAACTAACACACGCAAACGCACACGTATACACGAACACGAACACGCACCACATACACATTGTACAAACGTACTTACACAGTGTTTAGCAGCAGTCTTTTCGCAAATGAATACGCAAAACTCTGGGTTTTCGGGAAAACATTAATTAAAACCGTAACCAGTCTGAACCATTCGGCTCCGGGCGGCGGTGATGCGCGTGTTTGATGCGCGTGTTTTCAACCGGAATATTCTTACAGGCGCTAAGCCGCTTACCGACGTGCCTTATAGCCACGGCCGCGACCGTTCCGTTCGAGCCGGGTACAAAACGAAATGTACTTTGGTGACTGGCAAGTTGCATACGTACGGTGTACTTATGAAATAATTATAATAGTAATAATAATAATAATAATAATAATAATAAAACGTACCTATATTGTAATCATCGTATGATATTGCCGTACGTCGTGCATAACACTTCGGTAGATTCCCTGCGGGACGTTCGGGATTTCGTTGAACTTGTATCCGAGTTCACGATAAGCCGCCGTCGTAATTAAACGTGCACGGTTCGCGTTAAAAAGAAAACGCTCTTGGGTTTCGGTTTCACGCGGGAAAATCGTCCTCCGAGATATTATTATAATACGACCGTCTCGATGATAAATTATTAAGTTGAGCGAAAAAAAAATCCAACCCGAGAAAATCAGTGTTCGCGTAATAGGCGAGCCAACAATGACGGGCGGAGCTCACTCGGTGTCGCGCTTACAATATTTTATTCAGATAACACGAGTCGCTTGACGCGATGCTGATGGACTTGAATGGATACCGATCGATTCAAGGACAGCTATACCTACACATAATGGTCAAGTGTAATCAATTTCATTACTTCATTATATATTTTTATCATCGGTGTTCAACAACAAGACGGCAAAGTTTCTTAATATATTTTTTTTTGATCTTGTTGGAAAAAAAAATATGAGACGATGATTCGCGGGGTTACCAATTTACATCAAATAAAAGATGTTCTAAGTAGTAGGGATTTGTATGTTCTGAGTCCATTTTTTTTTTTTTTACAGGGAGATTGTCACTTTTTCGATAGGCGATTTCTACATCGGCAAAATTGTATTACCGTGCTCACATTTTTTCTCAAAACGTACATGTATGTTCTGAGTCCATTTTTTTTTTACACTGATATTGTTACTTTTTCGATAGGTGATTTCTACATCGACAAGACTGTGTTACCGTGCTCACATTTTTTCTCAAAACGTACATGTATGTTCTGAGTCCATTTTATTTTTTCCTAAAACGTACATGTATGTTCTGAGTCCATTTTATTTTTTCCTAAAACGTACATGTATGTTCTGAGTCCATTTTATTTTTTTTTACAAACATTCAACTAAATAAATTATAACAACTTTTTTTATTTTATAGAATTTTTATTATTTTCAGAAGTATTACAATTCACAAGTAATATAAATGTATTAATATAATAATTTTTTAGTTTTAAGAAAAGTTTATACAAGTTTTTTTACTTCTCTACTAAGAGGTACATATTCTATTATACGATCATGTATTAAAATACAATAAGCACTTACACCATCTAGATTATCTAAAGATTCAATTTCAATGCTTACATCTACAGTAGACGCTGTACCTGTATCATTTTGTTTAGAAGTATCTATGACAACAATCGGTGCTTGAGTCTCGAAAGATTCTGGACTTAATATTGGCTTACCTTCATCTTTTCCGTAATATGATTCTTGAAACGATGTATACATATTATACAATATTGCATAATTTTTTCTGTCAAAGTTTAAATTTAAATTATCGTACGGATAAACAACAGAGTTTAGTATTACTTTAATGTTGGTTAGTTTACAATGATTAAAGAAACTTGCATCTAGCTCGATATTATTTTTTCTACTTTTTTGTAAACCTATTATAACATATCGAGGTTTTTCTAATTTTGACGCGGTCTTTAAATTCCAAACTATGTTTTTAGATTTACCAAGCTCAGGATATTCATAAGTTTCAAACGATCTGAATGGAATAAATAAACTTTTTCCTCTTTCTACAATTTTCATTAATTTTAACCGTTCTGAATCATCCACACTAATATGTGGGATTTTCCAAATTACTTTATTGAGTGTAACAGTACCTGTAGTCGCTAAATTCGCAGTTTTAGTGTGCAAACTATTTAAATCGTTATTACATCTCGTTAAAATTAATTCTATTCGACAGTTTATTAATATTTTTTTAAAATCTTCAAAAAATCCCAACCAATATTTTAATGGTATGCAAGCGCTAAATTCCCCTTTATCATTAACTATATTTTTATCATATAAACTCCATCCTGCATTCTGGTAACAATTATAATTATTTGTCGTACATGTTAAATATCCTTTCAACGAGCTAGTTATTCCAAGAACACGGCTTCTATCAACTTCTATACCATTAATCTCTAATCGAACCTGATCGAAAAGAAACGATAATCCGTTATTTGATAATTTCACTTTATTTGCATCTTCTATTTTACCCTCAATAAAAATATAGCTTTCATGCAGATACGGGTATACATCTGTTTGTTGGACCCCAATCCGTATTTCATCATTAAGCTTAAACGAGTTTGTATATGGAATATATGAATGATATTCAATTTTACTAATTTTTGAATCTGTAATATAATTTGATTCAATATCTAAAATATCACTTTCAGGCATTTTGTCTCAATTTAAATCCCAAGTTTTTTAAAATTGCTTTGCTTTTACAAGTTAGTTTTATATTTCTTGGTTTTATTTTTAATACTTTCGACTGTAATTCTGTTGAACGACTAACCGGTTTTATTGTCTCCAATTGCTTTATATTCTTAAATATTAACCCCATATTCAAGTTTTACAACACCTAATGTGTAACACAACTGTTATTCTTTCATTAAAGTTATGAATGGGATTATTTTCTTGATCAACTAAATTAATATTTATAGTATTCAGAACTTCAGTATTGAGTTTATAATATATTAAATTAGACGGTGACTCAATTATTTTAGCACCAGACCTCGCTCGAGGAAAAAATTCATATATCGAGTGAGATTGAAGACCATTATCGAATGAACCATTTGCGACATTACACAACACTTTTATAGAGTTAACAGCGTTTATATCAATATTTTTCGTTGATTTAAAACTTGATAAAACTCCGTTGCCATATTTTTTTTTTTTAAATCCTAATAGACTTGCTAGACTGTTTTCGATTGTAAAATCTATCGGATAATTACAACTCATTATACATTTCATTCGGGTAATATCGGTATTCATGGTAAAATCTATAGGATCATACGTTGTGTATACATTTGTTACACTGTTTAAACGTTCATTATCTTCATGAATTTGATTGCAAATATATTGTGTAATATCTTCAATTTCGTAACAGCCAAAGGGGAGTTGAATATCTAAATTACGTTCGTTCACAATAATACGAATATTGTTATTTGTCTCATTCACGTTCGGAAACGTATTATATGTATGTAGGCATAATAATGCGATTTCTGAATCTTGGTATACATTTATTGCTGGAAAATAAGTTGATGATAAAGATGTCATTTTCCCCGACATGCTTACAGTAATTGATTCATTCATTTCCCTGTTATTTAAGATCTAATAGGTCTAATATGTAATATGACCGTTACTTGAACGTTAGAGTTTTTAATAGAATTATTTTCCTGATCTACTAAATCAATTTTAATATTTTTAATAACTGCTGTTTTAAGTTTATAATATATTAAATTAGCTGGTTGTTCTACTAGTCCTGTTCCTAATCTCTGTTGTGTAAAACATTCATAAATCGAATTTGATTGTTTCCCATTATCAAATGAGCCTTTAACTATATTACACATGGCTTTTATAGAATTAACAGCAATTGGTATATAATCAATTTTATCTGATTCATAGTATCGATTTTTATCTTGTAGGACTTCATATAATTCATTTTTAAATCCTAATGTTTTGGCTATACTGTTTTTACGTTTGAAATCTATTACACAATTAGATTCCATAAAACAAGTCGTACGCGAATCTGAAAGCGTTAGACTAAAACTAATGCTATCTCTAGTGGTTTTAGAAATGTATTTACTAATATCTTCAATAGTGTAAGTGCCGTGAGGAATTTTTAAACTATCAGTGTAAGTTTTAGTTATAACTTTAAAATCGTCATTTGTTTCATTTACAAGAATTTTTTCAGAATCATTCATAAGAATAGTTTCGGATGTTTTTAAACACACAAGAGCAATTTCAGAACCACCGTTTACATTTATTACCGGAGAATAAGTTGATGTTATTGAGGTACCATTCCCTGATATCCTTAATGTGATTGATTCATCCATTGTAAAAAATTAATACATAAATGTCCACAGATATATGTATTGTATTTTTGATAATTTGAATAATTGTACAATATATTCAAACCTTTAAAATAATTTTGAAGTTCAACCGGAGGTGTAAGATCACCAAACGGGTCAAAATAAATAACTTTATCTCCAAGTCGGTAATAACTAACCCAGTGTGTACCGTCGCCTAAATACGAATCCAAATTAATTATTGCACATTCGTTATTATGTGGTTTTTTAGGTAAGTTGTCTCGCGAAAAGACGCCACGAAAGTGATTGATTTCCAACTTTTTAACGTACTTTATAATATCCTCACTGGTGAGAGCTCTGTTGGGTAACATTAATTTTTTCTCGTTTTTTTTTTTTTTCTGTTCATTCCTAGACCTTTCGGATTCAAATACAAACCTTTTCCAATAGGATTGTTTAAGTATAAACCATTACCTTTTTTACGATTTTTTACAGCATTATATACACTTGACGCACCAGAAGCTAAACTGCCTAAAGCTGACAACCCAGCAAATATTGGCATAAGCGGTAATACACCTCCCAACTGGTTCGGAGTTAAAATTATTCTCTTACCATTTTTTCTCGTTTTCTTATTTTTTTTCTTTGCTGCTAACAATATTTTTTTATTATTACCTTTACAACCCATACCGATTTTTCTTTTAGCTTTCATAGCGTTCACCACCGCGTATGCAACAAGTTTTTCTTTTTTAGAACTATCAGAGGCCTTGACTCTCTCCCAAGCCTGTTCTTCCAATAGTTTATCAGCTTTATGCCTTATATCCAAATTATTACTGTTTTCGTAAGCAATATCATGTGTTCGACAAGCAGAATCTAACGGATTGATTCCTTTGTCTCCACGTACCAATCTCTTTTTTAGATTAGTACCAGGTCCGCAAAACTGATATCCGGGTACATGAACTTCGAATG
The DNA here is from genome assembly GCA_949715065.1 of Periphyllus acericola. Taxonomy (NCBI): domain Eukaryota; kingdom Metazoa; phylum Arthropoda; class Insecta; order Hemiptera; family Aphididae; genus Periphyllus; species Periphyllus acericola. Next base: position 18,723,715 of record OX454270.1, on the reverse strand, counting down.
GAAGCCTATTTATAGCACTATTTAAGAAACCTTTACCAGTCTTAATCAATTTCGACTTACGCGTTGAGCGCATTTTATATAACTGATTTCATTTTTTAAAATTCTATTGTATTTATATAAAAAATGAGATTAATCGAACAAAAAGATAAATTAAACATTGAAAATGTTGATGCACAAATTATTAAAAAGCGATCAAGACACGGATCATTATTGCCGGATAGTATTCGTGGAATATTTGTAGGACCTTCAGGGTCAGGAAAAACAAATGTTATGTTTAATCTTATAACTAATAGAAATGGAGTAAAATTCGAAAATATTTATTTATACTCTAAAACACCTGACCAAGAAAAATATATAGTGTTAAAAAATATAATTGATAGTATCAAAGGCGTTAATTTTTATATATTTACAAATGCAGATCAGGTTATAAAACCAAGTTTAGTAAAAAAAAATTCAATTTTTATATTTGATGACGTTATTTGTGACAATCAGACACCTATTCGCGATTACTTTAGTATGGGTAGACATTCTGGTGCTAATTCTATTTTTTATTTAGCTCAAACATACTCAAAAATACCGAAACAATTAGTGAGAGACAACGCAAATTTTTTAGTAGTATTCAAGCAAGATGATAAAAATTTACGACATATATTCAATGATCATTGTTCCGCAGATATGGACTTTTCACAGTTTCGTAAATTATGCCATTTATGTTGGAACCGTAAAACTTATGGATTTATGGTTATTGATAAGACTAGTGAAGTAGATCATGGTAGATATAGATGCGGTTTTCATACGTTTATAAATATGAAATAAATTAGTATATAAATATTAATGTATTTTCAACTTTTCGGCATTACACTGACTGAATACGTTCATTCAATATCAAATTTCTAATAAGTGATTAAAATGAGTGAAAAAAAAAAATTACTAAATAATTTAATACAGTGTAAGAAAAATATAAAACGTAAAGTTTTAGACATGAAAAGAGGTACTATAGATTCCAACAATTATTTCCGTGATGCATTTCAACCGATAATTGAGCCACTGAACACAATCATTGAAAATAAAAATATCAACAATGTACAACCGGTAAAAAATATTAATAATGACGGATATAGCGATGAAAATGAAGAAGATAACGGGCTTTCTGATTTTGCACATTTTTTAAACACTTCACCTCAGAGTAGAACTTATGATAAAGCGTTTGGTTTACATTATGATAGAAAAGATGAGAAACTTAAAATAGCAAATGTCCCCGTAACTATTATTAATGATAATTTGCAAGTTCTAGACAAATACTATCCGTGGACTTATGGTCTTTGGTCTTTATTATGCGAGAAAGTTCCAAGACATCAGAAATCTAATGATTATGAGGCATATTATGAAATTTTAAAATCTACTAAAGTTCATCTCAAACAAGATGGGAAACCTAAAGCTAATAAGCACTATAAATGGGCACATATTGTTAAACCTTTGTACGAACGTATGGTGAAAGAATCAAATAATTTGAATAAAGAATATACAGTACCAAATATGAGTGAAAAAAAAAAACGAAATAAAACTTTGAGCGATCCGTCACTTGAAAGCAAGAAATTTAAGTATTCTCAGTCTAAAGAAAAATTAAACACTAGTAAATCTCTCGATAACTTATCACTTGAAAGTGATTCATCACAGTTTCCACAGTCTACAGAAAATATACATAGTAGTACAGGAGTAGGTTCAAACTTGATACAATTCGATGAAACGTTACAATCTGACCAAATAGGTTCAAGTCTATATAAAGACATAATCCCTAATACACAATTAGTTTATTATGATAATCCTAATGAATTGATAATCAGATTAAACCTTTTAATATCTTCTCAGAATGCTGGTAATACAGGTGTTAATAATGAAATTATATCTATTCTAGAAGAATTACGGGAGAGGAAACTTATAGTGTAAAAATCTTGTAAATAAAGAATTTTAAAATTATAAATTCATAATTTTATTCATAAACTTCATAGTTACTTAATCGATACCAAAAAATATGGTTATCGAAGTCTACTCCATATAATCCTGGTTCAAACTTTTCTAAATTGTGAACTTTTTGTAAATGTTTTTTCATTTTACGTTTAGGTACTACATGAACTTGGTTAATTGGACATTTCATATAATGTGAATAACAACATAGTTCTCCTTCCACGTTTTGACATATTGGTGTAGGATACCAAGTAGAACTCGTATCATTATTCATTATATACTGAAAAAAAAGTTTAAAATAAGTATTACATTAAAGTTATTACGTGACTATTATTATGACTACATTAGAAAAAATAGCAGACGAGCTACATAAACCAGTGAGAAAAACTTTTCCTAGACGAAAAATAATTTCTCTATTCAAGGATGATCTCTGGCAGGCAGACCTCATTGATATTCAATCGTATTCAAAAAATAATAAAGGTTTTAAATTTATTTTAATAGTTATAGACACATATACTAAGTATGTATGGGTGCATGAATTAAAAAATAAATCAGCAAAACAAGTTACACAAGGCATGTTAAATATATTAAAAATAAATCACCCGAAATTTTTACAAACAGATAGCGGTACAGAATTTTATAATAAACAATTTCAAGATCTCATGACCAAGTATAATATTAAACATTATTCAACATACAGTGGTATAAAAGCAGCAATGGCAGAACGTGTTATACGAACAATTAAAAATAAAATTTATAAACAGTTTACAGCAACCGGTTCATATAATTGGTACAATTCAATATCAAATATTATACATAATTACAATAACACTATACATAGAACAATTAAATGTACACCACATATAGCTCGAATTAATAAAAAAAAAAATATAAATATAAAATTAAATACAATTGGTGAAAAAAAAAAAAAAATTATACATCAGTCAAAATATAATATCAATGATAAAGTTAGGATATCTAAGTACAAACATATATTCAATAAAGGATATACACCAAATTGGACAACAGAAATTTTTACTATTTCAAAAATATTTCAAACAAATCCAGTAACTTATCAACTAAAAGATTCATCAGACAATATAATCCGTGGCTGTTTCTATGAACAAGAAATTAAATTAACTAATTTTCCAGACACCTTTCTCATAGAACGTATTATAAGAAAAAATGGAAATAAAATGTTCGTTAAATGGTTAGGTCTGGGTCCAGAATTTAATTCATACGTTAATTCATCGGATGTTGTAAAATAAGAGATTATTGTATATATATATATATATTAAATAAAAAAAAAATGAATATGTATTTACCCGTTTTATATTATTTTAGTATATTATATATATTTTTATTTTTTTAGTTTAAAGTGTCCGTAAGCTAAGGTGTTAATACCATCAGCTAAAATAAATCGTTTATCATCAGAAGCATTTAAAACAAGCTTATTTAACGTTTTAGAGCGGACTACATGTTTATTCGATTGAATAAAATTCATGTTTCGATAAGCTTGTTCTTTAGAAACAGGTTTATGATTTATGTACGCATTTAATATATGCATATAATTATCAAATCTTACATGTTTTTCGATTACATATTTTTTTACACCTTTCGCTTTTTTTATTTCTTCATCGTCTACAGTCTTGTAAGCGTATAATTTCGGTCTTAACGAAATAAATTCTTTTAGTATAACACCTTTCAATTCATCTTTGAAATAACCTGGTCGATTTTTATGGTCATTACTAAAACAATTATGATCTTTAGGATAGTTTGATGTGTCAAAATATGTTAGTAAATAATTTTTTAAATCAGAAAAAAAATTTTTTGTTATAATTTCATATATTAATGAATCTGTATCCGAGTACAAAATACTTATTTTATTACCATATTTTGGTTTCATTATATCATAGTGAAATGAATACATAAATGTTTTTGATACGTCTAAAATTGCAGACCCCACATAAATTGGTTTATCAAATTTAATAGTATCTTTATACTGATGAACGGCCATTAGATTTTTTGTGTAAATAGTTCTATCTTTAAAATTTGTTTTCATTAATAATTTATTAGCTTTTTTTTCCGACGAAACAAGACAAATCGATGTTCTAGAACGCACGTTTTCCATAGTTTTACCAAACACACTGTTAATTAACAATTTCCAGAAATTTTTCTCAAACTCATTTTTAGCATGAACTCTCATATTAGTACATAGTTCAATATACGGTGCCATCCAACAACTTTGAGCAAAGCTGATAATCCGATGAATTCTCGTTACTTTAACTCCGTTAGAAATTGCTTGTTTTAAATTTTTATAATGGACTATATATTTTTCTTTTGGTAATAACGTGGTAAGTAATTTTTTAACTTTTGAATTTGGCGGACATTCGTTATATGGTAAAAATGGGAAATCATTATGTAATTTGTGTAAATATTTAGGGTATTCTATATCTACTTCTAATATAAATCCAACTTTAGAATCGTCAGGAATTGTTGTTACATCTAAATTAAGATTGTCAAACCATTGAAAATCTTTATATGGTAATTCTGTTAACATAGATTTCCCGTATAAATTCACACAATCAAAGTACATAATCCATTTATTTGGTTCATTAGAATTATAATTTAACCCTTTTATATCAGGAATGTTCGCTTTTGAATATCTTTTAGATGATTGACAGATACCTCCTCTTATTGATTGTTCAAAAAAAAGATAAAAATCATAATCTTTTAAACGTTCTAATTTTACTTTAGTATATTTAAGCATGCAATCAAAAGCAAACCCTGGAGCAGTCATATAATGAGCTGGATCTAATTTAAGAGTTGAAATACATAAATTTCTAAAATTTTCAAAAACATCAGCTAAAATAGTGATATCAGTTTTCAGATAAAGATCACTATATTCACCTAAAGTTTGAATATCAAATAGTCTCCATACATTTTTTGCGTGTAAATAATCGCAATCACTAATTTTTTCATCTTTTAAAGAATTATAAAATTTAGATTTTGATGGTAGACAAGTTTTATTTAATTTGTTCCAACTATCTACATATTCATACGGGAAAACCCCTTTTCTTATGACTAAGTCTAATTTATCTATTGAGAATATTTTAAGAGTTTCTCTAAACCGAGTTTTATCTTCAGACAAATTATCTGCTAGTGAACTTAATGAGCTTGACATAAAACGAAATGTGTCAACAAATTTAATAGAAAATCTTGATACAATTTCCTTGCTAAATGATATATATTTTTCTGATGAATTCGGTATTACATGAATATCTTTATCATTACAGCCAAGCTCTCGAATTATAAAATGACTATCATACGATAGATTATGAAAAAAAATTGGAACATATGATACATTAGTCATTTCGAAATTGCATGAAAGACAAAGACATTGTCTATAACGACCTGTAAAATGACAGTGATCTCTTACTTTAATTAGATTAAATTCTTTAAAAGATTTGAAGCAACTTTCACAAACCTCATTTTTTTGAAATTTTGTTTCTTCGTTTTCAGTTAATTTTTTCATAGGTATTTTTATTTGATAAATTCTATAAATTCTATTCCCAATATCGATCATTTTCCTCATAAATTTTTTAGCTGCATTTTCCCCTCTATAAATTATGACTTTACTTGGAATTTTAAACATTTTTATTATATTTTTTGGTATAATTTTATAATCTATTTTTACATAAAACCCGTAACTCATTATTGTATGTAAATGTGTAGAATACGTTTTAGAAATTTTTAGTTTATCATATTTTTCACGTTTTAATATGCATTCGAAGTCAGCATAAATTACAATTGGTATTCTTTGAGTTTTTTTAAAACTTTTAAAATATATAAAATCATCATCACCGTCTTCAAACATAATGGGTCTCCCTAAATTATTTTTTCTGCAATGTTCTGTGTGTATTTTTAATCCTTCGGTCCCCCAAAGTTTTTTAGACGGTTTTTTCCCAAAAGTAGTAAAACATCTCTTACAAATTATTAATTTGGAACAGTTTTTAGTTTTTTGGTGTCTAATCAATCTAGAAAAATCGTTAATATAACAATAGTGTGATTTTCCATCTTTACTAAAAAAAAATAAATCAAAATGGTTATTACTTTCCACATTACTCATGTGTAAAATAAAAATTATATTTTTATTATTTACGCTATATACATTAATTGAGACATTATTAATACGTTCAAATTTTTTTATTTGATTAATCGGTGTAGGAAAATTAATACAATTAAAATTTAAACCACTTTTGTTTTCTAAATTTTTAAATTTTTTTTTACTGAATTTGCTTTTATTTAATCGGTTGTCAAATTTGGTTAAAATTGCGTACTTAAAACATTTGTTATCATTATTTTTAACATTTATTACAGCTTTTTTATTTTTAATAAATGTCGGTAAATCTATGTACGAAGACCCTCTAAGAGGATTTACTTTATTTATTCTTAATTGTAATCCATCTATTGATACAAGTGACCATCCAGAACCTTTAGCAATATATTCAGATTCTTCTTCTAATATTTTACTAAACATGCTATCTAATAAACTCTTAAAATTAGACGAATTACAGGCAAGCATATTTTTGGTCTTAAAGGCTACATTTTGGGTTTCATTTGATAGTGTACGTTCATAGACGCTATCAACATGAAGATTAAATTTAATTGAAGTTTGTATGCATGAATATTTCAATTTAAAAATTATCTTATCAAAAATGGAATTGAAAAATAATGGGTAATGTGTAAATTTTGAAGTATTTTTTATGAAAAAGGTTTTAGAAGTTTTTTTAAAGCGTTCTATTTCTACAAGACCATCTCCAATTGTATTCATACGGATACGTTTTGAAATCGTTTGCCTTTTCATTTTTACATAAATAAATATATTAACTTTAATACGTTATGTTATCAGATATTTTGTATGATTATTATTTGTAAATAATATAAAAAATATTTTTTCGTTGATGTCTTACGGTAAACTATACATATTACATAATATAATTGATGTATTTATATTAAGGCTTGCATTTATCATTGTTGATGATATAATGAGAATACGTACAATGTTTTTTAGCTGCAACAACTGAGAAGATGTAGATTACTTTTGCAATATAATGCAGAATGAATAATTACTCGTTCGCTCTAATTGAAAAAAATAAATAATACTTTAAATAATTGATTGGTGAAAATAATTAAATTAAAAAAAGTATTTTATATGTATGATATAATGTATTAATATATTAATACTCACATTATTGTTAATGATATATTGATTTTTTATTCTTCAACAAAAATCTTTTTGTACGCTGTAGGTAAAGTTGGATTCAAGACACTACGAGTGTGAACGAGAGAACTAATAGAAATGAATATTAGTATGAAGCCGACTTCATAAAAAAAAGGAATGCTTTCCCACTTATACAAGTTATACAACGTATACCTTATGCATGTTACGACAAGACTTAACATGTCATAACCTCGACCTAAAAAATAATGATATGTGAATTCGTGATTATTTTAAATATCACGATTCGTGTAAATAATTACCAAATATTTATGACCCCCATAACCTCGACC